>CM053594.1:109857033-109917548 GCA_028646575.1 Pseudocheirus occidentalis
CTGCCGCAGCCGCCTGGGGGTTGGGGAGTCTCTTTGCAGCCTGCTTTCTCCGAGAATAATACTTTCACTATTTAATTCCGAGTTGTTGGGGGAAGCACTTTGTAAGTCTTTCAGTGCTATAGAAATATAAATTATTAATGAAATGATTACATTTATCTCTTTTTGGACTGTTTTATTCAAGGCCTGGGAGGCTAGCTGCCAACTATATATACATAATAAAGACAAGAATTTAGAATGAAGGATTTTAGGTGCCAGGTGGTAGGCTTGAAGCATCCCCCAGGTAGCTACTTCTGCTTTCTTATACCTATACGTTGGGAAAACCAGAGTGTGTTGTGATCAGGGAAAAACTGTGACTTTTAATTTTTTTTTACCAGAGAATCTCCACCTTCTAAATGGGTTTAAGGATGTTGAATCTCCATGAGGAGTTAAGCAGAAGGTGTAAGGAGTTTCTAACCTTAAGTCAGATAGTTGTCTGAAACAGTGGATTGATTTAACCACACATGCAGGTAATTCAAAAGTCAGACTATGTTTATGGGAGCTAATTAACTGACTAATTTTTCCCTGTTCCCAAAAAGACTTGTCCCTGCAGGCTAAGACTGAGGGAATTGACTTATTCTTCTCTTTTTTTGAGAGAGATAAAAGACTTTTATCTTAGTCCAATTCCTGGATATGTGAAGGACTTGCCTTTTCCTCCTACTTAAAAGAGCTGAAGCTCAGGCCCCGAGCCCCAAATTAAAAGAAATGTCAGAGCCTACTTCTCTTATGAAGAAGCAATGTCATTTCAACTGATCACTACAAATGAAGTTCATTTGATGGTAGCAGTGAGAATAAACTAGAAGAGATATTCCTAAACAGAACAACTGAGAGACTGGCCAAACAGCAACAGGACACTTGTATTTTTCGGTAGAGATGGGATGTCCAAGTACAGGAGGCAGTATACCTAGGGAGAGCAGTGTGATGTTTTATCAGAAGACATCAGTGGTCCTGCAGCATTAGAGTCATGCTGTACAAGAGTGTCTTGTTCATGTGCATTCTCTATGTATGTGTTTTCCTCTTGTGTGTGATCTCTAATTGTTTTCACTCTTGAAAGTGAAGTTATCTGTATGTTTTTGGAGAACATGGTTCATATTTATGGGGGAAACATTTATTTCTACTACTCCTACTTTTCTTACCATGTTATTTTACTTAATGTCTTCATTTTGACATAGTTGACTGGTAAAAGAAAACACTTCAATATGGCTTCTGAGCTACAGTTTTGAGTAAATGCCAACCCACAGAATACCTTGAACCAGGAATGACAATTTTTTTGTGGAGGACACACATGAGAAAGTGTCCCCTGGTATCATATGGAAAAGTTTTCTGTTTTTGATTAAATTTTGTAAGCTGATAAAAGGCTTTGTATTCACAGTGCCTAGAATATTATGTGCTTTATACATATGTTCATTAAATGTGGAAATTACAATATACCTTCATTTCTATTTGTGGTCTGTCCTCCTCTCTTCAAATGAAATAGTAGCCGTAAAGAGTGCTGGATTTGAAATAAGGGGTTTGGGGTTTAAATCCTGTCTCTGTCACCTGTGTAACCTTGGGTTCAAACTTGAAGATATATTTTTTGTTGTAGATATGTTCATAGGTTCAGCATGACAGCTATTTGTTTTGTTTTGTTTTGTTTTGAGGGGGAAAGGCAAGGCAGTTAGGATTAAGTAATTTGCCCAGTTACAGCTAGTAAGTGTATCAAATGTCTGAGACTGGATTTGAACTCAGGTCCTCCTGACTCCAGGCTAGGTGCTCTATTCATTATGCTACCTAGCTGTCCCACTGTTATTTGTTTTTGCATTTTATATACTGCATTTGACCATGCAAACAAAAGCATTAAGTCCCCATGATTTGTACACATTTGGCTTGCATATGGGTATCCCCTGTTGCTGACCTCGGGTATCTCTCTCCTTCCATGTCTTCCTTTTCATCTCCTTTGCTTCTGGAGACTCCAGTCCTGTCCAAGGCTTACAGCACTTTTGACCGTGTCCTCTCTGTCTTGATTTCTTAGCTTGTTCCAATGACAAGTGGCACAGCTTGTGGTGATGGGACAAGAGAAAGTAAATGAGGAAGCTTATGCCCCATTTCTGTACTCATTCACCCTCAGGACTGTTAAATAAGAGAAAGGCTTGCATACCCCTGATGGTCTTGATATTGGTCTAGCCTTCCTTCCTTCTCTTCCTCCTCAGCATCCTTCTCCTCCTCCTCCTCCTCCTCTAGTGCTTGTTCTCTATAGTCACAGAAGACATGAAGATGGGTGGGAGTGATAAAGCATAACTGGCATGCCCCACACTTCCCCAGTTCTTCAGCCTATCCAGAGATTCCCTCCCCTCCCCTCCCCTTTACTCTTACCCATTCCTCTTTGATTTCTTCCTTCACCTTCACCTATCAGTGACTTGGATGATTTGAAGCCAGAGGAGTCTCTCCAGTCCCACTTACTGCCTGGCCAAGAGTGAAGGAACTCTACTTTCACACAGAGCATTATATCAGGGGAAGATGTATTTTTGACTCCCCAAGTGGGAGTGATGAATGTTTATTTTTTCCCCAAAGAAATACTGTACTTCATGGTAAGATGTTACACAAGAGAGGTAGTCAGTGGATAGAGAAGTCCATCTCAGGCACTTAGCATCTGTATGACCCTGTGCAAGTCTTTTAACTTCTTAAACCTCAGTTTCCTCATCTGTAAAATAGGGTTAATGACTCTACCTACCTCATAGGGTTGTTTTGAGGATCAAATGAAATAAAGAATGTAAAAGTATTTTGCAAACCTTAAAACTCAATGAAAATATACATAGTTTGTGTTACATTATGGGTTAAATTTTGGGAACTGCCCTTGGAACTACGGTAACTTTTCTATGGAAAATGTGTTCCATGGTCCAAAGGATCAACTTAGTTGGAACACATTTCCAAATTAGCTTTTGGAATAAAAATGAAAGTAAATTAGGGGCTTTCTAGGAAGATAAAAAGTAGGTTGTTTCTACCACGATCACCTTAAGTCTTCTCCCAGAAGCACTAGAAAGGAAGGCTTTCAGCTCATATTCCCTTACCTTTCTTCTCTATCACAAAGAATGCTTTATTTATCCCCCTACTTAACATAGAGTAGGAATAGTGCTTTAAAAATAAAACAACTCTCCCACTCCCCAACAGCCCTAGTTTTTGAATTCTGCAAAGAAGGAAGATGGAGGCAGACCCCAGAGTATGAGTTTTGTTGTTCAGCTCTTGCCTTTTAGCAAAAAAAGAAAAAGGTAAAACTTCATATACTTAGCATTCCTGGGGCAGGACCTTGTTTTTCCTAAGATCTGAATTCTCACTTTCGGTGTTAATACCTTTGTCCTTTTGTTCTTCCTGGGGAACTGCAAATGGAGCTAGGGAGAAATCTTTTTGTCCCTTTTCCTTGCTCTGAAGCCTGGGGAACATTTTCAAAGGTTGTGGGGGAGTGGATTCTGCCTCATCTTTCTTATCAACAGAAGCTTTAGAGACAGAAAGTTTGGCCCAGCAGTTCAGAACAATACTGATTCTTGGAATAAAAGCATGTTCTGGGTCAACAGATGGATCCTAAGTTTCTCAGGGTGTGTTCCTGTGAGGCAGGGATAATAACCTAACTTAAATGAACTTGCTGCTTGGCTTTGTGCTGCTCTAATGAGTGCTGTGAAAAGATATTCATTTGCCCCATCTCTGTTTTTAGTTTTTTATTCTTCAGGAACATTAGCCTCAAGAGATTTATTTTACTGAGTGCTTTCTCTGGCTGAAATGGTACCTAAGTCAGTTATCACTTAAACCAGTTGAGAGTCTTGGGTTTTCTATAAAGTGTTCGTAGTACCTAGATTTGAGGCCCCAGTTTATATACCCTTTGCCTGCAATGTGTGCTAGTATGTCATGAATTTCAGACCTGAAGCATTTTCTGAGCTGTTCTTTAGGTGTAGTAACTCCTAATTTGGTAAAGATAATAATAATAATAATATACTTCATGGGTTTTTGTGGGATGGAGTTGCCACAGGAGCTTTGGAGAGCAGAGACATTTTTCTTCTTTTCTTTGAGAGAGACACATGTTCCAGACTCTCTTTGGGGAGGAAACCCAGATTATACTAGGGAAAAAATGTTTTGACTTTAGCTAATGTAAAATGTCAAGAAATTTCAGGCCAAGGAGAGGGAAAACCAATGAAAAGTCAGGGTTGTAGGCATAGGGTTGGGCTACATGGCCCCTTGAAACAGAGCTTAACGTCACCTAATTTTTATTGGCACACCAATCCTGTGTGATAGGTGCTATATCATCGGAGAAGGAAATGACAAACCACTTCAGTATCTTTACCAAGAAAACCCCAAATGGGGTCATGAAGAGCTGGGCATGACTGAAACTATTCAACAACAACGGCAAAGGTACAATAATCATTTCCATTTTACAGATGAGAAAACTGAGGCATGCAGAGAGATTAAGTGACTTGCTCAAGGTCACACAGCTAGTAAATGTCTTGAGATAGGCTTTGAACTGATCCAAGTCCTTTTCTGTAACTACTGTGCCACCTATCTGGCTCTGTAGGTGTTGCAACCCCAACCTCCTTTCCAGTCTTAACTACTGAAGATCCAGAAAATAAAGTTCTGGGATCCAAGGTCCTTGCCACTGTCAAATGATTCAACATTGGAAACAGATATAATTTCTATAAATGGAAATAACACTAAAGAAAATACATTGCTCTCTGCCTTGCCTCTGAAACCTAAGGACCTCTGGGCCTTTCCATCTGTCCTGCAGCAGAACTCTCTTATGTGAGTTGAATCCCTTTATTAGAACATGAACTCCTTGGGAGCAGGGGCTGCCTTTTCAGCTTTTATCCTCAGCATTTAATATTAGTAGTCTTCAGATAATAAGCACTTAATAACTACTTTTTCATACATTTGTGATAAAATATCTAGAAGTGAGATTTTTTTCCAACTTACCTACTCTTGAATTTAGTCCAGAAGGACATTGGCCAGGAAATAAAGCTTGCAAAATATTTGATTTCCCTGATTTGAATGAACCTGGCTCATCTTGCCTGGGTAGTCTTCATTTGATAACTTGTAAATGTGACCTTTGAGTTGTAGTTTTCTAATAATGGAGAATAAGAAAATAATATGGATTTCATTTCTGATTTTTCACGTTATTTGAAACCTGGAAGAGTATATTGAGTGCATTAATTTTATTGAATATTTAGTGAAATGTCAGAATCGAGGCACCTAACTTTTTTAATTAAAAAGAGATTTGCCAATATGTTAAAGGTATTAGGATGCTAAATAATTATCCTATGGAGATAGAAAAGAATTGAACTTATTACCAGTTAAAACATATTAATTTTTGGAAGAATTTGCTCCCAAGTTGTGATAATTTGGACTAAGGTTGAGCACGCTAATAGATAGTGCTAACACCAATGCCAACTAGCCCTTCGTACCGCCATCTTTGCTTTTTTTTTACTTTGTTTTAGTCTTACTCGATGGTAATAACGCTGGCAGTATAGCTCTCTGGTTATACTCGCCTCCTTAGACCCTGTACTTGAATTTGTTCCTGGCCTTTGAAGGTATTCTTGTTAGAGGAAGTTAGATCCCAAAGTGGACACAGAGCTGGACCGGCAGTGAAGAAAACTCCAGTTCCAATCCTATTTCATACATTTAACTAGCAAATCCCTTCACATCGCTGGGCCTTGGTTTCCTCGTCTTCATATAATGATGAAAACTGTAATAACAACAGCTACCAGGAGAACAACGGTGACGACCACACTTACCTTATGTGGTGGTTGTAAGGATCAAATGGAATCATAGCTGTAAACTGATTTGTAAGCCAAGCCTCAAGTTCTGTCTAAATATTAGCACCATTATTGTTATTATCACTGTTTGCTGGAAGCGTCAGTATTTCCCATGTGTGAGATGGAGAACCTCCAGGGCCCTGTGCCACCAGGACAGCCTACTTCCTTTCCCGTTCATCAATGAAAAAGTGCTAGAATGTTCATAGGATCATAGGGTTAGAGCTGGAAGGGATCTTGGTGGTCATCTAGCCCAATCCCTTCATTTAATTGGTAAGGAAACTGACTCCAAGACAAGTCAAGTGACTTGGCCAAGGCCACACAGATATTTGAATTTCTCTCTGCCCACTGACTCCAGTCCTCTTTGCTCTTCAGCATATTGCCTGCATGGGTGTTCAGGGAAGACTAGCACCTCTGATGTGAGGGCTTGCCAAGCCCTTTTCAAGGCTGCTCATCTACCTTTGGTGCCCACCTTTCACTCTCTCTTGTGTCTCCAAGAAGCTGTAATATGTACAGTGGCCACACCCTAATGAAGTGTCTTGGCAGGCAGAATAAATCAGGTTGAGGGTAACCCTCAGTGAGTTAGGCTGGGTGTCTACCCCGTACATGTGAAAACTTCCTCAGCAAAGTGACTGGATGAGAACAATCTGTTCCAGCTGCCATAAAGGCAGTTGAAACTGGTGCCATGAGGCTTTCAGAGGCTGGTCAGACATTAAAGACACCAAAATCATCCCCTGTATTGGGGGCCATCTCTGGTAGCCCTGACTTTTGTCTTGCTACTGGACTTTGATGACTCTGCAAGAGAGAGTGAGGCTGGGGGACTTTGTGCAGTTCTGCCTCACTTAAATACAATTCATGTATGAGTCAGGACATCACGGGTCTCCCTTGGAAATGAAGGACAAGCAATATTGTCTGCCCTTCTTTGCATTTAAGGGAAGATGGAATTGCTGTTAATATTGATCGTCATTTTTATATTTCAGTTTGTGACCCCTAAACCACTTAGAAATGGGTGTGCTTTATTGTTCCACTAATGAGAGAGCCATTCTGCAGAGCCAATCTAAAATGCTTTTGCATTTGGTGCTTTCCTAGGCTTATTCTCTGCAATGATCATTTCTCACCACTTGGGTTTGCATATCTATGTTTGTTAACGATGAATAAATACATTTTTGCGTGGAAATCTTGAGCAAATTTCTCCCTAGTGATGCTGAGTATTTGCCTTACTACCTGAAACTATGGAACATACCAATAGCGTCCTTGCTATTGTACAAAGGGCCTCAAGGTCACATGTGGACCTCTAGGTCCTCAAGTGTGGCCCTTTGACTGAATCCAAACTTCAATTCTTTAAGGGTATGATTTCAATTCTGTGAAGTTTGGATTTGGTCAAAGGGCTACCTGAAGGCCATAGGTTCCCCATCCCTGGGGATATATAATCAAAGACAATTCAATTGTCTGACCTATTGGCTTCAGATGGTCCAACAATCTCTGTAGTATTTAAGCATCTTGGAGGCAAGTAAATTCATCTTCTGTGTCTTCTTCTGGGTGATGTGGACAAACCAATTCCTTTTTCCCCTTTTAGCGTCAAATAGTGAGTAAGTTGAGTAGGTGGTGAATTGCATTAATAACTTACCGGTCCTTCTATGAACTGTCGTCTTTGCCCCCAAGCCCCATTATCCTTGCAGCAGCCACCCTCTTTCCCTACCTGCCAAACTCCATCCTCTCGTATCCTTTCATGGCTAACTTACAGCCCACCTCTGCCTCTGTGCTCTCTCTGACAAGGTAGAAGGAGAAGATCCCTCATCAGGTTCAGCTTGCCTGCTGTTCCTTGCCTCACTTTACCATTCATGTCATCTGTTCCAGGAGAGAGAACGTAGTGCGTCAAGAACTATGACAGGCATGAGGTCAGAAGACCCAGGCCTGCAGCTTATTCCTTGTGTAACTCGGTAACTTAGCCATGTGAGTCCAGGCAGGCCTCTTACCCTGTCTTTGCCTCGGTTTCTTCGACTGTAAAACAGAAATAATAATAGTAGCTACCTTCCCACTTACTGTGAGGATCGAACGTGAGGTTTGCACAACACTTAGTGTGGTGCCTGGATCACAGCAGGCTGCTTCATTTTTCTAGACTCCTGGGTCCTTAACTATAAAATGATGGGGTTGGTCTGGATGGTCTGTTAGGGCGCCTCCAGGCCCAAATTTGTAATCCTATGGTGTGAAGAGGGGAGGCTGGGGCAGGGGGAATGATTATTGAGAGAAGAGGAAGAAGAGGTTTGGGGCAGATGCAAAGGGAGTTGAGATGGAGATAGAGATTGAAAGGGAAGGTTGAAAAAAATTATGCTTCAGTGAGGGACCTGTAAGGTTAGGAAGTGGATGAAATCAGCTTAATTGGGGGATGCGCAGCAGCCTCTGGGACAAAGAAGTCAGACGGTGGGAGTTAGCTGGGGAGAGGCATTTACAGCTGAGAATGGTAGGAGGTGGGGTGATGATATGTCCCTTTTCTTCCTCATCAGATTTTTTTTTCTTTGTATCTTTAGAATTTGATTTTTGAAGTGGCCCATCCTTCCTGGACTGATTTCAAAAGAACTTTAGGTCACAAGGTCCTGCCTGTCCTTTCTCTGAACTCTTTGAAATGTGTCCTCCCTGTCCAAAGGGTATATTCAACTCTGTTCAGCTTTCCCCTCCTGTTATCACAAATTCTAAAATCCAGTAGGCTCTTCTTTCCAAGGTGTTGTTATTTTGACTTCAGTCATGAGTTATTTCCTTGTTGGTGAGACTCAAATCTAGGGTAGTAGCCTCTCTTGTTGCCTTTGAAAAGTATGAAATTGCTCTTAAAGAGAGCCAAGACAGCATTATCTTGCTTTATTTTTGGCAGAGAGAGAACTTGGACCAGTGTTTTGCTGAAATGAAGCTATGTTATGCCAGTGGTATTCTACTGACCTGCTAGCCAAGTAACTCTGGACCCAGCTTAGAATCTAAGCTCCTTGAGGGCAGAAATTCCTGTGGCTTTCTTTGTAATCCACAGGATTTAGTACCAGGGCTAGCATGTAGCAAGCCCTTAATAAATGATTGTTGACTGATGAACTGATTGTATGAGGAAAGATGTGTCCAGGCATAGTTGTTGTATATAGATGACATCACTGCGATAGGAAATTCTCTCAGCACGTTGGCACCTTCTCTGAAATTTATAATCTTACTGAGTTATCTAGAGCACTGATGCATTAAATGACTTTCCCAGGGTCTCATAGCCAGTATGTGTTAGAAATAAGACTTGAACCCATAAGTCCTGCTGATTATTCACAATATTGCATTGCTTCTCCATTGCTATACTGTGGCAGGAAATGCTTTGGGGACAGGTGGGGGTGAAGGGAAGGGAGTAAACATTTATAACATTTATATTTTTGTTGTTGTCATTCAGTTGTTTCATTTGTGTCCAACTCTTTATGATCCCATTTGAGGTTTTGTAATGGTAATGGTAATGGTAATTTGAAGGTCTTCCCTGCTCTTTAACAAGCCTAAGGGAATTTGAAGACCTTCCTTGCTTTGAAAATATACTCTGTCCCCTAATAGGCTGAATGTAATCACATGGAACCTGTGGTGGGAGGAGTTTTCTGAAGGGTGGAGGAGAGACTGAAGGAAGCTGGGAGTCAGAGTTAGCTGGATGGTGGGAGTAGAGGATGCTTCCAAGGGAGATAGGCTTGTGATTTAATACTGGTCTTGTGTTGGTTTGTGGGAAGGCTAAAGCATGCTGTGGCTCTGTGCTGTTATGATTTATTGACTTCTTTGCTACCTTGATGGAATCAGCTTACTGGTTTTGGGATTTGGTTTTCTTGTGTCTGAATAAATGTTTTGCTTCTGCCTTCTATATGGAGATTCTGTTATATTTTGCAATAGAGCACTCTACTGCTATATTTATAGTAACCATTGGTTCTGTGAATATTGCATTGGTGCTACAGGTTTTCTTGGCAAAGATACTGGAGTGATTTTCCATTTCTTTCTCCAGCTCATTTTACAAATGAGGAAACTGACTCAAATAGGGTTAAATGACTTCCTAAGGTCACACAACTGTAAGTGTCTGAGGCAGGGTTTGAATTCAGATCTTCTTGACTTCAGGCCAGGAACTCTATTGCTGTGCCGCTTAGCTGCCCTAAACATTTATATAGTGCCTACTATATGTTAGGAACTATGTTAAGTAATTTGTAAATATTTCATTTGATCCTCACAACAACTCTAGCTGATAGGTACTATTGCAATCTCCATTTTGTAGTTGAATAAACTGAAGCAAACAGAGGTTAAGTGACTTGCCTAGTAACTAGTAAGTATCTGAGGTTGGATTTAAACTCAGGTCTTCCTGACCCGGGACCCTGCCCTCTATCTGCTGAGTCAGCTTTTTTGTAAGCTGTGACTTTTATAAATGCCATCCATAGATCTGACCTTTACTAGACTCCCAGGGTTTCAAGGGAAAAGAATATTTGAATAGATTGTACTGTATTATTTAGGTGTGTGCTGGGTGATACATTTGAAATCCACGTCTTTAGGCTGCAAGGTTCAGTGGGTTCTGGTTCTATAGACATACTATCTCTTCAATGCCTATGCCCTATTTTACCAAGAGGAACGCAGACATCAGGGTGGGTTTTGTGTTGAGAAACCTGACAGAGAATTTCAAAATGGTTTGCTTATCACCATCTCAGGAAATGAGACAGGTCCAGAGACAAAGTCCTGGAACCACTTGTTATTTTAAGGCTGGAGTCAGGTTTTATAAACTGATGCTCACAGCAGACAGCTTGTGTTTAAATGTTCTTTTACAAGCAGTGCCTCCTCTAATCTCCTATGCTGGTCCTGCTCCTACATTTTCACATTCCTCCTCTTCTCACTAGGAGAGATTCACTTTTATCAGGTCTTACTCGTGCCTTTTTTTCCCCTGTGAGAGATGTTAGGGTAGGCAGGGAGGTTACCAGGGCTTTGCTGGTGTTTAACAATTGGCTTTCCCCTATAAAATGTATTTACCACACACTTTTAAATTTAATCTGTTATCAACATTTGCTTCATCATGTTTTTAACTCTAAAGAATCAATAAATGAAGCCTTAATTTGTAGTTTTTGCCAATTTCTGAGTGTAAATGTTCACACTAAACATTTCACAATTGTCTCTGGTGGAGGGTCCCTTCAGCTTCACCACATCCCTGGAGATGGCATCTCTGATTAATAGTGATTTCGTCGATCTGAGGTCTCTGTTGAGGAATTTATCTTTGGACTGATGAATTATTTAACAGAATCAGCTCTAAGTTAGTAAAAGTCTGAACTGGAGATTGAAAGGCAGGTCTGATGCTAAAGATGAGTTTCCAGCCTCATTAAAAGTTTACTTATTGCTTGGACCTGCGATGAGGATCTTATTTCCTAGAAAAATTGGCCATAAGGGAGCACTCATCTTATTAACTATTTGTCTCCTTGAAAATTTTACTGTTTTTAAACCCAAGGAGATTTATTTCCTCAGATTTGAAATACTTTTGTTGGAATTGACTTTTAAAAATTAGCACTTCCGTTCACTTAAGTTTGTGCTAGGGAAAGGATGAGGGATTTAGAGTCAGAGGATGTGGGTTCTTGAGCTTGAGCTTGAGCTCTGCCATTTATAACCTGTGGGACCTTGGGTTCATCATGAACCTCTCTTGGTCTCAGTTTCCTCATCTGTAAAATGAGGGAACTGAAATAGATGACATTTAAGGAATCGTCTAGTTCTAAGGCAGTAGGTATGGTGTTTAGGAAGCTGTCTTTGGGGCTATGTAAACCAGGGTTCAGTACAACCTTCGACAAATACTGACTTTGCAGTCCTTGGCAAATCATCTAACTTCCCCCTGTTCTAGGCCAATGGCGGCAACTTAAAGGGAAAGAGTCACTAAACCTTATGTAAGAGTTTCATTGTGTAAGATAACATAAGGTTGTTGTGATATTCAATGTAGTTAATTATAATGTAAGGTTAGTTAATAACAGGCTCCTATATAAGATCCCTGAGGGCATGAATGTAATTAGAAAACCACATATTGACATTATCTATATTTCATTGCATTTTTATTTATTTTGCTAAATAGCTGCCATTATTTTTATCTGGTTGGCAGCACTTGGGAGCATGGGTCCTGTGGGCCCTATATTTGACACCTCTGCTCTAGGCAACATTTTTTTATATTCATTTTTTTGACTGACAAAAATTACTATTCTCTCTCTTCCATATACTGTACAACATTGACTCTCCCACCCCCATCACACCTCCATTGGGAAAAGACCAAAAGAAAAACAAAACTCCCTCTAATAAATATACACAGTTAAGAAACACAAAGTTTTGACTAGGCAGCTTTCTAAGACTTTAAGTGGGAGAGATGGTGCAGGTTTGTCTTAGGAGAGCAAGTTTCTCAGTGGAAGCTACACTCTTGTGGTGTAACGCCAATGTGATACCCGTAGCAGCCGCTATGAATATGCATGCGTATTTCCAGAGTAAATTTGCAAAATAAAATAAACTTTCTTCCTCAAAGATAAAATCAAACATATTTATTTGGAATATCATTAGGATACCAAGAGGTAAGATTTAACATGGTACTTATCACTAATCCAGGGAGTGCTGACATCTTAAACCTTCTTTCTGTCAGGCCCTCCCCATAAACAAGTTCCCCTAGACAGATTCCTCCCTCTACACACTCACAGCTTGCTTCTCTCTCTCTGCTCTGCTTAGGTTTCGCTCTCTGCTCTCTGCTCTTTCCTCTCTGGGCAAGTACCTCTCACACTGAGCTTTATGTGACCCAGGCTCCATGTCACTCAGACTCCATGTGTTCACAGGCCCCATGTGTTAGCCCTTGATGGGGGGGAAGATCTTCCTATTTCATTAACATTACCCATGGCCATCATGGGACTAGTCCCTGTGCTGTATCCCATCCAGCCCTAAAGCTTTGATTCCATTGGCCTAGGTGGAGGTGACAAAACTCCTGAAGAATATCTTTTAAAACAATTTTTTAATTAAGGAAAAAAGCTATTTCCCTTTTACCAGTTTCTTCCAATTCAGATAGAATCTCTTCTAGTTGATAACTTATCTTGCTCTGTGTGTGTATGTTATGTATACACACACGGATATAGAACACATGTATGCATATAAACTATGTACTTTTATATTTGTATATATGGGGGGGTCCCAAAAGTCTTAGTGTACATTTGTACTAAGATTTTTGGGACCCCTCTGTACTGTATATGCATATAGTTTATAAAATATGTAGTTTATATGCATATACATACATAAATATATATGAATGTGTGTATATAGTTATGTATGGTATAGATTTGCACTAAGACTCTTGTGACTTCTTATATATACATATAGAAGTAGTTTATATTCACTTACATACAGTATAGATTTGCACTAAGACTTTTGGGATGCCCTGCAGATACATGTGTGTACACACACACACACACATACACACACATACAGTTGGTAGCAGAACCTATGATTTCATCGGCATACGTTGGCTTAAACAATTCCTAGGTGAGGAAATTCTCTTTACCAATGCATGTTAGTACCTTCATTGCAACTTAAGAAATCTTAGAAAGTTTCTGTAACACCACAAGGTTAAGTGACATGTCCAGGGTGACATAGTCAATAGGTGTCAGAAGTAAGACTCAAATGTAGGTCTTCTGGGCTTTGAGCTCTCTGTCTACACTATCACACTGCGTGCATGCTCACACACATATGTGTACATGTGTGTGTATGTGTTTAGGATAACCTTTTTGGTATGTGAACTTCCAGAAAAGCACCCCAGGTTCAAGGTCTCTGTGGGTCAGCTTCCACGCAAAGTGGATGAGACACACATGTGGCTAGGGTACAGATGTTAATGGGCATATTTGGGGAATCTCTGAGGTCAGGGTACATATACAAGGATAATGTGTGTCCAGGACAACTCATACTGCCAACACTGCAGGGCTGCTCCTATTCTGTGATGATGTTATGTTGCTCTCTCTCCATTGGTTTTGTAGTCCAGCTTGGGGAGTTTATTTCTGCTCTCAGCTTCTGGAATTTATTACTTTAGGGCCACCCGAGTTCTGTCTGCTAAGGTACAGTGACTAGAAAACCTCTCCATGGTAAGCAGGGGCTGATAACTCTTTTAGTTTATAGTTAAGCTTGTGAGCCACCACAGCCACAAAAGTCAGATAAAGAGCCTCCAAATTAACACCAAACCTTTTGGCCACTCATGTCTGGAGATGAACCACAATTCTGTGTCTCAGACAACTACCTGACTAAGGGTTAGAAATTCTGTGTCGCTCTCATTTAATCCCTTATGGAGACAGAGCCCACAAACCCACTCCACAAGAGCCCTGTGGAAGGTGGGCTGTGAAGCCCTAGTCACTCTCTAGATTCTTTGGTCTTACCATGCAAATGAACGGGTGGGGGCAAAAAACAACAACCAAGACTAGGTAGGATTGCCAAGAGACTCTATCCCTGCATCTCAGATTATTTGTTTTAAATTCCTCCCTTTCCCTTGCAAATGTAGCCAGCAGCAAGCCTTCCAGGTTTTGAGTTTCCTTGCATCAGCACTTATTTGTAGCATTAGGGTGGGTGATATTTTAAGCAGGAATTAAGAAACACAGCCAATCAATGGGTTTTAGAAGGTTATAATTTAAGATAGATGACTCACTGACACAAATAGCTACAATGATCCTAAATGGGCACCTGAATCAATATTACATATTAAATAATGGATTATTTAATATTTGAATGGCACTGTGATTTATCAGTGTGGGTATTCCTGTTGGTGCAGCTCACAACCCATATAAATCATCCGTATAGCATCCATCTAATGAAGTAAAGGGGCAGCTAGGTGGTGCAGTGGATGGAGCACTGGACTTGGGATCAGGAACACTCATCTTCATGAGTTCAAATCTGACCTCAGAAACTTATTAGCTATGTGACCCTGGACAAGTCACTTAACCTCGTTTGCCTCAATTTCTTCATCTGTAAAATGATCTAGACAAAGAAATGGCAAACTATGCCAGTATCGTTGCTAAGAAAATCCCAAATGGGGTCACAAAGAATCAGACCCTACTGAACAACAATGAATTGAAGGCTGTTCTCTAGATCCTTCAACGTTCCAGGGGTGCCAATAGAGGACATGGGGTATTCACTTGTTGTCTCCCATTGACTACATTTTTAGCTTATTTTCTAATCATGTTTCCTGGAGGATATCCTTTATGTCACTTCTTGCTCACGATGTATTAGTAATAACTGGTTTATATAGTGTTCTGTAGTTTACAAAGCACTTTAAGTTAAGTCAACTCATCTGATTCTCACAACCGCCCTGTGTGCCATCCAGTTTTTAATATGAGGAAGCAGACTCAGAGAAGCACCTGCCTGTTGAAGGTGACAGAGCTAGTAAATAGCTTATCAGGGATTCAGACTTTTAAAATTCACATTCCATGCACTTCCTACAAGGGTCATGCCAGCAAAGGGATAAGTTCATTTTGTCGACAGTAATGGAAGCCAGATGTTTGGACCAAGGGGAGGGGAGCTGGTCAGAAGGAATTCTTGATCTCTCTTCTAGTGTGTGAGCAGAAGGCTTCCTAGGAGAACTAGTTTGTGAAATGGAAGCTATTTAATATGTCAAAGATGTCCTCAAAGCTAGATTTATTTCTCAAAGTGTTACTCATTTACAATTTGAAGAAAACCCATGACAAGAGAACATTTCTCAGAACTGGTACTGATATTTTTCTTGCTCTTTTTGTCATCTTGGTGATAGGGAGTAGACAATGCTGATAATTTAGTTGCATTGGCTTCTGAGTCACCATATAATGGGTATTATATTATTCTATTAGGAAAACACATATAAAGAGTACATTTGGACCTCTTGCTCAGATCTTTCCCCATTCTTCATCTGCAAAATGGGAACAATAATACTTACATTGCCTACTTCTTGGGCTTGTTATGAGCAAAGTGCTATATAAGTGTGAATTATTATTATTAGGCAGGAGAAAAACAGGAAGAAATAAAAGATAAATGTAAAAGCAGCTTTAGGAGTTTGGTGAGTCATGACAAAATGAAGGATGATTATCAAATCATACCTATGTGCCCACAGAGCCACAATTAGAAATGTTTGTGCGTGGGATGGATACCAATAACCATGTCCAGGGCAAGCAGCTCAAAGCCCATCTTCGGATGAAGGAGGAGGGAGAGAGAGGAGAAACAGGGGAGGGGCAGGAGAAGAATTCATACCAGCCTCCCCTCTTAAAGTTTCTTATTTTAACGAATTATTGTCATGACCTAGATCTTAAGCACTGTTGTTTCAGGGCTTTGAAGGACTGCAAGGTCTGTCCTGTTGAAAGACCACAAGGCCTGTCAGACTTTCCAAATTTGTCACCGTGGGTCAAAATCCCAGTCCTCCTGTCCTAGTCATTACACTGTGTGCTCACCAGCATGTGGCATTCTTTTAGGTACGCTAAAAAAAATAAAATTATTATACTCTGGGATCTTGCTTCTTAACCAGCAAAGGAAACAGCATTGTTTGGTCTGGTGCTGTTAAATCTATGGTTTTAGATAAATATTTCATAATGATGATGGTGATCAGTACTTAAGAAAATGTTCCTGTGAAATGTAGAGCAGGACTAAGAGGTAAGGAGTTTTTTTTAAAGGCTCTTTTTTTGATACTTATCTTTGATTCTCTCTTATTTTTCATTATTAATAATAATTTGAGGAAAGAGGTCTGCATCTGCAATTTCATTGGTTTAGAGCAGTGGTTCTCAACCTTCCTAATGCCACAACCCTTTAATACTTGTATGTGGGTATATCTGCGTCTCGGTTCCTAAGACCATTGGAAATATGTGTTTTCCAATGGTCTTAGGTGACCCCTGTGACCCCTGTGAAAGGGTCGTTCGACCCCCAAAGGGATCGTGACCCACAGGTTGAGAACCACTGGTTTAGAGAATGCCCTGAGAGGAAACATATTCTTCTGGTAAAGACTGGCATTTTTTCTGCAGCTTAGATTTTTAGAGTTACTTGGGAATCTTGGAGAGGTCAAGTGATTTTCTGGTATCTATCAGATGGATAGGGATAAAGATTGTACCCGGGATTTCATTGGTTTAGGGACAGAGGCCTTGCAGATGAGCAAAGTCCTTCTACCAAGAAGGATGTTCAGCATGTTCTCTCCAGACATATAAAGTTATCTAGAACTCTGAGAAGTTGTTACTTATCCATGGTCACATAGCCAATATGTGTTGGAAATGTGTTAAACTTGGATTTTCTCAGTTCTAAAGCCAACTTTCTATCCACTCTTCCAAGATGTCCTTTGCCCAAGAATAACTACTCACATTCATTTATCCACTTATATATTTATTTATTAAAATAGTATTTTATTTTTTCAATTATATGTAGACAATTTTTAACATTCATATTTAGTGAGATTTTGAGTTCCAAAGTTTTCTCTGTCTCCTTCCTTAAGACATATGATATATGTTATATGTCACATTTATTTATGTAACATTTAAAAATTTACACATTGCTGTCTTTTTTATAACCCCATGAGCTAAGTAGTATGAGTGCCAATGTTTTCTCCATTTTACAAATGTGGAAACTGAGGCTTAAGGGAGTTGAAATTAATTGCCTATGGTCACACAGGTAGCTTGTGGAATAGGGACTCAGGCTTTGCCCCTTTGATTCTGAAGTCCAAAATTCTTTCTACCACATGATGCTGCTTTTTACCACCCAGTGTTGCCTTCAGTAGAAGAGAGAACTGCTTTGTGCATAGAAGGCATTGAATAAGTATTTGCTGACTTGGAAAAGCAAACAGTGGAGTGTTCCACATATTGTTTTTGTTTGTTTGTTTGTTTTACCATCTGGTTGTTCCAAAGCTCCTCTAAACTTTAAATAAAAATGGGAAGAAAATGAGAAAAAACATTTTTAAGTGGTGATAATATCTGGTGGATGGACTGGTTTGGGTTGTGGTCTCAACAGCCACATTAATGAAAGGGTTGACAGTTGAAACTGAATGACTGCTTAAGAGCTTTCTCCTCCAACAGACTGCTCTGATGTATTGGCTTTGGCTGTCCTTTTCTGTTAAGATGATTTAATTTGCAGATTGCATTTTAAAATGTCTTTGAAAACCAGGAACATTGTTTGACAATATTAGAGTTTTGTTTTTGTTTTCAAAGAAGCAGAGAGGAATGCTAAAAGTGTGAAAGATTCCTTTGTTTATTGATCTGGAAGTTGAAGAACTGATTGTGTGAAGGGGTTGACTAAGGTGATTCATCAAGTTCTCTTCTGACTCTAAAATCCATTTTGAATTTATTGTGAAATATGGTGTAACATGTTGGTCTAAGCCTAATTTCTGCCTGACTGCTTTCCCAGTAATTCTTGTGAAATAGAGCATTTTTCCTAAGTTATTTGTTTTCAGGTTTATCAGACATTGGGTTATTGAGTTCCATTACTTCTGATTCTCTCTTGTCTAGTCGGTTCCATTGATCTACTTCTTTATTTTTAAACCAATATCAAATGTTTTTGATGATTGATGCTTTATTTTCCAGTTTGAGGTCTGGGTTCTTCATTTCTAAAATTTTTCATTATTTCCCTTGATAGCTAGATCTTTTGTTACTCCAAATAAATTCTGTTATTTTTTTTATAGAGTTCTATAAAGCATCCGTTTGATAATTCGGTTTAGCATTAAAACTGAAAATAAACTTTGTTAGTATTGTCATTTTTATTATATTGGTTCAGCCAATGTAATAGACATAATATAAACTGAATATTCTTCCAACTATTTCGGTGTTCTTTATTTCTTTGAGAGTTATTTTGTAATTGAATCTATATATAAAAATCTGACTCTTGCTGCAAAGATTTTTTAAGTTAGTTGTTTCCTTTCTAATCTTAGCTGTATTAGTTTTATTTCTGCAGAATCTTTCAAATTTTATTTAATAAAAATGATCTATTATATCTTCTTTGATCTTTTCTATCCCTCGTTTGCTCATGAAGTCTTTCACTATCCATGGATCTGATAGGTAATTTATTCCTTTGCTCCTTTAATTTGTTTACAATGTGATCTTTTATATATGAAATATTCTTTTGGAATTTAACTTGGTTAAATTATCCCATCCACATTGCAGTTTTCCACATTGAGCTTTCAATATGTTGTGGATTGGCATAAAAAGTTAAATGGGAATTTTTGGGAAGCTTTGCAGAAGCCACAGATAACACGTAAAAGCCAGCAGATGACACAGAGAAAGTTTAGATTCCAGAAACTTGGAAATGCATAAATATATGTATAATATTTTACCTTTTAATACCATGATAATCAGACTTCTTTTATGGTATGAAGGGAGGTATAAAAATTTATATGCAGATTTTCCAGATGTAGGGGACCCACGCCCCAAATTCCTACAATTGTGGAAGGGATAACTATATAAGAAGCGAGATGTTGGGGCAGCTATATGGCACAGTGAATAGAGCACCTGTAATGGAGTCAGGAGAATGTGAGTTCAAATATGACCTCAGACACTTGACACATTTACTAGCTGTGTGACCTTGGGCAAGTCACTTAACCCCAATTGCCTTGCCTTCCTGCCACCCCTCCAAAAAACCAAAAAGAAATGAGATATTGTTCTGAACCTAATTTCTGTTATATTGCTATATGGTTTTCCCAGGAGTTTTTCTCAAACAGTACCAGTTCTTGTGCTCTTTGTTTTCACTGCACACCAGCCTACTAAGTTCATTTATTGTATACTTACTGTTACATTGATTGATCGCTAATTTTTAACTAGTACCAAATTGTTTTGAGAATTACTTCTTTATAGTATAGGTTTGAAAGTACTTCTAGTCCTTTCTTCTTCCCCCTTTCCTTTTCATTATTTCCCTTGAGACTCTTGATTCTTTGTGCTGCCATATGAATTTTGTAAAGTAATCCTTTGGTAATTTGGTGTGGCATTGAATAAATAAATTAATTGGGATAACATTGTCCTTTTTATTTTATTATCTCAGACTACACAGGAGCAATTGCTATTTCTCCAATTACTTAGACCTGTCTTCATTTCTGTAAACAGCATTTTATAGTTGTATTTATATGGCTCTTTTGTGCACCTTGGTAGGTGGACTGTCAAGTATTTTATACATTCTGTAGTTATTTTAAGTAGAATCTTTTTCTGTCTCTTCCTTCTGGGTTTTATTGGTATTGTACAGAAACACTGATGATTTGTAAGGATATATTTTACACCTTGCAAGTTTTCTGAAGTTATTATTTCAATTAATTTTTTAGTTGATTCCCCAGGGTTCTTTTAGTAAAGCATCATCATATCATCTGCAAAAGTGATAATTTTGTTTTTTCTTTGCCAATGCTTATTGTCTCAATTTCTTTTTCTTGTCTTATCTAGCACCCTGTTAAATAGAAGTGGTTATGATGGACATCCTTTCTTACCCTTGATGTTATTGGATAGGGTTCTGGTTTAACCCTTTTACATATGACATTGGCTCTTGGTTTTAGACATATACTAGTTATCATACTAAGGGAAGGACTCTTTATTCATATGTTTTATAGGAACAAGGAAGAGACTACCTTTGAGATCAATGGATAGGGGAAGAATTCATGACAAAACAAGGGCTAGAGAGGAAAATAGAAGATAAATGGGCAATTTTTATTACATAAAAGTGAAATATTTTTGCACAGGCAAACCTAATACAGCTAAGATTAGAAGGGAAACAATTAACTGGGGGAACATCTTTATAGCAAGTTTCTATGAGAAAGATTTCATTTTCAAGATATATAAGGAATGGATTCAAAATTATAAAAATAAGATCCATTTCACAACTGGTAAATGATCTTAGGATGTAAACAAGCAGTTCTCAAGAGGAGAAACCCAAGCTTTCTATAATCATATAAAAATACTCCACATTACTACTAACTAGAGAAATGCAAAATAAAGTGATTCTGAACTTCCATCTCACAGCCATCAAATTATCAAAGATGGCAAAAAAAGAGAAAACAAAATGACAAATATTTGAGGGGTTTCAGGAAAACAGGCAAGAAATACATCGTTGGTGGCACTGTGAATGGGTCTAGTCATTTTGGAAAACAATTTGGAATTATACACAAAAACTTATTAAATAGTACATATCCTCTGACCCATCTATGCTACCCAAAGAGATAAAGAAAAAGGTTTTATATATGTGTGTGTGTGTGTGTGTGTGTGCACGTGTGTATGTATATGCATATACACACACATGCATATAAACACACGTGCATATATGTGCACGTGTATATATGTATATGTATACACACACATACACATGTGTCTATATGTGTCTATATGCATGTGTATATGTGTGTATGTATGTATGTATGTATGTATGTATGACATCTTTACTTTTGATGGTAAAAACAAAACCAAACCTTGAAAACTAAGGGAATGCCTATCAATTGAAGAATGATTGAACAAATGTGGTATATGGATATGATAGGATATGATTGTGCTGTAAGACATGAGGAAAAAGACAATTTCAAAGAGATGTGGAAAGACTTTTATGAACTGGTTCAGAGAGGAGAGCACATAATCAGAGAACCATTTGTGCTATTGCACCAGTATTATGATGGACTAACTTGCAGAATAAGACATGCATTTTTGGAGATGACCAATGTGGGAATATGTTTTGCTTGAGTGTGCCTAGGTAATACAGTTATCCTTTCTCCCTCCTTCCCTCCCATGCAGCAAACATGGTGGTCTTGTTACATTCAAGGACAAAGCTAACAAATACTTTATTTAGTGTCTAAATAGGATTAGAGATGTAAGCAACCTTAGAGGTAGTTTCTGGACTCATAGATTTCTTCAGAGTTTAGTTCATGTTACCCCTTTCTTGTTTCTGTCTCTCTCCAAATTCCCTTACATAAATATGTTGTCTCGACTCCACTCCCTTCCCCTTCCTGCCTAGAATCTAAGCACCTTGAAGGCAAGGCTTAGTTCATTTTTGTCTTTGTATCTTCAGCATTTAGCATAGTTTCTGACATAGAGTAGACACCTAGTAAAAGACAGATGTCTATCCAGAAGCATTTATTAAGCTATTACCATGGTCCAGGCACTGTTCAATACTACGGATAAAAAAAAAGTGCTTACATTCTAATGGGACAAGGGTGAGGGAGGCAATATCTAAATAACCATATATATATATATATATATATATATATATATATATATATATATCTGATGTATTTAGAAGGTAATAGGAGGGGGTGAAGCTCTGGAAGCTGGATGGAACAGGAAAGGTCTTTAGAAGAAGGTGGGATTTCGGCTGAATCTTGAAGGAAGACAGTGGAACTGAGAGTTGGAGGTGAAGGGGCAGAGCATTCCAGGCATGGAGCAAAGGCATGGAGATGAGAGATGGGCAAAGGGGTGAGGGCTTGCTGGCAGAGCTGGGGGTATTGATCAGATCCAACCTTTTCATTTTAGAGCTGAGGAAACAGAGGTCCAGAAAGGCCTTACTCAAAGTCATGTGGTAACTGAGCCAACTGTATGCCCTTCATACCAGGAAACATAAAGATTGAAAAAAAAACAACCAAAAAACAGAGTTTCTGAATTTAAGACACTTAAAGTAAAAAAAAAAGGGGGGGGGGAATATGTGAGAATGTGACATGTACTGCACACAAATATGATAGAAAGTGGGATAGAAGATGGGGCACAGGAGAGGGTCAAAGGAGGAAGATTATCTGGGATAATCAGGAAAGGCTTCTTGCTAATCTTTGAAGAAAGAAAAGGATTTCTCAGGACTTTTAACAGGTGAAGCTGATTACGAAGCGTATAAAGTATATGGGAGACGGTGCTAACGCATTTCATAAATTCAGAATGGTGAGAGATGGTTGGTTGAGATTGGAGTTCAGCCATATGGTGCAGTGGATAGAAAGCTGGCCTTGGATTGAGGAAGACAAGAATCTGAATCCTATCCTACCTCAGATGCTAACTAGTGGTGAGTCCACGGACTAGTTAGTTACTTCAGTCTCTGAGCCTTAAATTCCTTACCTGTTAAATAAGGGAACTGGCTTCAATGGCCTCTAAGTTTCCTTATAGTTTTAAATTTTTGGTCCTTAATTCCAGTGATCCAATTTGGCAGGAATCTCAGTTGTATGAGGTGGTGTATGTAAAAGAGTCTGAAAAAGTGGTTGGAGCCATATTGTAGAGGGCCCAAAATACCCGCCTACATATCCTTTGGTTTTAGTAAGCTGCTATAGGTCCCTTGAGTAGAGTCTTGATATGGTTAGGCCTGGCTGTTGTGAGGTGAATGAATATTGAATTCCTATTGGTTATCATGGGCAGAAGGGTTGAGGAAAGAGCTGATAGCATTGGTGAATACACAGCAGTGGTTCCTTGGTCTGTTTGTTGTGACATGTTTGTAAAGTGCTTAGCACAATGCCTAGCACACAGTAGGTGCTGCATAAATCTTAGCTATAATAATATAGTGATTCCTTCCGCATCACAGGGGTTAGAAGCATGGCACCTCTGAAATCTGGAAAATCTGTGTAAAGATTTTTGGCCTTCTTTTTGTGTGAGAGAAAAAGTCTGAATATTTCCTTCTTCTTTTATGGAATGTTTACAGTATTAAAAGATAAAGTATGTCGACATTATATGATAAGTATTATACATATATTTAATGCATTTATACATATCTTTTATACATAGTACACATATTTTACATATATTGTATGCATTTATACATCTTTTATATATAGTACACATATACATATATTTTATGCATTTATTAGCTTTTAATTTTTTTCTGCTGTCTGCTGGACTTTGTGTGTTGTCTGTGGTTTTTTACAAAACTCTATCAAAATTCCTATTTAATTTCTTATACTGACCCACTATATATTAAAATGATAATGGGGAAAGTGGTAATATGGAAGGGTTAACTGTAATGAGGGCGATGGTGATAACAGTAATCATTACTGTTCTTATTATTCCATGCCCTGTCCATGATCTTCTGATTTCCTCTGGTAGTTTAGTTTGTAAGGTGTGTTGCAAATATGGCACCTACTGTATTGAGGGTCTCTGTACTTTTAAATTTTAACAAGATTTCTTCAGATCTTAACTTTTAGACTACCTGGAGACAATAGTGTTGTACAATGGAAAGAATACTGGATGTGGAGTCGTAGAACCTGGGTTCAAATCCTGGACTGGCAACCTTGGGAAGATTACTTTTATGAGCCTGAGTTACGAGAGAAGAAACTGAGTTTCTTCATCTGTAAAATGAGGGTGTTGGACGGGAGGATCTCCTAGGCCCCTTCTAGCTCCAAATCTGTGATCCCATGGGGGACCATCATGGGTAGGACAGCTCCGCACCTGATACACTAATGCAGAATCTCAGGTTCCTTATTTAGCTTTGGTATTTTGGGCAGAATCTTTTTGGTTGTCCCTGATGTAAAACTCAAAGGCATTCGTTTAAAGCCTATAAGCTCAACCTACCTATTAGTCTGAAGATAACGAACTGTTGTATGGCTTGTTCTTTTGCTTCTCTGTTTATTTCCTTTTGCTGCTTCCTATATTTTTGGGCTATTCTCTGATGGCCGGCATTACAGCCCAAAGATGCTTTTAGTCTCAGTGATGCTACATATACACATATATTTATAACATAAAGGATGTGTAATGTGGTATGATATAACATAATGTAATGTAATACCACGTTATGACACGGTATGATATGGTATAATAAATGTAATACGATACGGCATGACACAACATGACATGACGCAACACAATATAACACAATACAACACAATACAACACAATACAATACAATATAATATAATGTAATATAATGTAAGTATTACTTAACACAATATAACAATATAACAAAGTAATATTATATGAAGTAACAGTATACATCTTATATGGTATACATATGTAACATCACTAAGATTAAAAACATCTTTGGGTGGTAGTATACTCTATACTGTACTACTGTTTATACATATGTATTTTTTCATATACTCTTTATCTGTCTCTGTATGTATGTATCATCTACCTATCTACCTCTCTTTCTCTCTATATCTGTGTCTATCTATTTATATCTATCTGTCTGTCTATATCTGTCTGTCTGTCTCTGTCTATCCGTCTGACTGTCCGTTCATCTGTCTCTGTCCGTCCATCTGTCCGTCAGTCTGTCCATCTGTCCGTCCGTCCGTCTGTCTGTCTATATCTTGCATGTACTCTAATTTACATATTATTTCCCCTCTAGAATGTGAAATCCTTGAGAGCAGAGACTGTTTTTTTTTGCTTTTTTTATCTCCCCAATGATTAGCATGGTGCTTGGAACATAATAGACTCTTAACAGATGCTTGTCGATTTGACTTAACTTGGCCTGGGGTGCTTGGATAGCTTTCAAAAGAGGCAGGATGGGATAGCTATGTGGCTTAGTGGATAGAGCGCTGGGCCTGGAGTCAGGAGGATTCATCTTCTTGAGGTCAAATCTCACATCAGACACTTACTAGCTGTGTGACCTTGGGCAAATCACTTAACCTTGTTTGCCTCCTTGTTTGTAAATTTTGTATTTTGTACAAAATTGTAAATTTACAATGTACAAATTACAAAAAATTGTAAATTCCTTATTTGTAAAATGGGTTAGAGGAGGAAATGGCAAACCACTCTAGTATCTCTGCCAAGATAACCTCAAATGGGGTCACGGAGGGTCAGATACAACTATAAAATGACTTAACAACAACATGATAGGAAAGGGAGGGTGGTTATTTATGTAGAGAAATCAAAGAGTACTAGAGGGATGGTCAGTGTGAATGCAACTGATACCCATAAAATGTCAAAATGTTTAGAGGAAGATTCCTAGAGTACTGGGTGGAGAATTTATAGGAGAACATGGGGAAGAGCTGGGCTAGAAGTGAAGGTTTGCATTCATATTCCACACTATTGGGGGTCTGATATACAATCCCTGAAGTCAGGAAGTCATTAAAGTGCTGATAACAACATATGGGAGATGTTTTATTGGTATTATAGTAGCTTTGTAGCCTATCAACACCTGTGTGATTCTTGTTCATGTCTCCCATAGATACTCAGAGGTGCACATCTTTATTCACATTTCTACACATCGCCTTTTTACATTTTGTGGGTATTGGTGGAACACACACGCTGCCATCCGGAGTCCCTTGATCATTCACGTTGTGGGATTAGATACCCAGAGTGCTAATGTGTAATAACAGCTCACTTTCATATAAGACTTTATACATTATCTTTTTTTCTCATCTCTTCAGTTTTATTTTGTGTATGTCTTTGTTTTTAAAATATGTTTCTTGTAAGCAATAGATTGTAAAATTATTTTTCATATCCAATCTGTCACTCTTTTGTTTTATTGGGTCATTTAATCCATTCACATTTAAAGTTAATGAGAGTTAGGTTTATATTTTACTCCATCTGTCTCTTAATACATATATTTTTCCACATTAGGATATTTCTCTCTCTTCTGATGTAAATATAGTACAATGTTCCTTAAGTTATTTTAATATTTTTGAAGGTGACCTTATTCCCACTGGATCTTTCACTGGATCTCTTGCCCTCACCCCTGATCCTATTCTCTCATTTGTTACTTCTTTCCCTTTGGGGTTTTGTTTAATGGTTCCTTTTTCTCTTCTGCCTTTTTCTGGTTATATATTTCTTCCCTCTCCTTTTTTTGCTCTTACTTAGTCAAGTAGATTCTTCCTTCCTCTTTCCCCCAGAACTAGTCCTGTTTGTTAGATTTTTTTATTTAATTTTTTTTTTGGTGTTTCTTTCCAAAAAGGATTTTTCCTTTCTCTTCTTTATTCATTTCCTTTCTTTCTCCTCTAGATGCTCATTCTCTGATTCATGACCCCATGGTATGCAACTCTTCATGACTCCATTTGGGGTTTTCTTGGCAAAGATACTGAAGTGGTTTGCCATGTCCTTCTCCAGCTCATTTTACAGATGAGGAAACTGAAGGAAACAGGATTAAGTGACTTGTCCAGGGTCACACAGCTAATGTCTATGGCTAGATTTGAACTCAGGAAGGTGAATCTTCCAGACTCTGAGCCAGTCTCTCTATCCACTGCATCACCTAACTGCCCTCCAATTATTTAATCTCTTTATTCTCTGTATTCCTCATGCAATTCAAACTGCCAAGGAATCCATTCTAGGTTTTCTTTCTAAGTAGTTTCTGCCGCTGCCTTGTAGAACTTGCTCCGAGGATTACTCTTTTCCATTGTTACTTATTCCTAGAACAATGCCAAATTCTTGCAGATGACAGAGAGGACACTGTACCATCATAGTATCACCGCACCACATCTCTGATCATACAGCCAATGATCCAGACCTTCCCCCTGGTTACTTTTTCTCCCCATTGGTCTCAAAATTTCCCGCTGAGTCCATATTCTCCTGCTCATTGTTCCCAAGAGTTCTTAACTCCCCGATCTCCTGAGGGAGGACAAAGTAGGCATTTGAGGCACTAAATCCCTCAGATCACACTCAGAACAAGGTCCTCATCTCCCTTCACAGACCTTTTCATTTCATTTATAGGAGTATGCATCAGTGAAACCCTGTCCTACCACCAAAGCAAGGTCTTCTTCCTTTCTTCTTTTTCCATCCTCCCCTCCTCTTGTCCTCACCCACTTTCCCTTACTAAGAACACATGGGTCACCTCCTGAGTGCTGGGCCTTGATTTGATTCCTGCACATCACATCTTCCTCTCTATCCCTCTACTTCTTTCATGTATGTTACCATACTCCAAAAAACACTGATTCCCCTGTCCACAATGCCCTAGACCTGTTGCTTCACTATTATTTCCACCTGTCTTCCACCTTCATTCTTGTCTCCTTGTGCATTTAGAAATATCTCTCTGCTATTCCTCTGTTAATGTTGATGGCCTTGATTGCTGTCTCTGTTTATTCCTCTTACATTTCTTTTTTTTTTTTGGTAGGGGGTCTTTGAGAAGCAAATAATTACTTTAAATCGTTTTTCTTTTTTGAAAATATTTCAAATGATTCTTTATTACTGAATATCCATCTTTTTTCATTTATGGTTAAGCTCAGATTTGCTGGGTAGATCACATTGCTTTTTGAGGAGAGAAGGCAAGACAACTGGGGTTAAGTGACTTGCCCAAGGTCACACAGTTAATAAGTGTCAAGTGTCTGAGGCTGGATTTGAACTCAATTCCTCTTGACTCCAGGGCCAGTGCTCTATTCAGTGCACCACCTAGCTGCCCCAGTCACATTACTTTTTGAAGCACATTATTCCGTTCCCTCCTGTGTTTTCTGGTGGGTGTAAAGTAATAGTCTTGTGTTATCTGAATTCCTTTTCCTTTGTATTTGAAGGTCTTTCTCCAGATCACTTGCAAAATTTGTTTTAGAACTGAATTGTTAAATTTGACCTCCTAATATCTAATGTCTTAGCATTTCCAAACTTGTGTTTTTTTTTTCCTTGAAGGCATTCTGTGAACTTTTTCAATTGGTATTTCATTTTCTCCTGTATTATTTCTTGCATTATATTGTTAAGATTTTTGTCCTGTCATGTTTTTCTGGGAGACCTCCGATGCTTGCATTCTGCTTTTGATAACTGGGTGTTTTGCTTTTCTAGTGAGCATATTTTCTTTTAATGGTTTTTTTCCTCTTCTTTTCATCTAGATTGTCCTTCACTTCTATGTCTTTGCATTCTCATTCCATTGTTCTCTCTTTTGTTCTGAGACTTGTCACAGCACATCAGCTTTTCTCTTCTGCACATTATTTTTGCTGTATAGGCCAAAAATTCTGCTCTCATAATTTGAATTTCCCTTCTGTGCCACTCAGGAACAGTGGGTTATTGTCCCATGTTCTCAAATTCCATTAGGGTCTTCTGTTTCATTAAGTGTTGGAACATTTTCCTTTGCTTTGTAGTATTTATTCATAGATGCCTGAACTCATTTATTGGATCTGGATTTAATGTTCCTTTCTACTCTTAAAGATTCCCTGTTAATTTATTTGCTTTTGGTCAAGGTCTTTGAGTTTTCTTCTTCTTGAGATCTTTAGTAATTTCAATATTTTCCCCTTATGTTCTCTATTACTTTCTGACTTGTTCCCCTCTGATAATTTCCTTGGCACTGAATCTCAAAGTGTCCCAGCCTCCTCCTACGCTGGACAATTCAGTATGCCAGCCCTAAGTGACTTGTGTGGATGCTGTGCGCTTTCCCTCAGGCTTAGTAGGGTACTACACAGACACAACTCCCACTGTGTCCTGTCCCTACCTCCAGTCCCACTCTCTCTGTTCCTTAGTTCTCAGGCCAGGAGTTCTCTGAAAGTTCAGAGAGGGGCCATGCTGGTGCCACGGGTTTGATTTTTGTAGTCTGAGTCTCTGAAACTCTGGATTTAGGGGTTGGTGGGATGTGGTGTTAAGCTCTATTTTAAGCCCCGACACATGTCCTGCTCCTTTCCCTCTGTTCCTGTCTCTCCTGCAGAGATCTTTTGCAGCACAGATTGATGCTGGCCACAGCTCATGCTGTGTAGCCCAAGTGAGATTCCATAATCTACAGTTCTGTAGTGGCATTGGGTTTTTGTTCTGACTCAAGCCGACTTCCACAGCCTGGAGCCAGGATCTCCATGGGACTAGAAAGAGGGAAGGGAGACCCAATGTGTGGTGGGGTTGTGTTTGGACCTGGCATGGAGCTGCTGTTAGCCTGAGATGAGGCAGAGGAATGCTGTGTGAGCTCAGTATAGAAGTCAGTTCATGGGTTGGCTTGTCTGTTTGCTTGTGTTTTTAAACTTCTTCTGGATTCCAGGAGTCCTAAATCATGGAGACAGCTGAAGTTTCTTTATCTTTGGCACATAATTACCCTTTTGGAAAGGTCTGAGAGGTGTAGGAGACCAGAGAAAAATGTCTAATCTTCCATCTTGCATATCATGTGACTGGGAAGGTCACTTACAGAGAGTTCTCACCTTATGTAAGTGGACCATTCCTCAGATCTCTACCAAACTGATTTTTACATAATGTGAGCCAGCCCTGGGATGTGGGAAAGGGAAGGAGGGAGGGAGGCTGGGAGATGGCTGGGACATGGTTCAAGGACATGAGAAGTCCAGAGACAGAGAGGGAAGAACAGGAGGAGGAACACTGGGCCAGGCCAACCACTTATGGGTCTGACCAGAACCAAGAAGACAACACACAGGAGAATAGACATATGGGGGCAGGAGAGGAGGAGTGACACACATGGGCTAGGGAACAGATATTTGGTATGCCATAGGTGGAGACAGACAAGCTGGCTGGACAGGGGGGATATGGAAAGATGGGTGGGCAGAATGGATCAAAGTTCTCCTCTCTAGTAGAATGTTTCAAGCCAAGCCTCTCATCCTGCTGCTCATCCTCTACAAGTCTGAAGGGCCATTCGTTTTCACTTGCAGGTTTTTTTAGGGTTTTTTTTGGGGGGGTGGGAAGCTGTGGAGTGCTGAGCTACAGGGCGGTTGGAGAGAGAGGGAGACAGAGAGAGGGGAAGAGAGGGGGGGAGAAACAGAGAGAGAGAGAAACAGAGAGAGGGAGAGAGGAAAAGGAGAGAGACAGAGAAACAGAGAAAGGAGAGAGGGAGAGACAGAGAGAAAGAGACAGACAAAGAGAGAGAGGCGGAGAGAGACAGAGACAGAGGGGTGGGAGAAACAGAGAGAGAGAGAAACAGAGAGAGAGAGAGAGAGAGAGAGAGAGAGAGAGAGAGAGAGAGAGAGAAAGAGAATAGTACTGTAAAGTTAACATAGGTGGTTTTTTGGAATGAGGATTTCTTTCAGAATTCTTTATGAATTTGTGTCATGCCTATTTATCTAAAGTGAGAACTGTCAATAGTACTTCAGAGGTTACAAAGCACTTTTCCTTACAGAAACTCAGTGAGTTGGATTATGTTATTATAGCCTCCATTTTACATAGGAATCATATCTGAGTGTTTAAGTGACTTACTCAAGAAATATAAGAACTAGGATTTAGATTAATTTTTAATTGCTATCTTTTTTTTACATCATCTACATTTCTTAATACATTACTCTTATTTCCTTCTCCCAGATAGCCTGTTCCTTATAAAAAGAATAAAAAAGGGTTGGGGGAGACAACAGATAAACAATACTACCCAACACACCAACCAAGCCTGACATTCAATGTGACTTTTTCCACCCCCATAGTCCTCCAATTCTGTAAAGGAGGGAGGAAAGTACATTCTCATATCTCTTCTTTAGCATCAAGCTTGATCATTATTTTACAACAATTAGTTTCATTTGCTTCATTGCTTTTGTTCTTTCCATTAACATTGTGGTAATCATATATGGGCAGCTGGTGGCACAGTGGATAGAGCATCAGGCCTGGAGTCAAGAAGACTCATCATCCTGATTTCAGATCTAGCCTTAGACACTTACTAGCTGTATGACCCTGGGCAAGTCACTTAACCCTGCTTGCCTCAGTTCCTCATCTGTAAAATGGGCTGGGGAAAGAAATGGCAAATCACTTCAGTATCTTTGCCAAGAAAACCCCAAATGGGGTCATGAAGAGTCAGATACAGCTGAACAACAACAAAGCCATAGATGTTGTTTTCCTGGTCCTGTTTAATTCACTCTGTACTAGTTCATATAAATCTTCCCATGCTTCTGTGTATTCAGTCAGTCAGTCAATCAATAAACATTTATTAGCCCCTAATCTGTGCCAGGTGCTGCTGATATAAAGAAAGGCAAAAGACAATTTCTGACCTCAAGGAGCTTGAAAGTAACTATGTACAAAAAAGCTATATACAGGATACATTTGTCCCTTATATAGGAAATAATCAACAGAGACTGCTTTTGGCTTTCTTTGTATCCCAGAATGCTTGCTGACTGTTTAATTGTAGTTTTTGGCACGATTCTTTCCTGGGAATCTACTCTGGGTCTTATTCACTTTCCAGTCTGGAGAAGTCTCTAGGGCAGGGATTCTTAACCTTTTTGTGTGTGTCATGGACCCCTTTGGCAGTCCAGTGAAATCTATACATCTTTTCAATATATTTTAAATGCATAAAATTAAAAAAAATAGGATTACAAAGGAAACTGCTGTTATCAAGATATACATTAAAAAAAAGTTCATGGACCCTATGAACTAGAGGATAAGTCAGACATCCAGAAAGTTCCCTACTTGGACGACTGTAATGGACCACGAATCTGTGGAATACATTCTGAACAGAACCACTGAGCAGTGGTTAAAAAACCACAACCCCAAATGTCACCTGCAATTGCTGTTTCCCTCTGATTCTCAAGCCCTCTGTGCTAGAGCTTTTGGAGTTTTAGTGGACCCCAGAGAGCTAGAGAAAATATGCTTTTGTTTGTGATCCCGTCTCCTGATGAAGTGAAACCCCCGAAGGCCTTTCCTTTTTACTAGTGGAAACACCTGCTAAATCCCTCTCCCTGGCCTGGCTCAGAGCAAGTCCTTGAAAGCAGTTTTGGTGGAGGTCCCCTGAAATTCCGTGACCAGCCCTGACAGAAATGGAACAATAATACAGGCAGACGCCAACTCCTCAAGTCAGCAGTGAAATATTTGGCTCTCCTTCCTGCTGAGACTGGCTGTCTGAAAGAACACTGTGTGAGGGAGTATATTGTTTCTGGATAATCCTGTAGGTCATTTTGGAAGTGAAGTGCTTATGCAAAGCCATCAAGATGAACCCAATATTTAGGCTAGAAAGGTCACCCAAGGGTGGTTTAAATAAAAGTATTTGCTTGGTATTGAACAGAAGAGAGGAAATCCTAAATTAGAAGAGGCATAAAAATGTTCTTCATATGTAGAATTTGGACAAGAGATGAATATAGTTTCCCTGGTAGAGTTTTTTTTTAAAGGATGGTGGGTGACAGCTGGAATCTATTTTTACTAAAAAACAAACAAACCAAAAAACCCCCACAAAACCTATAGTAGTGTAGTGGACCCGATTTTGCAGATATTCTTCCTTCCCTCCTTTGATAATTGGTAAGGTAGGAGAGATTTGACAGTAGGGAAAAGAAATCTTTAGGCCTATCTTCTGGTCCCAAAGCTTCGGGGAATGTTGAGGAAATTGATCACTACTTTTGTGCTCCGGTTTCTCACCTCCTGAAATATGATTTAACTCCTTATGTCATGGTGAGCTTTTATTCAATGTTGTCAGATTGCTTTTGTGTATTCAGATGTGTGAAATGGAAATTGTACAATATCTTAATTACACATTACAAATAATATTCTCTTAAAGCTGTCAAATGGTTGGGAGTAGAAGGTGTGGGAGAAAAAGGACTATTAAAACAGCCCCAGTTGTTACTATAGTTAGTGGCTTATTATTGTTACTCTAACCTTTTACAGAGCTTTCATCAAGTTGTCATTTTAAAAAATCTTTAGTGAAAATCATATTTATGGGTGTGCAAAGTAGTTTTTTTAAACTTCTGTTTTAGAGAGGGATGGTGATAGTGATGGGATTACCTTTCTGGTCAAGTTAATTTGCATTTATTTTATTTTTTTAAAAATTTATTTATTTTTAGTTTTCAACATTCACTTTTAAAATTTTGAGTTCCAAGTATTTTCCCCTCTCCCCTTTCTCTCCTCTGTAAGATGTCATGCAGTCTGATATAGGCTATACTTGTACAATTATATTGAACATATTTTTGTATTAGGCACGTTGTGAAAGAAGAATCAGAACAAAAGGAAAAACTATGAGAAAGAAAAAAAAGAAAATAGTATGTTTCATTCTGTCTTCATTCAGACTCCATAGTTCTTTGTCTGGATGTGGATAGCATTAATTAGCATTTATTAAGTACCTACTTTGTGCCAGGCATTTTCCTAAGTAGTTGGGGACACAAAGCACAGCAAAAACAGTGCCTCTCTTCTAGGAGCTCTCAATTTAATGGGAGAGACAACATGCCAAGAAGAGACATACAGGGTGAATTAGTGAATTCTATGCAATCCACTTAGAAATATTACTTCACAAAGGAAGTGTTAGGATAGTGGAAGGTTAGGACAATAGAAGAATTGGCCTTGTCATTGACTCCTGATTACCTGGGTGACTGTAAGACAGACATATGTCTCATCTGCACCTTAGTTTTTCCAACAGTACAGAGACAAATGGTTATTGTCCTTTCTGCTGGAAGAGGACCAAAGTGACACCGCTATGTCTGGGTTAAGGTACATTGCATCCGACTGTGACTGATCAGACCAGTCTGAGCTTGGAAGGCTCTACCACAGGTTGGACACAAGTAGTCCATATGAACATGTGGAGTGGAGATGTCTTTCAATTTGTGCATCTCACACTTTTTTGAGCTACTGCAAATACGGCAGATTAGAGCCTGGTCGTGTGGGGCTTTATCTATAAAGAAAGAGGATTTGAACTAGGTGATCCTGCCTTTGTCATCATCTCTGGGCTTCGGTGTCCTGATCTGTAGAATGAAGGAGTGAGACTAGATAACCTTTGAAGTTCCTTTTAGCTCTGAATTTATGATCCTGTGATTCCTAAGATCTCTCAGTTCCAGATTTTATGATCCAATGTGCCTATTCCACAGAGGGTTAGTCTCTTCATTGGAAACAAAGCCAGATATGGCACGAGCAGAGGACAGTTTTTGCTGTTAGCTGATATTTTGCCAGTTTGCCAGACTTTTAGGGATCTTGCAGATTTTCCTCCTTTTTACCCTGACTCTGTTTGATTTTGATCAGGCCCCTGTAATGTTTAGTTTTCCCAAAGATCCTTTGAGCCCAGTAGTCCTTGATTTACATCCTTCAATTCTTTGAAAAAATATTTGTAAAGCACTTAGCATCATGCCTGCCACATAGTAGGCACTTAGTAAATGTTTTTTTTCTTTCTTTTTCATAATCGTTCTTTTTCTCTTTTATTAAAAAAAATTCCTTGTCCTTCCTTGCCTTCCTCTGTTGTTCTGCCTCCGTGGCATCCCTTGGCATCATAGAACTAGTTTTTTCCAATAGCAGTTGCATTAAATCACTGAGCAGATAACTCTTATTCTGTGTAGGTCTCTTATTTGATCAGCTTACCATTACGCAAATTTAGTCACAAGAGGGAATGAATGAAACTGTGATTACTAATAGTAGCTCACACATAATGTGCTTTAAGATTTATTAAAAACTTCAGATTGATTATCTCATGTGATCTTCAGTAACCCTGTGAGGTAGGTAGGTAGCATAAGCATCATCCCCATTTTACAGATGGAAAAATTGAGGAACAGAGATTTGGTCCAAGGGCTCATCATTAAGCAGTGGAAGGTAGTTGGACTTGAACCCATCATTGTATTTTTATAAATGTTTTATGGTTTTTGTTTCTTGTTGTCTCAGTCACGTCCTATTCTTTGTGACCCCATTTTGGAGTTTCTTGGCAAAGATTCTAGAGTGATTTGCCATTTCTTTCTCTAGCCCATTGTACAGATGAGGAAACTGAGTTTGTTCACCCATTTCTCAATTGATAGGTACCTGCTTCATTTCTAGTTTTATCTGCCACCACCAATTGACTGCTATGAATATTTGGTGTCTTTATCCTCAGTCATGTCTGACTCTTTGTGACCCCATTTAAGGTTTTCTTGGCAAAGGTACTAGAGTGGTTTGCCATTTCCTTCTCCAGCTTATTTAACAGATGAGGAAACTGAGGCAAACAGGGTTAAGTGATTTGCCCAGGTCACACAGTTAGTAAGCGTCGGAGGCTGGATTTGACCTGGGGCCTTCTTGATTCCAGGCTATCTAGCTGCCCCTCATTAGTATATACATCAGTAGACTTTTTGACTCAAACTCTAGCATTTTCTACTATACCATACTCTTAATGAATTTAAAACCAACACTACTCTGTGGATTAGAACAACCCCAAATACCCATGGTTTTGTTGTTATTCATTTGTTTCAGTTGTATCTGATTCTTTGTGACTCCATTTGGAATTTTCTTGGAGAAAGATACTGGAGTGATTTACCATTTTCTGCTCCAACTTATTTTATGGAGATTGAAACAAATCGGGTTAAGTGACTTGCCCACAGTCACACAGCTTGTGTCTGAGGCTAGATTTGAATTCAGAGATGACTCTTCCTGTCTCCAGGCCCAGTGCTCTATCTACTGTGACCAAAGGACATCAATTTTCTTTTTTTTTTTTTGGAGGGCAGTTGGGGTTAAGTGACTTGTCCAAGGTCACATGGCTAGGGTTGTTTTTTTTTTTTTTTGTTAAGTGTCTGAGGCCGGATTTGAACTCAGGTCCTCCTGACTCCAGGGCCAGTGCTCTATTCACTGCGCCACCTAGCCGCCCCCATCAATTTTCTAATAATCAAGACAACTGACCATGACTATTTGCATGTCCTTGGATGATATCATGGAACTACTTAGCTGAAGGAGAAGCTGTTTAGATAGACTGGTGTTATTTTGCTTGTACTCATGTGCCCAATGTGAAACGTCCTGTTTGCAGCTGCACATGCAAAAGAGGGGATAATGAAACTGACCTCCCTCAGGTTACTGAGTACTGCTCCCCCCATAATGGCAGGCTGCATAGCAATTACTCTGACTCTGGGCCACCCAACCTGGCAGTTTTGTTTTGATGAAGATTTGTGGCTGTGCACAACAAATATCTAACTGAGCAAGGAAACTGTTTAGCACGTGGACCCTCAGGAAGTTGTCCATCTTGGCTTTATTTAGGAATAATAAAAACAGCCAGTGGAAAGAAGCTTAGCCAATGTTCTCTCAGAAGAATTTTGATGATACAATTTAAACTTCTTTTATATGGGATGCTTTTTGTTTTGACACAGCAGATATACCCCAACCAAATAAGTCTTCCCATTGCCCCCAGGGTGTTTCCTGAGAACAGGTGAGCAAAACATTCTAACAGAGTGACCACAATTGGTAGTAAATATACATCACTCTCCCCTTTTTTCATTTACTGTTTGTTAACAGAAAGGAAAGATGTGTGCTTTGGCTTCAACAATTTGGTATCAGAATCATCTGTTGTATTTAACTTGGGTTTTGTTGCTTTTTTAGTGGCGTCTGGGTTTGCACAGATACAGTCATTTGTGGTTCTTTTTCTTTTGCCTTCTTTCTTCTCTCTAGTTTACTTCCTACAAGTCTTCCCATCTCCATCTGGATTCTTCACATTCATCATCTGGGCATAAAGCACATTCCTCTGTCAGTTTGTTGATCTATCCTGCAATTGCTGGACACGTAATTTGTCTCTAGCTTTTTGCTGTTGTAGATAATACTTGTCTGTATAATTTTCTACATATGGATCCTTTCCTGCCAACAGTCACCTCCTTGGGAGGGGTCTTAGCCCAGGAATGGGATTTCAGGGTCAAAGATTATGTATGAATAATTTAGTAACTTTTCTTCCTGTGTATCAACAAGGATTTTCAAGTCAACAAGTGGTGGCTTGATTAAATGCTGCCTGAATAATTCCAAACTGTTTCAAATCATTTGGCCTTATAATACAATCTAATTAAAATAGAGAGAAAAATTCCAGGGGTGTAGCCAGGGAAAGAACCCCAAGATGTTGAGAGAAGGTACACTGTTGTGTCTCTTAATAGCATACCATTCCTACAATTTGGTTTCCTCATGTAGTCCCAGCATGATGCATTCATTGCATTCCTCTCCTTTATATTTACTGTGCCCTGTCTTCTGAAACCTCCTTTCTCAGTATCTTGGTCATACTTCAATAAGGTTGGGTGACTGAATGAGTTGACTGAGATGTGGTCAAGACTAGACAAGTGATAAGCAGTTTTCCCTGAAGGAATGGTTGGGATTATTCTGGCTCACTCCCAAACTTCTTTGTATTTGGAGGGAGGTCAGAAGAGTGTTATTCTGAGAGCCCTCCATGTAGCCAAAAGGTTGGTGATAAAAGCCATGGCAAAAGAAGATTATTTTCAGATTCCATAACTAAGAAGAGGGGGTCCTTGTTCTAAAGAACCTTGGGTCCAAAATAATGAAAAAGTGGAGAAATGAACAGAGACAAAAGAGAACAAAGACAAATTTTATTAAAGTTGTCATTCCATTTGCTTAACTATTTTTTTGTTTTCTGTCTCCCATTTTCTTGGTATCAAGTTATTTTTCTTTCTTTCTTTACTACAAGTAAAATTGTCCAATCCTGTTTTGAAAGGACCAAGTTGGCGGGGGGGGGGGGCGAGAGAGATACAGCGAGAGAGACAGAGAGAGAATAAATAGGTGAAAAGCTTAGGAATACACAAAGAAGAGAATGAGAGAAGTAAGAAATGAGGGGAATATTAAGTGCAGATATATCACAGAAACATGAATAGGTAAACTTGTTGAGATAGGAATTCATGGGAAGGTCACTACAATGTCAAAAAGGATTTTGAGCAATGTTAATCAGGTTTGCAGAGGGAATTGAACTGCCTAGAACAGGGCTGGGGAACCTGTGCCTTTAAGGCCATGAATGGCCCTCTAGGTCCTCAAGTGCAGTCCTTTGCCTGAATTCAGACTTCGCACAACAAACAACACTGGGGCACTTGAGCTATCTCTTGTCTTTTCCTGCGTGTGCCCTGGCTTTAGTTGAACTCCTGCATACACAGCCTTTTCTAGCATCCTGGCAGCTGGGCGTGCAAGGAGCTATTTTGTTTCCCCCATAGTTTTCCACACTTGAGAAACATATTTCATTAGGATGTATACCCAGGGAATTTTATTTTATTTTTTCAGACTAGTGATTATTAAATACTCATTCATAAAAGATGTTATTTTTATTCTGCAAACACACTAAAGAACCTGAAACAATTTTTTTTTAAATTCATAACTAAAATTTACTTTTAAATGTTTCCAAGCCATCTGTAATCTGGCCCTTTTCTCCTTTTCCAGTCTTATACCTGACTCCCTTTCAAGTACTCTTCAACTGAGTAATACTGGCCTCCTTGCTGTTTCTCAGATAAGATGCTCCATCTTCTGACTCCAGGCATTTTCCCTGGCTGTTCCTTATGCTTGGAATTCTGTCCATCCTCATCTCCATCTCTTGCCTTTCTTCAAGGCCCCCCTGCATGCTACTTTCTACAAGAAGCCTTTCCTGGTTCCCTTACTGCTAGTGTCTTCCCTCTGTGATTACTCCCACTTTACCCTGGAGATTATTTTGGATTACCCCCAATTTATCTGTTTATAGTATACTTTGTATACAGTTGTCTGCATGTTGTCTCCATTATTAAACTGAGATCTTTGTATTTTCAGGGCTTAGCATAGTACCTAGCACATAATAGCCACTTATTAAATGCTTATAATTTACCTTGAGTTTATGAAGAGAAAAAATACTTTTGGGGGGTGGGAGATATAGGATGTATCTGGACACATCCCATACATACATACATACATACATACATACATACATACCTCAAATTTCAGGTTGTCTATATTGGTGGAAGAATTTACCTTTATAGATGAAGTCATGCATCCTTAAGGTATTGAAATAAGGGGTATCAGTAAATCTGTTGAGAAAGGAGGGGAGGCTGGTTTAAAAATTGATATGTTGTGTGGGTTGGGAAAGTGTTATTTGTAAATCTGAGATTTAGACATGTTGAGATTCATCCAAAGGTACATTATTAGCTTGGTTAATAGATTTTATGTAGCCAGTGTGTCTACTTGTAAGGTTCTCTCTAGAGTTTCCAAAATCTCACCTTAGAACAGCATGACAAACTAGATCTAGTACCTTCAGCCTCATTTTCTCTATCCCTCTACCAAAGCAAACAGTTTTTCTGCATTTTTAGTAACGCTGGAGGGAAGCCTGGGAAGTTTTCAGCTGTGACCCTCCAGATTCCAGGGAAGTGGACTATTTTTAGGTCTCCGTTATGCACTTGAAGACTGTGAGCAAAATGGTTATTAAGGGAGCACAGGTCGGGGCTGAAGGGAATGGGAGATAGCTTTGTCTTCAGTGGGAATCTACTTTTATCAGTTCAGAGCAGTCAGTGATCTGGAGAAAGGGCAGATTCCAAGCCAGAGATGGCCTTCAGGGCAGGGGAAAAAGTGCTATTGGGACTTTGACACCCATGTGTGCATTCCAGCTGCAGTGGGTCATTGCTGTTTTTTTCAGATTTCATTAGCCATGTGTCTGGAAGAGTTTGTTTCTTAGTCACTCGGCATTCAGATGCTTCTGTTTCTCAGCAGAGTGAATGTAAATCCCTTTTTAAAAATTCATAGGACCATAGGATCCTAGATTCAGAACTGAACAGCTTGTTTTTCAGATTAGGAAACTGAGACTTAGAGAGATGGAATGACTTGCCCAGGGTCACACAGCTAGTTAGAGGCAGAGGTGAGATTTGAACCCAGGTCAGTTGAATTTAATTCACTTCAACAAGGAAGTTTATGAAGGTCTTGTGCTAGGTCTTGTGCTAGGTCTTGTGCTAGCTAAGCATTAGGGATAAAAAAACAAACAAACAAAACAGAAACCAAATGGTCACTATCTTCTTCTGAGCTCCTGTTTTGCTGATGTGGATAGAAAACATATAGAGACAAGCCAAAAAATTTGGGAGGGGCATCAACAAATCTGGGAAATCAAGAAAGGTTTCTTGTTCAAGGTAGCTGAAAATTAGCGTAAAGAAAAAAATTCAAAGGAGTGAAAGAAAGGATTTGTCTCTAGTCAGTAACAAAACATAGTTATACGTTGTATGGCGATCAACTATGACAGACTTAGCTCATCTCAGCAACACAGTGATCCAAGACAGTTCCAAAGGATTCATGATAGAAATTGCTATCTACCTCCAGAGAAAGGGCTGATGGAGTCTGAATGCAGACCAAAGCATATTACTCTTACTTTTAAATTTTTGTGTGTGTATGGGCATGTATGTGCATGTGTGTTTCTCTTCTCTTTCTTCTTTCAAAACATGACTGATGTGAAAATGTTTTACATGACTGCACATGTATGACTGACATCAGATTGCTTGCCATCTTGGGGAGGAGGAAAGGGAAGGAGGAATGGAGAAAAATTTGGAACTTAAAATCTTTCCAAAAATGAATGTTGAAAAATCGTCTTTACATGTAACTGGAAAAAATAAAATAACTATTAAAATAGAGTTATATAGATGCATGATTTATAGCATTATAAATGAGTTTTGCCTTTTTTAAACCAAATGCAGTACATGTGTGGTGCTGATGCTGCTAAATTAAAGCAGTCCTTTCCATTGACAACCTTTGATTGAAGGAATCTTCTCTTTCTGCACCCAGTAACTGACATGCCTTTGTTTTCCATTGGCAGCAATTGCGAGAATGAGAATGAGAAAAGCTGCCAACAGCAGAAAGGAGTGAATTTATACAGGTGTTGCCTTTCTTTTTTTCAGTTCCTGATAAGCAGCAAACTTCTGAGCCAGTAAAGGGGGAGGCCAGTGGACAATAGTCAGTGTGGTTTGGGAGATCTTATAGATTTGTAAATCCCATTGGTCTACAAAGTGGATTCAAAAGCCTGTCAGTGGAATAGTCTCTGATTTTTAGAGCATAATTAGAAAATTGCATCTTTATCGGTTTTTAGATCAGAAGATGGACTACCTTTTCATTTTTTGTTTTTTAAAATTAATTCATTTTTACTTTTCAATATTCATTTCCACAAGATTTTGAGTTCCAGATTTTCTCCCCATTTCTCCCCTTCCACCCACCCTGAGATGGCATGCATTCTGATTACCCCTTCCTGCAATCTGCCCTCCCTTCTATCACCCCCACTCCCTTATCTTATTCTCTTATTTTCTTAATTATTACTATTTTTATTACTAATTATAATTACTGGCCTACTGTTTGCTGGGCACTATGCTAAGAGCTGGACACTATAAATAAAGCTGATTCCGATGGATGCTTGAGCTCTCCAAAATCCCTGGACCCTCGGGTGTTTCTTTGTGACAGAGACTCCTGGATGTTGTCAAGAATGCCAGCGACCATAGCTGGGAGTGGGAGAATGCTTTGGGTGACTTCACGTAATCTGTGGGCGTGTGTGTAGGGGGGAAGGGGAGACAGAAGTTCATCTCTAGATGCTGTCATCTCTCTTCTTGTAGGGCAAGATGGATTTCTATATACCATTGCCTGTATATCTTATTTTCAAGTTGCATGTAAAAACAATTTTGACATTTGTTTTTAAAACTTTTTGAGTTCCAAATTCTGTACCTTTTTCCCTCTCCACCCACCCTCACTGAGAAGGCAAGCAATTCAATGTAGGTTATACATATGTAGTTATGCTTCCATAATAGTCATGTTGTGAAAGATTAACTATATTTTCCTTCACCCGATCCCAACCCCTCACTTATTCTGTCTTCTCCTTTGACCCTGTCCTTTTTCAAAGGTCTTTGCTTCTGACTACCCCCTTGCATAATCTGGCCTCCCTTCTATCATTCACACCTCCCCCCCATATTCTTCCCCCTCACTTTCCTGTAGGGTAAGATACCCAATTGATTGTTTATGTTATTTCCTCCATAAGCCAAATCTGATGAGAGTAAGGTTCACTTATTTCCTCTTACCTTCCCCCTCTTTTCCTCCATTGTGAAACCTTTTTCTTGCCTCTTTTACGTGACATGATTCACCCCATTCTATCTCTCCCTTTTTCCTTCTCCTAATATATTCCTCTCTCACCCTTTAATTTTATTTTTTAGATATCATCCTTCATATTCAACTCACCCTGTGCCTTCTATCTGTCTGTCTGTCTATCTATCTATCTATCTATCTATCTATCTATCTATCTATCTATCTATCTATCTATCTATCCTATCATCTGTCTATCTCCTCCAACTACCCCAATGCTGAGAAAGGTCTCATGAGTTACAAATATCATCATTCCATGTAGGAATGCGAACAGTTCAATTTTAATAAGTCCCTTATGATTCCTCTTTCCTGTTTACCTTTTCATGCTTCTCTTCTTGTATTTGAAAGTTAAAATTTTCTATTCAGCTCTTGTCTTTTTGTCAAGAATGCTTTAACGTCCTATATTTAATTAAAAGTCTATTTTTTTTCTCTTGAAGTATTATACTCAGCTTTGCTGGGTAGATGATTCTTGGTTTTAATCCTAGCTCCTCTGACCTCCAGAATATAATATTCCAAGCCCTCCAATCCCTTGATGTAGAAGCTGCTAGATTTTGATTGTATCCTGATTGCAGTTCCACAATGCTTCAATTGTTTCTTTCTGGCTGCTTGTAATACTTTCTCCTTGACCTGGGAACTCTGGAATTTGACTACAATATTCCTAGGAGTTTTCTTTGTGGGATCTCTTTCAAGAGGCAATCTGTGGATTCTCTCAATTTCTATTTTCCCCTCTGGTTCTAGAATATCAGGGCAATTTTCCTTGATAATTTCTTGAAAGATGATGTCTAGGCTCTTTTTTTTATCATAGCTTTCAAGTAGTCCAATAATTTAAAAATTATCTCTCCTGGATCTATTTTCCAAGTCAGTGGTTTTTCCAATGAAATATTTCATATTATATTCTATTTTTTCATGCTTTTGGTTCTGTTTTAAAATTTCTTCATTTCTAATGAAGTCATTATCTTCCATTTGCTGCATTCTAATTTTGAAGGAATTATTTTCTTCGGTGAGCTTTTGGGCCTCTTTTTTTCACTTGACCAATTCTACTTTTTAGGACATTCTTCTCCTCATTGGCTTTTTGGACTTCTTTTGCCATTTAAGTTAGTCTAGAGTATTTTTTGGGTCTCCTTTAGCAGGCTGTTGACTTGTTTTTCCCAATTTTCTTGCATTACTCTCATTTCTCTTTCCAATTTTTCCTCTACTTCACTTACTTTTGATTAAAAAATCCTTTTTGAGCTCTTCCATGACCTGTGACCAATTCATATTTTTCTTGGAAGCTTTTGATGTAGGAGCTTTGACTTTGTTGTCTTCTTCTGGTTATATATTTTGATCTTCTTCATCCCCAAAGTGAGATTTGGTCTCTGAGGTTTGTTTTTTTTACACTGTTTGTTCATCTTCCCAGCCAAATACTTGACTTTCTAACTCTTTGTCAAGGTAGGACTCTGCTTTCATTGGGGGTGTGGGTGGGTGCATGTGTACTGTCCCAGGCTTCAGGGATTTTGTGCAGCTGTTTTCAGAGATACTTCTAGGGACATGTAAATTTTCAGCTCTTCCAAGGTGGTATGATCAAAGGAGAAGAGTTTACTCCTCTCCTGGCCTGTGCTCTGGTCTGTGAGTGACCACAAGCACACTTTTCTACCTTGGAACTGTGAGGAGGATTCCCTCTCCACTGCTCCTGCAAGCTCTACCATGCCAGTGCTCCTCTTCACCCCAGGACTGCTACCCAGGACTGTGACCCAGATCCAAACATGGCAAAGCAAGAGAATCCAGCAGAGTACCAGCAAAGAGATCCTTGCAATCTACCTCTGATCAGTCACTCGATCCCCCCAATTTGGGTCTGTGGACCCAGAGCTCTAGAAGCAGCCCCTGCTTTTCATTTTTAATGAAGAATTTTGCAGGAGAACTATACTATTGTGTTTATAGAAGTCCAGAATCAAATGTGAGAGAAGGGGAAATGACTTGATGAGGACCATAATTCTATTTTAGTAGCATGTAATTTTCTTTTGCGGTCTCTTCCATGATCATGAAGATGAAGATATATGTAAAAAACTATCCAAAAATTAACTGCAGGGTATCCACAAATCAACAAGCACGCCTTCCATATTTTCATCCATGTCATCAAAAAATGTTAAATGTGGCAGGGCTAAAGCCACTTGAAACTTCTATCCAGGCTGATAGATGGAGTGACAGAAAGCCTTTTTTAAGAATGGTTGCTGAATTGAATGGGCAGCTAAATGTCACAGTAGATAGAGTGCTGGGTCTGGAGTCAAGAAGACTCATTTTCCTTAATTCAAAATCTGTCCGCAGACACTTACTAGCTGTGTGACCCTGGGCAAGTCACTTAACCCCTATTTGCCTCAGTTCCTCACCTGTAAAATGAGAACACACTGGAATAGGAAATGGAAAACCACTCCACATCTTTGCCAAGAAGAATTAGACTTGACTAAGTGATTAAACAGCAGCATGTGCCCTGAACTATACTAAGTGCTTTACAAATGTTACCTCATTTGACCCTAACAACAACCCCAGGAGGTAGAGGCTACTATTATTCCCATATGAAAGTGGGGGAAACCAAGTCAGACAGAAATTAAGTGACTTGCCCAGGGTCATAAAGCTAATAAGTGTCCATTTTAACTCAGGTCTTCTTGACTCCAGGTGCACTGTGCCACATAGCTACCTTTATACCAAAACAGCTTACTCAGCCACCAAAAATTTAGCCTGGATCTCCTACTTGTATGTGTCTGCACACTTGTGCATGTGGAATGTGATCACAAGCACAAGTTTTCCCAACTCCAGGACCTGTTCTCCAGCCACTATATCACCCAGCTGCCTCTAATTAAGGTCTTACCATAGGCTACACACTGTGCTTATTAAGATAATTATCTGAGTTCCCTGTTAAAGCTGTTCCAAATAGAAATCTTAGCTTCACTTAGCACAGCACCTAGCACATAGTAGGTGATTAATAAATGCTCATTCCCTTCCTCTTAATGATGTTCAACATCACATTAACTTTTTTTTCTTTCATATCAAAACATTGATTCACATTAGATTTATTCACTAAAATTCCTAGAGAAAGTGTTGTTTTACCCTATTCCTTTTGTGGTTGTAAAAAAAAAATCATCTTATTAGATTTTGCTCAAAGTTTGAGCCTATTGAGATTTCCTTAGGTCCTCATTCTAGCACGCAAAGTGTGAACTCTCTCTTCCAGTCTTGGAGGAAAGAGAAGTGAATAAGCCTTTATGTAGCACCTGCAGCATACTATAGACATACACTGTGCTAAGTACCTTTTACAAATATAATATAATTTGATCTTTACAACAACCCTGGGGGTGAGGTCATTATTATCATTCCCATTTCACACTTGATGAAACTGTGGCAAACAGAGGTTCAATAACTTGCCAGGGGTCATACAGCTAGTTAGCCTCTGAGGTCAGATCTGAATGTGGGTCTTCCTAACTCTAACACTAGGACTCTATCCACTCTACCACCTGGCTGCCTCCATATAATTTGCCAGTGTGATAAGCTTGTTATCTCTGCATTTATTTAAGAACATTTATATTTTGGAGTTTTCTCCTATAAGAGAATGAACTTTTTTTAAGCGAGCAATTATTAAGCACCTATTATGCTCCAGGCATCTTGCTAAACATTTAAGAAATGTTATCTTGATTGGTCCTCAAAACAATCCTGTTAGGGAAGTGTTATTATTAGCCTGATTTTACAGGTGGGGAAACTGAGGCAGAGAAAAGCTAATTGTTAAAAATTTGTTAAAAGTTAAAAAGTTGTGCTCAGGGTCACACAATTAGAAAGTGGTCCAAGGTCAAATTTGAACTCATGTCTTCCTGATTCCATGTTGGGCTCTATTCACTGTGCTACCTACCTAGTTGCCTTTTTTAAAAAGCTAAAACACATTTTTCATTTTCCTTGTTTCACCTAATAACAGTAATAGAAGCAAAAATACAAACAAAAAACAACAAAAAAATCCATCCTCTAGACTCAGTTCTGTCTCCTCCTAAAAGTCTTATTTGAATTTACATTTGTGTCTTAGTAAAAGGTATGAAACTTCCATAAGCATGTAAGGGATTCTATTTGGGCATCAGAATAGGAGACAAGATTTGTTTGCATGATGTTTGAGAGGAACTCCTAATGCAACCAAAACCACTTTAGTGGTGGACCCATTGGCATCAATAATGTGGGTCTTTTTCCCCAGAAAATAATGCCATTTTACATAGTAACATGTAAGGACAGAGAGCATGGGAAAGCATATGTCCAAAAGGTTATCTAATCTACTCATGAAGACCCTTTGAACTCTACCTATGAGTTGTGGCTCCTGGGCTGTTAAGGATGAACTATGGGTTTCATAGATTTTGGAATTAATTTTTTTTTAAACAATGGTGGGATCGTTCTGTTCTGCATTGTTCTTCTAATACTTTTTTTTTGTTTTTGCTTTTTTTTTTTGGAGGGGGGAAGGTAGGGGGATACGGGTTAAGTGACTTGCCCAAGGTCACACAGCTAGTAAGTGTTAAGTGTCTGAGGCTGGATTTGAACTCAGGTCCTCCTGACTCCAGGGCCCGTGCTTTATTTCCTGTGCCACTTAGGCACCCCTCTTCCAGTACTTTGGAGTATTCATTATATATCCCTACAGTGTAAACCCCCATATGAAGACATGTGGTCAATGTTTTTTAAGTACTTCAGCCTCTTCACTGCTGTAGAATCACAGGGATAATAGGGGGGTAAGTCTATGCAAATAGGGAAGCTAGGGGGCACAGTGGGTAGAGCACCCAGCCTAGAGTCAGGAAAATGGCATCAGACACTTATTAGTTGTGGGACCCTGCTTGCCTCAGTTTCTGCATCTGTAAAATAATTTGAAGAACGAAATGTTAACCCATTACAGTTATCTCTGCCAAGAAAACTCCAAATAGGGTCACAAAGAGTAGGACACAACCGAAAATTAATAAAAATGGAGTCTACGCAATGCACCCACAATGCAATACATGTATGTGCACATGTGTACACAACATACTACATACATGTGACCATGCACACACACATATAGGCTGATATAGGCATGTGCATGTATGTATATGCGTACACAATGTTATGTGTGTATTATATATTGAGGTATGTTATTTAATAAGTGTAATACATTGCATATATGCTACATTGCATATAATATAGAATACATTAGAAAATATACACACCACATATTATATATTGTACATGATAAAATTATGTCTAATAATGCTATATAATATATGTATAATAATGTATACATAATTAATATGTATATTATACATGGTATATAACTTATGTCATTGTAGATGATTAGATAGATTGATGATAGATGGTAGGTAGACAGATAGATGTTCAGTTGATCAGTCACACCTAACTCTTCATGACCCTGTGGACCATATCAGGCCAATACTGATGACATTTTCCTATCAAAGATACTGGAATGGTTTACCATTTCCTTTTCCGGTGGATTAAGACAAACACAGGTTAGAAAACTTGGCTAAGGTCACATAGCTAGTAAGTATCTGAATCCAGATTTGAACTCAGGTCTTCCTATCTCCAGGCCCAGTGCTCTCCAGTGATCCACCTAGCTGTCTCTGGAAAGATGGATAGATGAAAAAGGGAGGGAGGAAGGAAGGAAGAAGGAAGGAAGGAAGAGAATGGAAGAAAAATAAGAAAAGAAAAAGAAAGAAACAGAAAAAAAGGAAGGAGGGAAGGAAGGAAGGAAGGAAAGCAGTGATAAAAGTGCAAAATAGTAGTAGAGTTAGAGAACTGGCACTTTCACTGCCTAAGAGGCGATTTAGGTTGGGGAAGTAAGAGAGAATCCAATTGGGGTTAGAAAATGAAGCTTAAACATGACTCTAAACTGGGGAAAATTGATTCACAAATGTTGTCTTTAATCTTTGGATTCCTTCAGTTTTCTCCTCTCTAGATGGATTCTGAAAGCACACTCAGCATCCTCCTCCATCTTACTGCTGCTTTGTGTTTTCTACTGCAGAATGGTGAGCACGTACATGTTAATAAAATCCTATCTGCAGGGAGGTCTTGGGGTATAGCCTTCCCCAGAGTGAGATGATGTTTCTGCAGATAATATGGCTCAGTTTTCCTGAAAGATGTGCAATTAACTTTCTGAATCTACTCTCGATGCTTCCACAGAGCACTAATTACCATATTTATGGCATCAGGAGTCAGTTCTGATGACTCAGAAAAATAACCCCAAATGGTACTTAACAGTGCAGAAGAAGGCTGCTTTCTTGGACCATCCTACTTATAAGAAAGTGATGTCAAGGTTATTTGATAGGGGAAAAAAAAGATGAGATGTTTTAAGGACTTGGAAAGTATGTGATGTGCATTGGGGAAAAAGCAACAATGGAGCCAGTGGTAATGTCCAATGCTGTCTTCTCAATCAGTTAATCCATCAATAAGCATTTATTAAACTCCCACTCTGGGCCAGGACCTGCACTGGATGCTAAGGCTATGAAGACAAAAACAAAACAGCCTCTGCCCTCGTGGAACTCACATTCCGTTGGGGGGAACAGTCACATGTAAGTAAATGTAAACATATGCATAATCAATACACAGTAATTTCGATGAAGGCTTCACTAGCAACTACAGACTCAGGAAAAGGTCTCATGAAGGAGGTGGCACTGGAGTTGAACCCTATAGGAAGCTGGGGAGGTGGAGGTGAGGGAGACATAGTTTATAGTTGGGTGGCTCAGCCTGTGAAAGAGCGTAGAGACAGGAGATGCCGTGTTGTAAGTGAGGAATGACAAGTGAACCTCTTTGGCTAGAGCATTTGTTAAAAGAAGGGTGCTAATGCATAAAAAACCTAAAGGGGAAGGCTGAAGTGAGATGATTTTAAGGGTTTTAAATGCTAAGCAGCGGAGTTTATATTTTGTCCTAGCAGCAGTAGGAAACCATTGGAGTTTTTAAAAACTAGGGTTGTCATATGGTCAGAGGATCATAGATTCCCAGCCAGAAGCAGACTAGGAAGCTGTGGGGTCTGACCCCACGTCATTTTACAGATGAGGGAACTGAGATATGAGGAGATAAGTGACCTATTTAGAATCACACAGCTGATAGGTATCTGAATGGATTTCAGCCCAGATCTTTCTGATTCTAAGTCCAGCCTTCTATTACTTTGAGGGTAGATTGGAGAGGGGAGGGACCAGTCAGGAGGCCAAGGAAGTAGTAGATGAAGGGGATGAGGGCTTGAGCCAGGGTGGTGCCTATAGGTTTACTGAGAAAGAGGGGGCATTCAAGAGGTGTTGGTGAGGAAGAATTAACAAGACTTCCCACTGATGGTATGGAGTTACAATGATGACGATAGCTAACGTTTATATATGGCTTCAACTTCACTTTACATATATTGGCTTCTTTGAGCCTCACAACAACCTTTTGAGGGAGATGCTATTATTAGTCTCCCCATTTTATCCAGGGACAGAGAAGTACAAGGATAAGGGTTGCAAGAGTGAAGAGTAGTGACTGGAAACCTGGGAGACTAGAAGGATACTTACTTAGCTTTGAGCTGTACCTTTCCTGCTTTCCCCAACCACTAGTGCCTTCCTTCCCTTACTGTTTGCATCTATCTTATGTTCTGGCTGTATTTCCCCTCTAATATGTACACATAACCTTTTTATGTATGTACGGATGTATCTGGATATGTATATTGTCTTCCTTCATAGAGAGATACTTCATAGAGTATTTCTTCCTTCCTAAAGGAAGGAATACTTCCTTCACAGGGTATCATCGATACTTATTAGCACAATGTCTCATACACAGTAGGTGCCTAATTAATGCATATTTTGCTTGCTTGATTGGTGAGGTTCAATCATTCACTAGGAGTGAATGATAACAGTAGGAGGAAGGAAAGAGGAACAAATTAATGGAACATAGAAAGGAGCTATATGGCTTCTGGACCTGCCTGCTGGCTTTTCTTTGTCTCAGCACCCTGATTTGGTTGTAAGGTGAAAGATTTCCTTCCACATATTGCATCTCTATATTTGTATCTTAGAGGGATAGCTAGAATTGAAAGTTCTCTTTATCCCTTCAGAGAAAAGGAAAGTTGGGGATGAATAATATCAGCAGTGTACCTCCTATCCAGTCATGTTAATCAGTTGGGTCTCTATTTCTTGTATGTAGATAGGTTATCTGTACTTAATAATTTTCATTCTGAAGCAAATCCCACCATCTTTTTCCCTTCTTCCCCCTTTCCCTCCCCACACCATTTTTAGCTTCATATCTTAGGTTGGAAGCAAACACTTTACACAGGTTTTGTTTCTTTAAAAAGTCTGAGTTTGGGATTTTATTTCCTGGATTACAGCCCCTGCTGCTTTCACTTCCTGCATGAAGCAAGGTGCTGGACCGTTGCCCTGACAACTTGTGTCATTGATCCAAGCAGTTCTTAGGGAACTGAGAAATGTCCCAGGGTTTGTGCTGGGGCTGGGACACGCCGTCTGCAGCAGAAAAATTCCCCATCTGTCTTAGAAGAATCCAAGTTAGGGCTGACTGGGGTGGTTCCTGGAGCCAACCTAGAGGCAGATATCAGAGAGAACTAAGTAGGCAGGGTGTTGGGGGTGGGGGTGGGGAGGTGATGCTCACCTAGCAAGAAGATTTCTGCAGAATTCCTAGGGGTGGAGCAGAAGAGCCTCAGGTGACCTGAGCAGCCTTGGACCAGAGGCAGGGTTCGGGATCTCTTCCTAGCCAAAACAAACAGTATCTCTCCTTACTCCCTTCATATTAATCTCACCTGATGCTTTTTATCACATGCTCAAGAGAGGATGCTTTAGACTGGGATCTGGTAGGGAGCTCTGAAGCCATCCTGCCTGGGAGCACATGCTCAGTCCACAGCTGGTGAAGGAATTAAAAACTTCTCAGTCCTTTAGATGGGGGCTGTGCTTTACTAAACTCTCCTGCTCCCAGGCAGCCTGGAGATTCTGCAAAGGCTAGGGAGGGGGTGGGGAAAAGAAGAAGGTGCTTCTGGACCAGAGGTTCTCCTCAGCACTTTGGGAGCCAATCTAATGGCCATATTCTGGCCCTAAAGCAAAGAAGGAACATACAGGGAAGCCAAAATCTAGTAAATTAAATGTCCTTTAGAAAGTGTGAGGAAGGAAAGTGACAGCTTTCTCTGAGAACCAACCGGAAGCATTGCTTGTGCAGCCAAGACTCAATTACTCAGGAGCTGATTATATCTGTGCCCTTTCTTCTCATTCTTTTCCCTCCTGGCTGCGTGCTTTGGGGTGATTTTAGTGTTTATTAACATCTCCATGGGGATGAGCAGGCTCAGGGAATGGAGGGGAAAGCCAAATGAGTAATCTTGTAACTTGGTAGCAGCCCTCCTTTGCTTGGGGAGGGAGAGTGAAAGCCAGTGACTGAAACATGGCTCTGATGGGACTTCTTGGAGCTATTTCCCCCTACTTTTCAGAAGCATGCATAATTAGTAATGCCTGTGTCTTGACTGAGAGCCAGAACAAAATGGGGGGGGGGCAAAATGTTGTAATCAACTGAAAGCTGGCTTTGGAGGCCATGGTAGCTGTGGGGCCCTGGGCAAGCGGCTAAAGCATTTTTCTAAGACTGCAACTTATAGATGAATTGCAGTTCAGTGGAAGGTAGCTGAATACTAGGAGTTGTTTAGAGCAAACAAATGAAAAAAGAATTTCAATCAATCACCATTTACTAATTGCTTACTGCTATGTGCAGGGCAGTATGCTGGGTACACTTAACCTTGCTCTGCCTCAGTTTTCTCAGCTGTAAAGTGGGAATAATAATAATAGCACCTACCTCCCAGGGTTGTTGTGAGGGTCAAATGGGAGGACAGAGGTAAAATGCCTCTCAAAACGAAGTGCTAAATTATGTCAGCTGTTACCTTCATTCATCTGTGGTCTTGTATTCATATCCAGAGAATCTGGCTGGATATGCCTCAGGGAAAGAAACTTCATAATGAGCTCTATGAATAACATATTCGGAAAATAAATGCAAAGAGCTGTGCTCCCAAAGGGCACTGATTTGATGCCAGTAACAAATCATACCCTAGGTCTCTGGTTTCTCCTATTTTGGTGACAATCAGTCATTCTGAGCTTTTATTTTCGAGGCAGGGACATTCAGTGAAGAATGGCCTAATGGCTTCCTGGCAAACTGTGGGTCCAGATTCTAGCCCCCACTTGATAATGGGTGTCCAGGCGCCTGCAGTCAGCCTTTCTTCTCCCCTGGCCACCTGCCTCCCTCAGATTAACAAGGTAATATATCTAGGAAGCTTGAACAACCACCACAGGAAGAGGTGTTTCATGAGCATGGAAAAAGCAGTAACAAATGGAAGAGAATGAAAAGCCTGACTGATCCACCCAATGAAAACCAAATGGGGCTTTTTAGATTAGCAGGTTGCAATCTCTTGAAAGAACCTGGCATTTTTATTTAGGGCTGGGAGAACCATGTTCCAACTGTTTCTTTCTCTCTTTCTCCTCCCTCCTCGCCTCCATAAAGCCTCAGCAGCTTCTACGGCCTTTAAAAAAAAAACAAAACAAAACACAACTCATATTTGCTTGGCTTGAGACCTGACCTGTGCTGTCTCATGCCTGAAGCTCTTTTGATCTTGGGCAGGGTTTTGTAGAGCGTTATATCATTTGATACTTCAGTCTTGTGGTAGATCCCAAGAAGTGACTTTGAAGAGAACCCAGTGACCCCAGCAGAGTGCCTTGCCTGTAGCAGGCACCAATAAAGATTTAGTGATTAAGTTAGGAGACAGGGGAAGGTAGCAGATTGACTTTTGAGGTGTTTCTGGGCAGCAGAGAGTCAATGAGGACATGTATTTGGGGTTGCTTCTTATTTTCAAAGCTTCATCCATAAGGAAAACTGAGATTTCAACAGCCTTTCCCCCCCTTCCTTTCTTTTTCCCCTTTTTGTTCATAAGGACTAACTTTGCAAAGTTGACAAAGATGAATCATTGCAGCATCCATCATAGGACTTGAGAGTTGGAAAGACTTTCAGAGGCCATCTTGTCTAGCTCAGACCTGAACATGGATCCATTCTATCATGTCTCTGATAAATCATTATGTAGTTTTTATTTGGAGATCTCCAGCGATAGGGAACTTGTTGCCTCCTGAGGCATGTAATTCAATTTATGAGTAATATCAATTGGTGGGATAATGTTTCCTTTTATTGAACTGAAATCTATTTATGCCAATTAGGTACCAGCAGAATATAGCTTATTTCTTCTTCCATAGGACAGCCCCTTAAAAACTTGAAGATACTTATGTGCTTTCTTCCTTATCTCTTTTAAGTAGATCCTTTTTGCTTTGGCTTTGTTTGAGATCAGGATTGCTACTCATGATTTTTTTTCTTCTTTAGCTGAAGCATAATATATTCTGCTCCAGCCTTTTACCTTTACTTTGTGTGTATTTTTCTGCTTCCAGTGTGTTCCTTGTAAACAACATATTGTAGGATTCTGGTTTTTAATCCACTCTGCTATCTGATTCCATTTAGTGAGAGAGTTCATCCTATTCACATTCATAGTTCAGATTACTAACTGGATTCCCTCCATCCTATTTTTCCCCCTGTTTATATTTTTCTCCCTTTTACCTCCTCCGTTTTCTTTCCCCTTTCCCCTCCTGCTTCTGCCTTGCCTTCTCTCCTCCCTTCTGTCAGCCCCCCTTTTCTTTCCTTTTCCCCCTTCTGTTTATCTATAGGGTAAGATAAATTTCTATACCCAGCTGAGTGTATATGTTATTCCCTCTTTGAGCCAAATTTGATGAGGCTAAGGTTCAAACAATGCTCACCCCCTCCCTTCTTTCCCTCTAATAGGTCTTTTTTTCTCTTCATGTGATGTAATTTACCATACTCTTCCCCCATTTCTTTTCTCAGTTGAATCCTTTTTGTTCACCCTTTAATTTTTTAAAAATTTTGTCACATTAAAATCAATGTATATTCATACCCTCTGTCTGTGTGTACTAATAACTGCCCTCATAGAGATACAGTTCTCCAGATTTACAAATATCATCTTCTCTTTTATATCTTGTAGGGATGTAAACAGTTTAACCTTATTAAATAATATGGTTTTTAACCCCCCTCTTTGCTGTTTACCTTTTAATGCCTCTCTTGAGGCTTATATTTGAAGACTGAGTTTTCTGTTCAGCTCTCATCTTTTCATCAGGAAAGTTTGAAAACCCCTATTTCATTGAATGCCCATCTTTTCACTGGAAAGATTATGCTCAATTTTACTGGATAATTGATTCTTGGTTATAATCCAAGCTCTTTTGCCTTCTGAAATGTTATATTCCAAGCCCTCTGACCCTTTATTGTAGAAGCTGCTAAGTCCTATGTAATCCTGACTGTGGCTCCTTGATATTTGAATTGTTTCTTTCTGGCTGCTTGCAGTATTTTCTCCTTGACCTGATAATTCTGAAATTTGGCTACAATATTCCTTGGAGTTTTCATTTTGGAATCTCTTTTAGGAGGTGATTGGTGGGTTCTTTCAGTGACTATTTTACCCTCTTGTTCCAAGATATGAGAGCAGTTTTCCTTGATAGTTTCTTGGAAGATCATGTCATTTAGGTAGTCTAGTAATTCTCAGATTACCTCTCCTGGATCTTTTTTCCAGGTCAATTGTTTTTCCAATGAGGTATTTTACATTTTCTTCTATTTTTCATCTTTTTTATTTTGTTGGACTAATTCTTGATGTCTCACAGAGTTATTAGCTTCCACTTGCTCAATTCTAATTTTTAAGGAATTATTTTATTCAGTTAGCTCAGACTTAGAAGTCTCCAGGCAAATACATTCTTCTTGACTTTTCCTACATGCCCTCCATCCCTGACCAGGATCCTGTCATTCCTACATCAGCAATTCAGGCCCAGAAATTCAAATCCCATTTTCTGACACTATCTTCTTAACTGGTTGTTCACTTCTTGTACCAAACCTTTTCTTTCTAAATCTTTTATGTGTTCAGTACCTAGCATTGCAGAAGATACCTAATAAATATTTATATCATATAACATTGTAATCAATCATGCCTTCACTCAGCAGTAATGTTAATAATATTGCCTGAAACTCCTAAGATCTTTAGTTTTCTGCTCAGGACTGCATAATGAATGAATGAAAAAGCATTTATTAAGTGCTTATTATGAGTCAAACACTGGGCTATAAACACTGGGTATATAAAAACAAGCAAAGACAGCTTCTGCCCTCTAGGAGCTTAAATTATTATTATTTTTTTGAGCTTATATTCTAATGGGCAGACAATACACACAATTCCTAGACAGGATTTCTAGCTTTCTAAGTATGATTGATCCCCATGTTGATCTCCAGAAGTGGTTATTGATCAGTAAGTCCAGAAATTCTCAAAGGGGACACAATCAGATCCTGGAAGGAGCTACAGGAAGGACCATGCCTTTTGATCATTGACATAGAGCCGGCATGTATCGGCCTTGCTATCTTTCCATTGAAAGTTTCTGGCCAGCAGGATTCAACTCTTATTCCTGTGATGAAGATGTGTTTTCTCCTGGCAGAACCTATGGATTCTTATTATCATTCCCTGGAGTTCAGCAAACTGCTTTTTCCTTTAAGGATCTGCCTTCACTTTTTGTTGGAAGAATCTCAGATATAATATTTTCAGTCATTTAGCATTCTGGTGGTCTTCCTATCACATTTTCTGCCCTGAAATTTCCTGGCATGGGTTGTAATTTTCCTTTGCTCTTCAAATAATTTTCCTTTTTTAAAATCACTTTTTTTCCTTTCAAATAATAATTCATTCTCTTTCCCTCTCTCTCTCCTTCCCTCCTTCCCTTCTTCCCTCTCTCCCTCTCTTCCTCCCTCCCTCTCTCCTTCTCTCTCTCTCTCTCTTTCCCTCCCCTCCCCACCTCTCTCTTCACCTCCCTCCTCTCTCTCTCTCTCTCTTTCTCTGTCTCTCTCTCTCAGACACACACATACACACACAGATGTTGTTGCAGTCCTTCCACTTTTTACTCTGGAAAAGAAACTAGCTTGCATTTTTTTTACTCCTAAATATTACAGAATTTCAGATTTGGAAGGGATCTCAGAGTTCACCTACTTCAATCTTCACCTAAGTGAGAATCTCCTCAACAATATATATATATAAAATATATAATATATATATAATGAAAATTTGTGTGAATCATTATTGTGTAAAATGAGCAGAATCAATAATTTATACAATAACAATATTTTGAAAACAATCAACTTTGAAAGTCTTAGGAATCCAGATCAACACAATGATCAACTAGAATTCCAGAGGACTCATGATGAAACAGGTCTCCTGAAAGAGAGGTGTCAGGTTCAGAGTGAAGATTGAAACAAACAAAAAAATTTGGACATGGCCAATGAGGAAATTTGTTTTGTTTGACCACATATGTAACAAGCAATTTTGTTTTTCTTGTTTTCTCAGTGAGGGGGGAGGAGAGGAGAAGAGACAGATCTTCATTTGAAAAAAATAAAAATAAAAAAGTACCTGAAAATGGGAGGTCAATTAAGAAGATATTATAAAAATTGAGGTGAGAGGTATTGAGGGCCTGACTAAGGTGATACTGCCTGTGTGAGTAGATTCCAGACCTGTGGAAATAGAATTGATGAGGCTTGTTAATTAATTGTCTATAGTGGAGGAGGTTGAGGGATAGGGCAAAGTTTAGGATGACTATGCAATTATTATATGGTGGCACCCTAAATAGAAATGTTTGGAGGAGAGGTGTAATTCCAGACAGAGATAACCACAGGAGCAAAGGTCGAAGGGAGGAGAATGTGGGATATGGACAGGGGATAGTGGCATTGCTAGACTATTGAGTGCGAGGGGATGAGCACAGTTAGGAGGGTCTTGTGATGTTGAAATGCCTTCTGTAATCACAATTTTAAACTGCCTTCATGCCAGCAAGTGTACAGATCTAAAAGCTATTTATTACCATTGAAGAATTCCCCATGGACAGAGTATCTCCTTTTGCCAAAACATTTTGCCTCATGCTGGAGCCTGCTAGTATAATCTCCTCTCCCTAGCTTCAAACTTCTATGAAGGCCAGAAGGCCACTGTTCTCACTTCTCAGCTCCAGCTTGCTTGTCCCTCCCTCCTTACTCTCATCTCCTTGCCTTTTCAGCTCTGGAGCCCCTCCTCAAAGCGTCTCTGCAGGGCCATGGGTAAACTTCAGGGCTGCCTTCCCTGCATCTGTAGGAATCATCCCTTTATGTGTACCAGACCTGTGATTTCATTGGTATAGGTGACTAACTGCCCATGAGAAAACTTCCTATATATAGTGATGCACATTAGCACTTGCCTTGTATTGAGAGGCTGTAATTCATGCAGCAGCAACAGCCAGAGTTTGTAGGTGGCAAGACTTGAATCCTGGACTTCACCTCCTTAACAACAACAGTGATAAGAGTCTGTAACAACCCACAAAAACTGACATTTTTATAATGCTATCAGATTTTCAAAGGGTTTTTATATATATATTATTTCATTTGAGCCTCACAACAACCCTATGAGTTAGATGGTACAGTATTAAAATTTCTATTGTACAGATGAGAAGACTGCGGGTCAAGAAGATTAAGGGACTTGCCCAGGGGGCTATAGCCATTAAATGGCAGAAATAAGATTTCGGTCCAGATTTTTCCCGCTCCAACCTCAGCGCTCTTTCTAGGCTGAGGTACCTTTGATTCAAATATTTCTTTTTTTTCACCTTTAGTGGAAAAACCCTGGCGGCAGGCCCAGAGACAAGAGCTCAATGAACCAAGGAAGTTTTTTTTTTTTCTGTTTAAAATATTAGGAAGACATGAGCATATTTTAGTCCAATAGGAAGGAATCAATGAGACGGAAAGATTGAATATGTGAGAAAGAAAGAGGATGATTGATGGAACAAAGTTGTGGAAAGGGTGGAAGTTGATTGCATTAAACATTTATTTTAGAAGCAGCCGGTGGTGCAGCGGATAGAACCTAGGCTTAGAGACAAGAAGACCTGAGTTCAAATCCTGCCTTAGAAGCTTTGTGAGCCTGCAAAAATCATTTACAACCTGTCTTCCTCAGTTTCCTTACCCATAAAACGGGGGGTAATGATAGCACCTCCCTCCCAGAGCTGTTGTGGGGATCAAATAAGATAATATTTATAAGACATTTAACACAGCTCCTGGCACACAGTAGGCGCCTGATAAATGCTTGTTTCTTTTCATTATCAAGCATTTCCTGTATGCTGCATGTCACTGTGCTAGGTGCTAAGGATGCAAAAACCAAAACAAAACAAAAACAGAACTGATTTTGCCCCTCCGTTCAAGCCACTCACATTCTATCTGGAAAAAAGCAACAAATGCTAGAAAAAACAGAATACATACAAGGGAAAATGACCACCTGGGAGAATCAGAGGAAGTCCTCGTGTGGGTGGTGGAGTTGAGCTGCTCCTGATAATCCCAAAAGGCACAGGCAAGGAGAGTGGGGAGTACAGGTGCCAGGATATTCTGAAGACATAGATCAAGGGAGTGGGCTGGTGTGTTTGGAGAACAGCAGGCAGCTCTGTGTGTCAGGACATTGAATGAGTGAAGGGGAGTAAAACATAACCAGTCTGGAAAGATAGGCTTGGGGCCTGCTTATAATGAGTTCTAAATGCTAGACACAAGTTCTGGGCAAAAGGGAGCCACTGACGTTTCTTTCTTTTTTTTTTTTTCTTTTTGGAGGGCAGTTGGGGTTAAGTGACTTGCCCAAGGTCACACGGCTAGTTTTTTTTGTGTGTGTGTTAAGTGTCTGAGGCCAGATTTGAACTCAGGTACTCCTGACTCCAGGGCCAGTGCTTTATTCACTGTGCCACCTAGCCGCCCCCACTGAATGTTTCTTGATTAGTTTAGTGATATGGCCGGGCCTATGCTTCAGAAATCACCATTTTGGCAAGTTGTAGAGAATGGATTGGAGAGGGGAAGAGGCAGGATATTTAGGAAGCTATTGTAATAATTTACTCCCCAACCCATTCTCTTTTGTCCAGTGACACTGGCTTCCTCACTGTACCAGAAACAAGAGACTCTGTCTCCCGGCTCTGGGCATCTTCTCTGGCTGCCCCTGTGCCTAGAATACACTTCCTTCTCCACCCAGACTACTGACCTCCCCGGCTTCCTTCTATAGGAAGCCTTCCCCAGCCCCTCTTAATTCTAGTGCTTTCCATCTCTTAATAACCTCCTATTTATCCTGTATATTACTTGTCTTGTATATATTTGTATGCCTGTTGTCTGTAAGCTACTTGAAGGCAAGGGATTGTTTTTTTTTCCTCTTTTTATATTTCTAGCACTTATCACGGTGCCTGCCACATATTAGATGTTTAACAAATGTTTATTTATTGATCGATTATTGTAATAGCTAGTATTTCCAGTACAATATTGAATAATAATAGTGACGATGAACTTCCTTACTTCACCGCTAATCTTATTGGAAAGGCTTCTAGCTTGCCTCCAGTACAGATAATGTTTGCTCTTGGTTTTAGTTAGATACTACTTATTTTAAGACAAGCTCCATTTATTCCTATGCTGTCTAGTGGTGTTTTTTCTTCTTTTTTTTCTTTTAAATATAAATTTTGTAAAAATTTATTTTCTTATTTACATCATTCATTTCCATGAGATTTTTGAGTTACAAATGTTCTCCCTGCCTTTCCCCTACCCACAACCGCAAAACAGCGATCCCACTCTAAAGCCCCTCCCCTGATCTGCTCTCTTTCATGCCCTCCTCCAGCACCCCTCTAACTTTCTCGTAGGGCAGGGAGGGTCTCCCTACCCCAGTCCCTGTATATCTTAATTCCTAGTTACATGTATTGTAGAGCTTTAAATTCTAGATTCTTTCCGTTCCTCACTTGTCACCCACCCCCACTGGAAGGACAAGCAATTCAGTACAGCCTGTACATGTGTAATTATGTAGGACATCTCCACAGTGGACATATTGTGACAGACTGATCATGTCCCTCCTTCCTATCCTGCGTCCCCCACCCCGTTCTGTTCTCTACCCTGTCCGTGTCCCTTTCCTGAAGTGTGTGCTTCCAGCATCTCTCCCCCAGACCCTGCCCTCCCCTTCATCATCCCGCCTCTCATCCCAATTCCCCCTCTCTCCTGTGTGGCATGGTACCCAGTTTAGAGTTTATGTCATTCCTTCCCTAAGCCAAATATAATGAGAGTAAATAAAAGTAAAGTTGTAACAGTTATCCCTTGCCTCTTCTATATGGGATGATTAACCCCATTTTGTCTCTCCCTGTCTCCTCTCATTCTAGTACTCTCCCACCTCAGAATTTCACCTTTTAAAGTATCATCCCTTCATATTCAATTGATCCTGTACCCT
>CM053594.1:109918048-109938009 GCA_028646575.1 Pseudocheirus occidentalis
CCACTTCTCTTATTTTTTTTTCAGAGTGCTTTTTAAGTTGATCTATAGCTTGCAGGAAATCTTCATGTTTCTTGGAAGCATTTGGTATGGGAGTTCTGACTGTGTTGTCTTTTTACCATTCCATGCTTTGATCCTTTTTGTCCCCAAAAAAGGATTCTAGAGTTTTATTGTTGTTCTTATTTTGCTTCCTTTTCCTCATGTTGGCCAGTCAATTAATTGCTTGTTTTTTTAGCTCTATGGAACTCTGCTTCCAGGGAGGAAAGCTCTGTCCCAAATTGCTGGGGTTTTCACAGCTGCCAGAGCTATTAGGGGGGTGCTGCAGCCCCTACCAGCTTTGTCTTGCTGAAAGTGCACCCCAGGACCACCAGCCAAGACCACAATCTGGATCCAGGCTGCTCAGTGCAAGAGCCCTGGACCCTAATCAATCATCTCGGTCCCCTTTCAATGGGCAGGCCAGGAGCTCTGAAGCAGACCAGTGGAAGCAGTTGCTGCTTGCAGTGATCCTGCCACTTCCTTCTGCTTACTTGTCCTAGGAGTCGTTCAGCCAGACCTGCTTTTTCCCCCAAGTTAGCTTGAATTCCATTGACCTTTGTCTAAGCCTTATTTTTCCTGGCTTGATAAATGTGGAAACTGCCCCAGGTGCTGCAGATCTGTTCTTCTGTAGACTCAAGCTGTGGCTCCTCCCTACCACCCTATGGCCAGTCCGTGGTTTTGGGCTGGGCCAGCCTCGGCTCCCAACCTGCCCCAATGAGCCTCACCTGCCGAGATGCCTTCAGCGAGAGATATGTTTTCTGTATTTCTGTGAGTTTGGGAGCCCTAAAATTTGTTTAGAATCCTATTTTATGGGTATTTAAGGTGGCTGTGTGGGAGCTGCGAAACTTTGCTGCTTCTACGCCGCCATCTTGGCTCCTCCCCCTGTTCTTTTTTTTAAACAAGAATAAGTGTTATATTTTGTTGAATGCCTTTTCTGCATCTATTGAAATTATATATTTGTAGTTTTCATTATTCATGTGGTCAGTTATGCTTATAGTTTTGCTCATATTGGAAAAAAAGGTACTTTCTTGGGATAAATCTAGCCTGCTCATGGTATATATCTTTGTACTATAGTGTAATCTCCTTGCTAGTATTTTATGGAAATTGGTCTACAGTTTTCTTTTTCTGTTTTTGCTTTCCATAGTTTAAGTATCAAGATATACTTGTGTCATAGAAGAAATTTGGTAGAACTCTTCCTTTATCTACTTTTTCAAACAGTTTATATATTATTGGAATTAATTGTTACTTAAATGTATTGTAGAATTCACTTGTAAATCTGTCTGGTCTTGGGTGTTTTTTCTTTTTCTTCTAGGAGCACATTTATGGTTTATTCAATTTCTTTTTCTAAGATACACTTATTTAAGTATTCTTTTTTCTGTTCTGTTAATCTGGGCAATTTATATTTTTGTAATCTATTTTGTTTAGCTTCTCAGTTTTATTGGCATATAGTTAGGAAAAATAGATCCTAATAATTGCTTTAATTTCATCTTCATTGCTTGTCAATTTAGTCTTTTCATTTTTGATACTAATATTTTGGTTTTCTTCTATTAAAAAAATAAAATTAGCTATCGGTTTAGCTATTATTATATTAGCTGTATTATTATTCCCCCCAATGAACTCCTAATTTGAATTGTTAGTTTAAACTATTTTGCTTCCTTTTTAAAAATCAATGTCTTCTTGATTTTCAGGATTTATATTTGGATGTTTTATTATGGATTTAAACTTTGTTGTTTTCTAGTGTTTTTTTGGATGCATGCCTAACTCTTGGTCTATTTTTTTTCTCTTTTTTTATTGATGTAAGCATTTAGAGATACAAAATTTCCCCTAAGTACTGTTTTGGCTTTATTCCACAAATTTTTGTATGTTTTCTCATTGTTGTCATTATCTTTAATGAAATTATTGATTGTTTTTATGGTTTGTTTTTTGATCTACTCATTCTTTAGAGTTAGGTTATGTAGTTTCCAATTAATTTTTAATCTATGCTTCCATGGCTTCTATTGATGTAATTTTATTGCATTATGGTTAGGAAAAGATTAATTTAATGTTTCTGTTTTTCTACATTTGTTTCTGAAGTTTTTATGCCTAATTCATGGTCTGTGTTTGTGAAGGTTTCATACCTAGCTGAAAAAGCAGGCTTACTCCTTTCTATTCCAATTCAACAATCTCCAGAACTCTATCACATCTGAGTTATCTAAAATTCTATTCACCTTATTAACTTCTTTCTTGTTTATTTTATTCTTAGATTTATCTGAATATGAGAAATCTTTTTTAATTCTCCTAGGAATTCTTATTGGGCTTGTGTACAATTTACATTTTTCTTTGTTACTTTGCTGTTGATGTTCCCAAGTCATTGTTTTCTTCTCTGTTTGTGCCTTGAACTTCTCTGTTACCATAGCAGTTCGTTTATGTTTGTTTTTTGTCATTTGCTCATTTTTCCTGCCTATTTCTTGACTTTGGACTTTATATTAGTGTTGATCTCTGCTCACTTCTGGGGAGTATATCTAGCTACAACTTCTGTCTTTTTGAAAGTCTTTCTCCTGTTTTCACAACTCTGCCTGTGGACCACTTAAGTTTTTCATGCACCCAAAGTGGTGTGTTTCAAGGAGAGTTCTGTTGACCCCACTCCTGGTCTATGCTCTGCAAATTCCTGATTCTGGTTTGTTTCTTTTGGCTTGTGTATAGTTGAATTTCTGCAGAGTGTTGATGGACTCAATCATAGTTAGCCCATTAGGAGTTTCTGTGTGTTCAGAGCTACTGAATTGTTGGCTTTCCATTTGGTCTCCTGTTTTAATTTAGTCTGCTTCAGGCTCATGCTCAGGGCTAAAGGTCAGAGCTAAATTTCCACTTTGCTTCTTGGCTAAGAGTCACATAGCTTTGCTTCTGGAACTTGTTACTTACTCCCTGCACAGATAGGGATCCTGCCTCCTCTTGACCACTTGTCTTGACTCTGGAACTGTGACTTGAGACTGGGTAATGGATGACAGAGCTGTCAGATGGCATCCATTCCTGCTCCCAGTGCTAATACAGGGGGTCACCTGGGATCTTCTTCTGCCCAGCTATTTCCCACCCTGGTGTTTAGTTCCCTTACCATTGCTGGGCACGGGGATGCTTCTCATTAATGCCAGTGCTGCTACTGCTGTACTTTGCTCCTGGCCAGCCTCTAGTGTCCACAGACCTATCTGTTTTTCTTCCTTAACTTTCCCCAATCAGAATTCAGTCTCGAGTGCTTTCTGTATTGTTATGGAGGAGGTTGTGGAGCAGCTAAGGCAAAAATGCTACTTCTCACTCTGCCATCTTGACTCTGCCCCTCCTCTCCCCTCTCTCCACCCTAGAGTGCGACTCTTTTTCAAGGCCTTGGATGCCAGACTGAAAGATTTTATTTAAGCTTGGTTGGAGCTAGTATACCATTGAAGCTTTTTGAATAATTGAAGCTTTTTGAATAAAAGCACTTTTTGTCTAAATGCTATTGGTTAGTGCAATGACTGTTAGCTGCTGTGTGTGTGTGTATCTGCATGTAAGATTTTAAGTTTAATTTTCTACATGTTGAGTTTAATAGGCCAATGGATATTCAGTTTGAGATGGCTAATAGGCAGTTAGAGATGGGAGTCTGGACATTAGAAGAGAAGTTAGGATTGTATAAGTAGATCTGAGAATCATCAGCATAGAAAGGATAAGTGAATCCATGAATCCACGATGAGATTATCACTTGAAAAAGTATAGAGACAGAAGAGAAGAGGCCCCAGAGAGGGAGTTCTAGTAGAAACCCACCGTCAGTGGGCATTACCTGGATGAATTGCTTTCTTATTATTGAGGATGCCACTGTTTTCCTGGCCATTCAAAGTCCTAACCCAGGTATCATCCTTGATTCTTTAACCTCTCTTACTCTGTCTCCCCACCTCCCACAGCATCCAATCTGTTTTCAAATCAGGTAGATTTTATCTTTGTAACATTTCTTATATACATCCACTTTTCTCCTTTGATTCTGCCACCAACTTGGTACAGCCTCATCAACTCAGCTGGAGACTGTTGTTTTTGATTGGCCTCCCTGCCGGAAGTCTCTCCTTACTCTAGTCCATCCTTGATCCTGTTGTCAAATTAATCTCCCTAAAGCACAGATATGACTACTTTATCTTTCCTTCTTCCACCCTCCCTCCTCTACCTTCAGTAAACTACAGTAGACTCCCCATTATGTCTACAATAAAATATAAGATTCTCTGCCTGACATTCTAAGCCCTTCGCAACCTGACCTCCTCCTGTTTTTCTAGCTTCCTTACACCTTATTCCTTTCATGTATTCTGCAATTCAGTGACGCTGGCCTCCACCAAGACACTCCATCTCCAGACTTCAGATATTTTCTCTGGCTGTCCCCCATGCCTAGAATGCCTTGTTTCTGCTTTTTGGCGTCCACCTAAAATCCTTCCTGCTCAGAAAAACCTTTTCCAATCCTCCTTAAAACTAATGCTTTCTCTTTCTTGTTCGTTTTTTAATTTAATTTTTTTGTCCTTTTGGAGGGGGGAAGATGGGGCATTTGGGATTAAATGACTTGCCCAAGGTCACAGGGCTAGTAAGTGTTAAATATCTGAGGCTGGATTTGAACTCAGGTCCTCCTGACTCCAGGGTCAGTGTTCTATTCAGTGTGCCACCTAGCCGTTTATATATTATGAAGGAGGTTGTTTGTACATAGTTGTTTGCATGCTGGCTCCCTCATTAGACTGTGAACTCCTTGAGGTCTGGGGCTGCTTTTTTTTTTTTGCTTTTCTCTACATCCCCATTGCTTAGCACAGTGTAGTTGCTAAACAATGCTCGTGAACTGAGTTAGTCAGCTGCAGCCTTGTGTGTAGCTGGGGCTAAATGAGAGAAGTTTAGGACAGCCTTGTACTGTATATATTTGGGTAACTTTGCTGAAATAGCACTTATGTTTTTTAAAAGAATCCTTGAAAATGCTTAAAGGGGTAAATTTACTATACTATGCTATTTTTGAAGTGTTACCCTGCCTAGATTCATAGAATTATAGAGAAATCACAGAATTTTAGAACTCCTTAGAACTCATCCAGTCTACCCCCTCATCTTACAATTGAGTAAACTGAGCCACAGGGAAGTCAAATAACAACTCATTAGCTATGTAACAACTGGCAAGTCACATTATAATAGTTAAATAGTTTCATAATAAATAATAGTTTATTTATTTATGACCAAATAAAAATAAATAAATAAACAAATAAAATAGTTTCAAGGCTTGTAAAGGGCTTTATATATATATATTTTTTTTTTCTTTTTTTTTGGAAGGGCAGTTGGGGTTAAGTGACTTGCCCAAGGTCACCTGGCTAGTAAGTGTTAAGTGTCTGAGGCAAGATTTGAACTCAGGTCCTCCTGACTCCAGGGCTGGTGCTCTATTCACTGGGCCACCTGGCTGCCCCCATATGTATTTTTATTGGATCCTCACAACACCCCTGGGAGGTAGGTGGTCTTATTATCCTGATTTTATAGATGAAGACTGAGGTTAAGTGACTTGCTCAGAGCCACACAGAGTCTGAGGTGTCTGAAGCCGAATTGAAACTCAGCTCTTTCTAGAGGCATCTAAGTGGTGCAGTAAATAGAACACTAGGCTTTGAGACAGAGAAAGCCAAATTCAAATTCAGCTTCTGTTATTAGCTGTGTGACACTGGGCAAGTCATTTCATCTCTGTTTGCCTAATGGTAATAATAATGGCTTCTACCCCCCAAGGTTGTTGTGAGGAGCAAATGAGGTAATATGTGTAGAGCCCCTAACACAGTGCTTGCTACACATGGCAGGCACTCAATAAATGTTTGTTTCCTTCCTTCCTTTCCAACTCCAAGTTTAGCATCCTATTTTCTATACCTCCTAACTGCTTTCTGAGTCTCAGGTTCTTCATTTCAAAAACTGAGATAATACCATTGTTATCACCCAGCAGCATAGAGGAAATCACAGAGGGCTGGTCTTAGAAACAGAAAGACCTGAGTTCAGTTCCCATCTCTGACACATACTGTGATCCTGGGCAAGTCACTGAACTTCTCCACAGCCCGGGCAACTCTTTACGACTACACATCCCTAAGAAGGTGCTTACTACATTGGTAGAGGGAGTTTTCTCACTAGGAGTTCTTTATGACAATGAAATCACAGGTTCAATCCCTATCTCTGTCCCTCCAATTTCACAGGGTTGCTGTGAGGCTTAAATGGGATAATGTATATGAAAGACTTTGCAGTTATTAAAATATTATGGTGAGTGGTGATGATGATGACAATGCTGTTATCATATATCCAAAGTCACATACCAAATTCACAAAATCACAGATTTTTAGCATTGGAAGAGACCTCAGCGGCCATCGAGTCCAACTATATCTCGTCAAAAGAATCCCCACTACTACTTTGTAACTTCCATACGTTGGTCTTGGTTTTGTTTCGTGGAATCAAGCAGAAGTTGCAGGAACAGGATTGGAACTCAAGTCCCTTGGTTTCCAGACCAGTACTCCTCACATTCCTTACTGTGCCTCTAACAAGCCACTCCATCTTCTGACTCTTTGCATTTTCACCAGCTGTTCCCCATACCTGGAATGTTCTTTCCCTCCTCATCTCTACTACAGGCTTCCCCAACTTCCTTCAAGTGCTAACTAAAATCCTTTCTTTCTACAGGAAGCCTTTCCCAACCCCTCTTAATTCTAGTGCCTTCCTTCTGTTCATTATTTATTATATTTTTCAATATGTAGCTTGTTCCTACATATTTACTTGTATAGTCTCTCTTCCATTAGATTGTGAGTTCCTTGAGGGCAGGGACTATCTTTTGCCCCTTTTTGAATCCTCAGTGCTTAGCACAGTGCTTGGCACAATGTAGGTGCTTAATAAATGGTTATGGACTAATTCTATCCCAGAAGTCTCACAGCTCTCCATGACTTTATAAACCAGAGAATTCTACTGTGTAGCAAAGTGGGAAGAAGAAAGGGGATGAATTGCTGCTGCTGTATCCCCACTGTCATTAAAAGGAAATATTCACCAATATGGTAGCTGTCTCTCTGACAGTCTTGTTTTATGTCTAGAAGTGTCTAGAACAAAGTCTTTAAAAAGATGCAAAAAGAAAAAAATAGGCACATCATCACTTTGTCTACCAATTTGTTGATGAGTTGATTCTGCTTTTTCCAAAGTTTTGACTGGGCTCCATGACTAAAAATAATCTGCCTGTGTACGTGAAATTCTACCAGTGTAAATGGCTGCCTGGGTGTTTATATTTATCGTCATCTGTGAAGATTCTGCCTGCTCTGGGGGCTCTACTGCCTGTGTTGGCATGAACATATTGTAGTAGGATAAGAAGTTGAGTAGGAAATTTGAATGCAAGGGTGGAATAAGATTTAGAATATTCAAATGATTGGGAAACATTAAGTGTAATATCTTTAGGGTTGCTGAAGATCCAATAACCAAAAAAATATTCAGTATTTAAGAGGCAGCAGGAGAGAAAATGTCTCTCAGCCTCCCAGAAGACTTGAAAATGTGGCTCCAAATATTGCAAAGACAGACTTGAGGTTTAATTTGCAGTTTATACTCAACTGTCCATAATAATGGTGGGGATAAGTGTCGAAGAGACTAAGGAGCAGAGAATTAAAAAATAATTTCTCTATCAATCTAAAATCTAGTGAAGGAGAACTTTCATTTCCCTGAAGCCAAGGCCCTGCTTTTTCTAGCTTTTTTTGTTGTTCAGCTTTTTTTAGTTATGTTTGCCTCTTTGTGACCCTATGAGGAAACTGAGGCAAACAGGATTTTATCTATTTATCTATCTATCTATCTATCTATCTATCTATCTATCTATCTATCTATCTATCTATCTATCTATCTATCTATCTATGCTTGAGAAATGCCTTTTGAATTGAATTGAATTGAATTGAATTGGATTTACCAGACATTCTAGGGCAGCCTTCAGGTTGCTAGGACTTTATAATAATTAGAGCCGTCCCAAAGCAGCATGGGCTTCCTCAGGATGTAGTTGTCCCTGGAGACCTTCAGGGAGAGTCAGGATAACCACTTGAAGATGTTCTAACAGTGCCTTCCTTTTGCCCTCCTCTTCCCCTCTTTCAGTTTTCTTTTTGGAAGAATGAATAGCATGGGATGAGCAGGCTTGAATAGTTTGCCATTATACTCTCTTTTCCCCCCAAACTCATCCCTATTCTGAACTTCTCCTTTTCTGTAGAGGGCACTATCATCCTTCTAAATCTTCTAGGTTCTCTGCTTCCTCCTTATCCTTAGCCTCTCACTCAACTGAAATGACTTTTTCCAAAGTTATCAGTGATTCCTTAATTGCTAAATCTGAGAGTATTCACAGTAAATGTAACCCCAATACTCTGTCTTGGGCCTTCTTTCTGTACACTTTTACTTGATTGGTTGTACCAGTTCCCATCAGCTTTCTATTTGAGCGACTCCTAGATCATTCTCTCTCTGTCTCTCTGTCTCTCTCTCTGTCTCATTCTGTCTCTCTTTCTCTCTGTCTCTGTCTCTCTCTGTCTCTGTCTGTCTGTCTGTCTTTCTCTCTCTCTCTTCCTTTCCCTAATTCTCTCCATTTCTCTGTATATATGTATGCACACGCACATATATCTATCCCTAATCTCTCTCTCTCTTGAACTCCAATGTCATATGATGAACTGCCTACTGGACATTTCCAACTGAATGCCACAGGATTCTCAAACTCAATATGTCAGAACTCATTATCTTTCCCCACAAACCCATCCTTCTTCCAAACGTACCTATTTCTGTTGAGTATACCAACATCCTTCTAGTCATTAGGGCTCTCTCTCAACCTCAGCATTCTTGACGCTTCACTTTCCTTTGCTCTGTATATCCAATGAGTTGCTAAGTCATTTCTACTTCCATAGCATCTCTCGTGTCTGTCCCTTTCTTTCCTCTTATACAGCCATCACCCCAGGTACATTTAGAGCCTTGTTTACCCACCAGCATCTGTTGTCCTATTGCTTGGACCATGAAGAAGTTAAAAGTTGCTCTTGTTGACAGAATCAAGTTCACCTTTCGTGTGACAAATGACCAGTTTTAACAAGATTTTATCCTATCTACTCTGGTAGGATGGTGTTAAATTTGCTATAGTTGCCAGGCAGCTCCATGATTAACAGGAAACAGACACACTGCTCTCTGTCAGGACTCATTTTCAGGCTCGTAGTTCTATTCCAGAGGTGGCAGGTGAAGGTGTTTCAGGATACCATTTTAAAAAGGCACCACTATAACATGTTTGGTTTGATAGAATGAGGCTGAATTGGAATCATAGAGAGAAGAGTGGGTACTCTATACGTCCTAGAGATCACTGGCCCAGGAAATGACCAGCTAAATTGCAGACAGCAGAATTGGACTTATATCTCTGCAATTTCATCACTCAGCAAGCACATGGTCAAAGGAAATGCTCCGCGCTGCAGGCTCTAAACGTGAGCTAAGGAAAGATTGGTTGTGCCTTACAGATGTGTCTGGTATGACTCAGACTGCTTCCAAGAAATTTCTGTCTGAGTTGCATTAAGTACAAAAAGGACACACACTCCCATGCATCCAAATAAGAGGAAGGCAATATTTTCATTCCACATCAACAGTTACCAGTTAGTAAAATATTCATTATCTTTTCTTAAATTTGACGTTATCATGCCATAGATGGGAGGAGGGGGCATAGTGGCAACATCACCAGTTATTTGCTAAATGCTTACTGTGTTCAGAACACTGTGGCTACAACACTGATTTGAAAGGGCTTTGGGGAGCAGTGGATTGAATCTTTCTAGCCAGCTGCTCTTTGCTTTTTTTTTTTTAAGAGTGACAATAGAACATTAGGTTAGTTGAATAAATGGAGACAGTTTTGCTAGAAAAATTGAGACTTAATAAGGACTTGGATTTTTTTGGGGAGGGGTGTGGGGAGGGAGGAGGAAATGTCTAGTTTAGTGAAATCATCCAAATCCTTAGGATTGTGCTCAAAAGCTGGAAACAGCCTCACAGACCATTTCTTCCAGTCTTCTCAGTTTACAGATGAGGGAACTGGAGTACAGATAGAAAGTAATTGGAAGCAGGATTTTAAACTAAGTCTTCTGCCTCCAAAGCCAGGACTCATTCTGCTCTGTCCTGCTGCCTCAAAACTTACTTCTGTGAATTGAGGATATCATTTCATCCTTAACAGTATCCACAAGGATACAGGCATATGAGCATTCTTGGAAACAGCAGGGTGTCAGATGACTGTTGGTTATTACACTAGGATCAGTTGGGGTCTCAGTAGGCTTCCAGAAAACAGTTCAAGGGCTGAGTCTGAGCGATTCTACTGCTGGTGGTCTGCCTGACCGAGGGCAGTGAAGTCAAAAGGGTTGGAGAAATAGCGGGATATTGTTTATTCTCGGTAAGCTCTTGGTTCTACTGCTAGTACAGCCGAAATCACTTCTCATCTATTTTTCTTCTTACTATTGTAGTAAGTATACTGTGTACGTATGCTAGTATTACTGCCTCTCAGTGCTCTGTAAGGGTCAGAGGCAAAATTGTACTTTTGTGTTCCAAGTTCAATGCCAGATTTGATGACCATAGTGGGGCTGTCCTCTTCTCAAGGACAAATTATTTTCAAAGTTTGTACCTTGTTAACCAGAGAAAGCCACTTCAAAAATTCAATCCTAAAATTCTTTGCTATCCCCTTTTCAAAGATGTATTGTTTTGGCTAGGCCAGAGTAGGACAGGGTAAGTAACTTTGCCCCTCCCTACACTATATAACTGGAAGGCAATGATTTGTCTGTAGAAAATTATGAAATTGCCAAAACCGGAAATTAAGGGGATGCCCATCAATTGGGGAATGGCTAAACAAGCTGTGGTATATGAATGTAATGGAATAATATTGTACTATAAGAAATGGGGAGGAGATGGTCTTCGTATTCACCTGGAAAGGCCCATACAAACTGATGCTAAGTGAGAAGATCAGAACCAGAAAAAACTTGTACACAATCACAGACACAATCGTATGTATGACAACCAACTTTGATAAACTGGACTCTTCTCAGCAACGCACAGTTATAAGACAACTCTACAAGTATCAGGATGGAAGGAGATGTCTACATTCAGAGAAAGATCTAGAAAGACCAGAGTTTAAATGAAGACTGAAGCCATCTACATGCTAGTGTTCTTTTTCATGTTTGGTTTTCTTTCTTTTTTCCCATTGTTCACTCCATTGGTTACAACCCTTCTACCCAACCAGACTATTGTACAATGTGAAAGTATTTGCAGATCCTATACTTGATTGCATGCTGCCATGGGCGGGGGGGAGGCAGGGGAGAAAAACTGAAACTCAAGGGATTGTAGAACTGAATCTTATAAACTAAAATAAATAAAGAAGTCAAAGAAAAATAAAATAAAGTAGTTTTCATTGGAGCCATAAAAAAAGAAAATTATGAAATTGACAAGGATAAATAAGTAAGCAGCCTCCTAATATCCTGTGTCAGTACATGGGGCACACACAAAGATGGAAAAAAAAGACAAAATCCAAGTCATAATGGAGCTCATGGCCTGGTAGGAGGGTTTGGTAGCCTAGTAGGTGGCTATGTGGTATGGCAGGTGGAGCTCTAGAGCTGGAGGCAGGAAGACCCAAGTTCAGATCCTGTATCAGATATTACTAGCTGTGTGTCTCTGGACCAGACACTTACCTTTACTCAATATGAGTTTCTTCAGTTTCATCTGTGAAATGAGGAAGCACCTGCTTTACAGGGTTGTTGTTTGGATCCAATGGGATAATACTCGCAAAGTGCTTTGCTAAACAGAATGCTACAGATATGTTAGCTGATACGTTAGCTATGGCACTTACACAGATGTGTACAACTACAGTACTAAATGATGCATGAGAAGCATGCAGGAGGGGTATAAGGCACGGTCCCAGGCATTGCTAGCTAGGAAGAGACAAGGGCAGAGTCATTATGGGCTGGCAGAGTAAGGGAACACTTCATGAAGGAGGCGGCATTTGCTGTGCACTTCAAAGGATGGTTGGAGACAGAGGGATGGCAGGCATGCCAGACTCGGGGTGTGGGCCCAGCAGAGGTGTAGATGGAGGAGGGCACAGTGTACAAACAGGGGAGAGGAAGCCAAAATCGGCCCCATTCTAACTCTGCTTTCTCTTGGGGACCAAGTAGAACAAATCTAATCCTTCTTCCATGTCAATCCCTCATTTTTTTTCTTTTTGGTGGGGGGAGGGCAGGGCATTGGGGTTAAGTGACTTTCCCAAGGTCACATGTCTAGTAAGTGTTAAGTATCTGAGGCTGTATTTGAACTCGGGTCCTCCTGACTCCAGGGCCGGTGCTCTATTCACTGCGCTGCCTAGCCGCCCCTTATTTTTTTTTAAACAAGTATTTATTAAACTCCTAATATGTGTCAGGAACTATGCTAAGAATTTTACAAATGTTATATCATTTGATCCTCACAACAATTCTGGGAGGTAGGTGCTATTATTGTCCCCAATTTATAGACGAAGACATTGAGACAGCAATTACATGACTTGTCCAAGGTCACACAGCTAACAAGTGTCTGAAGCCAGTTTTGGATTCGGGTCTCGCTGACTCCAAATCCAGGGTTCTATCCACTGAACCACCCACCTACTTCAATCTGAGTGTTCAAAGCTTGATATCGAGTCCTTTTTCCTTTTTCTCTTTTCTAGATGAAATCTCGCCCTGATTCCATCAGCCAGTTTTCCTGTGGCCTGGTTTCCAGTCTCTGCCATCCTGGTCACATTCCTTCAGAGATGCTTCCCCTTGTCAAAGTCCTAACATACAGTACATAGAACTAGGCCTGGGAATCCAGGCGGGGGCTGCCCAGCTGGGAATGAGAGGCTCCTGTTCTGTGCTGGGCATGTCACGGTGCGGATGCTTTTTATGTGTAGGTGGGATTAGATGGCTGTTGAAGTCCCTTCTGATTCTCAAATTCTGTGATTCAGTAACTCTAACACCTCTCTGTGGATAGTTCACTTCTATTAGTGCAAACTCAGGTCTTTTAGGTTTTTTTGTGTCTATCCTGGTACATTATTGACACATATGGAGCTTGTAGTCCATATGCCCTGTGGGGACAGCTAGGTGGCACAGTAGATAGACTGCTGGCCCTGGAGTCAGGAGGATCTGAGTTCAAATCCAGCCTCAGACACTTACTACCTGTGTGACCCTGGGTAAGTCATTTCTCCCTGTTTGCCACCCTGTCAAATGAGCTGGAGAAGGAAACAACAAACCACTCCAGTATTATTTCCAATTTGTGACCAAATGGGGTCACAAAGAGTCAGATACAACTAATTGACTTAACAACAACAACAGTACACTTTTTCACATGAACTACTTTCTAGTCACAAGATTTCAGTCCATCTTGTGATATTGTTTCTGTGAATTCGAGTGCAGAATTTCCATTTGTGCATATTAAACCTCCCCGCATTCACTGTGATTCCCCTCCCTGTAGCCTATTGAGATCTTCCTGAATCCTGATTCCCTGATTCTCTGTGTTAGCCAACCCTCCCAGCTTTGTTCCATCCGCAGGCTCAATAACCATGCCATCTATGCCTTTATCTAAGTCAGCAGCACAGATCCCTGGGGCATTCTACTAGAGACTTCCCTCTGAGCTGGCATCAGTTAATTGATAACCACCCTCTATGCACAATCATTTAACCAATTCTGAATCTACCTACCTGTATTTTCCTTTAGCTCAAATGTCTCTCGTCAGATGCTTTAATAAAATTCATGGAGACTGTGTACAGCATTCCCTTTTCTCTATCAATCCAGGTACCCTAAAAAAAAAAAGAAAAAGAAAAGAAAAGAAAATGAAGTTAATTGATCAGGACTTGTCCTCAATGATGTCATGCTGGTCCTTATGATTACAAATACATGCCAGAGTGAACTGAGGCTGGGGATGGAAGCTAAGAGCAATAAAAAGGTCTTCGGACTATGGGGGTGGGACCGGGGGTAAGGGAAAGATCAGAGAAGAAATGAGCCCACTGCTTAAAGTAGATGGGATAATGGACAGCACAGGGGAGGCTGAACTCTTGCTTTTATTCTGTGTCCATTTTCTCTATGAACAAGAAAGATCTTTGGACTGGAAAGGACAAAATAAAAATAGTTACTGGTAGTTGAAACCCAAGATAAATGAGAAGCTGGTAATGGAATACCCAGTATTCTCTCAATGAGAACGAGGCATCTGATCTGGACAGACTGCATCGTAGGGTTCTGAAATGGCTGGTGCTTGTGATACCAGAGCCATTCTCCAGGATCTTTAAAGGCAAAGAAGAATGAGAGAGACACCCTAAGCCTGGAAAAGGGAAAATGTGGTGGTCCCGATTCTCTAAAAACAGAAGAGCAATGAATCCTTTGATTACAAACCAGTGAGCTTAACTTTGAGGTCAGCGAGGTGACACAGTGCTGGGACTGGAATCAGGAAGACTCATCTTTCTGAGTTCAAATCTGACCTTGGGCACTTACTAGCTATGTGACCCTGGGCAATTCACTTAATCCTGCTTGCCTCAGTTTCCTCATCTGGAAAATGAGCTGGAGAAGGAAATGGTGAACCACTCCAGTATCCTTGCCAAGAAAACCCAAATAAGGTCATGAAAAGTTGTGCATGACTGAAAATGACTCAATGTCAAGACCTTAACTTTGATTTCTGGCTAGACTCTAGAGCGTTTTACTAAAGGAATGATTTGCTAGCATTTAGAGTTCTTTCTAAGCAGTGACCACTGAGAGCTAGGAAGAAAGCTAGTGTGATCAAGAATACATCATGTCAGGTGGCTAGGTGGCACAGTGAATAGAGCACCAACCCTGAAGTCAGGAGGATGTGAGTTCAAATGCAGCCTCAGACACTTGACACAAAAACTAGCCGTGTGATTTTGGGCAAGTCCCTTAACCCCAATTGCCTTCCAAAAAAAAAAAAAAGAATACATCGTGTCTGAGTACCTATGTTTTTCTTCCTAGCTTGGCCTTACCTACCTTCCCAATCTTCTTACAATTTACTGTTTTCTCCAACCAAAGTAGTTTATGCTCAAATGACACTGGGCTCCTGGCCATTCCTCTAACGAGATGCTCCATCCTCCAGACTCTACACATTTTCCCTGGCTCTCCCTTATGCCTGGAGTACTCTCCCTCCTTATCTCTCTGAGTTCAAATCTGGTCTCAAATACTTACTAGCTGTGTGATCCTGGGCAAGTCACTTAACTTGTTTGCTTCAGTTTCCTCATCTGTAAAATGTACTTTGAGAAGGAAATGACAAATCACTCCAGTATCTTTGCCAAGAAAACCCCAAATGGGGTCACAAAGAATTGGATGTAACTGAAAAGACTTAACAACAAAAATTCTACCAGCTCTTCTTCCAATTTCTCTTCTTTTGAATAAAAAGATTCCCTTCCAAAACCATATTCCAGACCTAAATCTCATCCTGCCGGTGATACCAATGAGACAAATTTGTGTTTTTAAATTAGGATCGCCAATGTACCTTGTTTATTATTTAGACTGTACATTTGTGTATAGACATCTGAGAACATAGTTCTTATTGCTGATTTTTATTGCTGATTCTCATCTTAGATATTTTCTCCAGTGAATTTCTTTTCCTTTTCACTCATATTCTTCCTGTGTTGTACCTGCTTTTCTCTGTGGTATGTGACTTGTCAGATTTGCGTGGGTAGTTTTTTTCTCTCTTCTTGCCTTTTAGGTTTATAAGTTTTTTGACCAAATTAAAAAACTCAAGGCAACTGTGTGTATATGTATGTGTGTATATGTATGCAGACATACATATATACATACAAACACGTGTGTACCTGTGTATATACCCACATATCAATTCTATTCCTAGCCTAGATGAGGTCAGAATTTTAAAATTTTGGCCCAGAAATCCAAATCCCATTCCCAGAATTCTTAGATATTCTCCTCTTAAATTTACCATTCTTTTTGAAGTGACTACCTTCAATTGGTAACAAGTGATTAAGGTCCAGCTCTGTCCCTAAAAGTCTTCTGTTTTTTCCCTATAATTTCATAATACTTAGCAATGTTTTCTCATTTCCTTCTGGGATATCATTTGTTCCAGAATGAACTATCAGCTGTGGGTAGTGGTCTTTGTTTTTGACAAGTCTCAGGAAGTTTTCTGTTAAGTCTTTTATGAAATGTCAGGCTCTATGCTAGCCAATGGCGATGCAAAGATGAAAATGAGAACTCTTTCCTTCTAGGAGCTTACACACCATCATTCTACTGCATTTATTATGTTAAATTATATTCTCTCGTGTCCAAGATACCTACCCTGGGAACATAGTCAATCTTCTCCATTGTTCATGGCAGATTGGTAAAAACAGTTGTCCAAGTACCCATTAGCACCAACACTTCTCATCTCTTCTCTCTCTATTCTTGAATGACCTCATTCCTGACAGCACCCCTGGATCTACATCATTATTCCTTGGAGCAAAATAATCTGCTTCCTCTTAAGATGGTCCAGTCCCAATCCACAGGGAACACCTCAGATTTCTTAATGGCTCTAAATAGTTGAGTCTTCCTTCCCTGCCTTCTTTGTGTCATATTCATCCACCTGTTGACCCCCAGCACAAGTTAGAATTCCCCTCTACTTCTTCACATTTATTTTCTTCTTTGTTTTATTGTTTTTGCTGGTCTTCTTTCCAGGATTATTTTATTGTCCCTGATAATGTTGAGATTGGGGACTAGATTTTTCCAGCTCTTTCATCTTTTCCAGCAGGAGATCAACATATACTTCGTTCATATAAAGCATTTACTTGCCACTGGCAGAAAGACAAGCTGAATATACTGCCTGAAGTTAACTGCAAAATTTCCCTTGGCCTTCAGGCTTTCTGAGAGTGATAATATACCAGATCTTATCTGATCTTAGAAACTAATGGGGGTCAGACTTGGTTAATATTTGAATGAGAGACTGCCTTGGTATACAAGTGCTGTGTTTAGAGGAATCTTGATGTAGTGGATAGAGTGCTTGGAGTTATGAAGACCTACTGAAGTTTGAATCTCATTTCAGATACTTATTTGTATCCCTGCTTGGTAGAGCTGACTGTCAGGGTTTGGAGGTTTGTGGTAGAAAGGGAAAACAAAAGGATATGATCCTCATTTACTCCTCTGGTCCCCACCTTTGTTATATGGATGTGTCCATTTTCCCCAAACCACATCTTTCTCCTCCCATTGTACAGAATTACTACCAAGACACAGCCCTTCATTCTCTGAGCATGGAGGTGGGTGGATTGAGGCTCAATGAGGGTGATAGCAAAACTCAACCAAACCTCCCCCTTTGGCCAAACTGCCAAGGGCTAATAGCTTGCTTTAACTGAAGGACAAAGAAACAGGGGCAGCTAGTTGACTCAATAGATAGAATGCCAGACTTGGAGTCAGGAAGACTCATCTTCTTTGTGTCATAATGACTATGACACAATATTTTTTGTGTCTCAGAATTACTAGCTGCATGACCCTGGACAAGTCACTTAACCCTGTTTGCCTCAGTTTCCTCATCTATAAAATGTGCTGGAGAAGCAAATGACAAATCACCCCGGTATCTTTGCTAGGAAAATCCCAAATGGGATCATGAAGAGTAAGAGACAACTGAACTAACTGAACAACAAAGAGAAAAAATGCCCAGGACCTGATGGATTTACAAGTGGATTCCATCAATCATAAAGGAAGAGTTAATCTTAATACTGTGTAAACTATTTGAAAAAATTGGCAAAGAAGGTAAATTCTTTTTATGCTAAAAATGATGGTTTTGATTCCCAAACCAGGCAGAGCAAAGACAGAGGAAGAAAGAAAACTATTGACCAGTTTCCTGAATGAATATCACACCTACCCTCCTTTCTCTTGTACCCTTCTCCTCTTCCTTCCCTCTTAGGTAAAAATAGATTTCTATTACCAATTGAATATGTATGTATGTATGTATGTATGTATGTATATGTGTGTATGTATTTCCTTCTTTGAACTAATTTAGATGTAAGTGGGCTTCAAACATTGCCTACCTCACTGCCCCCCTCCATCATTTTCCCCTCCACTGTAAAATTTCTTCATTGTATGCCTCTCTTAAGTGAGATGATTTTCCACATTTGTCGTCTCCCTTCTCCCAGGGCATCTCTCTTTCTTGTCTATCCATTTTTTAAAATATCATCCTAACATAATCTATGCTTTCCCATGTCCTCTTTATATAAAGAACGCTTCTGATTTAATAACGATATAGTTTTTAGATGTTATACATATCATCTTCCCATATAAGAAGATAAACAGTTTAACCTTTTGGTTACTTTGTTACTTCTCTTTCATATTTACCTTTTTATGTTTGTGTTTTGTATTTGGAAATAAATCTTTCTATTTAGCTCTGATCTTTTCATCAGGATGCTTGAAAATCCTCTATTCTATTAAATATTATTTTTTCCTTTGAAAAGTTATACTTGGGAGCAGAGCCAAGATGGTGGCGTAGAAGCAGGAAAACTCTATAAGCTCCCTCCATAACCACCTCAAGTATTTATAAAATATGACTCTAAACAAACTTTAGAGCTCCAGAACCCACAAAGTGAGAGAGAAACAAATCTCCCACTGAAAGCAGCCTGGCAGGTGGACAGGAAGGGTCCATCACAGCACACTGGGAGCCAAACCCAGCCCTGTGTGAGCTGTGGTTTTAGCCCCAGGGTGGCCCTGATCAGCCATGGCTGTAGGGACTTCCAGAGAGTGGATCACTAGCAGCTGTGGCCATTTCCAGAATTATCAGCCCATAAATGCTAAAGGCAAAGCAAAAGGTCAGTGTGGACTTTGGGAACAGGGGGACTAAAAGTGCAGTCCAGCCCCTGCCCCTGGAAGTGAGAAGCAGCTCAGGCACAGAAGCCGTGCAGCCACCTCCACGTGGCTTCTTTAGAGTTCCTGGCCTGCAGATCATAGGAGGACCAAGCAACCATTCTGAAGGATAATTGCTCTTGCTTTAAACCTGCATGGATCTGGATTGCTGTCTTGGGTGGAGGTCCTGGGGTGTATGAGCAGGTCCCAGAGTCTGTGGAGGCTTCAGAGAGGGCACCCAACTAATAGCTCTGGCAACTGCAAAAACCCCAGAGATTTGGGACAGAGATCTCCTCTCTGAAAGCAGAGTTCCACTGTGGCAAAAAAAGCTCAAAAGTCAAGTAATTGACATGAGCAACATGAGCAAGCAAAGGAAGCAAAGCAAGCACAGCCATCCAACCTTAGATTACTTTTTGGGGGAGAAAAAGGATCAAAGCATGGAACGGCAGGAAGACAACAAAGTCAGAACTCCAAAAGCTTCCAAGAAAAATATGAACTGGTTACAGGGCATAGAGGAACTTAAGAAGGATTTTGAAAAGCAAATAAAAGAAGTAGAGGAAAAATTGGGAGAAATGAGAATGATGCAAAAAAATCATGAAAAGAGAGTCAATAACCTGACTGAAGAAAATAACACCTTAAAAAATAGACTAACATAAATGGCAAAAGAGGCCCAAAAAGCCAATGAGGAGAAGAATGCCTTAAAAAGCCAAATTTGCCAGATGGAAAAAGAATCTCAAAAGCTCACTGAAGAAAATAATTCCATCAGAATTAGATTGGAGCAAATGAAGCTAATGACTGTGAAAAATTAAGATACTATTAAACAGATACAAACAAATGAAAAAATAGAATGCAATGTGAAATATCTCATTGGAAAAACCACTGACCTGTAAAATAGATCCAGGAGGGACAATTTAAAAATTATTGGATTACCTGACAGCCATGATCAAAAAGAGTCCAGAAATCATCCTTCAAGAAATTCTCAAGGACAATTGCCCTGATGTTTTAGAACCGGAGGGCAAAATAGAGGTTGAAAGAATTCAATAATCACCTCTAGAAAAAGATCCCCAAAAGAAAACTCCTAGGAAAATTATAGCCAGGTTCCAGTGTTCCCAGATCAAGGAGAAAATATTACAAGCTGCCAAG
>CM053594.1:109938509-109960816 GCA_028646575.1 Pseudocheirus occidentalis
CTTCCTTCCTTCCTTCCTTCCTTCCTTCCTTCCTTCCTTCCTTCCTTCCTTCCTTCCTTTCCCACCTTGTCATACTATTGTTTCATTGTAATACAGAGGAAGGAATGCCAACTCTAGAGTCTGAGGGCCTGAGTACAAATCCTGCCTTTGATATTTACTATCAGGGTACCTTTGGGCAGGTCACTTAATTTCTCTTGGCCTCAGTTTCTCCATCTATAAAAGGAGGAACTTGGACATTTTGGCCTCCAAGGTCCTTTCCATAATGCTAATTATGAAATCCTAATGATCCTAAGTTTGTCGTCCTCATTTCTCTCATCTGGATGGATTACCTTGGGCCTTCTTTGACTGATCTCTCTGCCATGAACAGAATAACCTTATTCTATAAGATCTCACCAGCTTTGATGCTGATCATGACTCTCATACTCTCATCACATGGTCTCTGTCTCCTCTGATTGGGAAGGTGGGGCCATGAGTTCAAAGCTCTATTGAAGGGGAGACTTCAGCTCAGATGTCTCTTCATTCCTTACCTGGCTGCTCTACTCTGAGACTTCCCTGACTGACTTTTCCACTATGCCCCATCTGGTACCTCTCTGCATTTCCCTACCCCAGCTTTTCAGCTTCCTTTTATGTTTTGTCTTTTCTCATTGGATTGTAGGCTTCTTAAGGAAAGAGATTGTCTTTCTTTCTTATTTTACATTTGTATCCCCCATGCTTAGCACATAGTAGACATTTAATAAATGTCTACTGAATATTGATTAAGACCCCAGATCTTTTTCACAGGATCTGCTATTAAATCTTTCTTCCTTCATTTTGTATTTGTATGGTTTTCAATTATTTTTCTTTTTTTGTACCAAGAAATGTTCAGCTACTATTTACCTTTTCCAAATAATTTTCCATCTTAAATATTGCAGATCAACTCTGTACCTACACTTTCTGCCACTGAATTGACATAGGAAAGTGCTTTGTAGATACCCATTACTGAAAAGATCCAACAAGGGTGTGGACCAAAGGCCCTTCACAATACAATGGCATCATGACCACTGGACCATAGGATCCTTTGTTCTGAGCATATTGATATATATATGTTCTCATCCTTCCTTAAGCAGCCAGCCATTCTCCTCTGAAGTTTGTGCATTATAAAAGCAATGCCTAATTTATCTTGTAAAGTGCCGGAGTGAAATATCTAACGTTCAACGCATGAACATTTATTGGGCACTGCTTTGTTTAAGGCTGTGCTTCCATATGTCTTCCATATGTTGTATCATGCCCCTATCCAATCCACAATCCACGAAGGATATGGCTATATTATTGCACACTGTCCTTTTGATTACTGAACAGGCTACCCTGGGTCAGAACTTAGATTAGAAGGGTAGGTGTAGTAGGGAGCTGCCTTGCTCATTTAGAAAAAAAAATCCTTTTAAACATATGCTTTTAAAAATACATTGATGCTTTATGTTTTTATATCACAGTCATTTCCAAACAGGCCCTTTGGCTCGCTCCTACCCTGCTGCCATGCTACAGTTATGTGATAACCATGCTATAATTCACACCTATAATCCCCCACCTCTAATGAAAGAAGGGAGATGCAATTCTTCATGTCTTTTTGAGGGCCATGATTAGTCATTATAATGGAAAGGAAACTGAGTCTTTTCCTTGACATTTTATTGTGAACGTAGTCACACTGTATATTGCTTTCTGGTCTTAGTTTATTCACCCTCAGAAATATAATTTCTAATGGCCCCCAAAAGTTTCTTTCTGTAGGCTCAGACTAGGGAAGGCCCAATGTACAAGTTAAAACTCAGCCTGTGCTTGTCATTTGGGTGTGTGTGTTGGGTGGAGGGGGGTGATGAATAAAGAAATCCAAGTTTTTGAAGCCTCCTTGTCTCTTTGTATTTTCTTATGGTGCAGTTAAATGTCAAGAAGTTAGAGATATCATATTTCTGGAGAGGTCAGCCATAGGGCTATAGTATTTCATGTTCTTGGAATCACAGAATGCTAGAAAAGACCATGGAGATTTAAAAAAATATTATCTGGGTGGTCTTGGCCAAAAGACAGAAGGTTATGCATTTACTTAAATAAAACACAGGCTCTGTTTCTTTCCCAAAATAACCCTTATTATTATTATTATCATTATTATTATTGTTATTTTTCATTTAGGTGCAATTAAAAAGGATGACTTATTACATGATGAGTTTTAGAAATAGAAATTAATGTACCAGAACTGACATGTTGTCCTCAGCAAACCTAATTAGGCTTCTCCACATGTCAATGTTTTAAATCATTTTCCCCTTTGCTTTTGAAGCTGGAGAAACTACCATGACCTCTTGGGATATTTAATCTCTCACATACCACTCTGGGTTGCTGTAGTCTTTTCTCTGTCCTCCTAATCATGGTATGATCCCACTGTAGCTTGGTATCTGGTAAAGTTCTTGGTGATGTCTCTGTAGCTATTATATCTCATCTTTACTCCATGGCATATGGACCCAGAGGACCCCCATCAAAAGAAAGTAAGATTAAAAAAATTGCTTTTAGTTTACAACCTTCAGTTCCACAAGCTTTTGAGTTACAAATTTTCTACCCTTCACTCGCCTCCCCACTCCCTTGCTATGGCAGCATGCAGTCTATATAGGTTCTAAAAATATCTTCACATTAAACATTAGCCAGGTTGTAAAGAAGGATTGTAACCAATGGAATGAACAACGAGAAGGGAGGAACAAAATAAAACAAAACAAGAGAGAGAGCAAGTATTTTACCTCAATCTGCATTCAGACTCTGTAATTCTTTCTCTGGATGTGAATATCCCTTTCCATTGTGAGTCTTTTGGAGTTGTCTTATAGCCTTGCATTGCTGAGAGGAGCCTGGTCTATCAGAGGTAGTTGTTACAGATACAATGTGTCTATAATTGTGTACAAAGTTCTCCTGGTTCTGCTCCTCTTCACTCTGCATCAGTTTATATAAGTCTCTCCAGGTTTTTCTGAAGTCCACTTGCTCCTTATTTCGTATAGCACAACAGTATTCCATTACATTCATATTCCACAACTTGTTCAGCCATTCCCCAATTGATGGGCATCCCCTTGATTTCCAATTCTTTGCCACCACAAAAGGAGCTGCTACGAACATTTTTGTACATATGTGTCCTCCTCCTACTTGTATGATCTTTTTGGGATGTGGTATTTCTGGGTCAAAGGGTATGCACATTTTTATAGCCCTTTTAGGCATATTTCCAAATTATTCTCCAGAATGGTTGGATGAGTTCACAACTCCACCAACAATGCATTAGTGTTCCAATTTTCCCACATCTTCTCCAGCATTTATCATTTTCCTGTTTTGTCATGTTAGCCAATCTGACTGGTGAGATGTGGTACCTCAGAGTTGTTTTGACCTGCATTTCTCTAATCAATGGTGATTTAGAGCATTTTTTCATATGGTTATAGATATCTTTAATTTCTTCCTGTGAAAACGTCCAGTTCATATCCTTTGATCATTTATCAATTAGGAAATGACTTGTATTCTTATATATTTGACTACTGTATATTTTAGAAATGAGCCCTTTATCAGAGACATTGGTTGTAAAAATCTTCAATTTTCTGGAAAGCAAGATTTTGTTATAGTGGTTCTTGGCTATAGTATTGTTATCCCTGGCCAAGTCCTTTTAAGGACTAGAAGGGAGGAATGACAAAGAGTGCCACCAGAAAGGTTGTGTTGGAGTCAGCTCCTACCCGCTCCAAAGCTGATTGCCAAATTTTCAGTCTGAACATTTACACCTTGAAAATCAGCAAGTACTACAAAATCAGGGATTGATTTATTGTTTTGTTGATTGTCTAGGCTTTAGAAAGTGATGGAGAAAGTATTAATGATGTCAATTAAACATAAAAATATGTTGAGTAGACATTTCTGGTTGTTAAATATTTACTAGCACACTCCTTGTTACTAGGGCTCTTAAAAATGAAATTTCTTATAGAGATGCCCCTTAATCACAACTGCCTCTGAGCATTCTCTTGGCTCATTTCCCTGACCCTGTGTAAGTCAGCCTCATGTTTATTTCTCACCTGCCCATCCTGACTTCCCTGACGAGACTCCTTTCCCTTTCTTTTGATTAGAATCCTCAGCTTCTAAAAAGTGACTTTGATTACTGGACTTGGCTTTGCCTGCTTCAGATTCGCCTGGTGGAACTCTCTTTTCTTTTTGCCTGGAAGATGCCACTGAAGATTCAGCAGGAATTGCCATATGCAACTCTGTGGCATCTTTGACTGGCCTTGGGCAGTGTCCATCTTCTATTGCCAGCTCCCGTGGCCCATTGGAAGAGAGGAGTGAGGGAAAGGAGGCAGATGGTAGATTTCTAGAGAAAAGTAATTTAGCTTGATCAAAGGATCATACTATAGATTCTTAACTAGAAGAGGCCTCAGAGACCTTCTATTCCAATGTTTATTCATTTTACAAATAAGAAAAAAATGAGGCCCATGGAGATTTAAATAATTTTCTTAATTGGGGTCACACAGAGGCAGGATTTGAACATAAGCTCTGTGTCTATTTTTCTCTCTGTCTATCTTATCTATCTATCTATCTATCTATCTATCTATCTATCTATCTGTCTGTCTGTCTGTCTGTCATCTATCTATCTGTCTGTCTGTCTGTCTGTTTGTCTGTCTATCTATCTATCTATCCATCTATCTGTCTATCTGTCATCTATCTGTCTGCCTGTCTATCCATCTAATCTAGGGATGGGGAAACTGTGGGACCCTCTAGGTCCTCAAGTGCTTTGACTGAATCCAAACTTCACAGAACAAATGCACTTAATAGAAGGATTTGTTCTGTAAAACTTGAACTCATTCAAAAAGCTGCACCCAAAGGCCTAGAAGGCCACATGTGACCTTGAGGCCGAAGGTTTCCTAACCCTGAGCTAATCTCATCTACCTATCTGTCTATCATCTATCTACCTGTCTTCCTGTCTAGTTATCTATCTTTATCTATCAATTATCTATTGCCTCATGTGATAAAAATAGAGAACAATAAAGAATTGCTGTTTTTCTCTGGATACAGGGCTATACTTTCTTTCCTAAAGTTTTCTTCTCTTCCTTAAAGGAGAGTAACTTTCCTTGAAGTTGACCGGTCAGTAGGAGGCAGTGAGGCAGGCATATGATGAGGGAGCCAACTCTTTTTCATGGCTTCTATACTGAGTCAGATGCCCTTGGAAGTAGAGGAAAGGCAATCCTAGGCTTGTGTGACTATAATGAAAAACTTCCACCTTTCCTTTCCTTGCTGATGCTGACCTTTTCTGACGAGAGCAGAGAAGCTTATTCAAGCATTTGGTTTATAACTAGGAATCAAACATGGTAAGACCAAGAAAAAGTAAGGTCAGGAGTAAGATTGGAGGAGGAGAAAAACAAATCAGATTTTACCTCTCTAGGTTATAAGCAGCTCAGGTAAAATATCATAAAAGCAAATTTAAGGAAAGTAGCATAAATGGTGGCCTCCAATTATTTTTAAAGTCAGATTTGGTTGAGAGTTGAAGAGACCTTAGAATTTGAGACTCAAAATCCCCCAGAATACCTGGAGCTCTTGCTGGGGAAGCCTCTGTGCCACAAGGAGAGCAAAAGCTGCTGAGTGGTAGTAAAAGGGACCAATCAATTTTATCTTCTTTTCAGTGTCTTTTTTATCCTTATGTGAAAATGCTAGTAGATAAAACAGTCACAAATTAAGAAGGACAAAGACAGAAAAAGGAGAAAAATAAGTTTTGACTGGATGTCTATTATTCATGACTCTCATTAGGCCCAGTGTCATTAGCTAGAAGTAACAATGACCCAGTAGGAGAGGTTTTCCTCATGTTGCCAATTTCTCAAGTATTAATCTTTCCGGTTGTCTCATAAAATGAAATCAACAGATCAATAGGTCGGTAAGCATTTATTAAGCTCTTGTGATGTGTTAGGCACTGTACCAAGTACCAACCTATGCAAACGCAAACAAAAAGAAAATCCCTGTCCTTAAAAGGCTTACATTCTAATGGGAGAAAAAGGGAAGTTTTTCAACTCCTGAAAAGGGAGGTGTAACACAAGGGGGCAGGATGGGAGGTATCCTCCTGGTGACATGATGGTAAAGTCCAAAGAATGAAGGATGGTTAGTCTGGACCTTTCCTCAAAATGGAGGTTCAGGACGTATTTTCCATAATTACTGAGATCTGTGGTGCTTGTCAAAATTACCAAAAAACCCTCCTTTTTTTAAAGAAAAAAAATTATCTTTAGCTACCATCTGTGAGACAGTTTTCTCCCCTTTATGAGCTTCACAGAACATTGTGGCACTGTTTTTGAGGGATTTATTCTGTTTATTTTGTCAATGATAAAAATCCAAAGAGGGAGTTGCTTTTGGTTTCTGTTGAGAAGGAAAAATCCTGATGCATTTAATTTGCTGAAAGTGGTAGGATATAGTCATTGGAAAAGCTATCTTTGCATCTCACAGACTTTTTCTTTCTTTTGAATTTTCTTACTTTAATGTCTTCCTATGCTCCTGATTAAAAGAACGTCCCACTGGGCCCTGCTGGAGTCTGCCTGTAATCCCTGAAAAACTGTGGCTAGAACACCTCTTTTCCTCAAGAATTCTGAAAAGTCAATAAAGCGTCTGTATTAAGTTCAGCATTAATATGTTGAACTGCTAAGAGAAGGGACACTAGATTCCCTGAGGAGGGGTAACCAGGTCTGGATCAAAGATGAATAGGGTCCAAGCTCTCATCCTGAGCACAGTGGGATCCATCGTAGCCCCTACACTTCCAGCCTCAGTGAGATGGGGAGACCTAATCTAGACAGGAAGGAAGAAAGAAGAGAAAGAAAGAAAAGAGTGTAGGAAGGAAAGAAAGAAGGAAGGAAAAGAGGAAGGAAAGAAAGAAAAAAGGAAGGAATATGATATGTTGACAGTGTACTTTGATACTTTGATAGATCTGAGATCTCATTGATGTGATGCATTGTGTGCCATCCACCCAACTGAAGTGACTATCGTCCATCCACAGCTTCTCATAAATCTGCTCCAAGGAGCATCATTCAATGTACTGGGAACCTTTCTTCAGTTCTCTTGACAGTTGAGACTATAATGGGATTCAAACTATACATTGGTTGTCCCTTTATCTTGTATCGCTCACACTAATTAAAAAAATCAGAGATACCCTTTGTCGTTTTTTTTTCAGTCTGTCATTTTAGTATCAGATCCTTCCCCTTGCCAAAAAAGTATATGAACCTCCCTTTCCGATGAGGAAAAGCAGTTAACTATGTCAACAGGCAATCACAGCATCATGAGACTTAATATATGAAAATCAGGTTTATTACAAAAGAAATGAACATGAATGTGGAACCCAAAGATTTTCCAAGTCCTTACAGAAGTTTGCATATTTATGACAGCACAAGAAAAGGAGGAGAAGAAAGCATGAAGGGGTGTGACATGGCAGGGAAAAGGTTCAGTAAGCCCTCCTAAATGGGAGGAGTAAGGTGATGGTGAAAGTCTGCTTTTGCTGCTTTCAATAATTAATAATAATAATAGCTAACATTTATAGTGTGCTTAGTCTGTCCTACATATTTTGCCCAGTGCTTTCTAATTATTATCTCATTTGGTCTTTGTAACAACCCTGGGATTTAGGTGCTATTTTTATCCTCATTCCTTATCCAGATGAGGAAATTGAGGCAAACAGGGGCTAAGTGATACAACTATAATGTATCTGATTTAAACCCTGGCTTAAAAAACCTAACGAACACATTTAAACTCACCTTCCTGACTCTAGGCCTGGCATTCTGCCTATTGCACCACCTACCTGCCTAGCTACGATTTATAAAGTCAGGCCGTGTTTCTCTGACTTCTTTGTATTCATCATTTCTTACTTCATTTAATATTTTTAACATCAATGACTTGACATTACATGATATAACATAACACCATAGGTTATATACTATATAACATAACATGTAATATGTAACATACTATGATACAATTCTATCATATAACAAAATATAATGCAATACATAATATAGTGCAATGCAATATAACAGGACACGTGATGATGTAAGAATGCCATAACATAAAACACAACATAATGTAATAATGTGATCTAATAGTTCGATTACACCTCACAGTTTGTTAGCTTTTCCCTTATCCATATCAGGTCTCTCCTTCCACTCTCTCCTCATTAATGTTTTTTGATGATAGTCAACAAGCATGTAATTATCACTCATACATGCCAGACAGTGTTCTAAGCACTGGATAGAATGTAGCTCATTGAGAGCAGGGTTTGCCAGTGTATCCAGCATGTAGCACAGTAGCTGGAACGTATAAGACCCTTATTTATTGATTAATAACTCCTTTTGTGACACTTCTCTACACAGTTTGTTATAACATGTCATTTTACAGATGAGGAAACTGAGGCTCACCATGACCAAACTCCTCTCCATTCCCTGGTAGGTAAGAATCACCTTGTGTTTCAGAGGCTGTAGCATTTCAGAACTCATTCCTTGATAGCATCAGCAGCAGAATACTGGGTTAAAAAGATGAGCTTTTATTTCAGGGGCATCCTCAAGCTAGTTTTAGTCATTGATACAATGAAGCCATACTAGAACATGGCACATTTTTTTGTGTGTGTAACATAGTTCAGTGCTTTGGAGCCTGAGAGAAGCTGCAATGTACATTCAGCTTGCTTTAATTCAACAAATACTAATTGGGCACCTACTTAGTCTGGGCACTGGGAGATATCTAAAATTTGGAGAACATGGCCTCTATCCTCATGGGGTTTGTAGTTTAAGGGGGGTAATTGGGAGATAGGAGAGGATGATACATGCATGGATGTATGTTTGCATATAATGTAAGATAAATACGTGCTGAATGTGTTAGTAAACAGCACCCCCCTCTCCTCCAAGTTCTATACCAGGCATGCAGAGATTACAGAGTTAGTCAATGTCTGAGCAAGGGCTCACACCTAGGTCTCTTGACCAAATCCAGAGTTCTTTCTACTGGGCACACCTGAGTTGGCTATACCAAGTCTTTCAATCACTTTCACTACAGTCCCCATCCTTGTTACCTTGGAAAACAGTGATCACTCTCTTAGACATAAGACTTTGATAAAGGGTCAAAAGTATTTAATTTAATCCAAAGAAGTGCTGGCATTAGGGTGAAAAAAGGAAGCCAGGGGCGGCTAGGTGGCACAGTGAATAGAGCACCGGCCCTGGAGTCGGGAGGACCTGAGTTCAAATCCGGCCTCAAACACTTAACACAAAAACTAACCGTGTGACCTTGGGCAAGTCACTTAATCCCAACTGCCCTCCATAAACAAAACAAAAAAAACAAAAAACAAAAAAAAGGAAGCCAGATAAGTGGGTTAAAGTAGCAAAGGGACAGCTAAGGAATTGCATAGTCAAGAAAGAGTAACAAGGAGGTTGGCTTTATGGAAAGGGGCAAATGATACATGGTCTCTTCAAAACAGTTTGGGTGATTGCAAAGGGGATAAGCCTAGGAGGCTGGGAATTGCATTAAAAGGAAGGAGTTAGAGATATCATTTTAGCCAACCAATACAAGATTGATTCTAAAGCCAAAAAAAAAAAAGAAAAAAAGAAAAATAAGCTCCCTTTTCCCCCTCCCCCCAATCCCAGGCAGAATACTGATTATGTAGCTCATTACATGTAAGAGATGAATTGTTGCCCATCTCAAGTGTAAGGGAAAAGTTTTGTTACAGTGAATGGAATACAATCCTTGACCACTGTTTTGGGGGCTAACATTTTCTTTTGTGCTTTTAGTGTTTGATTTTTAATAGAATTATTTCTCACCAACTATTGACACTGGTGACACATTTAGAAGACAAATAGATTCCAAGAATAAGTATTACTCTTAGTCATGAGACATAGTTATAGAAAGAGGAGACTGCCATGGCTGCCTCCTTTCCTTCACCATATGCTTACTTTTTTGTGTGTGAGGAAATCGGTATTAAGTGACTTGCCCAGGGTCACACAGCTAGTAAGTGTCTGAGGCCAGACTTCAACTCCAGTCCCCCTGACTCCAGGGCTGATGCTCTATCCTCTGATCACTTCTTCTAGGAGAAGGGGTATGGTGTAGTACAATGGTTCTAAATGTTTTTTGTTCCTTGAACACTTTTTAACAGCAACAAAAAATGTGAATTTCAAGGGAAATTTAATATACTGTTTGAATATTCTTTTAGATTTATTCTTTGAGTGCCTGCAATAACTAAAATGATAACTTTTGCCCCCAAAAGCTGAAAAATAAACTTACATTTTATAATTATAAAATTAAAAATTTTATTCTGCTTAAAATTCTGAAAACTCCATGAAATTCAAATTATAAAATAATTATGAATATTTTGTGTGGGGCATTCTATAAGAATTAGAAATGATTCAACAAGACCCCTTTTGCTTGCTGTTTTCTGTAAGACTTCATATTAAATTTACTTATAAGTGATGTTGAATAAAAATAACATATTAATGAAATAAATTGCAATTCAGAAGATATTTTATTTGATCATATAATAATCATTTGTAAGCTTAATTTTGATGTTACATTTCTTTATTTGAAGAAAGGTTTGCAATATTTGGCTCAATCTGGTTTCTCATTGAGTCTATTTCTGTATTTTGATTTTAAACAAGAATAAGATGAAAATGCTTGCCCACACAGATATGTGGCTGAAAATGGTAGGAGAATTGTATAAGCTTTCTTGTGGAGACATGGAAATTAGTTTTATAATTTTTAGCCACTTTACCAATCAATGAAAATGAATTGGTAGTTATAAAATATTTACTTTTCTACTGGCTAATGAGAAGCATTGTATTAAATGGAAAATGTACTTAAAATTTAGTTGCAATAATTTGGTTTTTTAAACAATATTTATATACAAGCTAATCTTTTTTAAGGAAAGAATCTCTTCAGATGTGACTTTCCTTCTCTTTTACCACAAGCCTGCTGGATACATTCTCCCAGAAATGATACTGAATGATTTACCAGTGTTGCCATCCAGTTCATTGGAAAATCCCCCAGATAGAAGAAGAATAGTAACATAAGGAGAGGATAAGTTTAAATCATAAGATAGTCTTTTTATTGCAATGAGAGGCAATATAAGGTTTGTTTCTACAGAATGTTTGTGATAGTACATGATGGTTTTAAGATCACTTGTAATATACATGCCCAGCAATCATAGTTTTCAGAGAGCTTGACTTTTTATGGCAAGAATTCAAATGTCAGTAATGTCTTGATTGCATGATTACACAGCTGATGAGGTATGATTATAGAGTAACAGAGGAAAATTAGGTAGTTGTTTTGCTGCAGTATACAGAATGCAAATGAGGGAATATGTATGAGTCTATCTATCCATTGGGATCAGTTTGTTGTTTGAATTTTAAACCCTTGTAGCAGTTTGGAAACAATTTGATGATAGATTGAGAACTCACAAAAGCACATTGTATTTAGTCAAAAGTGGTCAGTCATTTAATAAGCATTTATTAAGCTATGTGCCAAGCACATAGCTACTGAGCACTGGGGATACAAAGAGAGGCAAAAAGACAGTCCTTGCCCTTAAGGAGCTCATGATCTAATGGGGCAAGAGATGAGGACAACCAGCAAACAAATATGTACAAACAAGTTATATACAGGAAAAAAGGAAATAGGTAACAGAGGAAAGGCATTAGAATCAGAAGAATTGGGAAAGATTTTTTTGGTAGAATATGGAATTTTAATTAGATCTTGAAGGAAAAAAGAGAAGCAAGGAGGTAGAAACGAGAGGGAGAACATCCCAGTCGTGGAGGACAACTGAACCCACAGCTAAGAGATGGAGTGGATTAGCAAAGCAGCCAGATTTATTGAATAGAGGAGTATGTGTGGGTGGGGCATAAGGTGTAAGAAGAGTGGAAAGGAAGGAAGGGACTAGGTTATGAAGCTCTTTGATTGCCAAATAGAGGATTTTGTATTTGATCCGACAGACAATAAGGAGTCACTGGAGTTTATTGAGTAAGGCTGTGATGTGGTCAGATCTGCACTTTAAAATCATCACTTTGATGTAATTGCTGCATAAACAACAAAATCACTTTGCACATGATGCCAGTTTCTAATATCTGCAGGAACAAATCTGTACTGTTTCAAACATGCATATACTTGTCACAGAACAAAAAGTTACTTTAACATAACTGGGCAATTATTTACTGGTTAAGACACCATTAAAGAATTTTTAGTGAAAATCCTTTGGATCATGATAGGTCTCACAAATCATTCCATCAGAGCCTCTGGTGTAGTAGATAGCATGCTGGACCTGAAGCCAAGAAGACTTAAATTCAAATCCTGCTCAGATATTTACTAGCCATGTGACCTTTCATGGGGCTCAACCTTTCTTAGTCTCAATTTTCTCATGCAAAATGGGAATAAAAATACCTGAAGCACCTATCTCACTATTGTTGTCAAGCTCAAGTGAGAAAATGTATACAAAGCACTTTGCAAAGCTCAGAGTGCAATATTAATGTCATCTAGTTTTCTTTATCCTTGGTTCATTGGCTTCTTGCATCTCCAGAGTCTCTCCTAAAGATCTATTTTGGTCTATTTTTAAGTGTTCCAATTATAGGCAGCCAGAACAACCTCAGGTAACTTCTCTCATGTTAAGTCCAGAGGCCATCCAATCTCTGCATTTTCTGTTCTTTCTAGTGCTTAAAAGATCTAGGAAATGGGGGAAACAAGGGAGTAGGAAAGACCAACAGCCTGTTGCTTCTGCCAAGGGCTATGTGTAGATAAGATGATTGTTAACAGTTTGAGAAAAGGAAGGAGGCAGCTTTTTTTTCCTCTTTAGATAGATAAGAACCTGGAGGTGACTGGGGCAGGGAATAAATGTCACTATTCTATACATTCCATTATTTTAGGTTGATCTAGAAGCTCCAATTCCTTGAGGGCATGGATTGCTTACTGAATGAAACAATTAAATCTGTGCTACAGCTGACAAAAAGAATGTCTCAGGGAAAGAAGTTTCTATCAACCACAGCAGGAAGGGGATAACTATTACCATGAAAGTTGTAACTTTCCTTAATACCAGAGACAGGGATATGCACACGTATGTGTATATATAGGTATATATACATATATTCATTCACCCATATATACAGTATGTATATACATACATACACATGCACAACCTTTGTTCTAGACTTAGGCTTTAGTCCTATCGACTGTATCTCTTCCTCAGGTACTAGCTCTTTCTTAGTCAGGATCAGGACCTGGGAACTCTTAAATTTGACTTATAATTGGGCAAGCCAAATAACCTTGAACCTCAACTTCTTCCTGCATAAGAAGGGGATAAGAATACTCTACACACTTACTTTGTAGGGTTGTTTGAAGACTCAAATGAGATAATAATATGTGTAAACTGCTTTCTGAACATTAAAGGACTATGTTGACTGCCCATTATTCTTGTTATTGCTATTACTATATTATCATCCTTATGGAAGCCTCATCCTAGAATATTATCTGCTAATTCAGGTTTTGTCCTAATGGCTGTTTTCACTTATAGAATCTCATAAAAGATGATGTCACAATATCATCCTTCATCCCCTCCTCCCCAAAAAGAATAATCAGTCCATCAGCTAGCACATATTAGGCACTGGGGATTTGTGTAAGGAATGAAACAATTCCTTTTCATGATGAGCTTACTTACAAATGGGGAAGATAAATACATGTAAAACATATAGAACATAATTATAAAGTTAATAAATACTAATATATGTCAAGTAGTGAAATACAAAATAGTTTAAAAGGGAGGATATTAGTGGTTAGGGAGAACAAGAAAGACTCCATGCAAAAGATGGCACTTGAGCTGCAGATTAAAGGGAGAGATGAACTCTGTGAGGTGGAGGTGAGGAAGACAGAATGCATTGCAGGCATTTGGGATGGGTAGTACAAAGGTATGGAAACTAGACTGAATTTCTTGGGTGAGGAACAGAGCAAAGACCAATTTGGCTTGATAATGCAGCTTGACAACCAATTTCACCCTTGCTCCCATCCCTTTTAATACAAAGGTACCCCTAGGGGATGTCCCCTGTATCTATTCAAATGGAATATTCGTAATAGTTCATTTGTTTAGTGCAGGGATGGGGAACCTGTGACCTCGAGGCCACATGTGGCCCTCCAGGTCCTCAAGTGTTGCCCTTTTATTGAATCTAAACTTAATAACAGGATTTGTTTTGTGAAGTTTGGGTCCACTTGAGGACCTTGAGGACCTAGAAAGCCACATATGGCCTTGAGGGCACAGGTTTCCCATCACTGCCTTAGTGCTTTAGAGTTTATGACGTACTTTTCTTACAACAGCCTTGTGAGGTAAGTAGTACAAATTTAGTTATTCCCATTTTCTGGATAAGAAGGCTAAATGGCATTAAGTGACTTGCTGATGGTCACTACACAGCTAATAAATTTGGAGCTGCTATATGATGATTTTCACTCTTCTTTGAGCTCAGGCATCCTAATTTACAGTCCTCTGTCTTTGCCACTGTTTCAGTTTTGCTTTCCATGCACAATAGTTCCCTGTTCTCTCAACACCCAATACTCTCTTCTGAAATCACTAGAATCATTTCATGTTCCAACTGGGAGGGATTGTAGAAGTCATGTAGTCCAAAAGTATAGTCCAGAGACTCCTGGGGATCCCTGAGACTCTTGTAGGGAGTACTTGAGGTCAAAATTATTTTTATAATAATGCTAAGATATTTCAATTTCCAGTGTGGTCAATATCTATAGCCATAACCCATGCAGACAAAAACTCTTTGGTGGTCCCCAGTAATTTTAAAGCATATAAGGGTGTCCAGGAACAAAAAAAGTTTGAAAACTGCTAATCTTCATTTTTTTTGGTGGGCGGTTGGGGTTAAGTGACTTGCCCAAGGTCACACAGCTAGTTTTTTGTGTTAAGTGTCTGAGGCCAGATTTGAACTCAGGTACCCCTGACTCCAGGGCCGGTGCTCTATTCACTGCGCCACCTAGCTGCCCCCACTAATCTTCAGTCTATAGATGAGTAAGTTGTTCCCTGGAGATGTGAAGGAATTGCTCAAGGTCATGGAGCTCGTTAATGGGAGAGGTAAGACTATTAGCTCTCAGTCTAATTCCCATTATGTCCCTTTGCTTTCCCATTCTCAGTGGAATGGAGAGTGAGCCTTGAGGAAAATTCTGAGACTGCATGTTATAGTGGATTCAGGAAGACTGGACAAGTCATTTAACTTTTCTGTGCCCTGCCTTTCCCAACTGTAAAATGGAAGCATATTGGGTCAAATGGCCCTGAAGGTGCTTTCCAACTCTAAAACTGTGATCATATGAAGACCTTGATCCAAAATCCTCCTCAGATTCTCATTAGCTACATAACTCATGGCAAATGACTTCACCTCTTTGCTTCTCAGATTCCTTACCTGGATGTAAAATGATGGATTTGTACTCAATGACCTCTACCGTCTGTGATCTATAAAAACCCTAGCAATAGTCATTGTGATCATCACTATGATCAACATTACACTTTCTGTTAATTTCCCACACCTTTACTTCTATTGATTATGCTACAACATGTATTGGGGTGAAGATAGATCAACACATTCTGGTCAGTGGATGGGTTACTATTTGATAAAATCAATATTATCATGAACCTTTTACCCTTTTGTGTGTGAATGACCTAGGATCTGTATAGGGCATGTAAATAATAGAGGTAGAGGAGCAAGAGAGTATATAGAGAGCAAGAAGCACCAAATCAAATCAGTTTCCATCTTAGCAACTAATTGGACATTTTAAGAAACTGACAGGCTCTATCATGCATTGCTGCCAGCCCCGCAGGTGATATTCCCAAGTACTTTTAATGTCACTAGATCTCTACCAAACAACAGATTAATTTAATGTAATTAGCTAATTACTGTTATAATTCCAGATTCGCCTGAACAATATAAATGAAAATGATGAGCAATTAAAAAAATTTGTAGATAATTGTGTTGCCTTTTACAGCAGATGCTCAATTACTTAAGAGATAGGTTATATTGTTTCAGAATTAGTCATATTCTTGGTAATACAGTGTAAGCTACTTGAGGGCAGGGACCTTCTTTCACTTTCCTCTTTGGATCTCCAACACCTAGTCCAGAGCCCTGAGTACATAATAGGTACTTAACACATGGTTATTCATTGCTTGATTGTAGTGAAGAGAGAATTCACTGACTTTGGAGTCAGAAGACCTAGGACGGAATCCTGAATCTTCTACCTATTACTTGAATGACCTTGGCTAAGTCATTTCATAGACCTCAGTTTCCTCTGATCCTCCAGAGCCTTCCTATAAAATGAAGGATCTCAGTAGTTCTTTCTGGCCCCCAGCCCTATGACTTAATATCATTTCCCTTAATCTCTTCTACTCTGTATGCCTTCCTTCAGTCCCTCACTGTATAGCTCTTCCACCAGAGGGCAGACTAGCTAAGGAAGAAGAGGAAAAAGGCAATCATTACTTGGAGGCATTGATGTCTTGAGTCACTAGCACCACCCCTGTCTAGGTGCTTTTCCATATGATTCTCATATAGTAGCATCAAGTTTCTTCAAAACCTGTCCGCATTGTTTTTGATTTGTAGGAACTGTACTATCGTCTCCTTTCTATTCTGTCACACCACTTCTATTTACAGAGCAGAGAATGTATCCTTCATGCCCTCACTGTTGTGGACTTGATACTACCACCACTCCTACCTCCGTGTATAGGTTTTCTGGAAGGAAGCTATATGGATGCCCCTTTATTCCTACATCTATTTCATTGGGCCCTCAGATTTTTTTGTGTGGGAGTGATATAGAGATAAGGATTAGACTTCTTGCTATCGAGAATTCCTGGATGAATAAATTTCCTTTGCAAAGGCAAGTTGATATCTTATCTGAAATGTATAATTTTAGAAAGTTGCCTAGAGAATTGAGACATTTTTATAATTAATTAATTTGTTTTTAGTTTTCAACATTCACTTCCCTAAGATTTTGAGTTTTAAGCTCCCTTCCCCTCTCTTTCCTCCCTCCACCCCAAGACAGCATGCAATCGGATATAGGCTCTACTTATACATTAATATTAAACATTTTCACATTAGTCATGATGTGAAGAAGAACTAGAACTAATGGGAGGAACCACAAGGAAGAAAAAATAAAACAAGACAACAAAAGAAAAGGAGAGCAAACAGTATCCTTCTATCTGCATTCAGACTTCATAGTTCTTTTTCTGGATGTAGATAGCATTTTCATCATCAGTCTTTTGGAGTTGTCTTAGATTCTTGTGTTGCTGAGAAGAGCTAAGTCTATCAAAGTCAGTCATCAGACAGTATTGCTATTATTGTATAATGTTCTCCTTATTCTGCTCATTTCACTCAGCATCAGTTCATATAAGTCTTTCCAGATTTTTCTGAAGTCCACCTGCTCATCATTTCTTATAGCACAATAGTATTCTATTACATTCATATACCACAACTTGTTCAGCCATTCCTCAATTGATGGACATCCCCTTGATTTCCAATTATTTGCCACCACAGAAAGAGCTGCAATAAATATTTTTGTGCATATGGGTCCTTTTCCTGTTTTTATGATCTCTCTGGGATATAGATCCAGGAATGGTATTTCTGGGTCAAAGGGTATGCACAGTTTTATAGCCCTTTGGGTAGGTTCCAAATTGCACTCCAGAATGGTTGGATCAGTTCACAATTCCACCAACAAGAACATTGAGATATTAAGCGACTTGCCAGGGTCACTCAGCTTCTGCAAGACCAAAACTTCCTGTCTCTGAAGCTGACTTTCTAGCCACTACACCACACTGTATGGCAGAATACTTTTAAAAAATAGCTGTAGTCTCTTTCTCTTCTTTTCTAGGCTATGTGTTTGTCATTTCTTTCTAGAGAAGAACAATTAGCAAATTAATTATGGTTCTATTTATTGCATTAAGTAAGGCACCTTATTTAAGAATATTAATGACTATAAGTGAATGAATTTCCACAGCAAAGGCCCAGAGGCTCAAGTAATATTTTAGTATTTTACCATTCAAATTTAAGGCTACTTAAACTGACAAATGATTATGGTAAGCAGTAAAAATAGAAACAGAACTTTGATTGTTAGAAATATTCTTCTTCAACATAGCCATTAGTGATAACATCTTCCAGTTTCTTCCATTTAACTCTACCCTTTAATTCATATGGGGAAGTAGAGCATGGAAAAAAAAATAACAAATAAGTAAGCTTGGTTTTTTTCTTCCTTCTTTACCATAGCTCCAAACTTATTAAGCCCCGTCTACTTTAAACCCAGTTTTTCTGTTCTTCTTTAGCTGATACTTGAGGAATTGATGGAGGTGGCTACTACCACCCTCCAGTGTATTATCCTTCATTTCATATACCTAGAGACCACTTTCAAGTCATTTTTTGACTATTACAACTTGGCTCTTCTTTTTCTTTCTCCAGGGCTTAAAGCCACACTCTTAATTCTTACTTTATTTTGAATCCTATCCATATTTTCAGTCTGTGATAGCACATCAAATCTTTGAGAATCCAGATTTTTTTTGGCTAGTTAAGGAAAAGTGAGCCATTGACTTTGCAAGGAGAGTTCTTAGTTTTATAAGGGGAACCTTTGGCTCTACAAGGGGAGCCATTGGCTATGTAAGGGGAGCTATTGGCTCTGCAAGAGGAACCTTTGACTCTACAAGGGGAGCCATTGGCTTTATAAGGGAAACCATGGGTTCTACAAAGAACCAGTTTATAGAAACCAACAGGAAGAAGAGCATACATCTTCAAGAAAATTGAGAAGGAAAAAAATATCCACACACTTTGATATCACAGAGCAACTATTAGAGCTCAAATTTCCAGTCAAACCTCAGTTGGCCTTACAGATGTTAAGTGAACAGTATCAAAGGACTTTTTTTTTGTCCTATGTTGGTCTCTAAGGTTTTCAGGAAAAAGTTGTAATAAGAATAAGTTGATGTAATTGTTGCAATTTCTCTCATTTGAGCCTCATAACAATGCAATGGAATAAGTGCCACAGATGTTGTTATCCCCATTTTACAGGTTAAAAACAAAAAAAGCCCAACTGAGGCTCAGAAAGTTGAAGTGACTTACTCATAGTCAAATAGCTAACAAGTGTTAAACGTGATATTTGAACTGAGTCCTTCCTGACTCCAAGTCTGACATTCTGTCTCCAGCTTTATGCTCTCTCATGCAAGAGTCAGGATTGTGATGGGCTTCTTTCATGTAAAGAATATACATAAAATCCTGTTGTAATCCTGTGAGATTTTGTTATAATGAGTGTGCTGTTATTAAAGACCTCATCAGCTTGAGTACTGTGTTCAGGTCATAGTGCCACTGTTTAAAAAGAATGCTTATGAGTTGGAAAGTATCCCAAAGAGGGAGCCGGGATAGTGAAGTCCATATCACACAGGGATTAGTTGAAGGAATCAGGAATGGCTAACTTGGAGAGGCGAAGACTTGGGGGGTGGTGTGGGAGGGGTAGATAATAACTGTCTTCAAGTATTTGAAATATTTTCAAGAAAATAGAAGAGGGATTAGATTTGTTTTGTTTGACATCAGAAGATAGAAGTAGGAGCAGTGGTTAGAAGTTTCAAAGAAACTCATTTTGGCTTGATACCAGGAAAAACTTCCTAAAAATAGAGCTGTCTAGTAGTGGAAGGGGGTTGAGAGGTGGTAAATTCCCTCTTCTTGGAGGTCTTTAATCAAGAGGCTGGAAAACCACTTAGAGGGTATGTTATGGTAGGAATTTCATTTTTTGGGGGTGGATTAGATGGCCACTGAGGTATTTTCCTACTCTCAAATCTCAAAAGATTCTATTATAATACAGTCCAAGTATCTCTGTAGCTGATACCCAACTCGAGTCTTTTCTGAAGTGGGCAGTACCTCTGGGCCTATAGGGAATTCAATGGATAGAATGCTGGGTTTGGAATGAGAAAGACCTGAATTAAAATCCTACCTCAAACATTTGCTAGCTGTGTGATCCTGGGCAAAACACTTAACTTCTCATCGGTTTCTTCATTTGTAAAATGGGAATAATGATGTCATCCACCCCACAGAGTTGTTGTGAGGATCAAATGAGATAAACTAAATAAAGTACTTTGTACTTTAAAGTTTTATATAAATGTTAGCTATTATTATTATTAGTCATAATTCATCAAGTGAAAGGGTGTTCTTTAGACTCAGTTGGGAAAAGGGGGCAATATATGTAGACAGGTTACAACTATGACCTGAATCTAAAAAGTTGAAGTTAAATAGGGGTCAATGTAAAGCCCCATATTTGGATTAAAAAAATCACTTGCAGAATTATAGGAATGAGAGAGATGAAGCTAAATAATAATATTACATGTGAGAAAAATTTTTGTGTTTTAGTGAATTGTGAGCTTCTAATGGGTTAACAGTAAACTGGCAGTAAAAAAGGGCAAATATGAGTTTTTCTCAATTAATAACAGCATAATGTCCACCAACTGCTTCAGAGCTCCTGGCCTGCAGATTGCAGGGGAGCCAAACAATCATTCAGAGGCTTAGTGCTCTGTCTTTAATCTGTCTGGATTGAGATCCTGGTCTTGGGTATTGATCCTGAGATGTGTGACCAGTAAGCCAAACCTGGTGGGGGCTGCAGAGACAGTGGCCCCCTAATAGCTCTGGCAGCTATGAAAACCTCAGTGATTTGGGACAAAGCTCTCCTCTCTGAAAGCAGAATTCTACTGAGCCCAAAAGTCAAGTAACTGACTGGCAACATGAGTGTGCAAAGGAAGAAAAGCAAGAACAGCGATTCAACTTTAGATTCCTTTTTTGGAGACAAAAAGGATCAAAGAATGGAATGGGAGAAAGAAAACACAGTCAGAACTCCCACACCAACAGCTTCCAAGAAAAATATAAACTAACCACAGGACATAGAGGAGTTTAAGAAGGATTTTGAAAACCAAATAAGAGAAGTGGAGGAAAAATTGGGAAGAGAAATGAGAATGATGCAAGAAAATCATGAAAAGAGAGTCAACAACCTGACTGAAGAAAATAACACCTTAAAAAATAGACTAACTCAAATGGCAAAAGAAGAGAGCCAATGAGGAAAAGAATGCCTTAAAAAGTCAAACTTGCTAGATGGAAAAAGAAGTGAAGAGACTAATTCCTTCAGAATTAGAGTGGAACAAATGGAAGCAAATGACTTTATGAGAAATCAAGACTATTAAACAGATCCAAACAAATGAAAAAAAATAGAACACTGTGAAATATCTCAATGAAAAAAACCATTGACCTGGAAAATAGACCCAGAAGAGACAATTTAAAAATTATTGGACTACCTGAAGGCCACGATCAGAAAAAGAACCTAGAAATCATCCTTCAAGACATTCTCAAGGAAAATTGCCCTGATATCTTAGAAGCAGAGGGCAAAATAGAATTGAAAGAATTCACTGATCACCTCTTGAAAAAGATCCCAAAAAGAAAACTTCTAGGAATGTGATAGCCAGGTTCCAGAGTTCCCAGATCAAAGAGAAAATATTACAGGCTGCCAAGAGGAAGCAATTTGAATACTGTGGAAATATAATCAAGATAACCCAGTATCTAGCAGCTTCTACATTAAGAGATCAAAGGGCCTAGAATATGATATTACAGAGATCAAGAGAGCTAGGATTAAAACCAAGAATCACCTACCCAGAAAAACTGAGTATAATGTTTCAGGGGAAAATATGGTCATTCAATGAGGTGGAGGACTTTCAAGTATTCTTGATGCAAAAACCAGAACTGAATAGAAAATCCAACATTTAAATATGAGAAACATGAGAAAGTAAACACAGAAAAGAAATCATAAGGAACTTACCAAAGTTGAACTATTTACATGCCAACATGGAAAAACAATAATTTCAACTTATGAAACTTTTCTCAGTATGAGGATATTTGAAAGGAATACAAATGTAAATTTATGTGTGTATGTATACGTATGCGTATGTCTATATAATAGAGTATATATGCATATGAATACATATGTGAGTGTCAGTATATATGTGTACATAGACAGAGGGCACAGGACCAATTGAATAGGAAAGGATGATATTTTAAAAGGTGAAAATGAGAGGTGGGAGAGGAATAGAATGAGAGGAGACTGGGAGAGACAGAATGGGATTAATCATCTCATATAGAAGAGGTAAGGGATAGCTGTTACAATGGAGGGGAAGAACAGGAAGGCAAAAGGGAATGGGTCAACCTTACTCTCCTTGAATTTGGCTTAGTGAAGGAATGACATACACTCTAAATTGGGTATCTTGCCCTACAGGTGAGTAGGGTAGGGGGAAGGGGATTAGAGGGGGGAGGATGGAGGAGAGGACA
>CM053594.1:109961316-109979483 GCA_028646575.1 Pseudocheirus occidentalis
AGTGGGATAGGAATTAGAAAAATATAGTAAGTCTTTCATAATATGTCCATTGTGGAGATGTTCTGCATAACTACACATGTACAGCCTGTATTGGGTTTCTTGTCTTTCCAGTGGGGATGGGTGACAAGGGAGGAAGGGAAAGAATCTAGAATTTAAAGTTCTAAAATCAAATGTTAAAAAATGTGTATTCATATATATATATAGATATATCATCATCATCATCATTATCATTATTATTATTATTATTATTTACATGCAACTGGGAAATAAGATATACAGGCACTGCGGTAGGAATATCCATCTTGGTCTACCGGAAAGTCAGAGGGGTGATGGGGGAGGATATAGGAGAGAGGAGATTGGAGGAGTGGGTATACAATGAGATGGCTGTTTTGGAGTGGGGAATAAGGGAAAGATGGGGGGAAAATTTGTAACTCAAAATCTCATGGAAATGATGTAAACTAAAAAACAAACTCTGAGATTCTGTGATTTTCCCCCCTTCAGCAGGTCTCTGACTTCCTTCCTTTTAGACAGTGTCATAATTCTTTTAATGCAACCCAAGACATTTTTATGACTGCCGTGTCATACTACTGGTTCATGTTGAACTTCTCATCTGCTAAACTCCTAGGTTGGTTATGTCCCCTCTACCCCATAAACATTTCTGTTATAGATACTAATGATTGGTTTGATTGTGAAAAAGCAAGCAGGTCTAAAATGAACAGGTAGCCTGTTTCTATGAACCACGAAAGACTGAGATAGAGTAGAGAGGAAGCTCTCAAAAAAGAGCAAGATTTTTATATATTTTGAGAATTCAAGATGATAATATAATAGTAATAACTAGGATATGTATTGCTTTAAGGTTTGCAGGGCACTTAAAAATGTCTCATTTTATTCTCACAATAACGCTGAGAAGTAGTTGCTATTATTATCCCCATTTTACAGATGAGGAAACTGAGGCAGAAAGAGGTTAAGTAACTTTGTCTAGAGTAATATAGCTAGTAAGTGTTTGAGGCTGAATTTGAATTCAGGTCTTCCTTATTCTGGTTCAACTGTGTCACCCAGTACCTAAGAGAACTAGTTATTGAGTAACATACAACCACAGGGTTGGAAGGGTCCTTAGATTACACTTAATTCAGCTCATTTTATAGGTAACAAACCCAAAGCTTACAGAATGGTATAATATTACTCAGTTAGGTAAAGAACAGTCCAAAGAGTTCAACATGAGTATCTTCTCAGGCTTATTTTCTTGGTCTTTAAAATTATTATTTTTCTTTGAATAATATTTTATTTTCCCCCAATTTTTGTAAAAACAAATTTTAACATTAATTAATTAAAAAATTTAAAGTTCCAAATTCTCTCCTTTCTTCCCTTCCCTCCCTCCACCCCAAGATGGTAAGCAGTTTGATATATTATACAAGTGTAATCATGTAAAACATATCTCCATCTTAGTCATGTTATGAAAAAAACACAAACCCCCCCAAAAATCATGAAAAACCCCCCAAAAGTGAAAAACTAGTATTCTTAGGTCTGCATTCAGACTCCATCAGTTCTTTCTCTGGAGGTAGATAGCATTTTTCGTCATGGGCCCTTTGCACTTATCTTGAATCATTGTTGATAATAGCTAAGTCACTCACAATTGATCATTGTACAATGTTGCTGTTTCTGAGTATAATGTTTTCCTGGTTCTGCTCACTTCACTTTGCAATGGTTCATATAAGTCAGTCTTTAAATTAAATCAAATAACTTTATCCTTTGTATCTATTTCCCAGAGTTGTTTTGAGAATCAGATGAATTTGTATATATGTATATATATGCACATACATATATACACACACATATACATATGTATATATGTAAAAATCTACACACGATTTCACCACTTTCTATATATAATATGATCAATCTATGTATGTATCAACAACATATATGTATGTATCATAGAATTTAGAGGTGGAACGAAACTTAAGAGATCATCTAGTCATAGACAGCATACTTTTTTTTTTTTTTTGCTTTTTGGAAGGGCAATTGGGGTTAAGTGACTTGCCCAAGGTCACACAGCTAGTAAGAGTTAAGTGTCTGAGGCCAGATTGGAACTCGGGTCCTCCTGACTCCAGGGCTCGTGTTCTATTCACTGCACCACCTAGTTGCCCTCCAACATACTTAAAAAAACCTCAAAACAACCAGATAAAGAAACTGAATCCCAGAAAGGAGTAGTAAGTGACAGAGCTAGGATTCAAACTTAAAGGGAGCTAGAGGGATTTTTTTGATTCTAAATCGACCAATCAATACATCAATCAATCAACAAGTGTTTGCAAAGTGCCTGCTCTGTGCCAAGAACTGTTCTAGGTGCTGGGGTTATGGGGGGAGACAAGTACATATAAAATATTTACAGTATACTTTGTAATTGTCTGATGTTAATATTGGTACTTAGAATGGATACATATCTATCAGCCTCTTCACTTAAAAAAAATACAAGATACTTCTTATTTCTTCCAGGAGTTATAGGGAACCATTAGCTCAGGAAGAGGCCGTTAGTTAAACTCTCTTTTCAGGCAGAGCAGTCCCTGAGTCCCAAGCCCACGTCCGCACGGAGCAATAGGTAATTATTTTTGTCCGGGTCCTGACATTGCAATTTGATGTTGGAGTAATTGCTTAATGTAATGATTAGTGGTGTTATTTGAGGGAAGACCCAGCTGTTGGATGTAACAGTCTATTTCTTTTGCCTCTGCTAGTGAGCAAGGCGAGAATCAGGGCTGACCTTTTCTTGTGGGTGCCTATGTTAAAAGGGATGATAAAAGCAGATGCCAGAGGGATACATCACTTTTGCTGTCTTTAGGTAAGAGGCTAGTGTCCAATCAGAAGCTGACCACTATTTGTCACTCTCCCAGCATATTTCATTTTCCAGCAGGGCTTTTTTTTTTGGTCATGTTTCTACAGCAACAGTATAAATTTGCAGTATAAATAACACTTCTTGCAATTAGTGAGGGAAGGAGCTGCTGTGAGCACTGCTCTAAAAACCCTGCAAGCTGAAGGAAGCCCTTAACACTATCCTGTTCCTGCTTCAAAAATCAATTTGACTTTGTAGGCTTTTGTGAATGAAATTTCATTAGCAGTGATTTTCTCCTATTGTATCTTGGTAAATATTATGACTCCCCTGGAGGGAAGATTTTTGTTCAATAAGGAGATCAGTCACCTAATGAGAAACAGTTGATAAGACAGCAAAGAGGTAGAAGAATATTTATTTTAAAAGACCTTAATATTCAGTAGTTCTCAGCAGCATGCTCTGAGCCATCTTTTTAATTCATCCCTGAATTCTTAGGATCATAGACTAGAGCTGGGAGGGAATTCAGAGGACATCTAATTCAACCCCTTCATTTTTTACAAATGGGGAAACTGAGACCCAGAGAGGTAAAGTGTCTTGCTCAAGTTACACAGGTACTAAGCTCCTGAATTGGAATTTGAACCTGTGTCCTCGGACTTCAGTACCTTTCTCTTTGTCTGTCTGGGTTTCAGCTACCTTACAAGCAAAATGAGGAGACTGAACTAGAAAATCCTTTAAGTCCTCTTCACAAGTCTGAGACTCTAGTTCTGCAATTGTTTGGTAGCTGGCTGAAAGAACTCCCTGAAAGTCCATCACCATAATGGGATGATGCCTTTTTCTTACTTTAAGAAGGCTGTTCTAAGGCTCATTTATGGTAAAGCAAAATAAGCAACGTGTATGTCAAGGCATAAAAGAGGGAGTAGACTTGTTCTGGGTTTTTCTAGAACTGTGATCTAGAGCTGCAGTCTTCAAACAGTTTTCATTATACACTAAATCTGTAAAAAAATTCATCACGCACTCTCAAAATTTCTAAATCATATGCATATACCACTATACTAATATATTATACACATTATAAAATATAATCAAATAGGAAATTAAAAATGTGTGATAAAGATGAACAATGTTTTGGGGCAGCTAGGTGGCGCAGTGAATTGAGCACCTGCCCTGGAGTCAGGAGGACCTGAGTTCAAATATGACCTCAGACACTTAACACAAAAACTAGCTGTGTGACCTTGGGCAAGTCGCTTAACCCCAACTGCCCTCCAAAAAGCTAAAACAAACAAACAAACAAACAATGTTTTAAGAATAGTTTTTATTGATTAATGGCACAAACACTGCCCCTCTTCCACTACCCTTTTTTGCCTGGGGCAGAGGACTCATGGTGTATATACTGCTACTGTGGTGAGGGTGAAAGGAATGAGGATAGGGATACACAGATCCAGAGTTTGGGACTGGGTGAGGTATGAGTTCTTGCCTTCAGAGGAGCATAGGTCTGATTGTCTAGTGGCTCATATTGGTTGCAGGCAGGAGACAGAGCAGCAGAGGGAGGTCATGTGGCTATAAACTGGACACTTGATGCTCTTGTTAGTTCTAATATTTTCTTTGTACACCCACATTAGATCATCCTGAGCACTCTCTGGGATATATACACTCCCATTTTGGAGACCATTGTTCTAGAGGACAGAAATAGTGTCAACAGTTGGAAGCAACAGGAAGGACAATTTTAGCCCTTTATAAAGGATCTTACAACTATATTCATTCAATCCATAGAATGGATTGCCTCATCAAGTAGTGAGTTCATTATTTTTGGAAGTATTCAAGGCTTGGCTTAAAGACTTATTTAAGGAATGTGGTAGAAGGAATTCCTATGAACTTCCAAGTCTGTAATTCCATAAATTTAACAGGATTATGTAGGTTATCTTCAACCTGCTACTTGACTCATTGCCATATAAATTCTCATCATTAATCATTAATTGATCAATACTATCAAAATTAATATTATCTATCCTTGAAGGCCTACAAGCAGATGTGGTATATTTCCACAAGATGTATTGTCTGTCTTTGCCTATCCTTGTGCAGTTGGGGGAAGGGGGTTCTTTAAAATCTTAGTCTTGATCCCCAACCAAAGATTACAAGTGCTGGATGGTTCCCATAAAATAATTAACATGAGAGGGGTACTTATTAGCCCCTCCTCCCCATAGGTGTTAACTCACTTTCCTTGATGTAACCAATCCCATTGTCTCCACCCTCAGGCTGCTGTCTCCTTTGTAACTAATTTCATTGTCTTCTCTATCTACCCAACTTGGTACTCCCCCAAACTATATGAAGGCTAGTGAGCCCTTTCTCTGGTTTTTTGCTTATTGAGAGAGACCAGGGATCCAATTTATTGCATACTGATAACCTAATTAATAAACTGATCATACTCAGATCATTGTGTCTCAGTTTAACTTGATTTTCAAACATCACAGTGGTATTCCAGGAGTATGTTTGGATAATTCCTTGTTAATTACTAAATTGCCACATTTGTCATTAATTAATCAATTAAGCTCTTAGCTTTCATCCCAATTTATTATAAAATGCATATTTAATAAAGATACTTCCTTGCCTTTAAACAATTGCTCATATCTTCTTATATATCAAAATTCTTAATATTTTGAGATTAAATAAATATTATTCTCTATATAATGTATGAATCATATAATCAATACAACAAATGTTATTATTTATAGTTTAACTATGAAAGATCATAGCCAGTGTCAATTGTAATCATCATTGTAACCACAGGATATTCCTGAATATATACTCAGTTAACTCAAGATACCAAGTAAAAACTCCTCTTAAAAGTTTTCTTCATTCTTTTCACAAGATAAAAGTTAAATATATATCCTTCAAGAGATAAATTGTCTTCTGTCTCTTTTCTCTCAAATCACCAGTCTTAATAGTTACTCTCTCTACTTATTCCTCATGAAATTCTTTCTTCACAGTATGAGTTAAACAGTTCTCCCAAGAAAGATATTTTCCCCTTCTTTTTTAGCTCCAGCTTCTCCACAGTTTCTCTTAAACCTTTTTCATTACCTCTCCTCAGTCTTTCATAAACTGCCTGTCCAACTGTTAAATGCTCAACATTCCATCTGGTTCTTAAAGCTAACACAATACTAAGTATAGACTCTGTAGGAAAGGCTACTGTAACTGATATTTTCTGAGTATTTATTGAGCACATACAGTGTACTAGACACTATGAAGAATGTACAAGGACTCTATTCTGTAATTACAATATACTTAAAATAGTAGTAAAAAAATACAAGGTGATATTTTGGAATTAAATGGTAGAATTTGATCTTGGCCAATTGATTTAACTTCACTAAGGTTCAGTTTACTCATTGGTTCCCTTCCAGATTTAACATTCTATAAACCTATAATTAAGTGCTGAATTGTATGTTGTAGAGTATAAATGCCCTACGGTCTCGACTGTCAGGAAAGGCTTCATAAAAGGGGCAGGGGCTATAAAAACCAGTGTTTCCTATACTCTATCTTCCAATTTAGGAAATACAAACTTTGAAAATTCTAATAATCTCCAGAACTCTTTTTATGTAGTATTTTACTACTCAGTGATTCATTTTCTTTTTGAAGTCAATATTAATAATCTTTACTGAAGTTTATGTAACTTAGCTAAGAAACTCCCTGACCTAAAGCAGGAGTTGAGCACCAGGTGGAGTCAGACTTTGTTGGATTGTTTTTCATTATATTCTATATATTTTCTCTAGGTACTAAGTGGGGTCAGACTTTTATAGCTTTTTTTCCTCAAGCTGCTTTATATAGTTCCTAATATATCACAATTTATAACTCATTTATATTCAACTTTAGCCTCCTGGCAGATTAACTTCCAGATGGTAGGGAGAGGCACTAGTGAAATAGTGAGGGAAAAGCACTGTGATTACCTTTCAGGAGATGTCTGCTCTCTTTGCTCCTATTTAGCTGTGTGACATCGAGCAATTCACATCACATCTCTGGGCCTCAGTTACTTCATCTGTGAAATAAGTGAATTCTGTCAAAACTGAATAAGGAGATAAGGCTATTAATGATTTTGTTTTGCTTTTTGGAGGGCAATTGGGGTTAAGCACCTTGTCCAAGGTCAAATGGCTAGTAAGTATGTCAAGTGTCTGAGGTTGGATTTGAACTCAGGTCCTCCTGACTCCAGGGCTGGTCCTCTATTCACTGAGTCACCTAGCCATCCCCATTAATGATTTTTTTAAGAGAGGATGTTAAGGATGCATACTTTCTTACAATACTATTGTGAAGCAGTATTAGAGGATAATGGACCAGAATGAAGTGTGAGACCAATTAGAAAGAGGGAGACCAATTAGAAAGTTGTTGTGACGGTCCAGACAGGAGGTAATGAAGACCTGATTTAGGGTGGCGGCTGTGTGAGTAGAGAGAAAGGGTTAGGTGCTAGAGATGTGGTGGAGGGAGAGGCAAGATCTTGCATCTGATGGAGAGTGGAGAGCTGATGATAACATCAAGTTTACATACCTTGACAGATGGGAAGAATGGCATCTTCAACAGAAATCGGGACAATTGGGAGAGGGGCAAGCTTTGGGGAGAAGGTAATGAGCCCTATTTTGGACATGTTGGGTTTGAGACGTCTCAAGGACATTCAGTTTGAAATGCCCTTTAGGCAGTTGATGATTTAGGGCTAAAACTCAGTGGAGAGACTAAGCTGATACAGATCTCAGAATGATCTGTGGAGAGATGATAACCAAGCTCATGGAAACTGATGGGGACACCAGAAGAGAGAATGTATGGCGAGAAGAGAAAAAGGATGAGGACAATGCCTTTGTTTACACATGGTTTGGGGCAATGATGTGGAGGATGAGCTAGAAGGGAATGAGAAGGAACGGAAGGATAGGAAAAGAACAAGGAAATGATAGCCTGGCATAGAGGGTGGGGCCTGAAGTTAGGAAGACCTGAGTTCAAATTCAACCACTAGCTGTGTGATCCTGGGCAAGTCACTTAACCCTGTTTGCTTCAGTTTCCTCATCTGTAAAAGAAGATGCAGAAGGAAATGTCAAACCACTCCAGTATCTTTGCCAAGAAAAATCCTTAGTGGAGTCACAGAGTTGGACATGACTGAAAAATGACTGGAAAACAAAGTATCATGAAAATTAGAAAAGAAGAGGGCATGTGGTATGAGGAAGAGGGTAGTAAACCGTGTCAAAGGCAGCAGAAATGCACAAAAGAATGAGGACCTGATAAAGACCATCAGATTTGTCAATAAAATTATTTTGGGTAACTTTGGAGAGAAGAGTTTCGAGTGGATGATGAGATCAGAAGCCAGATTACAAAGGGTTGAGGAGTGAGTGAGAGAAGAGGAATCAGAGGAAGCATTTGTAGATTTTTTTCTCCTCTAGAATTTTGGTAAAGAAAGGGAGCACTTGAGAGATACAAGATATAGCTCCCTCCACTGGTCTTTACCCACATGCTGTCAGCCTCTCTACCCTACTCTGGTTCCTGGAGATTTCCTCTGAATTTATTTCATCTTTTCTTTTTGCCTATTTTGTTTCTTTTGAAAAAGCTGTACATACCCCTGTAGATATTCCATCAAATCTCAATGACAATGAGGAGCTTAATCCTACCTCCTTGCATTAGGACTAATTCATTTAGATGTTTCCCAGGCTTTCTGCATTTGTATGTAGAAATTTGAGGACATGGGGTTTTGCTTTTGGTCCTTTACTCAGATGTTTTTCTACTGTTGCCTTCTGTGTGTTTCAAATGCTTCCTTCATTGTAATTTCTTCATATGGAATCTAGCTTGGTAAACAAATGTTGGCAATTTTCTTCCTCCACCTTCCTTTTCTACTTAAAGCCCTTTTGATTATGCTTACAAAACTCCAGACAAATACGTTCTTACAAACCTTTGTTAGGTGCCAGGTGCCTCTATTTTATTTATTCTTCTGTTTTAAGAAGTGGTCAAGAAATCTAAATCTTTAGGCATGATCTTTTTAGCCAGCTGTTGATTTCCCAAAAATACTTTTCTGTATCCCTTGCTTTCAGTGGGCAGCAGTGACAAAAGCATCCCTTGTGTTCTATGGGCTTATGTTTCTTTCTTTTTTGTAAATAGTATTTTAGTTTTCCCAATTACATATAAAGATAGTTTTCAATATTCATTTTTTAAATCAAATTTTGAATTCTCACTTCCTCCCATCTCCCCTCCCCAAGATGACAAGCAATCCAAGTTATACACGTGCAGTCATGTAAACATATTTCCATATTAGTCATGTTGTGAAAGAAGAAACAGAACAAAAGGGAAAAGCCACAAAAAACCCAAAACCCAAAAACAAAAAAAAGGAAAATAATATACTTTGATCTGCATTCAGACTCTGTAGTTCTTTTTTTCATTAATCAATGAGTATTTATTAAGCTCTTACTACCTGTGTAAAGTTGTAAATTAATTACAAAGAATGAAATAATTTGACCTATAGAGGAGTATAGGAAAAAACAGAGATGCATATATTCATATAAATGTATACATGCACAGAGTACGTATACACATATTACCTATGTACTTGTATATTATATATAACATCTCTGTAGTTCTTTCTCAGGATGTGAATAGCATTTTCCCTCATGAATCTTTTGGGAATTAACTTGTATCATTGTATTGTGGAGAAGAGCTAAGTCAAACATAGTTGATCATCTTACATTATTGCTATTACTTTATACAGTGTTCTTCTGGTTCTGCTTACTTCATGCAGCAACAGTACCTATAAATCTTTCAAAGGTTTTTTGAAATCAACCTGCTTATTTCTTCTTCTAGACAATAATATTCTATCACATTCATATACCGCAACTTGTTTAGCCCTTCTCCAGTTGGTTGGCATTCCCTCAGTTTCCAATTCTTTGCCACCACAAAAAGAGCTGTTATAAATATTTTTGTACATGTAGCTCTTTTCCCCTTTTTTTGTTATCTCTTTGGAATATAGACCTAGTAGTGGTATTGATAGACCAAAGGGATTGCACAGTCTGGTTTCCTTTGGACATAGTTCCAAATTGCTCTTCAGAATGTTTGGATCAGTTTACAACTCTACCAACAATGCAGCGGTGTTCCAGTTTTCTCACATCTTTTCCAACATTTATCATTTTCCTTTTCTGTCATGTTAGCTAATCTGATAGGTGTGAGGTGGTACCTCCAAGTTGTTTCAATTTGCATTTCTCTGATCAATAAATATTAGAGCATTTTTCCATATAACTATAGATAGCTTTAATTTCTTCATCTGAAACCTGCCTGTTCATATTGTTTGACTGTTTATCAGTTGGGGAATGACTTATAAATTTAACCTATTTCTCTATATATTTGAGAAATGAGGCCTTTATCAGAAATATTTACTGTAAAGGCTGATGTTTCTTGCCTAAGACATCATACTTTTGCAGTGCCTTTCAGGGTCTTTCTGGCAATATCATGTGTACCCTTGTGATTCATCAGAAGTGGGTAGTAATATCTTTTGATAGCTCTTTGGAGGATTCCAGTTGTGGTTTACATAAATGTACTGATAAAACAATAATTCACTCATGTGGTTATCAGATTGACAAATACTTCTTCAATCTCTTTAAGTAGGCTATCACCAACATTTCTTCTACTCTCTTCTTGAAAAAAAATTAATATTTTATTTTCACCCAATTGTTTGTAAAAATTTTTAAACATTTGTTTTTTTATAGATTATTTCTTCCCCATCTTCCTTTCTAATGTAAAAGCTTTTTTTGTGCCTACATTATGTCAATTTGTCCCGTTCCACCTCTCCTTTCCCCTTTTCCCAGTGCATTTGTTTTTTTTCTCCCCATTAATTTTATTTTTTTAGATAATTATCTCATCATATTCAACTCACATCCATGCCCTCTGTCTATGTATACTCCTTCAAACTGTAATTTCAAGAATTACAAGTTATCATTTTTCCATGTAGGAATGTAAACAGTTTAACCTTATTTTGAATCTCTTATGATTTCTCTTTCCTAATTACCTTTTATGCTTCTGTTGAGTCTTGTATTTGAAGATATAATATGAGAGATAATCATTTCTCTCAGAGACTGGCCAAATTTTTAACATAGACAGTAGTCACTAGGCAGTGATAGCAATTTACTAAACACAAGTCATCATAAAAATTCATCTTCCTTTCTATACTTACTAATTCTATTACTGAGGTACTTGACATTATTTTTCAGATATCATCATCATCATCATCATCATCATCATCATCATCATCATCATCATCATCATCATCATGCATTTATTAAGTGCCTATTATGTGCCAGACATTGTGGTCAAGAAAAGGCTGGATTATTTGTTTACCAAGCTAAATCCTTTAGAACAGAAGCACCTAATATTTTTGTGTGTGTGTTGATGCATCAAGTTAACAAACATTTATTAAGTACTGGCTAGGTGCCAGGTGTTGTGCTAAGCCCTGAGGATACCAAAGAAAGTAAAAAAAAAAGTCCCTTTCCTCAAGGAGGTCACATTCTAATTGGTGAAATAATGTGCCAACAACTATGTTCATCCAAGAATATACTGCATAAATTGAAGGCAAATTATTTGTGGGTGATTACAGCTCAATTAGGACCTTGTTAACACTTTTGCACACTTTAATCACCTCTTTATACCTTTGCCGCATTTTATCACCTCTTAGCAATGACTCAATAATCCTAGGGACTTTTACTTTTCCCCCATAGTTGGCAAGTAGGAGAACCACTCCCACCCTCCTTTCCTTTCTCTCACTAACCTTTTACTCATTCTTACTCATTTGTTTTACTTACCTGTTCTTGAGTAGTCTTTGTCAACTACCCCTCAGTCCTTTTCCTCCTTCAGATCAGGTCTTCTCCTCCTACAGCTTGAGTCATTCTCTCTCAACTTTCCTTCATATTCTTCCAAATTTTTCCTCTTCCCCACATTCACTCTTTGGCTTTCACACATTTAAAGTTTTCCAAGTCATTTTCTCAAATTCCTTTTCTTTTTAATGCAGTTGGAAAGCCTTCTTCTCCAAGTCCTGTTACCATTCAAACTTCTCCTTTAGAAGCTGGAAGTAAAATGGAAGTGGAATGTCATTTGTCAACAAGCCCCACATTTTTCAGTTTCTAATAATAATAGCTGAAAGAGATGTAATGCTTGAAGGTTTTTGAGGCATTTTATATGGAGAGGGCATTTCAAAAGTTCTAGAGAAGTTTAAAGTTTTAGGATACTCTTTATTATCTCATTTGAGCCACAGCACTTAAGTGAAATAGCACTTAAAGCACTTAAAGATAGAAAAGAGAGAGAAAAAAGACAAGAGGAGAGAAAGAAAGGGAGAAATAGAAAACAGTAAGTGTTTTTATTCCCATTTCACAGAGAAGGAAACTGAATCTCAGTGAGTTTAAGGACTCTAGTTACAGACTAGTAAATGTCAGATGTAGGATGTAAACTGAGGGTTTCTGAGCTCCAAGCCTAGTTGGATAGGATAATGGCTTATAAAGTAGATCTCTCTCCTTGGCTTATTGACACTTGAACAGAGATCAGAACCTTAAAGCAGAGAAAAGCAGTACTATCATTTCAGGAATCCATCAAGAGGCATTTGGTGGGGCTGGAACGTTGCTGATAATAATCACAATCATACAGTGGTTATGTCATTTGACTTGTAAGCAGCTGTCTAGTTGTTTCACTACTCATGCAGACCACGAACATGCCTTAGAATAGACCAAGGAGGCTGCAGACAATCTGAGGATTATTGGAAGAAAGAACAGTGCGTGGGAGCAAGAGAATGATAACAGTAGCAGGCATTTATATAGCGCTTTATGGTTAAAATGTGCTTTACATAAATTATCTCATCCTATTTCTGGGCAGCTATTTTTACATCTACTTTGAAGATAAGAGGGCTGAGTCTCAGGGACTGGACCTGTGATTTTATGGCATAGGGAGATGAGGAAACTCCTCCTACCAGTGAAGGTCTGAGCCTTCTCTGTGATTTAAAAGCTCCCAGAGTTGCCTAGATCACTGAGAGGGTAAGAGACTTTCCCAGGGTCACTCAGACAGTATGTTTCAGAGGAGGAACATGGACCCAGGTCGTTTTGGCTCCAAGGCTGGCACTCTATCCACTAAACCACACTATAGCTATATTTACGTTTTGTTTTGCATTTACTTATATGTGAGTATGCGATTCTCTGCCTCCCACCCCCCAAGAAGGTAGGCATTTTGGGACTAGAGTCTGTTTCATTTTGGTCTCTGCTATCTCTAGCTCCTGAACACTGCTTGATATATAGTAGGTGTTTTATTAATGCTGGTGGAATGTATAAATAAATGACCACAGCTGCTAAATGTTAGATGATCTCTATAACCTTCCGTTTCCTCATTTGTTAAATGAAGGGATGGATTAGACAGCTTTTAGGAACCCTTCCAGCTAGAATCTATGATCCTATGAAAGCAGAGACTGGAAACCAGAGTCGTCTACTGACTCCGTATTCAGTGTTCCTTTCCTTGTACCACCCTGCCTGTCAAAAATGAGAGAGGGAGAAATGGGGGAGAAAGAGAGAGAGAGAGAAACAGAGAGAGAGGGGGGGGGAGAGTGAGAGAGAGAGAAAGAGAGGGGGGGGAGGAGAGACAGGGAGAGGAACAGGGAGGAACAGGGAGGGAGGGAGAGGGAGGGAGGGAGGAAAGAAGAGAGAGGAGAGAAAAAAGATGAGAGTAGAAAGGGAGAGAGAGAAAACAGAAAGAGAAGAAGGGGATGAAAAGGAGAGAGAAAAAAGATGAGGAGAGAAAGAAAGGGAGAAATAGAAAGAAAGAGAGAAAGAGCAAAGTGAAGAGAGAAACAGAGAACCACAAAGACAGAAACACACACACACACACACACACACACACACACAGAGGAGTTGAATAGAGAATTTTTCAGGGACTTTGAAAAGGGTGAGTATTATCTGCTCGCTTCCCTAATTAAAAATAGGGAGGCAGATGAAAACAGCAGAAGCTGAGATCTCTGTGGTCATTTCACCAATATTAGCATAGTGAAGAGTGTCAGAGAAGCCATCCCAAGTTGGTTTTATTAGCTTTTTTTTCAGGGGAGAGGAAAGACAGGAACATCATTTGTGCCAATGTCAGGAAATCATTATTTTTCTGGGTTTTTGTTTCCCCTTTAAAAATGAACTTTACTGTTTTCTTGGTAAGTAAAAGTTCTCTCTCTAGCTGTAGGAAGGCATTACTTTTCTGAACGGCTACCAGCAGTCTCTCTACCTTCTTTACTTAAGACAAACAGGCTGCTAATATAGAAACCAACAAGCCTGCTTCAAAATGGTTCAGAAAGAATAGGCAAGAAAGGACATGAGAATCTTCTGTTTCCAAAAAATTATTTCTATTGTTGATTATGCAACCACTGGCCATGTTCCTGATATCTAAGAAGAAGATATGAGGCCTCAGCTTTCGAAGTAGGCTATTTCTTATAATAATTACTTTATTAGAGATGTTTCAGGCTTCAGATGAAAACCACAGGCACAACTGCCCTGCTGTAGAAAGATAATAACTTCTTTCATCTAGTTACTTGAAGCAAGTAAATGTGTTTTCTTTTTTTATGGTAAACAGGTATTTTATGTTAAGAGCAAGTATTTTGTATAGTGAGGAAATGTTTTTTCTAACAAACTGTACTTTATATAGCCAATAAGGATTTTATAGAGGAAGCAAAGATTCATACAGTGAGTAAGTTTTTTATGTAATGAGTATATTATATGGTGTGAGAGGCAAAACGGAACCATAGACAGAAGGCCAATCTCAAAGTCAAGCAGACCTGGGTTAAAATAACAGCTCTTACTCAACACTCAGACTATGTGATCCTGGGCGGGCCAGTTAGCTTTTCAGTGGTTCAGGAAATTCTCTAGACCCCAAATTTGCAGATCAGTTGCTGAGCTGCAACTCTGAAGTGAGTTTCCTCACTCAGAGTTTCCTAATTAATTAACAGGCAATTTTTTAGGTGCCTAATATGTTCTAGGTGCTGGGGATAAAAAAATGAAATAATTTCTGCCCTCCAGGGGCTTACATTTTATTGGAGGAAACACCATTAACAGGTATAGGTATATGCAAAGTATTAACAGGTAAATAACAGGAGAAAGGCACTAGGGTGTGTGTGTGTGTGTGTGTGTGTGTGTGTGACAGAGAGAGATAAGGAGGGAAAAAGAAAGAGAGAGAAGGATAAAGGGAGAGAAGGAGAGAGGGAGAGACAGGAAGGAGGGATAGATGTGTGTGTGTTTGTGTGTGAGACAAAGAGAGACAAAGACAGAGAGAGAGAGAGAGAGAGAGAGAGAGAGAGAGAGAGAGAGAGAGAGAGAGATCTCGAGATCAGTAAAGGTCTTATGTAGATGACATTTAATCTGCTTACACCAATATAATCACAAGTCCATACCACGTCCCCAAATTATATTGTAAAAAACCACTTTATGTAGGAAGTAAATATATATATAACAACCAAACTCTTTGTATGTATTTTATATTCTTTAATGTATCCATGAATTCATTGGCATAATTCCTTAATTTGTACAAATCACTGCCTCTGGTTATTTTCCTGTGCAGTCTTTTCCAGGACTTTCTACGGTCTCCATACGGTGGATGGACTCTATCCACATGTTAGAAGTCTTACTTTTGTTCTTTTCCTACATAGAGTATATTGTGTTAGCAGTTGGGCTATTATCTCATTGTTGCAATAGAATTAATTCAAAGATATTTTTTGTGTCCTGTGTGTCTTTGATGATGGCTTTTAGGTTACTTCTCACATGTAAGTCATCAATGATACACTGTCACAGCCTGCATACACTTATGCACCTTTCCATTGCCATTTAGGCAACTTGTAATTTTGATTTTTTCTGAGATGTGGTTGCTTTATGATCCACAGCAATATGGCATCATTGTGACAATGATGGCTTTTGTACTTTTGTAGCTATGAGCAGCTTATGATCACCGCACATTCTGGGCAGTTTCCAAAATGTGATCTAATCCAGTCTCTTAATCTTCTCTTGTACTCATTTTGGGATACAGATTAGTATGCATCTACAATGCCTGTCCAAAATGTGTGTTACATATATATGGTTGTCTGTATGTATAAACATATATGCTCATATCAGTATACACACAAAGGACATGTAAGTATGGTGGAATATTATTTTGTTGTCAGAAAGATGAAGGGGGTGGTATGAGAGAAATCTGGGAAGACTCATATGAACGAATGCAGGATGAAATGAACAGAAGTAGAAGAGCATTGCATGTAATAACAAGGCCATTAGAAAGCAGCTACAAAAGACTTAGTAACTAAATTAATGAAATAAACTCTGTTTCAGAGAACTGACAACACACGCTACCCAGTTCCTAACAGTGAGGTGATGAGCTTGCTGTGCGATAGATACTCAAAGTATAGAATGAGATGTTTTTCTCTTGCTGTAGCCAACATGGGGATTTGTTTTGCTTGACCCTGCATTTCTGGTATAAAAGCTTTATTTTTCTTTGTTTCAGTTTTTTTTTGGAGGGGGGTGGAATGGGAGTTGAAAGAACAGGGCTAGTGATAGGGTGGATAAAATGGGAAAAAAATAAGAAAATAGCATCACAAGCAAAAATGCACAGAAGAGAACAGAAAGAAGATAAAAAACAAAGAGGATCAAAAGAGCATGTTGATTTCACTGTATACCTGAAGAGAGAAACAAGTCATACGTGGGACAGATTCACAGCAGCATACACAATCATTCTTTTTTCCTCCTTTCTATGTGGAAATGCCCATCTTAATAAGTGCTTATTAGGTTCAGAATTTGTAAAAAATGAAATGAAAAAGGAATCATAGGTACAGACTATCACCCTACCTAACCCCCACATATATGTTTATTGTATCTATAGAGCGATAAATCTCTGTCTTTATGTCTGTCTCTGCTGTATTTCTCTCTGTATCTTATATGGGACATTCAAGGAGGACTAGCACCTCTGGTGTGAAGACTTACTTAACCCTTTTCAGGACTGCTCATCCATCTTTGGTGTCCACCTATCACCCAACTCTCACCCATGACTTCAAGAAGCAGTAGCCCACACAGCGGTCACACCTCAGTAAGCTAGTAAGAACTATCTTGTCAAACAGGCTAACCCACGTTGAGGGTGACCAAGGGGGCCTCCAAGTTGTTGGTGAGTTACAGGGACAGGCAGATGAGAAAAATTTGTTTCAATGGCCATGAAAATGTCTGAGGCAGGTACTATGGGGAGTGCTTAGTGCTTGGTCAGACATTGAAGGTGCCAAGACTGCAAGCTGAGCCATCACCAGTTATCTTGACTTTTGTCCTGCTGCTGGACTTGTTATGACTCTGGAAGAGAGAGTGAGGTTGATGACTTTGTGCAACTCTGCCTCACTTAAATCTGAATCATGTATAAGTCAAGATATCACCTATCATCAACCATTTTATCCCTAAATAGTGATGTCATTGGTCCCCTTTGAAAAGAAAAACCAACAGCAATCTGTATTTATATCCATATGTAGATATCAATGTATATACATAAAAATACATATAATTTATATGTTGATGGATTAATTCAAAACTCTGCCCTTTCAGTTGTGACATAAATGCCATAATCTGTGCTGCCTGATTTTTATGTACTTTTTTTTAGTGTTAATTTCACAGAAGAGTTTCATAATCTTCTGATGGTTGACTATTGCAATGTCATCTATAAGTAGGGAAATTTAGAGAGCCTGCCATCAGTAGGGAACCCAGTTATTTGGACTCTGAACTTTGGCAGAGTGGATAGAGTACCAGGCCTAGAGTCATTCCACCATATTGGCTACTAACTACCTTAGGCAAGTCTGTGGTTCCATGTTTTACATCATGCTTGATGTGAATGCTCAATAGATCACTGAACTCTGTTGTATGCAATGTCATTACATCTGTCACAGAATCTTATGTGTTATTTTATTGTGTTCATGGAGAAGATGCCTTAGTTGAGGAAAGTCATCAGGGTATCATTTTATTCTACACTGACAAATCCTATGCTTTAAAAAAATTAATAAACTTCAAATGAATAATAAATACATTTATTTAAAAAGTAGACAGAATCACAGAATCTCAGAGTTTGAAGGGATTGCTAAGGCTATCCAGTTGTAAAGCCAAGTAATAGTAGATTCCCAAAAGAATGCTACTGTGAATAGCTTTTACGATTCGGATTACACAGTAGTAGCGAACACTCTGTTTATTCCATTACAAATCAAGATTCAGTACAATATTCACAGTATCAACAATTCACAATATTATATGCAATATTTAGAACAGGGAACAAAAGAAGAATCACCTGGTTTCCCTAAGGGGAAAACCAGCTTAACACTTAAAGA
>CM053594.1:109979983-110041994 GCA_028646575.1 Pseudocheirus occidentalis
CATACCTTCTCAACAATGGACAGAGTTCATACCTTCTATACTTAGCCCTAAGTTACTAGGTGCTACTTAGCCCTAAGTATCTGATCTACTTAGCCCTAAGTATCTAATAAACTGATTACTATTACACCAGTCTGACTTGTATCTGAATAAAGAATTCCCACTCCAACCTCCCTGACAATTAGAAGCCCAACTTGCTTGAAGGTGACTAATGGGAGAGAATCTGTTCTCTCTCAAAGTAGCCTGTTCCACTTTGGGGAGATAGAGACTAGAGGGGACTGAACTTGCTTGAAAATAGCTAAAGGGGAAGCTCCCATTTCCACTTTGGAACAGCTTTTAATTTTTTGGAATATTTTTCCTGACATTAAGCCTAAATTCACCCCTTCTGAAACCTCCACCTGGTTCTATCTCAGTTCTTCCCTCTGGGACCAAGTCTAATCTTTTTTTCTACATGACAACTCTTTGAAAAGAAGAACTTTCCTGGCCTGCTTACTAATTATTCTCTTTTCCAGACTAAACATTCCTACCTTCTTTTAACTCATACTCATAAATGGCCTGTACTCAAATCCTTCTGGATGTTTTTCTCCAGCTTGTTTATGTAATTTCTAAAATGTGATGGCCAATATTGGATATGTGGCCTGACAAGACAGAGGAAAGTATTCAGAATATCCTTTTTCTGTTAATGCAGTTCAGAATAATATTTGATCTTTTGGCTGCCATGTCACACTGTTGATTCATAACCGAGCTTGAGGTCCACTAAAAGCACCAGATTTTTTTCTCCAAAGGAATCATTTCCTTAGTGCTGCTATATAATTGTTATGTCCCCCTGCTTGACAAAGGGATAAGATGTTCAACAAGCATTTATTAAGCACCTATTATGTGTCAGAAACTGGACAAATACAAAAACATGGTAACAGTCAAGATGTTTTCTCTGCTTTTTTGATCTCCTGAGTTTGATTACTGGTTTATACTTTTTTGTAAGTGAGTGTCTGTGCCTTTCATTTTGTTCAGTTTCCATTTTTTATTTAAACTGGATGGATTAGAACTTCTACACTTGTGTGCCATCTTTTTCTCACCTCTGTTCTCTCATTTTTTTTAATTGGGTAATTATTTTGGCCTTTGCCATATAAACCATTGATCTAACTATATACAGACAAATGAATATGAAATCACTGCTGTGTCAGGTAACCTGGTAATTTCCAATTGCATTCCAAATACATTCTATTTTGTTTCTGATATCCTAAAATCATAGAATTATAGAGTTGGAGTCGGAAGGGCCCTTGAAGGCCATCTGAACCAACCCCTTCATTTATAGGTGAGGAAACCGAGACTTAGGTCAGGGAGATGGTATTTCTAAGGTCAGAGCTAGTCAGTGGCAAAGCCAGGATTCATGCCCAGGTTCTCATTTTCTCCTGTTGGAGATTTTCAAAAGAGCCGGAATGACAGATAACCTTTTAGATATATTGTATTGAGATTTTTTTTTAATGTGCAGATTGATCTATGTGACTGCTAAGGTTTCTTTCATCTATTCTTTGTTCTCTAAATCCATCATTCTTCCCATAGGACAAATCATATTCCCAACCTTGCTACCTCTAGCCCTTTTGAGCTCTCTCATTGAAGAAAGTATTCAAGACACACACACATGAGGTTTCTAAGAAAGTTGTAACCCTTTGACTTTTTAAACTTCTTAGTCCTGTACCATACTAATCTTTCAATCAATTTATTTATTTATTCATTTATTTATTTTTAGGAGTAAAATCTGACTTTTATTAGTCTTAGAAATAGTTTCTGATGTTTTTTTTCCTTTATCTTCCCTTTTTTTATTGTCTTGTTTGTTTACTTTTAGTTTACAATATTCAGTTCCAGAATAACTTGAGTTTCAGATTTCCTCCCCTTCCTTGCCCTCCCCCCTATGGTGGTATACAATCACATATAGGATCTGCAAACACTTTCACATTGTACAATAGTCTGGTTGTATAGAAGTGGTGTAACCAAAACATTGGGAAAAAAGAAACAAAACCAAACGTGGAAAAGAACGACAGCATGTAGATTGCTTCAGTCTCCATTTAGACTCTGTTCTTTCTAGATCTTTCTCTGAATGTAGACATCTCCTTCCATCCTGAGACTTATAGCGTTGTCTTTTAACTGTGTGTTGCTGAGAAAAGTCCAGTTTATCAATGTTGGTTGTCACACATATGATGTGTCTATGACTGTGCCTGTACCATATTAAAAAAAAAGTCTTCAACATCCTCCCCTGGGCCTATGCTCCATCAAGGCACTAAACAATAGTTTAACTTAGATTGGAGGGTCAAGCTCTTCAGAGAATGTCTATTTGGTCCTTGGCATGGATGGTGCCACACTTATCTTCACAATTGCAATTAGCTTCATAATAATTGGTTCACTTATGTTTTTCATGAGCATATCAAAGTGAGATGACCAAGTGTCCTCAGAAATGATGCTTCTTACTGCATGTGGGCATTTTATGAAACCAAGTTCCCAAATTCTTTTATTTGTCTCCATGAAAAGAATCAGCAAGTCATACTGCTATTTAGTTGAGCCTTCTTACAACTTTTCATTCATTCAATTTATCATGAAAATGTCAGTATGAGTGCTGTTCTATTCCTTCAGTTCTCATTGATTACTGGTTGAAGATCATAACCAAAGGTTAAATTAATATTTGTATTATTAAATTGAAAAGCAAGATGATTCTTACCATTTATTGGTTCATTTTTGACCACCATTGTGGTCAAAATTTCAAGGAGATGATTACGTAAAATTGAGGACTTTATTATATGTTAGTTAAAAACCAATTTCATGTGTGATTGTGATGGAAAATATTTACCACTGGTGGCTAACTTTCTGGTGAATACCTTCTCTGTACTCAGCTTTGTACTAGAGTAGTATTTGGACATACTATGTCACTGGGTCTATACTCAATACCTTTCCTTCGTTCGTTCGTTTGTTCGTTTGTTCGTTCGTTCGTTCGTTCGTTCCTTCCCCCTACCTCTCTTCTTTTCTTCTTTTCCATTCCTTCATTCCTTTGTTCCTTCCTTCTTTCCTTCATTCCTTCTTTCTTTCCTTCGTTCCTTCCTTATTTCCTTGCTTCCTTCCTTCCTTGGTGATTTGGGTTAAGTGACTCACCCACGATCATACAAATAGTAAGTGTTTGAGGCCATATTTGAACTCAGATCCTCCTGACTCCGGGGCTGGTTGCTCTATCTACTGTGCCACCTAGCAGACCCTCAATACCTTTCTTAGCATGCAGAACTTCCATTGGCATTTTCTCCAAGAACCTCCATACCTCAAAGAGCAATGGAGTGGGATTCATTATGTTTTATATAATGAGTTAATAGTTTATATAGTGTGTAAATTTATAGCAAGTGATGCAGAGGGTAACAAAGCATTTAATCTAGCACTTTATATAATGAGAAAATATTTGATGCAGTAAGCATATTGTATGACAAAATTGGGATTTTATTTGGCAATAATTTTTATGTGGTGAGCAACTATTTTTGTATAATTAATAAGTATTTTATGTAGCTTAAAACAATTTATAGAGCAAGGATTTTACTTAAATATTTCATGCAGCTAGTCAGGTATTTTATATAGAAAACAAATGTGTTGAAAATATTGTTTTATGAAGCACATATTTCCTATAGAATACATTTCCCAAAGCATGCTGGCATCTTGTATAACAAGCGGGTATTTATGTACAAAGCAATAAGAGGAGAAATGAAGGAAGCTTTTCTTTTAAGTGGGAAATGGAACAGCCTACATTTAAATAGTTAGAAATTAGTATGGTCTGATCATCATTATGGGAGCAAAAACATTTTTTATTTGGAGCTATTACAGCATGCAGACTAGCTGCTTAATTTCTAAATGGATAGAAGACATGAAAAGGACACTGTTTTTTCTTCTTTCGTGGAGGGCATTCTGTGTGTGTTTGTTTCATATTATGATTCTGTGCTACAGTGGATGTGGGATTTCATCAGTGCACAATGGTACAGAATACATCCCATGTGTGTCTTCTTATCTTATGTGACAGTGCTATGCAGCCTTCTGTAAATCTTCCAAAGGGAGTTCAACCAACATGGGCTTCTCCCTAAATCCTTGTCATATTGGCTGATTATCTGGCATCCTTTGCTTTCACCCACATGCCTGGTCAATCTCCTTATCTGGTCATTCATAGATAAGTTAAAGAGTTTGTTTTACTCAGTGTAAGGAACTCCTGTTGTGGGAACTCCTTCCACCAACCTTCTAGAATTTAGTAAATAAAAGGATTACCTTTGATATATAGGGGTTAAGTGACTTGCCCAGGGTCACACAGTTAATATGTTTTAATCTAAAGGTTGAATTTGAACCTAGCTCTTCCATATTCCAAGTCCAGCATCCTATCCACTATGCTACTATGATTTCTGATTATTCCTGATTATATATTTCCTTAAAATTATTGGCAAGGGTATGTTAGTAAATGTTTAACAACAGGCTTTGAAGTAGTATGTGTATGTGATGTACCCGCGACATATTTTTAAACTTAAACTGAATTATTAACATTTTCTCCTTTATTTTCTTAGGTGTAGACAATCATCAAAACAATTGCAGCAAACTCTGATTTTTATGTAGCATTTGTCTATCTCAGGGCACAAAGGCTCACACTCAAAATTTAACAATTGGCTCTCTAGAACTAGCTAATAGAAGCTGGCTCGCATCCAGGGATGTTGTGAGATAAGACATCGAAAGCACTTTGAAAATCTTAAAGTAAGCGAGCGAGGCAGCACGTAGGTAATGATTGAGCATCAGCCCCGGAGTCAGGAGGACCTGAGTTCAAATGTGTTACCAGCTGTGTGACCCTGGTCAAGAAACTTAACTCTGGTTGTCTCAAAAAAAAATCTTAAAGCACTATATATTTAAATGCCATTTATTATTATTATTCTGTACTCATCAGGCCTCCAGTTTGGTGATGACTTCATTCTCTGAACCTTTACTACACTCCTGCTGAACTCAAGCAAAGTTTATAGAACAATAGAGGGATTTGCTGGGAAGTGTTTAACAATTGGGGGAAAATGTATGCACACACACTTTAAAGTTTAATTTGCATTTATTAATACTTTACTAAATCTAGACAGTCAACAAAACAATAAATCAAGCCCTAATTTGTAGCCTTTGTTGGTTTCTGAGGTGTTGAATGCTCACAATGAAAACTTAACAATGGTTCTCATTTAGAGCCCACCCCAGGATCAGGTAGACCAAACAGTTCGTTGATTTAATTTTTTACTTTTCAGTCTCTTGTTCTGAGGTGAGCATGTCTCTATTCTAAAACTAAATAAAAGTGACTTGCGTGTTATTAACAAATAACCATTTATTAAATGCCTGCAATGCAACAGGCCCTGTGTTAGTTCCTAGAGACAGAAAGACAAAAATGAAAGTCTTGCTTTTGTTGAAATTATGTGCTTTAGGAGCTAACAACTCATACATATGTAAGTATATATGAAATATAAGCATAGTACATTACAACTTAATTTCTAAGTGGAAGAGCATTAACAGAAGAATCAACACAGGCTTCATGTTGTTGTTCAGTTGTGTCTGGCTCTTCATGACCCCATTTGTGGTTTTCTTGGCAAAGATACCGGAGCGGTTTGCCATTTCCTTCTCCAGCTCATTTTATAGATGAAGAAACTGAAGCAAACAGGGTTAAGTGACTTGTCCAGAGTCACACAGCCAGTAAGTGTTTGAGGCCACATTTGAACTCCAGAAGATGAGTTTTCCTGGCTTTAGACTTGGCACTCTGCCTGCCACCTAGCTCTGCAAAGCTCTAGATAGGAGGACATTTGAACTGAGGGTTATTTCCTCCTTTGCAACACCCGTACATCCACTTTCATTAACCTGGATAACAGAGTTGTGATTGGAACATACTTTTTCAAGAAACCACATTGGTGTTTATGTATCTTGTTCCTACTTTCATGGTTAACTTCTTAGCATGTATAGGATGTGGGTGTTCTGAAGTACCACCCACATTTTCCCTGGGGTGAAGGAGAGGCATGTGTCTCTTTAGAATGTCAATAATAGCTTGACATCCTAGTGATTGGCCTTGTTTGAATTCCAAAGTCTTTAGTAAATAGGGGCAAACTCATTACAACCTGAGTATATCTTTTTCTTCTCTGGCTTATATGCTCTGTGAAAGGCTAAGTCAGTTCTCAGCAAGCGATATTGGTGATATAATCAAGGAAATCTGTGATTCATTTTAAAATAAAGACAAACAAGCAACCCAAAGCCTCTTCCTCTCTTTATACTGAGGAAGCCAGTACTGACATATGTTAATAGGAGCTGGGAAGTTTATGTGTGCTTATCGAGTTGAATTTTTCCTCTTTGTCCTCCCACCGTCACCACCTGGGGCACAGCTGAGAGCCCAGTCAGCTCTGATCTTTCACACTGCCCTGTGTTATCATTGGCTGCTTCCTCCAAGTTGAATGGGCTGCTGGGCTGCAGGCCACCAGTGTGGCCTCAAAAAATCAGAGCAATTTCACTGAATGAAGCCAGAAGGACAGGAAGCTTAAAAACAAAAATGAGCAAGCAAATAAACAAAAAATGGCTTTTTTTGAGGTAGAACTGATGTGAATTCTGCACTTTCCTGGTTTTGCTGTCAGGAGTTCCTAACCTTTTTAGGTCTCTGTATACCCTTGGCTTCCAGTAGACTTGCCATATGCCAGTTCAGTACGAGAGCCATTACCACATATGTACTCATGAGAAAAACCTTCTCCTGCTCCATATTCAGGATTCAAGGAATGAAATTCTAGCGTATAATAGTAATAGCTAACATTTATATCACATTGACTAGATGCCATGCACTGTGCTAAGCACTTTTTAATTTTAATCTTGTTTGATCCTCACAATAACCCTGAAAGTTAGGTATTATTCTTATTATCCCCATGTTACAGATTTGGAAACTGAGGCAAACAGAGGTTAAATGACTTGCCCAAGGTTACATATCTAGTAGTTGTAATAATAATAAACAGAATAATCATAACAACAACAACAATAATAATAAAAACAGGACAGCTAGGTGGAACAGTGAGTAGAGCACTGGCCCTGGAGTGAGGAGGACCTGAGTTCAAATTCGACCTCAGACATTTAACACTTACTAGCCATGTGACCTTCAGCAAGTCACTTAACCCCAATTGCCCTGCTCTCCTCTTCCAAAAAAGCCAAAAAGAAAATTTTTTAAAAAGTTAAAAAAAGAATAACAAACCAAACATTTACAGTATCTCTGGTATAAAGGGACTCCAGGTTGAGAATCCCTGCCTTATGTTATTAGAGAGGGGTGTTCAATGATTGGTGGTATGGCCCTGTCCATTTCTTTCATGTGATTTAAACTACTTTTTAAATTGGAGGTTTCAATATCTTCCTTGGGTCATGGAGATGCTTCTCATGCAGGGCAGTGGGTTAAGCAAAATGAGGACATTTCCCATTTATTTGATACTTCAAGGTTTTCAAAGTTCTTATTACCTCACAGCCACCCTACTAGGTGATGAATTATTCCACTCAACCAAGAAGAAAGCTGAAGTTTAAGACAGGTTAAGTGATTTGTCTGAAGCCACGCAGCTAATGAATAGCAGAGAAGGGCTTGATCCCAGGTCTCCTGACTTGATACCTGCTCTGCTTCCTACCAAATGAAGCTGTCCTTCACCAGGGAGGGACTCAGCAGTGATACTCAAGTGTATCCCAGTGCTGCTTAATGTAGGTAGGGAGGCATTCTTTCTGAGATCTAAAACTATCCTTCCCTTTTCATCCTGTGAGACTTCCATATCCTTGCCTGGGTCTTTCAGTCAGTTCCCTATGGGAGCCTTCCCAAAATCCTGGGTCTTTGCCTCTGATTTTTTTTTCTTTCAGTTATTCTAGTTTAAAAAAGTGAAATCTTAAAAAAAATAAAAGCTTTTGGAGGGATGAATGGATTGAGATTTGGGAGGTTAGGGGGAGAGGATGGAAGGAGACTTTTAGAGGAATGTGTGGATTGAGATTGAGGGTAGGGAGGAAGGAATGGGGAGGGACTTTTGGAGCAGTGGGTGAAGTAGGTGAAGAGAAGAGAACAACGATAGAGTAAAAAGAGAGATTGAGAAAGAAAAGAGTGGGTAAAAATAAGATGCAGAGAAATTCCCAAATGGGAATGATCACTTTGAATGTGAATGGGATGTTTATAGCAGTTCTCTTTGTGATGGCAAAGAACTGGAAATTGCAGATGTATAGAATAATTTTACACACACACACATATTTATGTGTGTGTATATATATATATTATATATAAAATAAATAAACACACACATCTATATGTGTCTAATGATGACTATCTCTAGGGCAGGAGGGAAGGAGGAGGAAAGGACAAAAAGAAGTTTACATGATAACTGTTGTATATTTAGAGGCAATAGCAAGTCATACATGGTATATTTGCAGTTTTATGTGCAATCATCTTTTTTTTTATCATACTGTGTTATGGAAATGCTTGTTTTGTGCTATGAATTGGAAATAAAATAAATTTTCTAGAAAACTTGAAGGAATCCTTAGGTAAGTTTTTTTTTCTCCTACCTGGCTATGAATTTTAGGCATTTGTTGAACATTTACTGACACCAATATCAGGTTCCCATTAAACATTAAATTAGTACCTCATTTTCCCCTCTAAGTCCCCCAGAAGTGGTAGAAATCAGAATTTTTGTGCTGCTGAGAAGAGAGAAATTGCTAGAACACCTTTCTTTGTTAATTAATCTCTTCTTGCTTTGGACTCATACATCTCTTCTTGTCTGTAGCATTTATTGGGCACTTTAGGAATCAATAATTTGTTCTTTCATTCAGTGTTCAAATTATGCTCCCTTGTATTGTTATATATCTTATACCAAATAGTTTTCTCCTCAACTGGACTATAAACTGCCTATGGACAGGGATCACATTTTCTTCTTTGTTGTGTTAAACCCTCTTCCCCCCACAATACTTGGTATTATGGTACACATGGTAAGCACTCAATGGATGTTTGTGGAATGAACCATTCAAATAAAAAAGCTGCAGAGTGTGTTTTGTTTCATTTCATCTTTCTTGTTCATTCCATTGGTTATAATTCTTCTTTACAACTCGATTAATGTTTAATGTGAAGGTATTTGTAGAACCTGTATTGGATTGCATGCCACCATTGGGTGGGGGGGAAGGTGGGAGGAGAGAGAAGGGGAGAAAATGTGGAATGCAAGGGATTGTGGATCTGAATGTTGTAAACTAAAAATAAATAAATACATGTAAAAAAAGAAAAAAAGCTGCAGAGTACAGAGATTCTCAATTCTATCCATTTTTGTAAGAGGTGAAGAAATAATACATAGGATAGGGGGGAGAAATAAATATATGGAGGCTTTAAAAATATACAAAATTTGTTCCTAGAAGTGTGCAGCAAACATTTATCAAGCACCTACTATATACCAGGCATTGTTCTAGGCCCTGGATATACAAGTACAAAGAATGAAACAGTCCCTGTTTAGAAGGAGCATACATACTAATGGATGGACCATAATATTTATCTAGTACAACTTCTGTTTTTTCAGTTTGTTTAAATTATATTTGTCTAGAGTTTTAAGTGTCATGATGTTAGGCATACCTGCCAAATAGGAATGGAAATGTATCGTTTCTGTTTATAAGTGTTTTTGACTTTGTCTTTAAAGTCTGGATCTCTGGCTTCCTTTTGGATTGTTCCCCACTGAAAATCAGTTTACTCTGCCAGAGAAGCCCATCTTTTCCAGAAAGATTTGGTATAAATAGTTTTCCCTGCAATGACTTGCTCTGTCTGCATCTCAGATGGGATTAAAATATACTTAATGAATGACCATTTTCAGTTGAAGTGACCTCACACTTACTGTTGTTTTTTTCCTTAGAAGTACTCTACTTAATAGATTAAGTACCTGAAAATTCATCTCTGGAGGAAAACAAAATGTGATTAATCTTAATTAAGTGTGTGACTGGTTCATATCCAGGACTCTTTTTGTGTGGGATAATGACTTTTATGAAAATGCACTATCTTCAAAGAGGATTTTAAAATCCACATAATGAGACTCCTTAGATCTCAATCCCCTTTTGATATTCTGGATTTTGCCCTGGACATTTTAACTTTTAAATTTCTATTTTGGTGAGAGCAGACTCAGATGTCCATGACCCCTTTGAATATCTGTTGGAATAGCTGTCTTGAGAACTGCATTTGACCCAGCACACACAAGATGAGCCTTCCTGATTCCAAGCCCAGTGCTGTATCCACTGTGCCACCTAGCTGCCCATCTGAACAGGAATCCCCACTAAAACATCTCTATTGTGTGGTCATCTGGCCTCACCTTGAAGACTTTTATTGATTTGGAACTTATGATCCCACTCTTGGGCAGGACTGATTATTGGGAAATTTTTCCTAATATTTCCTATAGACTTTGAACTTTCATTCATTGGACCCAATTCTGTACTCTGGAGTTGAGTCTAAGTCATCTTTCATAAGATAACTTTTCATATATGTAAAGGTGGAGATCATGTTTGTCTTATGGGGATCCCTCTTGTCTAGTGGGGAAAGTATCTCAGTTTCTTCACTTATCTGATATTATTTTGAGTCTTTTTGCCATCCTTCTGTAAAGGGAGGATAAAGGGCAGTCCCTTTAAAACCCTTCTCTGGATGCTTAATAGTTAATTCTTTCCTGAAGTGTTTGATTCCCATTTGAACTCCAGATGTCTGATCAGGGCTGAGTACAAGGGAGCTCTTACTTTCCTTGTTCTGGACAATGTATTTGGTTAACGGAAGACGTATTTTGACTGGTACATCAATCACACCAAGGTCTCATATTGAGGTTGTCCACTGTCAACCCCTTGGGTCTTTTTCATATGGACCACTCTTCACCCACATCTTCCTCTGATCTCTGCTCATATGATGAAATCCATCTGTAGAAACTTCTCATTATCTCTCTGTATAAGACTTTTGAGCTTAAATTTTTCACAACTCTAGTGTGAGAGTATTGGTTCTTGTCCTAGGCAACGGGCATTCTTTTTTGAGTTATTTCTTTTATGTGAGTTTAACCCCTTAGTTTGGCATTCAAGGCCCTCTAAAATCTAAAACCTACTTGTTCTCCTAGTCCTATCTATGATAATTCTCCATGACCCCTTTAGCCACAGTAATCTTGAATTCTCACTCAGAGCGAATTGTCCCACACTGTTGATTATGACATGCGGTATTCCTGGGTGAATGGAGAAAGGATCTGAATCAGAATCTAAAGAAGCATAAACCCAAAGGTAGGTTGGGTCAATTATCAGGGTTTCTTTGCAGCACTAAATCCAAGAAATTGTGGGAGCAGAGATTCAGATAGCTCAGCCTTTCTTTGTATCTCCAGCACATTGGAGTGCTTGCTAAATGCTTGCTAATTAATTGATCAAAATACAAAATATATACTTGATACAAAATATATACTTCAATATACATTGAAATTGATGGTATATTAGAATGATCAAAAGAAGGTGGTGGTAGCATAAGACACTGGAAAGAACACTTGTGCTGGAATCAGTGGATCTGGTTTCAGATTCTTCTTCTGGTGTTTAGTACATGTGTGGCTCTCCAACCTCTTCATAGTTTCCTCAACCGTAAAAGAAGAGAGTTGGCCTCTGAGGTCCCTCCAAGCTCGAGATTTATGAATCTATGATCTAGATGTCTTCAAAACGTTGAGTGGATATTTATGGAAGATATATGAGAAGATCCAAACAAGATTCAGAAGGGCTGGATGGGGTTCAACAAGGGTTTTTGTATACTCATGAAGGGATTGCCCACATTAATATGATCCTCGAGAAATGATAACGTTATTGAATTTCTACTTTTGAGGATCACATGGTACAACCAGTTCCATAAATGGGGGTACAACTTTGGATTTGGAGTAAGGAAGACGTGAGTTCAAACTCAGCTCATCTGCTTACTAGCTGTGTGAACCTGGCAGAAATGTGCTGGAGCTAGCTTGAGATTGTTAAACACTCAGTGTAAGCCTTTATACCTTTGGTTGTTCAGTCATTTCAGTCATGTCTACCGCTTTGTGACCCCATTTGGAGTTTTCTTGGCAAAGATAATAGAGTGGTTTGCTACTTCTTTCTCCAGCTCATTTTACAGATGAGAAAACTGAGGCAAACAGGGTTTTGTGACTTGACCAGGGTCACACAGCTAGTAAGTTTCATGCCAGATTTGAACTCAGAAAGATGAGTCTTTAGGCCTGACACTCTATCCACTGCATCACCTAGATGTCTCTTTTATACTTTGGAAATCAGTAAATGCTACAAAAAAAATCTTGCCTTATTTTATTGATTGTCTGAACTTAAGAAAGTGATGGGACAATATTAATAATGTAGAATAAACATAAAAATGTGTCACATAATTTTTTTCCCCTGGGAGAGCTAGTAGTTCCACATTTACCAGCACATTCCTGATTCCTGGGCAAGTCCCTTAGCTTCTCTGAGCCTCTGTTTCCTCTTCTGAGAAACAAAGGGGTTGGACCTGGTGACCTCTAAGGTGCCTTCCATCCCTAAATCAATATGTGTTTATCCTGGGATTGTGGATTTCTTTAGTGTGGTTAATCCTTCCACTGATGCAATTCATAGCATCTCTACAGGAAGGAAAGAAGGAAGGAAGGACGGAAGGAAGGAAGGAAGGAAGGAAGGAAGGAAGGAAGGAAAGAAGGAAGGAAGGAAGAAAGGACAGGAGAGAGGGAGAGTAGAAGAGAGGGAATATGTAGGGAGGAAGAGAGGACAGAGGGAAAGGAGGAAGGAGGGAGGAGAGGAAGGGAAGGAAGAAGAAAGAGAGGAAGGAAGGGAGGAAAAGAGAAAAAAGGAAAGAAGGAAGGGAGGAAGGAAGGAAAGAAAGGAAGGAAGAAGGAAGGAAAGAAGGAGACAAGCATTTATTAAGCACCTACTATATGCCAGACACTGTGTCATGTTTTAAAATTTTTTCATTTGATCTTCACAAGAATCCTGCAGGATAGGTACTCATTATTATCTCTATTTTACAGCTGAGCAAACTGAGGCATAGTAGAAGTGATTTACCCAGGATCACACAGCGAGTAAGTGTCTGAGGTCAAATTTGAACTCAGATCTTCCTGACCTCAGTTCTAGTGCTTTATCCACTGTGATACCCATCTGTTTCATAGTACTCTATTAAATACTGAATAGTGTGAGTTGCTATGGCCCAAAAGATTTGCCAGTTGGTGGATAGCCCCTTGTTATAGAATTCATGTCATCATGTCATTAATTTATATCTAATTTGTAGCTTTATTGAATGTTTTATGATTTACATTTATATTCTGTGCAAGACAGTCTCAAAAGTTGAAATCAAGTATAAAAACGAATACTTATCTATGCATATTTACCCATGAACTTCAGTGAATGTGTCTTCTTGTTACATGGTTTTGGTTTGCCTGCCTTTTCCCCCTTCAGAATGCAAACTCTCTGAGTTTGAGGCTCATGCCTTCTCCAGGCTTAAATCCTTCACCTCTGTAAACTTCATTAAGGTCATGCCAAATGGTTGCTCCAAAGGGTGGTAATAAGAATTCTAATTAATTTCTAATTTCTAATTTTCTAATTCTAACAATGATAATATTATTTTGCACCAGGACAGATGATGTCTAGTGAGAGAATCTGGAGTATGCAGATGATAGACGAAATAGTTCTTGAAAACAAATAGAGCTATCTGATAACAGAAATAGGCTGATCTTGGAAGCAGTGAATGCCTAGTCACTAGAGGTCTTCCAGGGGAAGTTGGATAACAGTTGGCTGGGATTTTGTAAATGAGATTCTTCTTTTGGGTGGGGGATGGATTATGAGGGGCCCTTCCAACTCTTAAGATCCCATGGTGCTGAGATTCCAGATTGCTTTATTACTGGATTACATCTTTTTGTTAGCATTTGGAAGACATTTTGGCTTGGTCAGAGTACTGAAAATGTGTCAATTCTAGGATGTTTCATTTTTAAACAGATAAATATTGCAATGAGAGTTAGTATTTGTTTTCTTAACTTTTTTTTCCCTCCAGTTTCCCTTTAAGTATACAAGTACAAACATCTGGTATTTTTCTTCCTAAGAACTATGGGAAAAATTCAGCCTTGATTAGGACCAGCACTTGACAGATTGTCTAGTTGTAATAATCTGTCTCTGCATCTGTAATTGAAGGCAGTTGTTGACTAAAAACTGCTATTTCAGGAGTAAGACTGTTCAGTGTTAAAGAAAAATCCTCTGGAGAGGGAGCCTGCCTTTTAAGGGAGTGGACAGTCTTAAGATGCTTCATGGATTGAATCAAAATATATGGAGATGGGTGGAAATAGCCCTTTAAACCTATCTTCTGATAGGGGAAATGCAGTAATAACATTTTTAGAACACTAAAAAGATGAAAGACTTAGAAAATTTATTTTCCCTTATCTATCAAACACGCAAACTAGCAATGCTGGCTGTCTTTTTTATGTTCCCCCATGCCTGACATTCCACTAGGCTATGAAATGGAGCCTCCCTGTCCTCAGCTTGACCATCATGGGCCAGGAAGCCTTCTCTGGCTCTCTTCCCGACCCCTCTCCTCCCCCCATGCCCAGCTGAAAGCCGTGTTCTTTCTCAAATAGTTTGCATCAGTTTGCTGTCATCTCCCCATTCTATTCATTCTTAGGTTCACAGATCTAGAACTGGAAGGAATCCAAGAGGTCACCTAGCCCAACACCCTCATTTTACAGCTGAGGATACTGAGGCACAGTTAATTGACTTAAAGTCACCCAATTAATATCAGAGGTATATAGTTATAGTAATTTGTGTATTTTCTTTATTCTCTCCTATTAGAATGCAAACTCCTTACAAGCACTTTATGTGCCATATTAGAGCTGGAAATTATCTTTAAAATCATCAAGTCCAATGTCCTAATTTTAATTGTGAGGAAACTGGTTAAGTGACTTGTCCAAGGTCACATAGGTGATATGTGGCAGAGCCAGGATTCTAACTCATGTCCTGCTATGTCAAATTCAGTGCTACATCTGTCTGTATATGTATGTGCTCAGCACAGAGACTTGTAATTTTTTAACTGGATCTGTGATTTCACTGGGATAAGGAACTCCTTTATGTTGACTGGCACCTACTTTCCAAGTTCTAGTCAGTGTCCTGCTATGCTGAGAGGTTAAGTGATTTACCTGAAGTCACATAGCAAATATATATTTGAAGTGGACTTGAATGAGGGGTATACTGTAAATGTTTAACAACCAGCTCTCTGCCCCCCTCCAAAGTAACCATGACACACTTTTAAGTTTAATTTGCGTTAATAACATTTTATCCATCGTTTTCTTAAATCTCGACAACCAACAAAATAATAAAGCAAGACCTGATTCGTAGCCTTTGTTGATTTTGAAGTGAATTATTAACAACTGACTCTGACTCTGAAGTAGACTATCCACTATGCCAAGCTAAGCACAATTAGTATGTGCTGAATAAATTATTTAATCAAAGGATAATCAGTTCAGAGCTATGAGGGAACTTCTAAGTTCTTCTGATTCAACACCATCATTTTTCAGATAAGGAAACCGAGGGCCTGGGATATAGCTATGTAAGATCACAAAGTTGAAAATAACAAAGCTGGGGCAACAAGGATGTGCCATAGTGCATAGAGTGCAGGGCCTGGAGTCAGGAAGGCACTTACTAGCTGTGTGACCCTGGGCAAGTAACTTAACCTTGTTTGCCTCAGTTCCTCATTTGTAAAATGAGTGGGAGAAGGAAATGGTAAAACCACTCCAGTATCTTTGCCAAAAATATCCAAATGGGGTCACAAAGAGTCTGACATGACTGAAACATCTGAGCAAGTAGTAAAGCTATGATTTGAACCCAAGCCTTCTTCAAATCTAGTCCTTTTTGTAATATAAGGGAAATTCCACTGGAATTGAATTAGAACGATTTTCACCCTCTAATTTTTATTCTTGTTAGAAGCTGAGGGGACTTCCTTAGTTAAACTAAGCATTTCCTAAAATACCCTTTCTTGCTTGTTCCATAATAATAATAATAATAATAAGTTTCTCCTATAACATTTATTTTTGTTGTGTAAAATAGAATTTCTTCATAATTCAGCATGGTTCCCCCATCTCTGGTTTGAGAGGCTTTCAGAGCACAGTAGGAAATCTCAAATGGTAGGCATTGCACAGTTTGAAGTCCCGATAATGGTTCATGTAACATGTGGAAGGCTTGTGAAAGTGCCACCTCTTCTGGATTCAGGAAGAAAGAGATGCTAAGAAAAAAACAGAGTGGGCCCCCCTGACTCTATCCTGAGTCAGTCTGGGTGGTACTAGTGCCCTTCAAGGCTGAAGTTATTTATCAAAATAACTCTTTAAAAATATTCTTGACTCTTGAAACTAAGAGCCAACTGGGCCCAGCTTGGGGGTCATTACCTTTGATGTGAGGCTAGGGTGTACTTGTGGGCACCACTGGTAACCACTAATAGACCCAGAGCATACATAGGGGAGGATTAGAGAAAAGAAAAACAAAGAAAAGAAAGGGGAGAGGAGAGTAGACCAAAAAAAAAAAATGATGTGGGAGAAAATAAGATTGATAAAGCTTCTGTAACACGTAAGATTATAGCTTGGGCCTTGGGGCCATGCTAATTGTCAATCACTCTGAATTTTATTAAGGGAGTCTAAGTGCTAGGCTCTTAGTCTCCAGACTAAGTGCCGAGGACACAAAGGAAGGCAAAAGGCAGTCTCTGCTTTGTTGTTCAGTCTGTTGTTCAGTCCTGTTTGTCTCTTTGTGACCCTATAGACCATAGCACATCCGGGTCCCTTCTATCCTCCCCTATCTCTTGATTTAGTCTTTCCAAGCTCCATGTTCATTGTTCCATGACACTAGCTATCCATTTCATCCTCTGCTGTCACCTTTTGCCTTCAATCTTTCCCAACATCAAGGGTCTTTTCCAATGAGCCTGGTCTTATTATGTGGCCAAAATATTTAAGCTTCATCATCAGTACTTGACCTTCCCATGAATAGCCTGAATTAATTTCTTCAAGTATTCACTGATTTGATCTCCTTGCTGTCCAAGGGATTCTCAAAAGTCTTCTCCAGCATAATAATTGGAAAGTGTTGATTGGATTCTGTGGCTCTCGGCTTTCCTTATAATCTAACTCTCACAGCCATACATTGCTATTGGAAAAGCCATGGCTTTGACTATACAGACCTTTGTTGGCAGAACTGATGTCTCTGCTTTTTAGCATGCTATTCAGATTTGCCAAAGCTTTCCTTCCAAGGAGCAAGTGTCTTTTAATTTCATGCCTACAGTTGCCATCTGCAGTGATCTTTGAGCCCAAGAATATAAAATCTGACACTGCTTCCATTTCTTCTCCCTCTATTTTCTAGGAAATGATGGGACCAGTTGCCAAGATCTTAATTTTTTTTTATGTTAAGTTTCAAGCCAATTTTACACTTGCCTCTTTCAACCTCATCAGAAGACTTCTTAATTCCTCTTCAATTTCTTCCATCAAAGTGGTATCATCTGTATATCTGAAATTGTTAATATTTCTCATGGCAACCTTAATTCCAGTTTTTGATTAATCTATCACATGAAGTACTCTTCATTTAAGTTAAATAAATAAGGTAACAATATACAGCCTTGCCATACTCCTTTTCCTGTCTTAAACCAATCAGTTGTTCCCTGTTTGGCACCGACTGTTGTTTCTTGGCCCGTATACAAGTTCCTCAGGAGACAAGTAAGATGATCTGGTACTCCCATCTCTTCTAAGATGTGACACATTTTGTTATAATCCACACAAAGACTTTAGTATAGTTAATGAAGCAAAAGTAGTTGCTTTTTTTGAATCTCCTGTGCTTTTTCCATAATCCAGTGAATGTTGACAATTTGGTCTCTAGTTCTTCTGCCTCTTCAAAAACCAGCCTGCTCTTCTCATAATTCCTGGTTCACATATTGCTGAAACTGACTTGCAACATCTTATACATAACCTTCTTGGTGTGTGATATGAGTGTAATTGTTCAGCAATTTGAACATTCCTTGGCATTGCCCTTCTTTAGGATTGGGATATAAACTGATCTTTTCCAATCCAGTGCCCACTGTTGAGTTTTCCAAATTTGCTGGCATATCAAGTGCCATACTTTAACAGCATCATCTTCCTTTTTTTTTAAAGTAGGGAAAACCATTAGATTGTATAGATATGACCCTAATAACATCTCTGCCCTCAAGGAGCTCACTGTTGAATGGGGGAAGACAAATATGGGAGGAGGGCTCTTGGAAGGGGTCAACATGAAGTCCAAGAAGAGTGGGTACAATTGGCTGGGAAATGAAGCCATTAATGCCCTGGGAGTGCTCCTTAAATGGAGGATCTGAGAGGAGCTCACCACGGTTTGTCTCTCTACCCTCTCCCATCTGAGGGAGGAAAGGCCCTGGGGCAGAGGCGTTTGAGGAAGGGTAAACTTCAGGGTTGATGTGATCTTGTAGGAAGATGAGATTCCAGAGAGTATGAGAGATTCCAGAGAAGTGCAGCTGAGGATAGAATGGAAGAGAAGGCTGCCTTGGAAGTCTTCTTTAAATGAAGAATCTTGGGGGAGCTCTCCACCATTTACTCTTCACCCTCTCCAGTCATTGGCTAAAATCAGAAAATGCCACATGGAAAATACACTGAGAAGGGTGTGACATCTCGCCAGTCCCAACCACTGAACTGTATCTTCCTGCCATCCTGTTGCCATGGGTGTCCCGTTCCTCACCTTCCCATATCCAGGCTTTGACTTCATCCTTTTCTGGCTAATATGTTCCTGTATGTGTTGTCTCCTTCCATTAGAATGTAAGCTCCCTAAGGGTATGGACTGTCTCTCATTTCACCCCTTCTGGGCTATTTGCCCAACCCACACTAGCATTGGTAAGTAGGATCCCAAAAGAGTGACTTCTTCCCTCCTTAGGGATCTAGGGGTAACCCTGAAGAATTGGAATTGTCCAGTGCCATTTATAAGTCTCCATCCGGTGTGTTCCTCATTGACTATTAGTCTGTATCTATTCCCATCTCTCTACTTACATGATTGCCATTCTTGTTGAGGCCTTTATTACCTCTGGCATAGACTACTGCAAGATCCTCCTAATTGGCTTTTCTGTCTCCAGGATCTCCCATTTGCAGTCCACTTTTCATACAACTTCCAATCTGACATCCCTAAATATAGTTTTGATCATGTTATGGGGAAAATATCTTCTCTCTGAATTCATGTGGTAAAACTGCTGCTAAATATATATTCACCACAACACAGAAATTTTAAAGGTAAAAGCCTAGGCTTTATTATTATTATGCTCAAGTTTAGGTTCTGGCCTCAGAGAAAACCTGAACCCTGATTTAGACTCTCACAAGGCTTCTTATGGGCAAATTGTGTCAGAGGGACAGAGAAACAATTCTTTTACATATTGCAGTCTTGTACATTACTCTTAGACCATAAAAGTTAAAGAGAAGGTAGCTCCATAACCCTATACTTCCTTCAATGTCATAAAAGTTGACCCAATTTAGTTGAAGAGTAATAATTTCATACATTTTCTAAGGAAACAAACCTTGTCAGATAAACTCTATTGGAAAACTAAAGGATTCACAAATGGGTTGGTTGGCTGTCTTTAATTCTCAAAGAGGACCAAAATGACATTGCTATGTTAAAATCAAGTTACAATGTGACCTATTGTGGCTGATCAGACCAATATGAGCTTGGAATGCTCTACCATAGGTTAAGCACAAAAGTCCACATGAACATTTGGGGTGGATTCTCTACAGTTGAAATTTGTGCATCTTGTAGGTGGTGGGTTTTTTTTTTTGTTGTTGTTGTTTGTTTTTAGCTACTGCAATTCTGCTTTGCTCATAGAGCACAGTACCTTCTTTGATAAGGATACACCATGTTGAGGGTGGTCCTGTGCTAGTGTCTCCCATATTATGCAATCAGTTCTGAAGTTCTTCTGTGAGACCTTGAAAGTTCTTTGTATTGGTTCCTCTGACCACTGTGGGAGCTCATGTGGATTCACAAATAGACTGATTGAGGAAGAGGAGGATTTACGTGTCACTTCTGACATATATCTGTATGACTTTTGTAAATTACCCCACTTATGTGATGCCTGTGATGGTCACAAGTCACTACACATCTCATTTCCTTAACATATGCCCTTCAGATCCCTAGATACTGTCATCTGACCGAGGATGTACCCTAATAACCTCTGAACCTTGCCATTTGCCACAATGATGCACCCTTGGGACTTCAAGGCCTTCTATATATGGTGATGCTTATTAAAATGTTATTAAATTATTTGAGTCTGTTATGACCAAAAAAAAAAGAAAGAAAAAAGAAAAAGAAAAAATAGGGGTGGCTGGGTGGCGCAGTGAGTAGAACACTAGCCCTGGAGTCAGAACAACCTAAGTTCAAATCCAGCCTCAGACACTTGACATCCTTACTAGCTGTGTGACCTTGGGCAGGTCACTTAACCCCAATTGCCCTCCAAAAAGAAAAAGAGTGTTATGACCAGGCAATCATAAATAACAATTTTTTTCTATAGTTTTCTTCCAGTTACATGACAGCTTATCTGTTTAAATTCTCAAGATATTTTTGGGGGCTTTATTTATAGTTCAGGGATTTATCATCTGTTTGTTTATAAATGATGGCAAATTTCTAATGTGCAATTTTGGTCACTTGATTGTGTCTTTTTAAGTACTTGTCAGGTGCTAAGTTTTTGATGGTGAACAGGTTCTCTTGTTTACTTGCAAAATCCTTTAATCAATCAACCTTTATCAAATGCCAGGCACTGTGATAATGTGCTTGTTACTTGAGTTCAAATGGACATGGTCCTGGGACAAGCCACCATCCTGCTACTTTAAACACACACACACACACACACAGAGGTATGTATGTTTGTATATGTATGTGTATATATGCACGAATGTGTGTATGTATACATGTGTGTCTCTGTGTATATATACATACATATGTGTATATATGTAGAGACACATACACACACAGAGTTCTGTGAGTGGGTAAAATAACAGTAATTTATAGTTAAAAAAACAGAAAGAATGTAAGACAGTCATCTCCAGGATCCAGTCCTGATTCTTTGGACTCTCTCGACCATGCCACAACAAGTTAGTGCCACCGTCTGCTTGGCTGGATCCTCCTCAGATCTCTGTTTTAAGGAAAGGACTCAGACCAGTCAAGTCTTCATTCCTTTCTGGGCTCCTCTTGACTCTAGGAACTGTGTTGACCACAGTATGACTCAGGAGCCTCCTCTGACCCCTTCCCCAGTGTTTGGCTTCCTGGTATGCCTTGTCCTTCCCCGTTCCTCCTTGAGGAGCACGTCCTTGTAGCTGTCATTGTTGCACTGAGCACAGTGTTTGTTGTCTTACCTTGACTCTGTAGGCTCACTGAGCGTGTCCTTGGTACAATTCTGGTAGCAGACAGAACTATAGGGATGATATGTACCTTATCCCATTTGCACATGAATTTGATCTCTTCTTAATAATAATAGCCGTCATTAATATAGCGCCTACTATGTGCTAAGCATTTTACAAATTGTATTTCCCTTGATCCTCACAACAGCCTTGGGAGGTAGGTGCTATTATCCTCCCCATTTTATGGTTGAGGAAACCTCTGAGACGATTGTGAAGCTCTTGCCAAAGGTTACATAGCTAGGTAGTGTCTGAGGAAGGATTCAAACTCAGCTCATCCTGACTCTGGACAGCTCTCTGTGCTCTGTGTCGCTGCCTCATCTTTTGGGTCTTAATATTTGAAAGCTTTTCATTTCATGTAATATGAAGGTTAGGGGTACATAAGTGTTTGATATGGTGACATATTGTTTGTAAAAGTTTTATGAATCAATGATATATCTGGGCAAGTGTGGTCAAAAGTTTGTTCTGAGATAATGGCCTGTTTCTAGTCCAGTTAATTGACTCAGTTCTTCAGGATATTTGTCAGTCTTATGTTATTAATACAGTGGCAGCTACGTATTGCAGTGGATACAGTGCCAGGCCTGGAGTTAGGAAGGCCATCTTCCTAAATTAAAACTGGCCTCAGATACTTAGTAGCTATGTGACCCTGGGCAAGTCATTTAACCTTGTTTGCTTCAGTTTCTCATCTTTAAAAAGAGCTAGAGAAGGAAATGGTAAACATCTTTGCCAAGAAAATTCCAAATGGGGTCACAGAGAGTCAGACAGGACTGAAAAACAACTGAACACATTGTTTTTTTTTTTTTTTTGGAGGGCCATTGGGGTCAAGTGACTTGTCCAAGGTCACACGGCTAGTTTTTTTGTGTTAAGTGTCTGAGGCCGGAATTGAACCCAGGTTGTGCTTACTCCATGGCCAGTGCTCTACTCACTGCACCACCTAGCCACCCCTGAACACATTGTTAATACAGGGATTTGTCATCATGAAAGCTAGCAACTTCTGTTTGGTAATTGTAACCACTAGATAATGTCTTCTAGGTATTCAGTAGGTGCCAACTTTGACAACTTACAGTGATATGTTGTACAGTTTCTCCCAGCTTCTTACATAATCCATACTCACCACTAAGGGCATTTTAAGGATAACATTCCTATAGTTTCTGGTGATAATGATCTGATAACTCAATTGCCATCACGAACCCTTTCATTTCCACCAGCCAATCCATATTACTCACCCATTTAGTTAGTCCTCTGTTGACATTGCTGACTGAGTTCATGCCCACAGTCTCACCAGTGGAAAACCTTTTGATTTCATCCATCCTTTACAGTTGCTGGCAATGGTCATATTTGCTTGTTCCAACAGTAGGTCTGCAGATTTTTTGACCCGTGCTAAAGTATGTTCTCTAAGAATGTTTATCAATCCTCTTCCTCATTTTTGGTGAAGAAGTGTTCATCTACAGTTTCTTTATGGTGACAGACCTTGTATTTTGTTAATATTGTACAAGTTTTTGTTAAGATAATTTCTAATCTCTTTTGGTCTATTTTATAGATTGAAAACGGTACATTAAAACCCATATTGCACATGTGTTAATAGGTTTAAACATTTTTTCCCATTCAACTTTGACTTCAGGATGCCAATAAATTTTTTAACATCCAGCTGCAGCCTTCTCCTTCATTTCTTTATGCACACTATATTTGTAGGTATCACCTTCATTCATTATTCAATGTAATCTCTGGATTCAAGCTTGAAATTTTCAGTCTCTGTCTTTTCTTGGCATGCATTAAAAATTGTATGACTATTGAATCCAGATGACTTTTTTCTATCACTGGAGAGAATCAACAAGTAGAAGGAACTATTTAATGTGATTTTCAGTGCTGTCATATAATTTTATACAACCTAAGCTCATCAATTGGTTAATAAAATGTATTGATCTGACTATGTTTAGTTCTATTTAGGAGATATTAGAATGGTTTTAAGAGTAGGCAGAATCAGAAGTGGTTTAAACTCTGTGGAAAAGCTTTATATCAATTTTCCTTGACATTATCTTGTTGGTGGTATGTTTTAAATAGAGACTAGTTTTGCACATAGATATTAAGTACTGAATGTAGAACTGAGTCAAAGGTGTTGTTGACAAGGTATAATTGTTATGGGGCTATCTGTAGCTTTTTCCATAATTACCAGATTTATAGTAAGTTGCTTTGGATACCTCTAGGTTGTTGCTGGGGTTTTTTTTTTGATACATCCTTTTTGCTCCTCAGCCAACATATTAAGGTTTTTTAATAGTACTTTTTAATTATATAGACTATGAACATTTAGTATAAATTATATAATACAGAATTAGCCTGTTTAATATTTTTATTTTTCATTAATAGATATGTGATACCTTCTGTTGAGAAAGGTGGGACCAGGTTTATGTGTGAGGTGCCTTGTAAGTAATTTATGAAGCACAGTGAAGGATTTGGTCCAATGATTATGGATCTTCTCTGGCTCCACTGCTTTCCAGTTTACAGAGATAATTCGAGTTTCGGTCACCTCCACTAAAGTAACTCTTCATGTGAACAGTGAGCAAACTTTCAGTTTTTCATGTGATCCAACTAATAAATCCAGCATTTATTTCTTGTGGCCACATTGATGACCACAAGTTTTCTATTTCCTTTTTCTTCAGGGGCTGTTTTTCACCTCTGATTTCTTGATTTCTCAAGACTAAAAAAAAGTAAAGTTTTTGATTATGATTTTTTTGTTGTTGTTGTTGTTGCTGTCTTTTGTGTTGCTTAGACTCCGTGCATCTACTTTACTTAAGGGAATCTAGAATATTGGACGTACTATTGTTTTCTCTATTCCTTTCCTCTGGCTTCATTTCTGTTGCCTTTAATTTTGCAATATGGAATGCATATTTGTCTTTCCCAGTGCATTAGCAGCCAGATATTGATTTAATCTTCTGTGTCTCTCTGCATATCTTTAAAGCTTTCTAAAGTTACTTGTAGAAAGATCTTATTTGATGCCTGTCTTTAGGAATTTTTCTTGATAGGGTCTCTTCTTCCTTGGGTTTTTACTGTGGCAATGACTGTTAGAAATAAGGCTGTGTAGAGGTCCTCAAATGTTTTCACATTATGTTAATGACTGCAGGAGAATATACTTATTCATGATAGTTATAGCAAATATCAGCTTTTAAAAATTATTTGGTTTTGTTGTAATTGGTCTGCTAGTTGGATTCATGCCATCAAACTCAAGAAGGACTTTTTGGAATTCCTGTCTTAAGTATGACTATCTCCTTTGCAAAATTATTTGAAGCATTAATGCTGTTTTTGCCATCTGTCTCAGCAGGCATAATTTCTGGAGTTTGCATTTTGACATCTGGATTTTCAAAATTTCCCCTTTTGTACTTTAGCGTTAGCACCTTCTAGATTTTACTTCTTTTTAAATTTTATCTAGTCTGAAGGATAAAGTTATTTTTTATGATTGCCCTTCACTTGATTAGAAATATGTGCTTGTATTATTTAGTGCTGAGAGTACTGTTGACCAAAAGTAATCCTTACCTATAACTGTTTAAGATTTGTTTCTAATTTAGTTATGTTATATTGGCACTTAATGAATCTACATTAATTATACCTATCATCAGTCCATTTATGTTCCTTCCTGGTTTGCCTCCTTTAGCTGTAAACATCCTCCACACAGAAGCATTTCCATCAGGGGGTGTTAGTATTTCTGGTTGTTCTGATGTGTCTTCTCCTGGTACCAGAACATGAAGCAGTACCCTTGTTTTTGCTATACTTTCTGTACTGACCTTATCACCATGATTGTTTTGTAGGGTCAGTCTGCAACTTTACTCTGATTTTATTTTATTATGGTCTTAGGAGAACTTGTGTCACATTGATTAGGCTACTAACTCAGGCAGAGTCCAATGGACAGGAATAGCCAGAATTGTCCTCCCTGTTCTAGTTCAACAACTTACCTTACTTCTCTCCTTCCAGTCTTGTTTCATGTCCTGGAATTTCTAGGAATGCCATTGTTTCCATGTATGTATTTGAATTCTAATACCTACTTTGTTATTGTTGCCTTACTTTTGCTGATTGCATCTGGCCCCACTTAGAGCAGGAATTATTTTAAATATTCTATATGAATTAGAAGATGGGTTGGGAATTTGGAAGTGGAGAAGTTGATTCTAAGTATCCTATAATCATATAAGCAAAACCAAGACCAATTCATATTTCTCACCATTAATTATTCTGTTTATTTCTATTAATTGTTGAAAAGCTCCTTTTTTTTTTAAACAGAGGAGCTCATTCTGACTTGTGGAATCTACAGTGTGTTGTGATCCATTTACTGCTACATAGGTAAGTAAATTCCTTGGATTTATTTACCTTTTTTTTCTTAAGAGCTCAAAGTATTTCCTTTTTTTGTGTGTGTGTTCATCTGGACCTCTTGAGGAGGCAGGCTAATTATCCCTAATTTTCAAATGAAGAGACTCAAGTATAAATCAGTGAAGTGTTTTCCCATTGTTAGTGGCAGATGGCAATTCAAGCCTGTCCCCCACTCATTAGACATATAACATTGCATAACTCAGAAAGCTGCTGTTGCTGCTGATAGTTGGAAGGAAATTGCAGGCATCTCCATCAATTGGTGAATGGTTGAACAAGCTGTGGTTTATGGTTGTGATGGAATACTACTGTGCTATAAGTAATGATGAGCTTAATGATCTTAGAAAGTCATGGAAAGACTTGCATGAAATGATGAAGAGTGCAGTGAGCAGAACCAACAAAACATTGTATATATTAACAACAATATTATTTTAAGAATGACTTTGAGTAACTAAGTTATGTTAACTATTATAAATACCCAAATTAACTATAAAGGACATATGAAGAAAGATACTATCAGCTATCAGAAAGAAAGAATTGATAAAATAGAAGTATATATAGAATAATTTTGCATATATGCATATATACATATTATATATACATATAATGTTTTCTGGTGTTAAGACTAGATGGATATTACATATAATCTTTTATTCATTTTTAAATTTATAGTATAGTAGTCATTGCCAGTATTGTTCTGATTCTGCCATTTTTTGTTCTCTGTATTTGGACAATTGTTCCTGTGTTTCTCCAAGTTCCTCATTTTTGCCCTTTTTTTTTTAGTTTCAATGATATCCCATTATTTCCACTTTTCTCTTTTGCTACTGAAATGATTGCTATTCAGAATATTTTGGTGTTTATGTGACCATCTTTTCTGTCTTTGATGCTTTGTGTGATTATTGGATCAAAGGGTGGGAACAGGTTAATCAATTACCTTGCATAATTTCAAATTGTTTTCGATTCCTGTTGGACAATTTCACAATCCCACTACGGGGTATTGATACTTGTGTTCCTAATGTAACTTCAACATAGACTATTTCTGTCCTTTTTACTATTTGCCAATTGGATGAGTATGAGATGAAATCTCAGGACGATTTTGCTATGCATTCTGGTCAGGTATAGCATGTTTCAAGAGTATTGAAACAACCTTGGGAACAACTTGACTTTAACTGTCAATCTAAGAAATTTCTACCAGCTAACGCGATAGGGATTTCACATTTATTGGAGAAGAAAAGGGGGAAGAGGGAAGGGAATAAGCATTTCTATGATGCCTACTGTGCCCCCAGCACTTTTTCACAAGCATTATCTCATGTGACCCTCACAGCGATCCTGGGAGGCAGGTGCTGTTGTTCTCCCCCTTTTATAGATGTGGAATCTGAGATAAACAGAGGTTGTTAGACCCCTTGATCAGGGTCGCACGGCTAGTAAGTGACTGAGGCTAGATTTGAATTCAGCTCTTTTCTGAATCCAGCCAGGCCCAGCAATCTATCCACTGCTCCACCAGCTTCCTCTCTACTGACCCTCCAAAACTGAGGATGTGTAATGCTGATGTTGTTCTACTGAATTCTGCTTTTAGTTCCTCTTAAAATTTCCTATATCTTGGTATCCTTCAGACTCTGAATTAATTGGTATGGCTGAGTCAAAGTGCTAGACTCTGTTCTACTCGTTTCCTGCTAAAGTCAGATAAATGTTGGGAATAAAATGGATTAACAGATTTAGAAGATATGGTATCTAATCCCTGTTTTACCACTTAACTTGTGTGGCTGTTTGTCCTTCATTCTGGAAGAAGACCATGACATCAGATAGGTGATGTCATGACATGCAAGTGAATTGGATTTAAGTGAGAGAGGGCCCAGCAGAGTCACCAGTCTCACTTTCATCTCTGGAGCCATCCGTGTGCAATAGCATATATGGATCAGGATGACAGGAGATGGCCCTGGATGCAGTGGGGACCTTGGCCTCTTCAAGTTGATCTTTAACAAGTCTCAGTATGACTGAGGCAATACCTATTCAGTGACTAAGGAATGAGGCTAAGAATAGCCTCTTAAAATCTAGGAGGGAAAATCCTGAGGGTTTCTGGCCAAAACTGAAATAATTGCTATTTACATTCTTTCTGAGCCAGTCTGGGCCCAAACGATAACCAAACAGGGTTTGGCCTGGGACCTATTATTGGTCAATCAATGAGAGCTAGAGCGATTTAGAGAGTCAAAGTGATTTGGGTTAAGGCTGGTCTGTAAGGGAAGAGAAAAAAAAAGTTTCAGAGACAAAAAATTTACATTCCTTTGGGAGTGATTCTCTATGTGGACAGAGGGAAGGAAGGAAGGAAGGAAGGAAAGAAGGAAGGAAGGAAGGAAGGAAGGAAGGAAGGAAGGAAGGAGGGAAGGAAGGAAGGAAGGAGGGAAGGAGGGAAGCAGGAAAGGAGGGAAGGAGGGAAGGAAGGAAGGAAGGAAGGAAGGAAGGAAGGAAAGAAGGAAGGAAGGAAGGAGGAAAGCAGGAAAGGAGGGAAGGAAGGAGGGAAGCAGGAAAGGAGGGAAGGATGGAAGGAAGGAAGGAAGGAAGGAAGGAAGGAAGGAAGGAAGGAAGGAAGGAAGAAAGGGAGGGAGGAAGGGAGGTTGGAAGGAAGGAAGGAGGAAAGCAGGAAGGAAGGAAGGAAAGAAAAAAGGAAAGAAGTCCCAGTCCCACCACTTGTATAACCCTCTACTCAAAGGCCATTTGCACAAGACATTTCTCATTGGTGGATATTAATTGCTTAATGCTCTTCACTTTTGCCGTGGGTAGAATTGGTAAGAAGTTGGCAGCAAAATCCTGGTCTTCTGGCCTCTAACTTTGGGACAGAAGGCGCGTAGCTCCAGATACTCTTCAGGGAAAGGTCCCTAAAAAAAAAAGAGAAAGACTCTGAGAAGAAACTGACATAACATGATTGAGGTGCAGAGGTACCAGCTGCTCAGCACATTGGCTTCTCCCCAGTCCCTTTCTTTCCCTTCTCGGACTTCTCCCTGAAAAGAATCTGGAGTCATGTGCCTGCTCTTTCTCTCAAGGCTAGAAATTCAGAACACCAGGTTCTCTCTCCTCCCAAGCTCTCACCAACTCTGCCCCTTACATAGGAGAGGAACACTGAGTCATCTATGTCCACCAATGAGAAGAGTCATATGCAAACAAACTTTGAGCAGAGAGCTACTCTCTAGCCTAAAGCAGCATGTGAATAGAGTGGATAAGTGGATATAATTCTGAATCTAGAAAAAGAAGGTCTGGGTGCCTCATTTGTATGACCCTGAACAAGTCCTTTCCTTTCTCAGGTCCAGTTTCCTTGGTTAATACTAAATGTCCCCAAAATGAATGGAATTTGTGTGTTGACAAGCTCAGCTATACATTCTTCTTCCTACAACCTTGTAACAAAATATTTCCACTCCCTCCTCCTCCCATCAGGAATTCCTTTGTATACTGAACAGGTATAAATGAATAGAAACAGGTTCATATTCAGCAGCAGAACCATATGTTGTATATTTTGAAGTTTAGTTCAATTTCAAATTTTGCTCAATATTGCAATTCATCACCAGAAGGCCACTGTGACATGGTAAGTTTTTTTGGACACAGTGACTCATGAAGCAAGTAGGCATTGTGATACCTAAAATATCACACTTTAAAACAAATTATTTTTAGGTAATTTCCTAAAGCAATTTAAAATATGACTGAAAAATTTTCCAAGATGCTGCTTTGAATTTGTTTTTATTAGTTAACATTTTAGGGAGAAAAACATTTGTTATTTCCCACCCTTATCAGTAGAGAACATGGTTCCCTGTGGGCTAGCCACTGGGATCTTTACTTTATTTGATTTAGGCGCATTTAATCTTCTGCATAATAATGCTATAAGTATTTTTTCTTTAGTCGTATGGGCTTTAATAACGAAGTTAAAAGTTATTCCAGGTCAGTCCGTTTTTTCAGAAATATTAACCCAAGTTAGAGAACACTTATAAAAGACAGTGAAGAAAATGAAGACCATTTTATAGTTGATCTATTCAACTCAAAAAGTATTTGTTGAACAGAGCTACAACTAGCAATTTTGACACCTGGGGCTTAGTAGAATAAATTACCTTCCAAAATATATAATTTTTTTTGCTTTTTTGAGGGGGGAACACAGAGGACAATCGGGGTTAAATGACTTACCCAAGGTCACAGGGCTATTAAGTGTGTCAAGTGTCTGAGGCTGGATTTGAACTCGGGTCCTTCTGACCCCAGGGCTTGTGCTCTATTCACTGCACCACCTACCTGCCCCTAAAATCAATTTTTCTAAAGACAAATTTAGTTGTAGGATAGATAAAAGCCATGAGACATGAGGTGTTATGGAGAATAGCTCCTGGGGACACTGCCTCCAATGACAGGCATCGGAGACCTCTTGATTGACCGTTGCTAGAATGGCTACCACCCAAGTCAGGAAGGGTAGGGAGCCAGCTCCAAGAGGAGCTTGTTTATGGTGGGATGGTTAGGAATTGAGGAAAATATAAATAGAGGGTGATATTTACTAACTTCCTATTTTTAACTCAGTGTTCTTGCTAACCAGGAAGCACAGTGGACAGAGAGCTGGGCCTGGAGTCAGGAAGACCTGAGTTCAAATTAGGCCTTAGATACTTACTAGCTGTGTGACCTTATGCAAGTCACTTGCCCTCTGCCTCAGTTTCCTCATCTGTAAAATGAACTGAGGAAGGAAATGGCAAACCACTTTAGTATTTTTTCCAAGAAAACCCCAAATGAGGTGACAGTGAGTTGGGTAGGACAACAGTCTTGCTAACCAAATGCCAAACTCTGTTGTGACTATATTGTAGAAGTGCAAGTGGTAACAAGTAGTTTCCCCATTAACTTGTAAGCTCCTTGAAGGCAGGGACTATATTTGTTTTTATTTGTATTTGTGTTCCTAAGGTGGCTTAGCACCCAGTAGGCACTTAATGAATTATTGTTTATTGACTGAAGGACTAAGAGAGACTTCTAACTTTTGATCCCCTGAGGAATATCCCTAGGTGGCCCACTCTAATTAGGCACTTATTAATTACAGTAGAAAAAAACTATTAGCTGTGTTCTTCAAGGTGCTGTTGCTTTTAAAAGGTCATTTTTCATCATCCTAAATCTTGTTGGAAGATATTTCTGTTCATATTGATATAAATGACCCATTTGTTGCTAAAACAGAATGTAAATTCCTTGAGAGCAGAAGCTATTTCATTTTTGTCTTGGTACATCTATTGCCTTGCAGAATGCTTTATCGTCTAGTCAGGAACTTGATAAAATTCTTGTTGAATTTGTGGTGGAAAATGTGCTGGATTTGAAGTCAGAGAACCTGGGTTCTAATTTTAGTTTTTCCTTTACTACCTTGATGGAAGAAAGGAAACAAGCAATTATTAAGTACCTACTGTGTGCCAGGCACTGCTAAGCATTTCACAATTATCTTTTTTGATCCTCAGAATAACACTTTGAGGGGTAGGGAGACACTTTTTAAGAATACAAGACAGATTGTAACTAAATGTCCAAGTGGGTGGGAAGGACTGCAAAGGATATAGGAGTTTGGAAATAATAGAAAATAGAATGAGATGGAGTGAGTAGCTGGGTGGCATGGTGATATAGCACTGGCATGGAGGTGTCATGATCTGAGTTCAAATCCAGCTTTAGGCATTTACTAGCTGTGTGATGCTGGGCAAGTCACTGTCTCCATTCCTCTTTTTAAAAATTTATTTATTTTTATTTTTTAGTTTACAACATTCATTTTCACAGGATATTGAGTTATAAATTTTCTCCTCATCTTTCCCCTACCCCCCACCCAAAAACAGTGATCCCACTGAATGTCCCCTTCCCCAATCTGCTCTCTCCTATATCCTCCCCCATACCCCCTCCAACTTTCTGGTAGAGCAAGATGGATCTCCATACCCCAGTGCTTGTATATCTTATTTATTATTTTTACATTGTAGAAGCATTTGAATACATTCTACATCTTCTGTATCATCACTTGAAATTTACACGCTGGCATTGCTGATGCTTCAGCTCTCACAATACTTTTTATCCCCAAATTTGATAAGCCACCTCTGATTAAGCCACATGTAAATGCTAAATACTTAGGAGCATGATCTCAATACTGTTTTCCTGCTGACATCTGAGTCAGGAGTCAAAATTTGTTGTCTTGAAGCACATAGATGCCCTCATGATTTGTCCTTAGATGAACAATTTGTTTCTTGGAAACAGTGGTCCAAAAATCTTTGCAAATGAATTTCGTGATATCTAATTCATCTTTGAACCTTGCAGTGTCCTTTGTAAACCTTTCTATCAGTCCTTCTCCTACTCTAAGATCCATGTTCTCCAGTTTAGTAATGCAGCTTCCCATCTCCCCCTGATTCACGAACTTGTAGACGCCAGTCACCATCTTGTTGTGGAGAAGTAAGAAAAGTGCCTTGTCTGCCATTTCCTGCTGCTTCTCTTGGGCTCTGGGCACCCTGGGAGGGTAGAGGTCAGGGCCCTGGCATAGCCACCACCATGGTGGATGTGGCCACCTCTGGGGCCGCTGCCCTGGGGCAGCTGTCTCCAGGGCCGACACCAGATCCTGTAGCACCAGAGCCCGGTCCCACAGGCAGCCAGGGTGGCAGGGGCTTCAGCATGTCCTCTGAGGGGCCAGCACCCAGCCAGGAAGCCCAGCCGCAGGAACAGACAAGCTCTTCAACTTCTCTTACTTGATTTTCAAAATTCTTCTTGAGCTCCTCCATAGCCTGTAACCAATTCATATTTTTCTTGCAAGCTTTTGGTGCAGGAGTCTGACTTTGTTGTCTTTCCCCATGATTTCATCGTTTTTGCCCCCCAAAAAGGAATCTAAGGTTTGGTTCCTTTGCTTGCTTTCTTTCCTTTGCTTGCTCAGGTTGCCACTCAATTACTTTGACTTTTGAGCTTTTTGCTACAGTAGAACTCTGCTTCCAGAAAGGAGAGCTTTGTCCCAAATTGCTGGGATTTTCACAGTTGCTGGAGGTATTGGTTGAGTGCCCTTTCTGCAGCCCCCCACAAGCCCTGGCCCACATGCCAGTACCTCCACCCAAGACAGCAATCCAGATCCAAGTAGGTTAAAGCAAGAGTGATTATCCTCTGAATGGTTGCTTGCTCCTGCTACGATCTGCAGGCCAGGAGCTCTGAAGCAGCCACATGGCAGCAGCCTTAGGGCTGCTGGGCCTTCACCACTTCTCACTCTGGGGGCAGGGCCCTCACCATGCTCCTTGTCCCCTTCAGTTCCAGCAGTTTCACACTGACCTTTTACTTTATCTTTGGCATCTATGGGTTGATAATTCTGGAAAACGCCACTGATGCTGGTGATCCACTCTCCCAAAATCTGCTCCAGCCTGTGCTGGTCAGGGCTGCCCTGGGGCTAAAATCCCTAGGGGAGGGAGCGGGGTTGAGCTCAGCTCCCAGTGCAGTGTGATCTTCCTGTTGGCCTCCTGGGCTGTCTTCAGCAGGAGATTTGTTTCTCTCTGTCACTCTGTGGGTTCTGTGGCTCTAAAATTTGTTTAGTCATGTTTTATAGGTATTTGAGGTGGTTATGAGGGGAGCTCACGGAATTTTCATTCTTTTATGCCGCCATCCATCTCCGTTCCTCTTTCGTAAAATGAACTGGAGAAGGAAATGGCAAATCACTCTATTGTCTTTGTCAAGAAAACCCCAAATGGGCTAACGTGACTCTACAACAACGAGCTAGAATAGTGCCGGCTTCCCAGGAGAAATGGGCTGTGAGCTAACCAGGGAGGGATTGGTGGAATTTGGATTAGCAGAGAGGAGAGGAAAAGGAGCTCGGAACGGGCCAGTAATGAGAGACAAGACTTATATAACACAGGTTTTCAAAGTGCTTTACGTGTCTCATTTCACTTAATCCTCATAGCAACCTTGTTAGGTAGTTACTACAGGTGTTATTGCCCTCTTTTTATAGGAAAAGAGCCCTAAACTTGCAGTCAGGAAGTCCGGAGTTCAAATCCTTCTCAGACACTGAGATACTGGGCAAGTCACTTAACCATTGTTGGCCTAAGTTTCTTTATCTTTAAAATGGGAATAATAATAATACTAATAGCACCTACTCCCCAGGGTTATTGTGAGGACAAAATGAGATAATATTTTTAAAATACTTTGCAAATCTTAAAGCACTATCTAAATGCTAGCAAGTGTTATTATATTTTAGTAGACTGAAGTCCAGAGAGGCTAATGATTAGGAAGTCACACATCTAGTAAATGTCAAAAATCTAAATTCATGTTTTTCTAACTCTGAGCGGGGCCATGACAACAGGTGGCATCATGAGCAAAGGTTCCCATGTGTGGTGGGTTTGGAGGAGACTTCTTGGTACCTCAGAATCCTGGTCACCTAACTCCTCTTTTCAGTAGATGTCCCTGTGAAATTTCCTGTAATCAGTGTCTTCCTTCTGACACCAGCCTATACCTCTCCTCATTGTTTTGTCATTGCAGATGCCTGTCCTCAGGCGAATCAACGTTTAAAATAACCAACTCCACTGCTCCGTTTCAGCAGCATTTTTGTCACTGCGGCTCCTGGCTTGGCTGGCAGGACTGTATATCTTGTCTTGTTTTCTTGAGAATTCCTTAATTAGAGAAGATGAAATCAAGGACTATCCAAGTGGCATCTTGCCAGATATTATTACGTTCATAGCATTCAGTTTTGTTCCTGTAAGGCTGGTCATAAATCTTTCTTGCTTCCATCTCAGGCTATGCTAAGTAAATGATGCTTCGTTATATTAGGGATTGGATGTCTCTGACTCAGGGGAAGAACAATTCTCTTTTTAATTGGTTTGTGTTCAGAGCAGGATTCTTCAATTGGCCTTTGTGCAACCAGAAATATCCCACTGAAATATTTACAACCTGAAAGTTAATGAAGTATTTTCTTCATTCCCTTTGAAATGGGGTCTTTCAGGATCATTTGGACTTTTGCTTCCCTATTAAATATTAAGACTCCCTTTCATTTTCCTGCTCTGCCTACAGATGTATACATATTTACACAGTCTCTGTCTCTCTCTCACATACTCACGTATACACAAATATGTCTAAAACAGAATTAAATCTTTGCATCCTTCAGACTTTCCAAATCTTGCTGACAACATTGCTACCCTTTCAATCACCCAGACTCACCCGTTTGAGTCGTCCTTGACTCTTCTCTCCCTCACATATCATATCTAATCAGTTGCCAAGTCTTGAGGACATCTCTGACATCTGCTCTCTTCTCTCCACTCATATCACTTCTACCCCGGTTCAGACCCTCATCACCTTGACTCTGGATTATTTTGGTAGCTTCCTAATTATTTTTTTTCCTTCCAGTTTCTCCCTTTTCCAATCCATCCAGCACACAATGATCAAATTGATATTCTTTTTAAAATAATGTTTTATTTTTCCCCAATTACAAAAATCTTTGATTTCATTAAAAAAATTTTTTTGAGTTCCAAATTTTCTCTTTCCTTCTCTCAACTCCCCTGTCTCTGAGACAGTGAGCAATTTGATACAGGTTATACATGTTTAATAATGTAAAACATATTTCCATATTAGTCATGTTGTGAAATAAGACACAGAACCCAAGGGGAAAATAGGCAAAAAAAAATAAATGGAAAAATAGTATGCTTCTATCTCCATTCAGACTCCATCACTTCTTTCTCTGGAGACGGATGGCATTTTTTTTTTATCATAAGTCCTTTGGAATTGTCATGGATCGTTGTGCTGCTGAGAATAGGTGAGTCATTCATAGCTGATCATGGTACAATATTGCTGTTACTGTATACAATGTTCTTCTGGTTCTACTCATTTCACTCAGCTTCAGTTTATGTAAGTCTTTCCAGGCTTTTCTGAAAACAGTCTGTTTGTCTTTTCTTATAGTGTAATGGTATTCCATTACATTCATATGCCACAAATTGTTCAGCTCTTCCCCAATTGATAGGCATCCTCTTGACTGTCAATTCTTTGCCTCTATCAAGCTGATATCATTAAAGCTTAGACGTGATGATATTGTTTCCCCTGTTCAAATATCTTTAATTGCCACCCGTTGCCTCCAGGATAGAATACAAAATCCTTGGCCTAGCATTTAAATTTCATCAAACACAGTGACCATCTGTTGTTCTCTTCTTGTTTCATATTCATCTCCTTTATATAATGCTGTGTTCCAGTTGAATTGACCTGATGAATGACATTGTATCTTTCCTCTGTTTCTTTGCATAGGTGCAAAGATGTCAATGCATTTCCTCTTCATTTTATAGTTTCTTGTTTACTTCAAAGCACAGCTCAGGTGTCTTTTCCCATATAAGATGCTTCTAGGGACCCCCAGTTATGTGATACTGAACTATTAATTCCTGTGATTTAAGTCTAACCATCCAGTCAGTTCAGAATCCATCTACTTGTGTTATCATTTAGTCCACATCTCCATTTTCTCCACAAGGATGGGAATTCTTCAGCAAAAACTTTTCTAAAATCTAAGTGAACTCTATCTACAGCATTCTCTTCTCTTCTTGGTTTAGAGAACTACATTCCCAGAAGGATCACACACAGCCCTATGGGAAATGTAGTCTAGAAAATTTTTCCCAATGAGTAAAGTTCGCGCATTTCTGGGGAAGGCATGCAATGATGTCTTGGAGACATGCCTTACACACACACACACACACACACACACACACACACACTCATATAATACAGGATTATGTCTGTAGAGATGCAATTTATATACAATAACTGTTCTGATGAAGAATTTCCAAGTACAGGTCTTTCAGGGGCTGCTTTAATAAATAGATAAGACTCATGTGTTAGTAGCAATATCTATATAGATGAAGAATTATACTACATAATTTCTAAAATCCCTTCCAACTTGAAATGCTGTGATCCTAGGATAAACAATGGACTTCAATCCTTAATATTGGTTTGTTCTGTTTAGATTAGGCTTGCTCCACACCCTTCCCGCTGTCATTTTGTTTCTGCTATTAATTCAACAAGTATTTGTTGATCATATTGATAACCTGCAGGATATACAAGAAGTACAAAATACAGTTACCAGTAATTCATAGGTGGATTAATTTCCTTAAGGAACCTACTTATAGTTTATACCCATCTCACTTAGGAATACACTTTCATTATGGTAATGCCATAAAATAGATAGGATAAACATTATTATTTCATTTTCACAAATTAGACAACCAAAGCTTTATCCTTCAAACTGTAGCTCATAGCCTGCCTTTACCTCAAGGCCTATTCCAGCTGCTTTAGTCTCAATTGGTTCTTCCCTTTCTGAAGTTCTATATTAATTATCTTTGTTCCTCTTTTTGACATTTAAATGTATAGTGCTTTGCATTAAAAATTTAAGAAATGTTATTAAGTACCTAATATGTACATTTTGGGGAATACACAAAAAAAATTAGACATATTCCCTCCCCTCAAAATTTATAGTCTAATAGGGGAGTGATGGGAAATTCTCTTGGTCACTTTGGAGAGCCATACCCACCAAATGATAGAAGGCCAAAAATGAAAGCAAAGAGATTTATTGGCATGCTAAGTGGAAGGCTACCCTTGCTGATTAGCGGTTTCAGAATTCTAGGGTGCCTATTTGGGTTTTGTAACCTTTCCCTTAAAGGACACAGCCAATCAACAGCACTTTTTGGTAACTTAGGGTTGAAAAGCAAAGTATTTCATAGGAGAAGGAAGGGGTAGAGAAAGAGGGGAACCATTCAAAGGAGAAAAGGGAAGTATTTGGAATGCAACTGGCAGGATTTATTATTGTAATAAGAAAACATCCTCTGTTAAAGGACAAGAGACAAGACCAAGTACTTTTACAATTGTGAAAAAAAAGTCCTTTTAGACAAAACTGCAGGCTTTTGTCCAAGGACAGCAAGTAGTTATTGCAACAGTAGATGAGACCATCTTTTTTTATAGTTTGTTAATGTTTTATTTTTCCTTCAATAAGTGTTGATGACTTTATACAATTAGGCTACCAGGTGGTTGAAGGGATTTTTTTAGTCCATCAAGATGTCATGAAATCATGGTAATTCCAATTTTTTTCTTCACAGTAGGACAAAGGACCATAACATAACATCCTATGTTGTGAAAGAACAGTAAGAAGGAGGGCAAAAGAACCATGGGACATCGTAAGGGAGAGATGAATTGTTTTTACCTGACTTTACATGTATATAAGGAAGAGCAGTGGCATTGCAGATTAAGGGGTAGCCTTGGAGCCAGGAAGTCCTCCATTTAATAGCTGCCTCTGACCCATTTTGGCTGTGTCATATTGCCATGGGCCAATTAACCTAATCTTGGTGCTTCAGGCAATTCTTTAAGACTGTAAATTCAGAGGACTTGCTGGTCTTCATAACTGGAGGGACTTTCCATGCTGGGATTTCCCTACATTGATGGTGTAGGTCACAGGTCTGGACTTTGTCACTAACAAATAGATAGATAGCTAAACAAATAAATAAGCAAGTAAATAAATAAGCAAATGAATAAATGACTAGTTTTCCTTATCAGATAAACTGTGGGAGGGCAGAGATCCTGTCTTATTTTAACTATATAGATGTAGATTTATTTATATTGTGTTTATAATTAATATTTTATATTTATAGAATATGTAAGCATATTATATTTAATATTAGAATATTAATATATTCTAAACATATATTATTTATTGATATTTTAAAATGTATAGATGACTTTTTTCCTTGGAGAGGGCAGGGACCCTGTCTTATGTTAAATCATATTTATTAAAATGTGTGTATTTATTATTTGTTGCAAAAATTAAACTGTGTTTGTTCCAATTACCAAATTTCGTTGGCATACTAATTGTGGTAAAGACTTCACCAAATCACCGGGCAGCAATGAAGCCTTTCAAGCGTTGATTGAGCTCTTTGGGTTAGCAGTGGTTTAAAAATCAAATGCAAACACCATTCCCCAGAAGCCTGTGCCTTGAGACAGTTTGTGCTGTTTGCTAAGTACCACAAGTATCCTCTTTAGAGAAGCCTACAGATATGACTGGTTTGGATTCTGTCATCTTTCCCTTGAACTGCAGAGTGGACTGTGTATTCTGGCTGTTAGCCTTCATTACATCAAAAATGGGCTGCCCCATGTTAATGAGCTTCTTTTGCCTTAGAATGAAAGGCTGAAATACTGTCCCTTTTCTAGACAAGCTGAGAGCCTTTCTGTTCTCACAGGAGTGATCCTGTTTACAAGCAGAGAAAGCCAAACAGCAGATGGAGGTTAGGTGTTAGATTAAGAGACAGTTCAAAGTTCAGTGTTACAAGTAATTTAGCTGAGTTCTTCTTGCTCCCTTCTCTCAGGGGACATTTCAGGGGATTTTGAATAAGAGAATTTTTTTTTAAGAGCCTAAAGGGATGATGTAGGTCACCTAGTATAATCTCCTTATTTTACAGATGTAGAAACTGGAGTTCAGAGAGGGTGACTTTCTTAAACTCGCTAGTTAGTAAAAAAAGACAAAGTTAGAACCTAGAAAATGCCATCATTCCTCAGCTGCCTCTTCCCTCAGCTCCTTTGGCATATTCTTCCAGGAACCTCCATTTTGGGGAAGGGTCCCAGATTAGATGTCTCTCATTTTCTGCCTTTAGCCATCATGCCCTCACCCAGGTAACTACCTCTCTCCATTCCCATTTTCAGCTCCCCTTTTGTGCGCTGTCCTCTCCTATTAGAATGTAAACTTCCTGAGGGCAGGCACCATCTTTCCTTTTCCTTTTATTTGTTTCCCAAGCACATAGCACTGTGCCAGATGTATAGTAAGTATTTAATAAATGCTAATCAACTTACTGGCTGCCAGTATTCAGCCAACTGTACCAATCTGCCCCTCCTAACAAATTGTTTCCTATATATGTATGCGCACACACACAATACAATAAATTTACATATATATGTATGCACATATGAATATTTGCACACATATGTTCATATGGTTATTTGCATGTGCGCACGGTGCATATCTTTATGTGTGTATGTGCACATGCACATATATACATATATACATGCACATATATACACATATAAACATAATAAATACATAATACATCTCTATATAATACATGCCTATTTGTGTATATACTTTTTAAAAAACAAAACAAAACTTAGTCATTTCCCAAGATAACCCTCACCCAAAGACATCTTTCTAGGAAATCAATACAAGCCCAGTTTCCACAGTGATGGCACCTGACAAGGTACACCACATTCTGCTTTCGTAGGTCCCTCCCAACCCCACTTCTACCAAGAGGAGCGGAATGTGCTTCAGCATATGTTTTCTAGGTCTGTGATTGACCAACTTAATGCATTTCTTGTATAAAATTACCACCTCTAAATCTGTTATCACTACCCCAAATGAAAATCCTGATATTAGAATGGAAACCCAAATTAACCTTTATAACCACTGCCACATTGGCTCTTATAGCTTCTCTTGGCTTTTACTCTTCCTGCTGCCACATGGTTGATGTTCAATGAGCTGCATGTCTGCCCTTGTGTTTAAATGATAGCCCTTCATTTCCTTCCTTCTATATTTAAAATGTACACCTTGGGTTCTAGTGAGTGCTTATTTTCTTAGGTGGCATTTTAAAATTGCTTAAACGGTATCTTGGACCTAACTGGTCATATATAGCAATATAGAACAGGGAGGGGAGACACCGACTCGACACAGAGGACCTGGATTCAAAGCCCGCCTCTGATACTTACCTCTGTAACCTTGGGTCAGTAGTTTTATTATTCAGTTGTTTAGTTGTATCTGACACTTAGTACACCAATATGGGGTTTTCTTGGCCAATGTACTGGCCTAGTTTGCCATTTCCTTCTCCAGTGAATTAAGGCAAATAAGGTTAAGTGACTTGTCCAGGGTCATATAGTTAGAAAGCATCTGAGGATGATTTGAACTCAGGTCTTCCTAACTCCAGGCTTGGTGCTCTATCCTCTGAACCACTTAGCTGCCTCCAAATAACTTTACCTTCCTGTAAAATTAGAGGGTTGGGCTTTGACGTCTCTTCCAGATAAATACCTAGATATGTTACCATGGTATTCAACAGCCATTATCTGGTACCATGTGGATTGTGGATGTCTTCCAAAGAGACTGGTAAAGGTGAACAGGGCATGATTTCCTCCTCAGGGATAACATAGTAAACTGTAAATAAAACAGCGTTTTCCTATTTGCTTTTAATGAGAGATAGAAAGAGACAAGACAGAGACAGAGACAGACAGACAGACAGAGAGACAGAGAATTTCATGAGTGTTTCTCACTTGTACCTGGTACATATATAAGCAGTACATCTGTCATGCACCCTCCAGTTTCCTATTTTGACTAATTATAGCAGGAATGTTGGCCCCACAGCTACCATATGTACCATATGTCCTAAACCCTGGAGGATGACTCTTCCACCCTGCCTGCGTGTTGTACGCTCAGTTGGCACACCCTACCACCTCTCCCTCATTCCAGCTCACTTTTACTTCTGGTTAAGTTTCTTCTTTTTCTCCTTTTCTTGGGAAAAGAAAGCAGTGGAAACAAGAAAACACTCCTGCTAAGAAACTTCATTTAGTTGCAGAGAGGATGACTGAAGTAACCGAGCTCTCTCCTGTTTGTTCAGGTCAGCCCTCTGGGGAGTAAGTAGCCCTGGTTTACCCAGAGCACAATTACTAGCCTGCTTGCTTTCTTGGGGGCAGACTTCCCAGCTCTGAGGAGCATCTTTGATCTTACCTTCATTTCCATCTGGTTTTTATTATGGTTTGGAGCAACAAGTCTTAGCTCTTTGGGGATGAAGACCAATAACTATCTCTTTCAGGTTCTGTTCAACACAACCTCAGGCTCTATAGCTTTCTTTTAATGAAAAGAGACATGGGGACAGCAACCTTTATTCAGCTTTAGAGTTGGGATACATGCACTCTCCTTAGAGAAATCCAAGTAGATTCAAAGACCTAATCATGGGCTGCTCTTTTGTCAGAGACAAGGGGGGCATTTGTTCATGGTGTGAGGAAAGAGAAAAGGAAAGTCCCTTAACTTGCATCACAGTCAATTTGCCATCTGTTCTCATTCTTAATGCATCAAAGATTGAGAAACAGAAGGGACTTTAGTGTCTTTCAGTTCAACCAAAGAGTGCTGTTAACAGCAAGCACTCTAGCAGACTGCTCGTACAGCGTCTCTGATCTGCTTTTCTAAAGGAAAGCAACTTTAAAGGAGTCAACAATCTTACTTTAATTACACATATGTATATACATTATTCACTTAGTTCAGGGGTAAAGGTCAGCATCCTGAACTTCAGAGAAAATATGAGCAGAAATTACAAGCAGAAAAAATACAGACAGAGAAAGTAACCCAAATCAACAGACAGGTCTTCTAGCTGTCTGACCAAAGCTATACAAACCAGAGTTACCAGATTATACAGTTACTGAGAAACACCAACATCTGGGTTTTTCAAAGGGGGGGGGGGCCCTTAATTGTTACCCAGAGTCTCACCTGGCCAAATCACTCTAATACTCTTCCAATGAGTGAGCCCCAAAGCAAAATCTCACCTCAGAGTATATATCTTCTTCTTCAGAGTCAGAGGGCATCACAACCCTCTTGACCCACCCACTGTCTAATTACAAAGTAACAAAAGGTGTTGACCATCCTGGAAAACAAGCATCCCCTGATCAAGCTTCTCTTGTTCTGCTCCACTTCAGGCCTTTTAATGGTCAGGGAAGATCTTCAACTCCCATTAACATTTTAAGTAATAGGTCTGGATTCAAAGTGCTTATGCCCCAAACCCACTTCTGATGCTTATCAGTCACAAGTGATTAACAGCTCAGTTCCATTTAACCGATTAGCCAATTAGTTAGCTTTTACAAAGAGATATTTAATCTGCAGATTCAGCAAGAACTAAAGTGCGAACTTTCTCTTCCAGCACCCTGGTGGTTAATTAACTGCCCTAGACCTTACTTTCCTCCACTATTAAATGGGGGTGCTGAACCAGATGGCCTTGAGGTTCCTCCCGGCTCTGTAACAATGAGCCTGCACTCTGGGCATCAGCCATGCCGTCTGTGTCTTGTTATCCTTTCATTTTACAAAACGGGGAATGAGGCCTAGTGACTTGCTCTAGGTCTCAAAGTAAGTAATAATAGCTGATACATTTATATTGTATTTCAAGGTTTGCATGTTGCTTTATATACGTTCTCTCATTTGCTCTTCACAATAACCCTGAAAAATGTTGTTGTTCAGTGGTTTTTCATTTGTTTTGTTTTGTTTGTTTTAATTTTTTGGTGAATATACTGGAGTGGTTTGCCATTTCCTTCTCCAGCTCATTTTACAGGTGAGAAAACTGAGGCAAACAGGATTATATGACTTGCCCAAGGTCACGCAGTTGGTATGTCTAAATCTGTGATTGGCCAAAAAGTATACACATGCACACAAATAGACTTATATAAGTATATATTTTACCTATATCAATATCTATCTATCTCTTAAGGCTGGACTTGAACTCAGGTCTTCTTGACTCCAGGCCTATCCATTGCACATGCTGTTATTATCCCCATTTTACAAATGGGCAGCCTAAGACTGAGTCATTTGTCAAGGGTCACACAGCTAAGTAAGCATCTGAGGGAGACTCTGAACGCAGGCCTTCCAGATTCCGAGTCTAGCACTCTGTTCTCTGTACTCAGACTCCAGATCTAGTCCTCTTCTGCTGCATTGAAATACCTTGTCTTTTGATTCAATTCAACAAATGTATTAATTACTGCTTTGCCTAAGTCATTGTGCTACATTCTCTTGGCAAGGGAAGGGCAACATCGACCTTGGGGATGAATAGATAAAGACATAAACAGGCGATATAGGGAGAGTGGCTGGAGGACCTGCCTCTAGTGGGGAAGACCCAAATTCCTGTCTTCTGGACCCATAATGGCTATCACTCACCTTCTCAGGCTCCAAGCCATCAGCTTGCAGATGAGTTGTTGTAATGCAAACAGTGGTAGGAGTTCCCATACTGGGAGCTGCCTACACTAATGAGATCATAGGTTTAAGACCAGGAAAAATATCAAGGATTTTGGAGGAGTGGCAAAAGAATAGTTCTTCAGTCATTTATTTGGCCTCCACCATGGGCTATACCAGGAGCCTTAGGAAACACAGGAAAAACCTGAACATTAGCACACTTGAGGAGACAGAACCCACCATGGGGAACAGCTTCTAAAGCAGCCCACCCATGCTGTGGGCTGTACTGTTTAGGAAACTTGAAATTGAAAAAGGCCTGGCTTTAAAATATCCTTACCTCAGATGGCAGAAGAAGTAGAAGAACTCGACTGTTATTTTCATTGTAGTCTAAATACATACACCTTTTGGAGTGTTTATAAACCAGAGTCTGACTTCAAACTTTGAGCTGGGAAGTCTACTTGTATTCAATGGAGAATTATTCTAGTCAAGTACAGACAATGAACTGCCCACGATTCTTAACTTAAGTCGGTTCTTCCCTTTTTATTGCTTATGTACTTGGAACATAACATAGAGACCTTCAGTTGCATCCATTACCATCCAGACCAGAGTGCTTTTCTTCCAAATGTCCTGGATCCAGCCTACAAAGTCTTCAGATACCTCACTACCAGATGTACAGTTTTGTATTGTGCTGTGCTGGCTCCATGCCTCCATATCTATGTCAGAGTCAGGCTGCTACTTCTGTTCCCTGAGATTCTAGGGGTTCCTTGGTGGGGGTGTCTGTGCATCTCTTCTCTAATACTATTGCCTTGAAGCTCCATAAGTTTATCTCCCCCATTTTGGGGCAAGACTGCCTAACTGGCCCTCCAGTTCCATTTGACTAATTAACATCAATTAACTTTTACAAATATAGCAAGAAAATATAGCAAGAACAAAAGTACAAACTCCTTCCCAATAACCTGGTGGTGGTATATTCTTTTCTATCCCACCTTGGTTTCTGGGGTGAGTAGACTCACACTTAGCACACTTTCTGCTTAGCATTGGGTCTACCACTTACACTCCAAATGCAGCATTAATTCTTGATGAGTTCTCATTTCAGCTAATACTGACCTGGATCCTGAAGGCAGCTCCCAAAGGTCACTTTTCAAACATGGTGTGGACTCCAACTCTTGGACTCCCAAATTGCAGAATTCCCAAACTACTGGAAGCTCATCTTCCTGGCCTTTTGAATTTCTCAAGGTTGGATCCTCCAGAGTACTATCCTTCATCTAAGAAGAAAAAATGGTGAGGTGAAAAACTGAGACCCATTTTCATAAGGCCATGTGTCAGCCTTGGAAGGTCCATCATTCTCCCTTTATGGCATTGTCTCCTCCTAGATGCTTCTAAGGAAGGAATCAAATCAAGAGCTGAGATCCAACTTCTGGTTTTACAACACTGGACAATTTGTTCACTAGAGCAGTTAGCTCTTTGTTGCCTCTAGGACAAAATCCTTAGCTCTGCATTTAAAGCCCTCCAGAATATGAATGCTCCCCCCCCTTTCTAGGCTTATTTCATTTTATTCTTCTTTGGGCATTCTTTTTTATTGGGCATTCTTCTTTTATTCTTCTTTGGGCATTCTCCTTTTCAATGATATCATAAGCTATGGACTTGTATAGAGGAAAGAACACTGGTTTCAGAGTCAAAGGATCTGGGTTCAGATTCTGCCTCTTATGAAATGTATGACCTTTGGCAAGTTGCTTAACCTTCCTGAATCTCTAAAATTAGAAGAGTGGACTAAATGATCTCTAACATCAGCAGCCTCCTCCTTAGGAGCTTCTGTCAACTTTCAATAAACCTGACTCTATCATCCTAAAGTTCTCTGTGTGGTGAGACTCAGAGAAACTGAGCTGAAAATAGAATCCTAATAGCAATTTCAGCTGATAAACCTGAAAATGTTTTCTTTAGGGGTTGTGTGTGTGTGCGTGTGTGTGTGTGTGTGTGAATAACAAATGGCAATGCCCCAGAGATTACCTTCCTGGGAAAAGAAGTGCCCTTTCCTACTTTTTTCTTTCTTTCTATTTGCAACTCTTTGATGGATAGTGACCTGAAGAAGAGACACATGACATTAAATTCATTCCATGTATTGTCCTGTGAAGTTTTCAGATTCACCTTGATTGTGGCATTCCTGCCCAATTTAACCCTGCCCTCCCTTACATAGCTGCTATTTCACTGGGCACAGGTCCCTTTTCTCTCAGGAGATACAGGAATAAATATTAAAACAAGTAGGAAAATGAAGTCATATTCTCCCAGCACCTCAGACTTGAATGCTTGCAGTGCAGTTCCCCAGGCTGGCAAAAGAGATTGGCTCTGCCCTGCTCTCAAGCTTTATAGCAGCAGTATTTATCTGAGCAGTGGTAAGCAATAGACTCATAGAAATGCTAATGGAAAGAGGGCAAAAGCAGATAACAGGATGTTTACTGGAGTGGACATGGCTTAAGGAGCTTAAAGTAAAGAGTCTTTGATGTATAATTTAATTGGGTTTTATTACATTTTGATCAAGGAAATCTGGAGATCAGACTTAACTGGAGAAAAATAGCATATGACATCATACCTTTGTAGAGATGGAATTGATATGCAATTCTCTTCATTTTTTTTAAACCTAGACCTATGATTTCATTGGAATTGGGACTCATGATAAGGAAACTGTGTGAATGCTAATTGACACCCTTCTGCAATCTGTAGTCTTAGGTTACAGTGGAGGCACAGAGGGACCAAGGGACTAACCCAGAGACACCCAGTTAAACACCCAGTCACCCAGTCCTTCTATCTCCAAAGCTGACTTTTCTCTGTACACCACATTGCACTGTTCAATGTTAGCATGGACAAACCTAGAGTTTTTTCTCATTTTATAAAAGACTGTGTGACATAGTGACTAGAGAGCTGACTTCAGAGACAGGGAGAACAAGTCTTACTTCTAACACATATTGGCTGCATATGGGGTATTCAAGGAGGACCATTGCTGTGAGGGCTTGCCCAGCCCCTTTCAGGGCTGCTCATCTGCCTTTGATATCTCCCCTCACCCAGCTGTTACTTGGGACTCCAAGAAGCTATCAGCATGTGTATGAGCTAAACCAGGTTGATAGGTCTCAAACCCACTGGTGAATTAGGGGATGTCTACCCCAAGCATGTGAAGACTTCCCCTGGTAGAATGGGCAGATGAGAAGAATTTGTTTAATGGCTACAAAGATAGCTGAAGCAGACACTGTAGATCACTTAGAGTTTGGTTAGCCATCAAAAACTCCACTGCATCCTGGACCATCACTAGTAGTCTTGACTTTTTTCTTATCACTGAACTTGGATGACTCTAGAAGAGAATGTAAGGATGATGATTTTGTATAACTGTCTTACTTAAGTCCAATTCACATGCAAATCAAGACACCACTAATGATGTTACTGGTCCTCTTTGAAAATGAAGGATGGGGGTGGCTAGGTGGTGCAGTGAATAGAGCACCAGCCCTGGAGTCAAGAGGACCTGTGTTCAAATCCGATCTCAGACACTTGACACATTTACTAGCCATGTGACTTTGAGCAAGTCACTTAACCCCAATTGCCCTCCAGAAAGAAAAAAAAAAAGAAAATGAAGGATGAACAATCAACTAACAAACTGTGTAGACTCTGGATGAGTCACTTAACCTCTGGGTTCTATAGGCAGCTCTCTAAGAATAAAAATTTCAGAGAAGGAGTCACTCTGCATTGGTAGAGGGAGTTTCCTTATCTGGATGTTTCCTTTATCAGTGAAATTATAGGTCTAGTCCCTGTCCTTATTGATATTATGTAGACAATATTCACAGCACCGATGGCAACTATGAATATGCCAGCATAGTTCTGAACTTTAAAATATAACAGACTCTCCATATAAAAGACAGAAACAAAACATTTATTCTGACAACAAAAAAGCTCAATGCCAATGCCAGAAAACCAAATCCATTATAGCAACAAAGAAGTTAACACATCTTATCACTGCAGGAAGCAACATCATCCCGAAGGTTTCCCACAAACACTCACAATACTAGACATTTCCTTGCCTGCAGTTCCCTCTCTCCCTCCACACTATCTGCTCTGACTCCCAGCTTCCTCTCAGCTCTGCTCCACCCTTCCTGCTCCTCCTGTTCAGCAAACTCCTCCCGTGGCAGGCTCCATGTGATTACATTTGGCCCATTAAGGGGCAGGGAAGATCTTCAAATTTCCATTCCCATTACACATTTGGAAAGGAATAACATGACTAATAAAAAAAAACAAGATGACATTCATTTATATGAAAAGCTATAATAACTCCCATTAAACATCAACAATAATACTTATTTTTGTTGATGGTACAAAATATTACCAAGTCTTGAAACCTGAATTACCTTTAACTTCTCCTCCCTCACCCCCCAAAATATGACCAAGCCCTGAATTCTGCCAATTCTTCTTTCCTAATGTCTCTCACACAGTAAAAAGACCACTGGACTTGGAAGCAGAAGACATATGTTCAAGTTCCTCCTATATTGGTTTTGTGACCTTCCCCATGTCATTTAATTTTTCTGTGCTTTGTCTTCCACATATGTAAAATGGGAATAATAATATAATGTACCACCTTTCTACTTCAAAGGGAATTTTAAGGGAAGTGATGTGTAAATCTTACAATGCTTTGGAAATCTGAAATGATAATGATGATGGTGATGATAATGCAAATGAAACTGTAGAAATGCAAGGGTAAAGTGGATAAAGAGGTAGTAAAGGAGTCAGGAAGTCTTGGACTAAAATCCTGCCTCTGATAACTTATTGGCTATATAGTCTTGGGCAAGTGACTTAACTTCTTTGAACCTTGGTTTCCTCTTCTGTAAAGTAAACATTATCACCCTTTCACTATGAACCTGAAGGATCAAATGTGATAATTTAGTTAATGAATTTGTATATAGTGCTGTGTGTGTGTACGTGTGTACTTGTTTGCATACTGTCTCCCCATTAGATTGTAAGCTCCTTGAAGGCAGGGACTGCTTTTTGCCTCCTTGTATCCCTATAAATGGACAAAACAGCAGAAACTTTGAGTCTTAAAGTTTTTATGTGAGTGGGAAGACATAGGAGAAAACTCAAGATCTCTTCAATTCATAATTCTCTTCCTGTATTTCAATACAAAGGACCATCTCTTTTATGGAAGCAAGTGTCATAGCTGACATTTACTAGTCCTGGGGAAATCAGGACCTCTTGGGTTATTAATTTGTCATTGATGCCTGGAGAAGGCTGTGTCAGCCTACAGACTTATCAGACAAGTAGCAAATGTAATATTCTGGGGCTACTCACCAGTCTATCAAGTTCAATATGACGTGGTGTTTTTCCTATTAAAAATAGAATGTTGTCTGTTCTGTGCCAATGTCAAGATGATTCAGTCTGACCTCCACCCTTCTAAAACATATGCAAACACACACACACACACAGAGAAGTCCTCATGCAAAACCACACACCATGATGCTTACAACAAAGGCCACTGATGTCCAAGGCTATATTATAATCAAGCATCATTACAAAGAAAATTTATTTTAGATCATGTTAGAAAAAAATCAAGGCTGTTAGAATAACAGTGACCTAGCACCAGAAAGCGTATTGTATGGTGTGTGTGTGTGTGCGTGTGTGTGCGTGTGTGTGTGTGTATTTTCCCTAGAAGAACAAGTAATAGACTTGGGTTCTAATCTTAGTTGTACAGCTGGATTGTTTGTTGTTCATCATTCTTTTTCAAGGAGGACCAATGACATCATGGGGTGATATCTTGACTGCTCATGAATTAGATTTAAGTGAGGCAGAGTTGTGCCAAGTTGTTAGCCTCATTTCTCTCTTCCAGAGTCATAAAATCCAGTGGCAAGACAAAACTCAAGATGACTAGTGATGGTCCGGGATGTAGTGTGTGATGGAGTCTTTAATGTCTGACCAAGTTCTAAGCTCTCCCCCGCACCTGCTTCAGCCACCTTTGTGGCCATTGGAAGAGATCTTTCTTATATGCCCATTCCAACACCCCCTCTTCTTGGGGTAGGCATGCCCCTAACTGACTGATTGGTTTGAGGTCTGTTAGCTGCCCTCAATTTGGTTTAGTATAACAAAGGACAAATCACCAAATATCTATGTCTCTGCTTTACTGTTTGTGAAATCATCCTCATAACCCCATCTACTGAGTAGTAATATGGTAATATGATTCAGTCTTACCTGCACCCTTTGGAAACATATGCAGACACAGAGACACACACACACACACACACACACACACCTTCTCATGAAAAACCATGTATCATGATGCTTAAAACAACCTCTTTGGTAGGTATTGGTTGGTCCAACCTCTATCTTCTAGCATTCGGGGCTCACTGAAGTCCCAATTCAGTGTATATTACCAGCTTATCTCCTGCTTTTCTCTTCTGAACAACTTATGATTTATCCTAACCAGTCAGATCTGCCTCCAGACTCCTGCTCATAACATTTCCTTCTGTTTAGAATTCTCCCCTCTCTCTTCACATGTCTCATCTCTTCATGTCAAAATGAAACCCCATTTTCAAGACCTAGCACAAATGTGGTAGAATAGGAAAAACACTGATTCCAGAGTCAGAAGACCTGGGTTCAAATACTGACTCTGCCACTACCTTCATGACCTTGGTCAAGTTCCTTTGCCTCGCTGAGCCTTGGTTTGCTCTTCTTTAAGATAAAGGACTAAGTGACCTCTAAGATCTTTCATCTCTAAATTTTTGATTCTGTGGTCCTGAGTCTACTTTGATCTTCCCAGTTGGAAGGAAATTTTTCCTCCTTTCCCTGAGTCCCATGGTTCCTGACATAGCACTACTCTCATGGCACTTACTGACTCTTGTTCAGTCATTTCAGTCATGTCCAACTCTTGGTGACCCCATTTGGAGTTTTCTTGGCAGAGATACTAGACTGATTTGCTATTTCCTTCTCCAGCTCATTTTATAGTTCAGGCAAATGGGGTTAAGTGACTTACCCAGGGTCACACAGCTAGTGAGTGTCTGAGGCCAGATTTAAACTCAGTCTTCCTGATTCCAGGATCAGCTCTCTCTCCATTGTGCCCCCTAGCTGGCTAGTGCTTACATATTAACAGTCCATTACTATCTCACTTGTGAACCATAGTACTTACTTGAGATGGTTGGTCTAGGGGACCACTGCCCCACCTAGCTTTCTTATATTAGAGCAATCTGGGTCCGTGTTCTGTTTCTTTCACTGCAGTGTAATCTTAATGAGGGCAGGGAGCATGAGTGTCTGAGACCTGATTTGAACATCCTGACTCCAGCCATGCCACTCTAGCCATTGCACCAGCTAGCTGGCTGGTCTATTCAGAATTAGAGTGGGCAAGTGGAAGGGTAGGGAGTGAGAGTATTAGTGATTGGGTGTAAAGATTGATGGTTAGGAAGTTCCATGCTAGGCTACCAAGATGAATGCTCACCAGTCAGGATTTAGAGTCCTTGGGGTGGGAACCTGAGTCCTGGTTAGAGGTATAGGCTGGAGGGGGGGTATTATGGCATGGAGGTGAATGGAAAGCAACATGATAGGCTGGGGATGGGGCATGATAAGGTGAATTCTCACCAATCAGAACCACTTGGTAAGTGCAATTCACCCAGATGGAAAGATGCTCTCCTCTCCTTAACTCTTTCCTCAGAAATTCACCTCTTACCAGGACACACAAATTTTTTCTCCTGTTTTCATCATCTGCTTCTTTGAATACACTCCTTGCCATCAGTGGTCTTTATGTGATGTCTGCACTTTCTGTTGTGTGGGTTAGGTCCTCAGGCAGAGACAAGGGCTGATCTGGCCTATGGTTCAGGGTCCATTGTTATTCAGTTGTTTTAAGCTGTGTCCAACTCTTTGTGATATTCCACAATGGGAGAAAAGGACTTCTCATAACTCTGAAGTATGAGCCTCCTTTGTCAACATGTACTTTCTAAATTGAGAGTGGAGTACTCAAAAGGAGTGAAACATTGTGGTCTGGGACAAATTGGAGGCCCTTTGCATTTGACTGGACTCTCTGTAGAGATTCTCCAATGCATGCATGAGTTGGGGGAAGTAGCCCCATTAGGAGATGTTGCAATCTGAAGGATGAGGGCTTTGCCCAGGATTTTGGGGACCATTTGTGTTGATGTTTAAAACCATGGATGCCAAAAAGTATTGTGGTGGGGGCTCTGCCCACCCCAAAACTATTGAGGTTTCATGGTGTGTTGTGGTAGAATCATTTCAAAGAATTCAGAGTCAGACCACCTCTAATCCAAGTATAGGCATTTCTTGAGACTGACACCTCTCATGAAGTGGGCTAAGTTCCAAAAGGAACCAGCAACTTTGGAGAGAGCAAGATGGATTTTTATAGGGTAAAGATGCAATTACATAACCAAAATTTACATAGAATAGAGGAATATGATTAATATTAAAAAGCAGGAGGAGTTTGTTAAGGGATGGTTTGGTGGTTAAACATTCTGGTCATGCTGCCCTCCAATTGGCTAGCTATTGTGGTCCTGTTTGGTCTAGATGGATGATGTGATTACGATTGAATACAAGAACACACCTGGTTCTGTGGGAATGGGTCTAGGGGCAGTGACTAGGTAGAGGCTGTATCTGGATTCCCATCACATGGACACACCTACTGTTTCTGTGGGAACTAAGAGTTAAGGGACACACTTGTTGTTCCAGTGAGCAGTGAAGCATATATGAAGTTAGGACATTGGCAGGGGGACTAGGTAGGTACAGTGGGTCTACTGTTCTGTGGGCCCTATAAAATGAAGTTAGAATATTTGGGCTAGGGGTAGCTTCATTAGGATTCCATCAATTTGCATTGGCAAGAACCCACTGGATAGAGTCTCTATCCAGGATTCTCATTCTTGGATACCCTAGTTTTGCCTTCAGGTATCCACTAGAGAAAAACGAGCACTTTTTTTTCCCTGCTTTTGTTGATAACTGAACTGTTTTTCAATGTGCTTCTTTAAAAGTCAGTCTGATACCTTTGTGATAACCTTTGCTTGTTTGAATGCTCAAGTATTAATATCTGTTATATTACTGTATCCTTAGTAGGATAGAAGCTAAGATCTGTATAGATTTTTGTACCCCTGAAATACTGTTGTTCAGCAGTTTGCCTAGAGCACATTGTGACTAGCAATGCTGACTAGATAAAATGCTGAGCCTGGAGTCAAGAAGACCTGAGTTCAGACCCAGCCTCAGATCCAGCCTCAGACACTTCCTGGCTGTGTGACCTTGGGCAAGTCACTTAACATCTGTTTGCCCCAGTTTTCTCCACTGTTAAATGGGGATAATAAGAGCAAATGCCTCCCAAGGTTGTTCTGAGGATTACATGAAATAATTTTTGTAAAGTGCTTAACACAGTGCTTGGCACGTAGTGGTTTTAATAATTTCTTCTCCTTCCTTTCCTATGATCATTCACCAATGTGAATATTGTTCTTTTTCTTTTTATGCATGTCTGTGGTTGGCTTATTTGTGACACGAGTCTGGAGAGCTTGCCTAATATCCTTATGAACCACTAACTGGTACTAAAACCTTAGCAGTTAACCCTAGGGGCTTAATCTCCTTTTGGGAGCCCCTGTCTCTGATACTTTTCGGAGTTGTTTTCCTTTTAAATTAACCTGCTTTTCCTTGTGAAGGGTAAATTAGGAATGCTATTGGAATTGTCCTAATGCCTTATAAGGGATTGTCTGGGGAAATTTCAGGGGCCTTGTGGTACAGGAAACCAGAGAAAATCCATGTCTGGCCCTCCAGTGTGGTGGCCTTATGTGGGGTGGCTGGGGTGGGCAGTAGTGTTGTGACTGCTTGCTGTGCTTGGTGTTGGAGAGACCTGAGTTCAAATCTGAACTCAAATATTTACTAGGTGTTTGACCTTGGACAAGTCATTTAACCTCAGTCTGCCTCTGTTTCCTCAGTTTCCAAACAACATTGACACCTACCTTCTAGGGTTGTTGTGAGGATCAAGTAAGATATTTGTAAAATGCTTATTAGCACAGTGTCTGGCACATTGTAGGTACTTAATAAATGCTTATTCCCTTTTGTTTATATATGAAGGTCAGGAGAGCTAAAGCCCCAAATGATCTGATGCTTACAGATGAATACTTAGCTTCCCTCACTGACCTAATTTTATGGGAATCTGCAGATAACAGAAATAGCCAGCATTTATATGATGCTTTAACACTTGCAAAGCACTTTACTAATATGATGTCATTTGATTCTCACAACAACCTTGGTAGGTAGGTGCTGTTATTATCCTCATTTTACAGATGAGGAAACTGAGGCAGGCAAAACTTACGTGGCTTTCCTTTAGTCATATATCTTGGAAGTATCTGAAGCTGGATTCAAATTCAAGTTTTCTTGACTCCAGACCCAGCCCTCTATCAATTACCCTACCCAACTATGAGGGCTTCCTTCTTACTTTGAAAACTCCTGGAAAACAGCAGATATGCAACAAGATTGGAGATGGGTAAACATTATCCTGCTTTATAAACATAAGGGGGATTTTCCAGTATAAGAAGTAAAGCCTTCCATTCATGACAAAAGTCTAGAACATATTATTCAAGGGATAGTTTGTGTGCACTAGGAAGAAAAAAAAACTGCTATGAGCCAGCATGGTTTCATCAAGAACAAATCATATCAGGCTAATTTAATTTCTCCTTTGGGCAGAGTTACTTGGTTGGCAGCTCAGGGGATTGCCAAAGCACAGTGGTTCCCAGCCTGTGACTTGTGGACACTAGAGGGGCTGGGGTGGGGCAAAGAGTTATTTCAAGGGCTTTGTGAAACTACGTGTCATTTCAAAACTAAGCAAACAGATCTGTAAGCTGAATGAATACTACTTATATATGGATTGCTGTTCTTCAAATATATGTAGATTATATTGTGATCAGTAAGATATATATTCATGTACTGAATACATAGTACCTTTTTGTTATTTTGTGTTACCTCCATTCATTCTAAAGTACAAATATCATGTTATGGGGGAGGGAGGTGGATAGGTTTGACGTTTTGGTTGGGAACTGTTACTGTAGACATACTTGGCAAGACATTTATGAACATGTTTCATCAGAGTCTTGTGGACATGAGATAAAGGCTAGATTACACAGGTAAGAGCATTCAGAAATGGCTGAATAATTGAACCAAAAGAGCATTGATTAATGAAACATTGTTAACCAGGAGGTTGGTTTCTGATGGAGAGCCTCAGGGATCTGTCCTTGGTCCTCCGGCATACTTAGCAGGTATGTTAATGGCATAAAACTGAGAGGAACAGATAATGCATTCTAAAACAGAATCAAGATACAAAAGATTCCTTGCAGAATGGAACAATAAAATGAAGTTTATGCTTTGAAATTCTGATGGATCCATCATCTCACTCCTTTAGGCACTCTTTCCACTGGTTTTGATGGAATTCCTTCAGTACTTTCTCATCCCTCATAACTCAGATGACCATGGGATCATAGATTCAGTGATGAAAATGATCCTATAAAGTCCATCTAGCCCAAACTCCTCATTTTAAAGATGAGGAAACTGAGACCCAAGGAGCTTAAGTTAACTGCTCAGTCATATGAGTAGTAATTGGTGACACCAAGCCCCAAAGCAGATCCTCTTGCTCTAAATATAGAATTCCTTCCACTGTATCACACTAACTACTGGGAGGGGGGCTGGGGAAGGCGGTGGGGTTCCTTTAGACATTTTGCCATCTCATGGGTAGCAGTGCAATAACTGGACCATCCATTTAATATCCTTCATTTTTGTTATGTGAGTAATCTACCTTCCTTTCTGGGCTTAGTTTTGATTGTTTTATGTAACTTCTTATGCATAAATCATCATTACCAATGTTTCTGCAGCCTGATACTCTCTTACAATCTTAATCTCTCCATTGAACTTTGGGTCATTATTTTGACATCATGTTACGTGATTCACAGAGAGTAGCTTATAATTATAGCAAATACTATGTAATTTCCCAAAGGTAATATGGTTCATACTCTTCCTGATGTCTTCTGGGCTTGTATCATTTTATATATGTAGTTCCTGTCCAAGATATATGTACCAATAGGCAATGTAATCATTCTATCTAATATAGATTTTTATCCACTTTGTTTTTTTGCATTGTCCAATCTCTTTTTTTCTCTTTTTATTTTTGTAGGGGCTGTTGGGGTTAAATGACTTGCCCAAGGTCACATGGCTAGTAAGTGTTAAGTGTCTGAGGCTGGATTTGAACTCAGGTCCTCCTGACTCCAGGGCTGGTGCTCTATTCACTGTGCCACCTAGCCACCCCTAGTCCAGTCTCTTTTTGAATGACCTTGGATTCAATTGAGAAGACTTATGGTGTTCTGAGACAATATAAATAGTGCTTTTTTTTTTTTACATTTTTCTATATCTGTTATTTCATTAGCATAAGAAACTTCATGATATGGAAACTTCCTCTACAGTTATAAATCAGCAACTTGCTGACAACTTATGGTCTTAGTGAGATGCCAGGGTCTCTGAGACAGTAAGTGGTTTCAGAATAACACAGCCATTATGAGTCAGTAAGTAGCAAGACTTTGATCTAAGACTTTCTGACTCCAAAGGTCAGCCATCCATTCTCCATATCACACTGCTCATTTATTAGTGTAATGCCCTCTGCAAATAGCAGTATTTTGGGGGTTTCACTATATAGATAGGCTCCTTCTGCATTTAGACAGGGTCTACACTAAAATAACATAAGAGTACTTCATAGTTATAACCACAGACACAACTTTGATCAATGAGCCTTTCATTATCTGTACGAAAATGAGAAGGTACTGAATTACCAAAGATTTTTACCAGTGTCATGGACAATCTTGTACAAAGATGAATTTAACAGGGATAAATGTGAAGTCCTATGTGCAATATGTATGAGATATGGTTCAACAATAGCCCTTGTGAAGAAAATAAAGACCTGAGTGTTTCAGTGAATGAAAAGCTCAGAAGAAGCTAATGGAGAGGCATGGCAGCCAAATAAGCCAATGTGACTGGCATAGTGGATAGAGTGCTGGGTCTGGAAATCAGGAAAACTCATCTTCTGGAGTTCAGATCTAACCACAGACACTTATTGGCTGTGTGACCTCTGGGCAAGTCAGTTAACCTTGTTTGCCTCAGTTTTCTCATCTGTAAAATGACCTTGAGAAGGAAATGGCAAACTACCCCAGTATCTTTGCCAAGAACACACCAAATGGGGTTGCAAAGAGTCGGACATGATTGAACAACAACATCAATTTTCCAGAATTCCATCTCCAAAACTTTCTACCTTCTTGATACCAGACAAGTCACTTAACCTCTCCAAGCTTCAGTGTCTTTGTAAAACAGAAATGATTCTTGTAGTACCTAACACAAAGGGTTATTATGAACAAAATGTATCATCAGACTTAGCTATGGAGATGTTATTAATATAGAGATGGACAGGTTGGAATATAAATTTAGTCAGAGGATATTTACTATTAATAAATTACTGACAGGATGTGATTACTGTTCCTTATTTTTAAAAAAAGGCATTTCTAATTTCAGTTACTTTTAGTAATTCCTCCAGTAAATAGTGCAGACTATCTGGGTTCTGGCATTGATTTGCCCTTTAATCTTTTATTTTTCAAGATATTCTTTTTTTTCTGGAGATTTGTACAGATTCATTGTTTTCATTCCAAAAACAGTATGTGATGCAGTTTTTCATCTGAAAATAGTGCTTGGGGGTTACAACTCCCATACATCCTTGGGCAGTTTCAGAAAAAGGGCATGATTTTACTTTTTTCTTTGACAGGACATTGGTTGGGAATTTCAACACGGTGTGGTAGATAACCCAGTCAACTGGGAGTCAGGAAGATCTGTGTTCTAATATTGCCTTGCTTGCTCACTAGTGATGTAACACTCAACACGTCACTTAACTGTTCTATGCTTCAGTTTCCCTATGTATAAAATGTGGATAATGCTAACACCAGCTGCTCCACAGGGTTGTAGCAAGGTTCCACTGAGGGCATGTATCGAAAGTGCTTTGCACACCTTAAAGTGCTATAGAAATGTTGGTTATTTTTCTTTTCAGCCTTCTTTTCTAGTAGGCAGAAGAAGTTAGAAAGGAGCCCATGTTTTATTTTTTTGCTTTGTGGAGGGGAAAAGGCAGGGCAGTTGAGGTTAAGTGACTTGCCCAAGGTCACACAGCTAGGTTTGTGTTACGTGTCTGAGGCTAGATTTGAACTCAGGTCCTCCTGACTCCAAGGCTCTATTCACTGCACCACCTAGCTGCCCCAAAGGAGCCCATGTTTTAGAGAAGGGTGGGATCTTAGAGATCATGTCCTCCATCCTCTTATTTTTAGATGAAGGGAATTTTGGCCTTTGTTCTGACCAACAAAGAAAAGCTGATGTGGCAGCTAGTTGGCCCAGTGGAAAAAGCTCAGGACCTGGGGTTGGGAATACTTGAGCTCAAATCTTACCTCACTTACTGGTTGTGTGGCCTTTGGCAAGGCACTCTGCCTCAGTTTCTTCCTCTGTAAAATGGAAATAATAATTGCACCTATTTCTCAAGGTTGAAAAGATAAAATGAGACAATATTTTCTAAACCTTAAAGCATTATATCAAAGCTAGGTATTGTTATTGCCTATTATTATTATTATTATTATTATTATTATTTAGGAATAGTAGAAACTTTGGGAGAAAGTCACCATACTATTGTTGATAGCCAAGTATAAGATGATATAGCTGTGGAAAGAAATGATAGAAAGTTAGGCATATGTCCTGCATTTCAGGAAGTATCCAAACAGAGACTACACCTTTTAGGATGGAAGGTGCAGATGAAATTCCTACATAGAATGAGAGACTGCATTGAGCACATCGACTTTCTCTAACAAAATTTAGAGCTCAGTATTCTACTCCATGTGAAAAAAAGATCATCTGAAAAGCTGCATAAAATCTTTGCTCCAGTGAAAAATGCTTGTTGAGGAAAGACCCAAAATCTGATGACTATGGGTGTGATGAAGAGTATTGGTGTGGAGATCAGAAGACTTGAGTTTTACTCTTGTTTCCTCCATGAATAAGCTATAAGATGTTGACCAAGTCATTTATCCTAAGTGGGCCTCAGCTTCCTTATCTGTTAAATGAGGGTTTGGGCCATGGGCTCTGTTTCTATGATGCTATGAGTGGAGATGCCCCAAGTCATAGTTCACAACAGCGCTGTCATTGTTTATAAATAATTACCTGTATGATTTCTGGGGAATCTTGGGAAGGTCTTCCTGCTCTAAAAAACATACCTTCTCCTGAACTAAAATTCAGCAGAGAGCAGTTAGGATTTTGTACAAGAGCTAGAGTGCTGGATTCAAAGGCAAGAAGGTCTGAATTTGAATCCTGATGAAGACACATTAGTCATGTGAGCCAAGGCAAGATATTTACCTACGTACTCTGTGCCCCAGTTTTCTCACCTGTAAAATGAGGAGGTTAGAGTTGGTACCTTCCAGGCCTAAATCTATGATCCTATAATCTTTTTTTGCGTAATTTTCCCTTTTAAAAGAGGACTATCCATATGAGGGTTTTTATTATTCATTTAACTTTACCAAGTAGCTATTAAACAACTGCAAGGCTTGCAGCTTCTGAATGCTAGTCTAAAGAGGACCCTAATCTTCAGAAATTTACTGTCCAATTTGGGAGATGGAACAGATAACCTATAACAAAGTAATCAACAATGCAGCTGTGAATTGAGGCCTGCACTCAGAGGTAGGAGACTTGGGTTTGAATTTCTGTTATTTAATGTCTCTGAACCTGTTTCCCCAGTTGTAAATGTGGATAACATTGGCACTTGTGAGATTCAGATGAGATGGTCTGTTTGGAAAGGGTTCTGAGTTGCTCTCACTGATGGAAAAAATATATGCTTTAGTAGCTGATTAAATGCCCAAATTCAGAGTCAATTTGGTGCAGAGGGGAATGTCGCTGCGGACCTGGATTCATTTCCAGCTATACTGCCTTCTCTTTGTGATCCTGAACAAGTTACTTCTCAGTGCTCAGTTTTCTTATCTGTAAATTGAAGGGGTTGGTCTGGATTAACTGAGAAACGGATTGCTGGCTTTCCCCACACACTTATAAATTTAATCTGCATGATTAAAACTATCTCCATATCTTTCTTAAATTTACCCAATTAAAAATCAAAGCATAAGGTATAAATGATCACACTGAAAATTTAAAAATCAGCTCTCTGAAGCTGATCGGAACTGGTTCTACCACATCCCTGCAGTCTGAGGCCACTTTCACTATATATCCAGGATTCTAAGTTCATCACAATTTTTTGAGTCATCTGGGAATGGGCAGAATCAATCCATCTTAAATCCTGAACCAAGGTTATTGTCAAGGCAGCTTTGTAATAACCAGAGAGACCTAGCACATCCCTCCTCCCTGTTCCACCCCAAGTCCCCATGTCAGTTATTTCATTTCCTTCCAAGATAATATCAATTTCCCACTTCCTATAGAGCAGGAGCAACATTGGCCACACGTGGTACTACTAGATGTTGTGCACATTTATATATTTTTCTCATGGTGTTAGAAAACCATCTGCTGAGAGAAATCTGTGCCCTTGTTGCATTGCTTCTGCAGGAGGGAGCCAGTTTCAACAGTTCAAGTGCCTGGAATGATGATGGTGATGTGAAATGGTTTGGTTAAGTGGAAATTTTGAGTTTAAAAAATTTATTTAGAAAGGGTAATTGAGTAATTGAAAACAGACAGGAACTGTCCAAAGAGTGAAGCAAAACCAATTCTAATAAACATGTAAACATGTCATGGCCTGTTGATTTCTTCCCCACTCCACAGTTCATGATTTGTAGGAGCCAATGTGATGTTTCCCTTAGGAGTTTCCAAAGGATGCCAGATTGGAGGCAGATTCTCAAGGTTAAATGCAGTTTTTATTGTTCTTTTGTTGTTCTATTATTAATTGAGGCAAACTCACTACTCAGGTTTGCACAATCGGGCATAGGTGTGTCACTGTTAGTCCTGGCTTCCCTGTAGCAAAGTAAAGACAGAAAGGCATTTTCATGCTAGTGGCCTGAGGTTAAACCTAGTAAGGTTGTGTGTTCTCTCTTCTTGATGTACTTTTCCAGATTGTGGGTGCAATATTTGGGGATTAGTGACTATAGTCTTTCTTTACTTGGGTTAACCCAGGTTAGGGGGCAAGCTCCATTGACCCAGGTTTCCCTTAAAAAAGGAATACAGCACTTTAAAATATATATATATTTATTTATTTATTTTTAGTTTTAAACATTCATTTCCACAAGATTTTGAGTTAAGATTTTTTCTCCCTCTTTTCCCCTACCCCCACCCCAAAATAGCAAGCCTACTGAATACCCCTTCTCCCAATCTGTTCTCTCATATCCTCCTCCATTACTCCCCCACCAAATTTCTAGTAGGGCAAGATGGATTTCTGTATCCCCATGCCTGTATATCTTATTTCCCAAGTGCATGTAAAAAACATTTTTTTAAAACATTTGTTTTTAAAACTTTGAGATCCAGATTTTAAACATTTGTTTTTAAAACTTCTGAGTTCCAGATTTTTTCCTTCTTCCCTCCTCACCCACCCCCACTGGGAAAATAAGCAATTCAATATAGGTTGTACATGTGTAGTTACCCAAATCATTTCCATAATAGTTATATTGTGAAAGACTAACTATACTTCCCTCCATTCTATCCTGCCCCCCACTTATTCTATTTTCTCCTTTGATCCTATCCCTTTTCAAAAGTGTTTGCTTCTAACTACCCTTTCCCCCAATCAGTCCTTCCTTCTATCATCCCCCCTCTTATCTCCTATCCCACTATTTTCCTGTAGGGTAAGATACCCAATTGAATGTGTATGTTATTCCCTCCTTAAGACAAATTCAATGAGAATAAGGTTGACTCATCTCTGCTTCCTGCTCTTCCCCTCCATTGTAACAGTTATCTCTTGCCTCTTTTATATGAGATATTTTACCCGACTCTATCTCTCTCTTTCTCCTTCTCTCAATAAATTCCTCTCTCACCTCTTAATTTTATTTTTTAGGTATCATCCCTTCATATTCAACTCATCCTGTGCCCTCTGTCTATGTATACATGAACATACATATGCCCACACTCACATATATATTTATATACACATACACCCTCCTATATATATATATATATATATATATATATATATATACACACACATACATACATATAGATTCCCTTCAACTATCCTCATACTGAGAAAAGTCTTATGAGTTACAATAATCATTTTTCCATATAGGAATGTAAATAGTTTAACTTTAATAAGTTATTTATGATTTCTTTTTCCTGTTTACCTTCTCAGGTTTCTCTT
>CM053594.1:110042494-110075790 GCA_028646575.1 Pseudocheirus occidentalis
ATATATACACACACATACATACATATAGATTCCCTTCAACTATCCTCATACTGAGAAAAGTCTTATGAGTTACAATAATCATTTTTCCATATAGGAATGTAAATAGTTTAACTTTAATAAGTTATTTATGATTTCTTTTTCCTGTTTACCTTCTCAGGCTTCTCTTGCTTCTTGTATTTGAAAGTCAAATTTTCTGTTCAGCTCTGGTTTTTTTTCATTAAGAATGCTTAAAAATCCTCTATTTCATTGAATGACCATATTTTCCTCTGTAGCCTTACACTCAGTTTTGCTGGGTATGTGATTCATGGTTTTAGTCCTAGCTCCTTTGACTCCAGAATATCATATTACAACCCCTTTGATTCCTTGATGTAGAAGCTGCTAGGTCTTGTGTTATCCTGATTATGTTTCCACATTATTCAAATTGTTTCTTCAAGATTGCTTGCAGTATTTTCACCTTGACCTGGGAACTCTGGAGTTTTCTTTTTGGGATCTTTTTCAAGAGGCAATTGGTGAATTCTTTCCATTTCTATTTTGCCCTCTGGTCCTAGAATATCAGGGCAATTTTGCTTGATAATTTCTTGAAAGATGTTGTCTAGACTCTTTTTTTGATCATGGCTTTCAGGTAGTCCAATAATTTCTTAAAATTATCTCTCCTGGATCTATTTTCCAGGTCAGTGATTTTTCCAATGAGATATTTTCACATTGCCTTCTATTTTTTTCATTTGTTTGGATCTGTTTTATAGTATCTTGATTTCTCATAAAGTTATTACCTTTCAATTGCACCAATATAATTTTGAAGGAGTTATTCCCTTCAATGAGTTTTTGAAATTCCTTTTCCATCTGGCAAATTTGGCTTTTTAAGGCGTTCTTCTCATGTTTTTTGGGCCTCTTTTGCCATTTGAGTTAGTCTTTTTTAAGGTGTTATTTTCTTCAGTGTATTTTTGTGTCTCCTTTAGCAAGCTGTTGACTCACTTGTCCTGATTTTCTTGCATCATTCTCATTTCTCTTCCCAGTTTTTCCCCTGCTTCTCTTACTTGATTTTCAAAATCCTTCTTGATCTCCTCCATGGCCTGTAACCAATTCATATTTTTCTTGGAGGCTTTTGATGCAGGAGTTCTGACTTTGTTGTCTTCCTCCCACTCCATGCGTTGATCCTTTTTGTCCCCAAAAAAGGATTCTGTGGTTTGTTTGTGCTTCTTCTGCTTGCTCATATTGCCAGTCAATTACTTGAATTTTGAGATCTTTTTCATGGTAGAACTCTGCTTCCAGAATGGAGAGAACTTTGTCCCAAATCGCTGGGGATTTTGCAACTGCCAGAGCTATTAGAAGGGCACCCTCTCTTAAGCCCCCACAAGCTCTGGGTCACTGGCCAGACATCCCAGGACCCCCACCCAAGACTGTGATACAGATCCAAGCAGGTTAAAGCAAAAGCAATTACCTTCTGAATGGTTGCTTGGTCCTTCTACATCCACACAGGGCACAGCTGCCATAGCTTCATTGCTTCTCACCCTGGGGGCAGGGTTTTGACCGTGCTCTTCTGTTCCTTCTCCCTCCCCCCATTCCAACACAGTTCCACACTGAGCTTTTACTTTGTCTTTGGTGTTTATGGGTTGAGAAGTTTAGAAACCACCACAGTTGCTGGTGATTCACTCTCTTGAAGTCTGCTCTGGCCGCCACTGGTTGGGGCCACCCTGGGGCCAGAACCACGGGGCTCATGGGGGATTGTACTTGGCTCCCAGCCATGCGCGATAGACCCTTCCTGTCAGCCTGCCAGGCTGCCTTCAGCAGGAGATTTGTTTCTCTCTGTCACTTTGTGAGTTCTGTAGCTCTAAAATTTGTTTAGAGCCGTTTTTCTTTTTACAGGTATTGGAAGTGATTGGAGTGGGAGCTCACACCAAGTTTGTGCTTCTTCTTGGCCATCTTGGCTCCACCAGCACTTTTCTTTTGGAAACAATGTTCATATAGTTAGTTAAGGAGGTACTCTTCAGTTCATTTTATAAACAGCAGCCAAATGCATACTCCTGAAGCACAATTCTGATCATGTCATTCCTCTGCCGGTGGATAGAGCGCTGACCTTGAAGTCAGGAAGACTCCTTTTCCTAGGTTCAAATCTGGCCTCAGACACTTACTAGTTGTGTGACCCATGGGCAAGTCACTTAACCCTATTTGCTTTGGTCTCCTTATCTGTAAAATGAGCTTCAGAAGGAAATGACAAACCACTCTTTTATCTTTGCCAAGAAAATCCCAAATGGGATTACAAAGAGGCCAATATGACTGAAACAACTAAACAACAAATGGTGCTATAATTATCCCCATTTTACTGTTGAGGAAACTGAGGAAAAGAGATTAAGTCACACAGGTAGTAATGAGGGTAGATTTGAACTCAGGCCTTCCTGACCCTAGTTCCACTGCTCTATCTACTGTGCCACCAGTTACCATGAAAAGATGGACTTTTCTTTTCTTTTTTGTCTTGTATCCCTAGTACCCAGCACATCATATCCTGGGATCATACCTTTGGAGCTGGATAAGTTATTAGACTTAATCTAGTCCAATCCCTCATCTTATAGGAAAGTGAGGTTCGGTGATGTGCCCATGATTACATATAACTATTAGAGGTGGGATTAGAACCCAGGTCTTCTGACTCTATGGGTCTTTCCATTATAGCGTGCTGCCTCCCTTGAGGTGCTTCATAAATACTTAATGAATTTGTTTTGGATCTGGGACTAGTGGCAGAGGAAGAGAAGGCATAATCTGCTGTTAGACCCTGGAAGGACTGAAGAGGAGATTTGGTTTAGGGGATTGTCCAGAGTCAGTACAATTTGTTAAGTAGACTTTAAAGAATTAATGAATTTTGATAAATACCCTAGATTCGGACACCCAGCTGGGATCACGGATGTACAGAGTTGTTTATCTTTCATATTGGAATGTGAGGGTTTTTTTTCTTATTTTGTTTAGAATGTGGGCTGGGAAGATGTTTTTGCCCTTCTTTGTATTCCTGGTGCTTAGTACCATGCCTTACCTGTAATAAGAATTTCAATAATTCTGTTGATTGACAGAATTATTTATCTGGCAGATTCTAGAATATTGCAGGTATTTCTGCTTCATATCTCTTGTGCCCTTCCCCTTCCCCCTCCCATTTTTTTGGTTGTGAATACTGTTTACAAATCAGAGTCTTAGCTTGTTTACAGAGTAGGATCTGACAACTGAATTGGTTTGTTTTTTAACTCATCTTGATCACTGCAGCAGTGTGTAAGTAATGCTTTCATGAGCCTAGTAAGAGGAAATGTCCCAATGCCACATAACTGAACAGATTTAGGTTTCAGATTTGCCATAGATCCCATCTGATGTGGGGTCTTTTACCAAGGCAACCCCATGGCAGGGACCTAACAGAATCTGATTAGATTTTGATAGAAAGCTGAATAATTCTCCAACATATAAGAAAGTTGACTGCATTCAGGAATATATGCCAAAAGCTTCTCTTGGGAAAATATATGTTTGTTAAGAGAAAAGTGTTTTAGTTACCAGAGGAATGATTTTCAGTGAGGATGAGTCATTTAAAGATGAAGGTTTTCTCATGGTCATTTAATTGAAAGTTCACCTTACTTTGACACTGATGTTTCAATTCAGAATTTCATGCAAGAGCTCTCTAGAGTAGGAGATAATCAGTCAGAGATAATTGAATTGATTTAATTTAACATTAGAAGAGTTAATTCTTTTAAAAATGGCTAGTTTTTCAGGTGAAACATTTTCTTCAGTTGGATTATTCTCTTTATGTTTAGGAGAGAGAGGTAAAATGATTTAAGTGGAATTTTTTCTTTTAGAAATAACAAGGATGAATATTTTAATTGAATGAAGTTTTTTAGCTCAGGAAAACTGAAGGGGCATTGATCACAGTTAATAAATTGCATAGCTAGAAAGAGACATCTGTCATTAATTATGTGATCTTGAATAAGTCACTTTACCTGTGTAGATTTTATTGCCTGTGTAGATTTTTTGCCCCATCTTAAGAGAAATCACAGAATATTGTAGTTTCTGAAGAACTGAAATTGAAGGCAAGAAGAAGGTACATGACATAGCAATATATTAGCAATGAATGAATGAAAAAGCATTTGTTAAATGCTTATTGTCACTGTCCAGTTGTTTTTCAGTTTTGGCCAATTCTTCATGACTGCATTTGGAGTTTTCCTGGCAAAGATACTGGAGTGGTTTACCATTTCCTTCTCCAGTTCATTTTCCAGATGCAGAAACTCAGGCAAACAGGAGTAAGTGACTTGCCAAGGTCACACAGCTAGTAAGTGTCTGAGGCCAGATTTGAATTCGGGAAGATGAATCTTCCTCACTCTTTCTACTGTGCCATCTTGTATTAGATGCTTACTTTGTGCTAGACATTGTATTAAGCACTAGGGATACTGATAACAAAAAGAAGACAATCTCTGCCCCTAGTAAGCTTACATTTTAATGGGGGAAGACTACACTTCTCCCAGGAGTGGTGGCCAAGGAGAGGTGTTTTGGTCTGAGGAGTCACAGAGATAATGAGTGAGATCATTTATCAGTCAACTGACTTATCCTTTCCAGCTAGTGTAGGACTGCTTTGATTGTTGTTCCCAGAGTAATAGGTGAAAAATGAGGAGGCAACAGAAAGGGTAGGATAATGCATGTGTCATGGCAGGAAAATGGAGAGCATGTAGCATGATGGGTCTGGGGACCCGGAGCAGAGGACACAAGGGTGTAAGCTGGAATGCTGAGTCTGAGGAGAGTAGAATGAGAAGAGGTAGTGGAAAGGGAGTTGGAGCAGAGCCTGCTGGGTGTCAGAGCTATGGTGAAATCTCATCTAATCAAGAAGATAAGGACTGAGGGCAGGGATTCATTTCAAGGTAATGATAATTCTGGACTCTCTCTCCCAAAGGGAAACCTGCTACATTTTCCCTCAGGGAATTTTGAAGGGGACCTTTAAGTTTAGGGGTAGCTCCTCAATTGCATTTAACCAATTAACATTAGTTATTCTTTACAAAAGAATTTTTAATTAGAAGATTTATCAAGAACATAAATATAAACATCTTCCCTCCAGAGCTAGGATCACACTCCTCTATACCACATTGGTCTCTTACTCTTACCACTTGGTCTCACATTTAATGTGGTTCCTACATAGCATTTGCCCCACCAAATTCAGTTCTGAAAGAAGAATGGCCAATGAGTTCCTGTGTTCAATCATTTTTTAGTCATGTACAACTTTTCATGTTCCCATTTAGGACTTTCTTGACAGAGATACTGGAGTGCTTTGCCACTTCCCTCTCCAGCTCATTTTATAGATGAAGAAATTGAGTCAAACAAGGCTAAGTGACTTGCCCAGGGTCACACAGCTCATAAGTATCAGAAGCCAGATTTGAACCCAGGAAGACGCCTCTTCCTGACTCTAACCTTGGCGCTCTATCCACTGTGCCACCAATGGGTGTGTGAATCCTTATGTCCTCTACTGCTAGGTTAGGTCAAGCAAGTTGCTCAGAATTTTGCTCCTCATTCTCTAGCTTCTGACAATTTCAGGCGTGCACCATAGCTCCTGGACTTTGATAGCTCTTGGAGACTCTGGAGTCTTTTGGACTCTTCTGACCTTTCAAAGCTCAATGTCAGAGCCATCTCAAGCCTCCTTAACTTAATGCAGGAAAGAGTAACCAAATGGGCAAAGAAAAAAGGTCTGCCATAGGTTACCTTGTATGGGGAGCACCAAGATCACTCCTCCTATATCATCATCATCATCATCATCATCATCATCATCATCAGACACTACATGGTGCTTTAAGGTGAGCAAAACACTTTACAAATATTATCTAATTTGATCCTCAGAAAAACCCTTGGAAGTAAATGTTATTATTATGCCCATTTTACATAGGAGGAGACTGAGGTCAAATGACTTACCCAGCATCACACAAATTTCTGAGGCTGGATTTAAACTCAATTCTTCTTAACTCTAGGTCCAATGCTTTATCCACTGTAAAGGAAAGAACCAGGTCAAAGGAAAAGATTCACTTTTTTTGTGAAAGTTTAGGGGTAGCTCCCCAATTGCATTTAACCAATTAACATTAATTATTCTTTACAAAAGAATTTTTAATTAGAAGATTTATCAAGAACATAAGTATAAACATCTTCCCTCCAGAGCTAGGGTCACACTCCTCTATACCACCTTGGTCTCTTACTCTTACCACTTGGTCTCAAATTTAATGTGGTTCCTATATAGCATTTGCCCCACCAAATTCAGTTCTGAAAGAAGAATGGCCAGTGATTTGTGAATGTACCCCAATTCCACCTATATAGCCAATCAGCAGTCTATCTTCTTATCTACGGTTAACAGACTAGAAAGACTTACAGAAGAACTTGTTGTGTTCCAAATCTGGGAGCAAGGCACTTCCACAACCTTCAGTTAAATGGATAACCCATAGACCTGGTCCATGAGTACATATATTTTTGATGGACACCATGGATAGACAATGAGCCAGTCCCCAAATTGAATAGCATGTGAAGGCTATGCTGAGTTTGCTTTGAGATATGACCATTTAATGACTCACAAAATTCTCTCTGAAACAGAATCATTATTTTAATATTAATACTCTTTCAATGATGCTGTTTGGTTTCAAACCATAAAACACCCAAGTCTCGAAAGAATTGCAATTTCAGGTCACCTAGAGGGAAACGAAATGTGTATAGTAGGTATGTGTTACAGCATAATCAAGAGATGTTTATGTGAGGGAAGTGGCATAAGACCAAAGAGGAAAATGAGCCCAGAAGGAAATGGTCTAGTCATGTAGCCATGGTGAGGAATAACCCACAAATAGTTTATATGCTCCATTGGTATCTACCCAATGTCAAGAGATGTGGGGAAAAGCCCTTTGCATGTTGAGTAGACCCCTTGTGGAAGATCTGTGAGACCCTCATCCCCTCTCCTCATCATTTATATAGTACTTTAAAGTTTACAAAGTTCTGTCTTCTTTCTGTCTTCACAATAGCCCTGGGAGAGAGGGACTATTGTTTTCCCTATGATACAGTGGGGGCAACTGAGGCAGATGGAGGTTGAGTGACTTGTCAAAGGTCATACAGCATCTGCGGCTATATTTGAAGTCTAGTCTTTCTGATTGCAAGACTCTATCCACTGCACCATCTAACTGGCTAAGGAAGCTCTTCCTCATTGCAGTCAGCAGTTGTGATTCTGCTTTCTTGTTATCAGCTTATATTTCATCAGTATGGACATCACAGCAGTATGGCTATCAGGCTGAAGTCCCTGCATTATAGTATGACCATTAGGCCATACTCACCAAACTGAGGTGAGCTTTCAATTAAATGGCTCAGCCCAGCTTCAGACCAAACAGGCATGTAGATCATGATGATGTCTCAGAGCCATAATCACTTATTTTTGCCCTTGGGGAAGGTAGCACAAGATGTATCTAACGTGCTACTGGAGGTGGAAGGAGTGAAGCAGACCTGGGAGGGGAGCAAGTGCACATCATTTGATAACTTCCTATTTTAACTACTTACTCTAAGTGCTAAACTCAGTTGTTCTAGGCCACTGGGGATTGCAAGTGCTGAGAGCATTCTCCAGATTTCAGCACCTTGGGGGAAAACCCCCTCCCTTTAGTCCTAGCTCTTAATAGCTGTATCAATACCATTGTTACACTTGAGACTGTCCCAGAGAACTACTCCAGCTGCCTGAACTGAGAGCAGGTCTGTGACAAACCCTGAGCCAGTAATAGGACTGATGACCACAATGGTCTTTTGTTAATATTAATTTTCTTTTGTTACATAGGAGGAGACTGAGGTCAAATGACTTACCCAGCATCACACAAATTTCTGAGGCTGGATTTAAACTCAATTCTTCTTAACTCTGGGTCCAATGCTTTATCTACTGTAAAGGAAAGAACCAGGTCTTTTGTTAAATTGTGCATGGGAGATTTCAAAGCAGAAGACTATGGGTGGGATATTCACATGTGTGTCTGCATGTGTTTGCATGTGCACGTGTGGCTAAATAAGATTCAAACAGGAGATACATAATAGTTTGCTGTATCATGCATCTATATGTAGTCCCATATCTCCTTACATAAATGGAAAGAGATACATCAAACCTGTAATTTTGAAGACATTATCTGCCTGCCAGTATCCATTTCCCAGGTGATGCTGATAATATAGGTGCCTTAAAATAGCTAAAAACAAGTCGTTCCCATGAGGCATAGATTACCAGTGTGTCTATTGCTCATCATTGACATTCTTTGGCAGAGTGCATGGACTGTGCTGAGCACAGGGACACTAAATTATAGCTTGTCATTCCATTGAACCCCGTGGAATTGAAGGAAAACAATGTGATCTGTCCTTTAAATGAGCCAAGAATAGTCCTCAATATCTCACGCCTCTCCTACTAATACAGTGGGATTTTCCAGTACCTGTTTCACCATGAAATATTGTTGCGGTCCCAAGTTTTCTCCTTTCATATAGGTGAGGGAGCATGACATAGTAGAGACTGCTGTTTTGGGAAAAGGAGAGAGACCTGAGTTCAAGTTCAGATGTTCTTACTGTGTGACCCTGGGCAATTTGCTGAAACTTTCAGTGCCCTAGGCAACTCTCTAAGGATATAAGATGCAGAGAAAGGCACGACTTGCACTGGCAGAGGGGGTTCCCTACAGTAATAGAATTAGAGGTTTATCCTTGTCCTAGTCTTTGGAGGCAGTATGCTTGGAGAACAGGTCCTGAAATCCTGAAAGGAGGACCCAGGTTCAAGTGTTGCCTCTGACACATACTAGCTGTGTGACCAGGGGCAATTCAGTTCAGTTTGGAACAACCCAAGCAAAAGCCAGTCTGCATTGGTAGAAGAAGTTTCCACACCAGGAGTTCCTCAAACCAATGAAATCACAGGTCCTTCCTCTGACCCTCTCCACTCTACAAATCCACAAAATGTTGGGCAAACCTCTTTCTGATTGCAAGACTGTCTGTGATAAGAAGGATTATCATAGTGTTTCTGCTATCTGGTATGCATATCATAGAATCATTACAATAAGGATGCATTAAGTACCTACTATATACCATTTATTCTGACTATTTCCCATGCCTGGAATGCCCTTCCTCCTCCACTGCAGCTACTGACCTCTCTGGAAGCCTTCCCAAACCCTTCTTAATTCCAGTGCCTCCCATGTGTTAATAATCTCCTATTTATCATGTATGTAACTTGCTCTGTATATAATTGTTTGGATGTCGTCTCATCCATTAGATTGTAAGCTCCTTGAGGGCAGGGACTATCTTTAGCTTCTTTTTGTATCTGCAACACTTGGCACATAGTAAGCCTTTAGTAAATGTTTATTGAATTTAATTACTTATGATGTTTGATTTATTAAGTACATATCATATATAATTTATTATTGCCATTTATTAATTACTGTGTGCCAAGAAGTATGGCTAGTGGACAGAGAGTTGACCTTGGTGCTGGGAAGGCACAAAATAAATTTTTACCACTTGTTCCACAGCATTCTGGCTGTGTGACCATGGGCAAGTGATCTAACCACTCAGGGATCTCAACAACTCTCTGAGAAGTGATAGAAATGATAGGTTTTTAGCATCATACATAAATTGACAGCTGAAAGGGACCTTAGAGGTCATCTAGTCTAACAGAAGAAGAAACTGAAGCGTGGAGAAATTAAGTGATTCCCTCTTTGTCCTACAGAAAGTGACAGAAGCAGGATTTGAATCCGGATCCTGTGATTACACATTGAGAACTCTTTCAATTGCATCATGGTGCCTCCATATTAGGGCCTCATTCTTCCAAGCTTGGCTTCTTTGTAGAGGGACTAATGAATGTGATTCAGAGATCTGGACTGGATTGTCTGGCAGCTGGGACTAATTTCCCTTATTAAGAGCCAGTAATATTTGGACAGTTGCTTTTAGTGTTCCTGATATGCCAAACCTCCCAAGATAAGGAAGGGTATTTGTGGTATTTGGGTCAGTTAGGAAAATAGGTTAGAACTGTCAGAAAGACACATCACCAGGATGGTTCTTGGCACATTCTCAGTACCCTTTATGGTCACCGTGCTCATTTTTCCATTTGCTCCCTTTAGTTTCTTCTCACCTTATTATTCAAGCTGTCAGGCTCTGGATCTTTCATACTCAGTGAAGCTGGTCCTGGTCCAGGTATTCTCTTACTAAAAAGGAAGCATGATTTTTTTTTCTCCCTTTGTAAGTGAAGCAAATATGGTGGGGGATAGCTCTGACTGTCAAGTAACTAAGAGGTGAGTTACGAACTTGGAGTAGCTTGCTTTTATTTAGTATTATTTCAAAAGCTTAAAATTTGTAGCAAGGAGAAAACATTTGGTAGCAGTATTTTATGCATGAAGGATTGACCATAGTGCAGGTTTAAAATAGAAACCTTTTGTATAATAGAGATAGTGGATAGGAACCAAACCTGTTACTTTATTAGTATGGGGGAGAAATGGAAGGGAAAAAGCATTTATTAAGCCCCTACTGTGTGCCAGGCACATCTTAAGCATTTTACAAATATCTTACTTGAGCTCTCTCTGACCAGAAAACTTCTAACAATGCAGGTAGACACCTTTTCTTGTCTTAGATCATTACCTAGACGCCTGAGAAGTAAAATACCTTGTCTGGCCGGGACATGTCAGAAGGACAGGAACTCAGGTATTCTTAGCTTCATGGTCTGGTCTATATTCAAACCACTATACACACACACACACACACACACACACACACACTTTAAGTTCAGACTTGTCATTTCATATCTTTGGGGAACTCCCTCCATGAATACCCCCACAATTCTCTTGCTACTTATAGTGTGGGTGGGTGGTCTGGGGGCTTTGGAGGTTAAGTGATTTGCCCAGGGTCACACAGATCTGTCAGAAGCAGGCTCCCAGGCTGTCTCTCTAGTCATTATACTTATTGACCTACCTAATAGCAATAGTAATCACCACTTACATATCTAACGTGGCTTCTAAGATTGCAAAGCGCTTAACATTATCCCATTTCCTCACTTCCTAGTGGCATCTCTTTCTTACTCCATTGCTCTCTGGGAAGCCCTTATTAATAAAGGAGAAGCCAAACAAACCATTTAATGCATAGTTAATCTCAAAGCTAGCTAACTTCACCTCATCTCCTAGAGACAGTGAAGTCAAATCTAGGTTAAGCATTAGCTTCCTCATTAGGCAAATACAGAGAATTATCGGCACTTCAGAGGAAATAATGGGAGCCATCCCTGGGGAGGCTTCCTTTAACCAAGGCTAAGTTATGGAAATTGGCCCCCTTTGCTACATTCCCTGAGAGTACTAACTTCCATGTAATTTGATTTCTCCAGGCAAAAACCTCATTGTAAGGCGATTTCTTGAGTTTGATTTTTTTCATTTTAATATGCCATTTTTTATCTCTTAATGTGATTTCTAGGGGATATACAAAAGCAGATATAAATGTATTTTTTTGGTTGCAAACTGGTTCCATTGCTGTGCCCCTTAAGTGATGCTGATTTCCTGTTTGTCGGCCCCACAGACAGGAAAACTCAGATCAACAGTGTGTGGGTTTTTTGGAGGGGAAAACATTCTCTCACCTAAAAGCATTTAAAGTATCTGTCACCTTGGAGACCTTTCATTTTTGGAAGCCTCATAAGTATGGAAATTGATCTGAGGCTTCCAGTTTCTGAAAAAAAAAAAAAAACATCTTGTAAGAGAAAATACCCAAGCATAGCAGGCCTGTTTCTATAGAAGAAATGTGAATAAAATCCCAGGAGTCCCCAGGGAGATAGCAGCCTGACCAAAACAGTCACCCCCAGACTGTGGGTTTAGGCCTTTTCCACTCAGATGGCTCCTCTTAGACAGGGTTATTTGTATGTACAATTCGAAGGCATGTACACCAGCCATCCTGGAACAAAGGTGGGAGGGGATCAGCAAGAGATTTATGTAAGACAAATGGATATTTCAGTGAGACTTCAAAGAAGGAGCTAAAATAACAGGTAGCACTCACATCCCGATAGGGGAAGAAAAAACCAAACTTGTTGAGTTGAATTGAATAAAAACAAGCCTGCTATTTGCTTCTTAACTGGGCACCACATAAAATTCCCTTTTATGTTCTCCCTTCCTTTGTAGCACGTATAAGTTCTGGGCTGACTCTGCAGTCAGCCTTGGAGTCAAGAAGACTTGGGGCTAATCTGACAAATACTGGTTGTGTAAGCTCAGCCATTTGACTTGACCCATCTCAGTTCCCTAGGAAATTATGCAAGACCAAAACTTGCAGGATAGTTGCTGATGTTCATTGGTAGAGGGTAGCATCATATACCTAGGAAACCATAGGTTTAGAACTTTCCCTCCCTATTTAAATTGAAGAACCAGGCCAACTACTTTCAGATCTAATACACTGTGCCTTCTTTTTAGATGTTAAATAAGTTACTATTCTAAAGGAAAGTGAAGGGTAAATGAGAAAGGGAAAGATATTCCTAGCTGAATGCAGAATTCCAGAGAATAGTTAAGGGACATAAAAAGGTTTTCTTGAATGAGCAATACAGAGAAATAGAAGAAAACAATAGAATGGGAAAGACAAAAGAACTCTTCAAGAAAAGTAGAGATAAAGGGAACTTTTCCTGCAAAAATGGGTATTATAAAAGACAAAAATGGCAGGGACTTAACAGAAGCAGGAGAGAAGAACAAGAGGCAGTAAGCATACATGAAAGAACTATACAAGAGAGATTTCAGCCTCACCTTGTTGATGTGTTTACTGATCTAGAGTCAGAGGTCTTCAAGAGTGAAGTCAAATAGGCTTTAGGAAGTATCACTAGCAATAAGGCTAGTGAAGGTGATGAAATTCCAGATGATGCTGTTAAACTGCTAAACTCAATATGCCAGCAAGTTTGGAAAACTCTACAGTGGCTTCTGGATTGGAAAAAATAAGTTTATGTCCTAGTCCTAAAGAAGAATTGTTGAAATTATCAATAAATTTCAAATTACCAAACAATTGTGCTCATTTCACACACCAGTAAGGCTGTGCTTAAGATTTTGCAGGACAAGCTTCAGCAATATGTGAACCAAGAATCACCAGAAGTGCAGGCTGGTTTTAAAAGAGGCATAAGAATTAGAGACCAAATTGACAACATTCTCTGGATTATGAAGAGAGCAAGGGAGTTTCGGAAAAAAAAATTTCGACTTCTGCTTTATTGACTACACTAAAACCTTTGTGTGTGGATCACAACAAAATGTGGTAAATCCTCAAAGAGAGGGGTACACCAGATCATCTTATTGTCTCCTGAGGAACCTGTATGCAGACCAAGAAACAACAGTTAGAATTGAACATTGAATAACTGATTGATTTAAGATTGGAAAAGGAGTATGGCAAAACTGTATATTGTTACCTTATTTATTTAACTTACATGCAGAGTAAATCATGTGATCCATGAATCAAAAGCTCGAATGAAGGTTGTAAGGAGAAATAGCAACAATTTCAGAAATGCAAATGATACTACTCTGATGGCAAAAAGTGAAGAGGAATTATGAAGTCTATTGATGAAAGTGAAAGAGGTTAGTGTAAAATCCAATTTGAAGCTTAGCATCAAAACAAACAAAATTCCAGCAAACTAAGAACTTGGCAACTGGTCCCATCACTTCCTTTCAAATACAGGGAGAAAAACTAGGAGCAATGTCATATTTTATTTTCTTGGGCTCAAAGATCACTATAGATAGTAACTATATCCATGAATTAAAAGATGCCTGCTCCTTGGAAGGGAAGCTATTGCAAATATGGACAGCATACTAAAAAGCAGAGACATCACCTGACTGACAAAGGTCTTTGTAGTTACAGTTTTTCAGTAAGAGTGTGTGACTGTGATAGTTGAACTGTAAGAAAAGCTGAACACTGAAAAACAGACACTTTCAAAAGAAAACTTTTGAAATCAAAAGACAGGAAAGAGATCAAATCAGTCAATACTTAAGGAAATTACTTCAGGTTTTTCCCTGAAAGGTCAAATACTGAAGCTGGAGCTTAAATACTTTGGTTACCTAAGAAGATGGGATTCATTGGAAAAGACCCTGATCTGGAAAAGATTGGAGGCAAAAGGCAAAAGGAACAGCAGAAGAAGAGATAGATAGATATAATGTCATGAAAGCAAGGAACATGAATCTGGGCAGACTTTGAGTTAGAGTGCAGTGGTTCTCAACCTGTGGGTTGTGACCCCTTTGGTGGTTGAACGACCCTTTCACAAGGGTCACAGGGGTCACCTAAGACCATCAGAAAACACATATTTCCAATGGTCTTAGGAACTGAGACACTGTTCCTCTATCTGTCTCCAGGCGGGGCTGCCCACATGCAGATACGCCCACATACTAGTATTAAAGGGGTGCAGTATTAGGAAGGTTGAGAAACACTGGAGTAGAGGATAGAAAGACCTGGCATGCTATGGTCCAGGAAGTCATGAAGAGTTGGACATGACTGAACAATTGAACAACAAAAAGGTACTACTCTGACAGCAGTGCAGCCTTGGCACAGAAGAAACATACCCATACATCCTTGATGTAGGGTAAATGGGACAGATGATAAGGTATTCAAGGAATAATAATATAGTCTTAAAAAGCAGTGGAGATCTTAAGCTGTAATATCAGGTCACCTTTTGGCCTTGTTTGCTGTCAATGGGTCACTGGAATCTATGTTTGAGAACCCAAGAGCAGAAATTAGCTCAGAATTATTTTGATAATGTTTTATCCACTAAAGGTAAATGTATTCTGGTGGCTTGGTTGGAGAGAGCATAGACTTAAGAGGACACTGGATTCTAGTCCTGCGTCATTACTATTAGTTAGCTCCATGACCACATACTTCACATCTTTGAGCCTCAATTGATTCATCTGCAGAATGGGGATACTGTTACCTTCCCTATGTATCTTACAGCCGAGCTGTGAGACTTAAATGAGATAATGCAAGAAAAAGCTTTGTGGACTAAACATGTAAGGCATTATAATTATGAAAGAAAAAATTTTCTTCCTATAGTTCATACAGAATGGTCCTGGGACAGATCTCTGTTCTGCTATTATTCTTTTATATTTAATGTTCTGAAATTTGTTGCAAGGCATAAAAGAGCAGCTTTTTGTGAGCGATTAAAATATGAGGACTGAGCACTTATTTTCTGTAGGCTCATGGAAAGCATAGAGCTATAGTAGCAGACAGCATGATGGGGATTCCTTCTAGACTCACCCCATGTTGCTAACACAAGCCTTCATGGACTCTACCTGCCTCAGCCTCCTCTCCCCTCTGTTTGGAGTGCTGGAAGGTAGAATACAAATCTCTTCTCAGTGCCTTCTTTTATGAAGGGTAGAAATTGGGCTCTCGGATTTCTCCACTTTGTATCTGCTGAGGTGCCTAGTTTCAGCTCCACAGAACAAGAGGGCCCTGCATGAACACCCCCTGGCATCTCTTCCCCTCTTGCCCCCCACCCCCACCTCCACCCCCACTGCTACTCTGCCTCCTTTTGTGTGTTGTCCTTCCCTTTGGACTAAGCTCATTTAAGGAAGGGACTGTCTTACTTCTTATTAATTTTATCCCCAGAGCTTACAGTGTCTGCCACATCACAAGGTACTTAATAAATGTTGATTAGATTGGATGGCAGGCACTTCATCCTGTTCCCCAGTGATTTTGAATTCTTCTGCTAAGACTGTATTTTGAAAGTTTTTTATTCTGCAAAGCTTGTAACAGAATAGTATTTGGCATTATGACGTCTATTAAAAACATTGTTCTTACTTTTTTAATGGATCAGTGTTATGTCAAGGCAATTTTTGTTCTTTATTCTCTAATAGGATCTATTTGAATAAATCTTTTACACTTAGTTTTGAGGGTAGGACGTGTGGTCTTCACTAAGAAAAAGAGCTGGACTTCTAAATGGCCCTGTCCTATAAGGGATTTACTCCATTCTCTCTGTTTGGAAACATTGGCTAGCCATCCATTCCTCTAAGTGAAAGCAATAGTGAGTATTTTTTTTAACCTTTTGCCAGTTAATGAACAACCCTAGAAGTTTTCTTTTTTCACAATAAAAAGTTTTAAAAATATACATATATGTATATGAATGCATGCTTTATAACTTCCTTCATTTTTTGGCGGGTGAGAATTATGCTTAAAATAGCTACTTGTGCCAAGTGGTAAATGTTGCCTGGCTCTACACCTTAAGGGAAAGAAGTGCACCTTGGGATAGCTCAGGGTTTCTACCTTGCTAAAAGTCATCCTGTATAGGAAAAGAAATCTACTACCAGAGAGCTGAGCAAAGTAGTAGAGGGCCTGCTCTCTAGAAAGTGCTTTCTCTTATATCCTAGAGAAAAGCTTCATTTGCCCCACCTTTGTTATGGCTCTATGTGTCTTTTGGTTTTATATCCCTTATGTTTCTTCCTATATCTGTACCCTCCCTGATTCCAGAGAGCCATGCCTTATAAGATTTTTCTTAAAAAAAGAAGAGAAAAAAATCCATTAAACCACAACACATTGAAACAATCTGGCATTCTATGCATTATTCTACAACTGGGAATCCTCTTACCCTCACCCTGCAAAGGAGTGAAAGGAGGTATCTTCTCATATCTCTTTTTGGGGACCATGCTTGCTCTTTATAATTTTGTTATCATTTATTTTCAGTTGTTTTATGGTTTTGTTGTTTTTTCCATTATGCATTTCCATAGTTGTTGTCATTGTTTATCTGGCTCTTTTCTTCATTACTTTTGCATCAATTCATGTAAGGATTCATCGTATTCTTTATTTCATTCTATTCTTTATTTCTTACAGCAGAGTAATGATATTCCATCACATTGTTTAGCCATTCCTCAGTTGATTGGCATCTACTTTGTCTCCTAGTTCTTTGCCTTCAGAAAAGAGCTGCTATAAATATTTTGATACAGACTCTTTTTTTTGTCCATGAACTCCTTGGGGTACAGCTTTGACCTCTGGGTCAAAGGGTATTTTTTACTCACTTATTTTTTTACTCACAACATTTTACTCACTTTATTTGAATAATTCTAAATTGCTTTGTGAAATAGTTGGATCAGTTCATAAATGCATGATACATTAATGTGTCTTTTTAGCACCTCACATTGGCTGTTCATTTCTTTTGTCTTCTTTGCCAGTTTTTTGAATGTGAATTGAAATCTCAGGGTTTTGATTTGGATTTATTATCAGCGATTTTTATCATTCTTTAACTTAATTGCTAATAGTTTGCAATTCTTCTGAGAATAATTCATTCATATCTTATGACCATTTCTCTACTGGGGAATGGCTTTGGTCACATATTACTGTTAGTTTTTATATATCTTAGATACCAAACACTTACCAGAGATATTTGATACAATGTTTTTTTTTTTCCCTAACTGCCTCTTTTAAGGAAGGTTCTTTTGATCTTAAAAAATAACATATCATCTGAGGGATGAGGAAGAGGGAACCTCTCCCTCCCTACCACCCACTAGCATTTAGCATGCCAGGCGGACTTTGCTGTGAGTACAACAAAGGTGAGATTAATCACATTAAATGAAAGAGGATACAGTTGAAATTGAGATCTGGCTCGGCACATTCAAAGTCAAAAGCAATGAAGATTCGTGAATCTGACAGAATCAAAGCTGCAGTAGATCTTCCCATGAAATACCATATGTGATTGTCCTTTGATGGACCTGACTATAAAATAGAGAACTAATAATGTGATTAATAGGCAGAATTGGAGTTCATGCTGTCAAAAAATGTGCTTTTGCAAAGTCTTTTAAATCTAATTAATCTGATTGATAGCTCTTCGGGACTGGAGTATGCTTTATAACTCCTTCATTTTTTTTTTTTTGTGTGTGTGTGAGAATTATGTTTAAAATGGCTACTTGTGCCAAGTCGTAAATGTTACTTGGCTCCATACCTTAGGGAAAGAAGTGCACCTTGGGATAGCTCAAGGTTTCTACCTTGCTAAAAGTCATCCTGTGTAGGGTAAGAAATATACTACCAGAGAGCTGAGCAAGGTAGTAGAGGGTCTGCCCTCTCTCTCTAGAAAGTGCTTTCTCTTATATCCTAGACAAAAGCTTCATTCGCCCCACTCTTGTTATGGCTCTTGATAACAGCATGAAGGCAGGCCTAAAGCCATTTTGAAAAAGCAATAAATAAACATCATAAGGAAATGTTTTTCAATTACTTTAAGTTCATAAAATATAATATGTGGTAAATGGTGGATAAAAATAGTTCAGGGCTAAAAATAGAAATGGGCCTGATTTCTATTCATTGAAAGGGATTGGCCTAACTATGTCTAGAGGAAAAATCATATGGACCAAAAAACATCCATTACCCATGCATTTGGGAGGCCTATCCATTAATTTAGCACATCCGTTTGTATAATTGGGACAGGCCCTGCAGATGGAAAGCATATTAGATTTAGAATTGAATCAGAATAAGAAAGAAGGTTGGATTACATTTGAGAAAGTTCTTAGTGCTTTTCTCCATCCTAAGTTGCTCCCTAGTATACCAGACTCACTTTTGAAAAATATAAATGTTTTCATAGCTGCAAATCTCAGAATAGTGTCCTTCAAATTTGATCAGTCAGTAAGCATTTTTTAAGTACTTACTGGATGCAAGGCATTATGCTAGTAGCTAGAGTTATTGAGATAGTCCCTTTATTCAAAGAGCTACCCTGCAAAGAATAGAAGCCACAGGTGACCCAAAGGGCTATGAAAAGGTATGTGTTTGGTATAAGTGGACTGCAGAATACTTCTCTGAATGACCTGATTATAGTTCATCAAGGAAATGTATGATCAGAAAAGGGAGTGGACTGGTCATGTGGAGTGAGGTATTATATATGGATACCCCAAATACTCCACTGGTACTTATGAAGTATTAAAAAAAAACACCCTGTCCTCTTGGATAGATCTTCTGTGAAGGATTTTTGATAGAATATGATTAAGAATTATTCAGTATAGAAAGACATGGATGGGGTGTAATCAGTACCAATGGAGGGAATGCCCACATTGATGAGGTCACAGATTCTTTAAAATATTGAAGAAATTCTAATACTTTTTCCCCCTGATAGCCCATTTCCTTTTGAAGTGACTGAAGTGGGATGAATACTGAAGTTAGGGTCTCATGATCTGGGTCCTAACAGTGATATGTTGATAAATCTTTAATAATCAGCTCTCTGAAAAAATGTATACATGATATGCTTTTAAGTTTAACCTGAAATATTAGCATTTTCTTCATCATTTTCTTAAGTCTAGACAATTGACAGAACAATAAATCAAGCCCTGATTTATGGCATGTACTGATTTCCAAGTTGTGAATGATCACACTAAATGATAAATTAACAATTGGTTCTCCTAATGAACTGGCTCCGGATTTCCTATCTTGGTTACTATCTGGTTTTGTGACCTTTGGGAAATGACCTAATTATTTGGTGCCTCCATTTCCATATTTGTCTGATGGAGATGGTGTTATCTAGCCTTCGTGGCACACAGAGTTGCTTCGGAAATCCAGTAATAAAAATGGAAGACTGTGAGAAGTTTAAAGTGCTATGGAGATGGGGAGGAGAGGCAGAAAGATTCAAAAGAAAGATGCCTGAATTTAGCGTAAGGAAAAACATGGTTTCTAATCCTGTCTCTGAGACTTATCAGTTGTGTAACTGTGGGCAATCCAATCAGCTTCTCTGCCATTCAGTTTTGTCATCAGTAAAATGGGGATAATGCCTAGAGTGCCTGCCTCATAGAACTGTTGTGAGGACCATGAGATCACAGAGCTAAAGTTGGCCATAGAATTAGTCAGAGGCCATCAAATAAGAAAATGTCTGTGAACTTCACAAACTTTACAAATCTTAACACGCTATATAAATGTCAACTACTCTAACTGCATCACTTCCTCACTCAAGAAGCATTGTTGGCTCCCTTGTGGACTTTAGGACAAAATACAAACTGCTCTGTTTGTCATTTAAAAGTCCTTCAAAATTTGACTAGAACCTATCCATCCCTAATGACTTTTCATCCAAATTGTCCTACTTGCTGTTCTCCACATATAACATTCCATCTCTTATTTCAATGTGTTTGTAAAAGCTGTCCCCCATTCCTGGAATGTTCCCTCCTCATTTCTATCTCTTGGAAACCCTAGCTCCCTAGTGCTACTTGCTACAAGAAGCCGTTCCTGGTTCCTTAAGTTAGTGTTTCCCCTCCTTAATTATTAGTTTGTATATATTTTGTATGTATGTGTCCATATTGTTTCCTCTGATAAAACATGAGCACACTGAGGTCAAAGCCAGTTTCATTTTTGCCTTTGTTCCCAATGGCTGCCATTATACTTTATAATGTACTTTAAAGGTACTTTATAGATGGATGCTGAAGTAACTGAAATTGAGTATTAAGAAGGGATATACCAGAATGCTGTTCATAAAGAATAAAGTCAAAACTTAAACATGGAAAATTTCTCATTCAGCACTTGGTAACACTCTTGATTCCCCACAGACTTCATACTCATGTCTCTTGACAGCTGAAGTGAGCATGTGTGCCTCAGCTTGAGTGGTGATCGTAATGGATACAAAAAGGAACAGCCTTTGTGCTACTTTTTTTCTGGATTAGAAAGTCTCAAGTTTAATGCTGATGGAATCCAGGAACAAATCATTCTTTCTGTGATCAGGTCTAATGCAGGCAGGTGATGAGTTCATCTTGGCCCTCAGGTGCTTCCCTCTCAAGTGGGAATGTGAGCATCACTAAATTACAAGGTAGTTTTTGTGACTGAAGTAGATGAGGGCTTTCATCTCTGCTCCTCTTCCTGTCAGAGCCATAGTACATGACCCCTGAGTTCAGACAGAAAATGCCTTGTTGATTAGCGTGCAATGGTGCTGACCTAGACTGGGAAAGATACTTCTTTGCTCTGGATGGATCTCAAAGCATGAGAAATTGGTGGACATTTAGAATAAAATGTATATATTGATTTACTTATTTGATCTGAAAAAATAAATAACTCAAGGAAAGCTCTGGAATTACCTGAGCACAAACAAAAAAGAGGAAAAACTACAAAGCCTCTTATCCAGCCCCCACCTGGAAATATAGGAATTTCAACAAACTTCCATAGCAGCTGCATCTGTTCATCACAAAAGATTCCAGATGAACTACATCTGGATGAACTACATCTGAATGAACTACCTAGCATATTTAAACTTTCAGAAAATTTTGTTTTGTCACTGAAATAGGTGGGAAGTGGATGTAACTGCATCGTAGTGCACGTCATCCCATCATAACTGCTCTCAGAGAGCTGTCACTTTGTTATGGGTGGTTTTTCCCATCTTTTAAGTGTTTTGAAAAGTTTTTCCATCATAGTCACCTACAGAGAGTGAGAGAGAATGGAAAACCAAAAGAAGAGAGACAAAGCATTTGGTAACTGGGCAAACTTTTTTGTGAATGATTTCTGTATTACAAATATGATGTTTAAATATCACTGAGAGTAACGCAAGTTAATATCTCTGTCCTTTGTAAATAATTCAAGCATCTTTGTGTTATAGAATCTCTGAGTTAGAAGGTACCTTTGAGGCCATTCAACTCAGACATGTGAAATGGGGGGCTGGTCAATGAGGGCCCAGTCCTGCAACATGCTTAGGGGACCTACATGGAGGTTTGGTGAGCCTGCTTGTAGCTATGCATGAGTATGTGTAATGCAGGGGCCTGCCTCTCCATTCAGAACATAAACAAGTATCCTCTAACTGGTTCCTTTTAATAACAACTACAACAATAGCTAAGACTTATATAGCCCTTACTGTGGGGCAGGCAGTGATCTCATTTGATCCTCTCTACAACCCTTGGTGTGAGGTAGATGCTATTATTATCGGCATTTTACATATGAGGAAACTGAGGCAAACAAATTAGGTAATATTATCATTCCCATTTTACAGATGGGGAAACTGAGGCAAAAGGTAAGTGCTATTAACAGATGAGGAAACCAAGACAAGTATGTTAAGTGCCATTGCATTCCCATTTTATAGATAAGGACAACGAAGCAAACAGGCTAAGTAACTTACTTGCGGTCACATGACTCTTGTGTCTGAGGCTGGATTTGAACTCAGGTCTTCCTGATTCCAGACCTGGTATTCTAACCACTGTGCCACATAATTGCCTTTTGTTTACATCATGGTAAATAACAGGCCTTTTGATTGGCCGATGATCTGGAATTGGAGCGTGCATATGAAAGGCATTAACTGTCCACATTCAAATGAGAAAGATAGTTATTACACATGAAAAAAAATAATTCCCCTGCAACATATTCAGGAAATGATCACCAAGCTTTTTCTCAAAGACCTAAGTGAGGAGGATTCCATTCCAAAGGCATTCCATTTTTGGATAGTTCTAATTGTTCAAAAGTTTTTCATTAAATCAAACTCATTGGTCCTCATTCTCTTCTTTAGAACTGAGAACAGAATCCTAATTCCTCTACACATAATAGTCCATCAGATACCTCTGTGTTGCCTGTTGTGGCCCTGATCAATCTTTTCTCCTTTTGCCTAAGCATCCCCTATTCTTATAACAGCTTCTCATATGTTATTAACTCTGAAGCTATGAAAATCCCTTCACTATCCTGGTTACCCTTCTGCGGCTAGTATTCAGTTTTCAATACCTTTCTTAAACTTTGGTGCTCAGAATAGAACTCAATAGTCCACATATGGTCCAACTAGAACACAGTACAGTGAGAGGGGTATCACCTTCCTAGCCCCTTTTTTTTCAAATGCATTCTAAGATTGCATTAGCTTTCCTGTTTGTGATACCACTCTGTTCAGTAAATGAACAAGCATTTATTAAGAGCCTGCTATGATATACCAGTCACTGTGCTAGATGCTAGAAATGGAAGACAAATAGGAAAAAGTCCCTGCTCTCAAGATGCTTACATTAAATCATAGGAAACAATGAGAACACATGTAAGTAAATACAAAGTATATACAAAAGAAATACCAGGTAATTTTGAGCAGTGCAACTGGGAAGGTCAGAGATGCATTAGTAGTCGGGGAATGGGCTGAGGGTGGATGGGGATCAAGAAAGACCTTGGTAAGAATTGGTGCTTGAGATGAGCTCTGAAGGAAGCTAGGGATTCTGTTAAGCAAAGAGGAAAAGGGGAGGACACTCCTACTGTGGAGTAGAGTGTATGCAAAGGAACAGAGATAGGAGACAGGATGTTTTATGTGAGGAATGAATAAATAATCCAGTTTGGCTAGAATGTAATGTGTAGGCAGGTGAGTAACATGTAATGCACTTGGAAAGTTAGAGTGGAACCCAACTGTAAAAGATAAAGAAGGAGTTTTATTTTATCCTGGCAGTCATACTTAGCAGGAGAGTGACACGATCAGATCTGTGTTTCAGGAGTTTCACTTTGGTAGCGTCACTATTGAAATTAAGGTAAACTGAGGCACAAAGTATCAAGAACAATTTATTTATTAGCAAAGCACAAATTTGCAAATAAATAGGATCTCAGTCTCCTCATCAGTAGTTGAGGAACCAAGGTGGAACTCACAGATCATGTTAAAGACAAAAGGAGAAGAATTCACAGAAAAAGCACCATCATAGATGGAGAAAACAATATGATTGACTGGACATCAGGGCTGCAGAGCCAGCAACAACCTCTCTTTCCATCTTGTTGATTGATCGTGTCCCCCCACAAGGTTAGTTAGTGATACGTGGGTAACAAAACAGGCTTCCTCAAAAGGCTAGAAATAACAGACCAGATTTCCTTGAAGGACAACAAGTGGAAGAGAGATAACAGATTTCCTTGACATGAGAATAGAACAGGACTCGGGAACCTGTAGCTTCAAGGCTGTATGTAGCCCTCTGGATCCTCAAGTGTGACTCTGACTGAATCCAAATGTCACAAAACAGATCCCTTTAATAAAAGGAATTGTTCTTTAAAACTTGGACTCAGTCAAAAGACTGAACATGTGAACCAGAAGGAACCACATGTGGCCTTGAGGCTGCAGGTTAGGGGACCTGCACCCTGCACCAGGGTTTCCCCAATCCTGGAATAGACCATTGAGATAGCTCTCTTTAAGGTGGGGGTGGGGTGGGGAGAGAGGGAAGAGAAGAAAAAAATTTTATACATGATAACTTTGTTGTATATTTGGAGGGAATAGCAGGTTGTAAGTGGTAGATTTTGCAGTTTTCATGTGCAATCATCTTTTTTATTGTACAATGTTATGGAAATGCTTGTTTTGTTCCATGAATGGAAAATAAAATCAATTAAAAGAAAAAAGAATAGGCCATTGATTTCAAAGCAAAACTGAGCTTCTAAACTTAACTCAGAGGCAATAAAACATGACTTAGGCAATTACAAAAATGTCAGTGGTAGGACAAAATGATATCAATTATGTAGTAGAATCAATTTGGTTTTGTTTGTTTGTTTGGTTGTTTGTTTCCAGCAGCCATGTAGTAAGTTGGAGATGAGAGAGATTTGAGGCAAAGAGACAAATTTAGGAGGTTTTGGAATAGTCCGGTCTAAAGATGAAAAGTTGACTCATGTTGAGTTTAAAGTTTGATTCATTTTCTTTTTCAGTTGAACTTGTTTCTAATCATACCTCCCTATCTTGTACCTCTTTCTAAAGTCATTTTCAACAATGAAACAGAACCTTCTGTCAGATATTGAGAAGAACACATTTAGAGAAGATGTGGCCCTTGTTCTCAAAGAGTTAACAGTCTGTGGGCAGAGTTAATCTATAGAAAAAACAACAATATGAAATAATACACTAAAAAGGTACTCCAGAAGTGCTATGCAAGGTCTGAAGGGAGAAAGGTCATTACTGACTATGGAATAGAAAAGATTCCACAGAAGAGGTGTCACTGAATTGAATTTGAGAAATAGGCATTAAAATATGACTAGGAACCCACATGTACAAAAATATTTATAGCAGCTCTTTCTGTGCTGGCCAAGAACTGGAAACTGAGGGGATGCCATCAATTGGGGAATGGTTGAGCAAGTTGTGGTATATGAATATAATGGAATACTGTTGTACTATAAGAAATGACGAGCAGGCAGATTTCAGAAAAGCCTGGAAAGGTTTACATGAACTGATGCTGAGGGGAGTAGAACCAGGAGAACATTGTACACAGTAACAGCCACAGTGTAAAATGACTGATTTTTGAGAGACTTAGCCCTTCTCAGCAATGCAAGGACCTAAAACAATTCCAAAGGACTCATGATGCAAAATGCCATCCACATTCAGAGAAAGAACTATGAATCCTGAACACAGATTGAAACAGTCTATTTTTTTTGTTGTTGTTTTATTTTTTTCTTTCTCATGGTTTCTCCCATTCATTATAATTCTTCTAGACAACATGATTAATATGAAAATAAGAATGTTTAATAAGAATGTATATGTAGAACCTGTATCAGATTGTGTGCCATCTTGGAGAAGGAGGAGGGGAAGAGAGAAAATTGAAAACTTGTAGAGGTGAATATTGAAAACTAAAAATAAATCAACTTAAAAAATATGACTAGGAATTCATTAATCAGAAGATAATACTCCAGGTATGGAAAATGTGAGTTAACCTACAAAAGTTAAATAGGACAAGGCACAAGTATTTTGCTTTGTTATTAAAAATAATAGAATGAGGGGTGGCTAGGTGGTGCAATGAATAGAGCACTGGCCCTGGAGTCAGGAGGACCTGAGATCAAATCCAACCTCAGACATTTAACACAAAAACTAGCCATATGACCTTGGGCAAGTCCCTTAACCCCAACTGCCCTCCAAAAAGCAAAAAAAAAAAAGAATAATAGAATCAAAGAATTTTAGATACTAATGGCACCTTAAATGTTATCTTCAACTACATTTTACAGATGGAAAAAGTGAGACGTGAAGAGGTGCGTTGACTTGCCAAAGGCCATGTGGCTGGTACTCTAACCAGCTTTCATCTCTCCTCCGAACCCAGTATTTCCCTGCATTCCTTCCTGGAGCATTCCTAGGCTGAGCCACAGTTTTGTCACATATTTTCTATTGCTTTTTCATTGTTTCATGGATGTTAGTCTTGTATCGGCAAAACTCTGTGGTCCTGTAAGCAGAGACTGTGCCTTGTAATTCTCTGTCTCCCATAATGCCAACACTTCTGCCTTGTCCTTTTTAACTTTTGTGAGTTAACTCACATTTTCCACACCTGGAGTATTATCTTCTGATTAATGAATTCCCAGTCATATTTTAAAAGTTGATTTATTTTTAGTTTTCAATATTCACCTCTACAAGTTTTCAATTTTGTCTCCTCCCCTCCTTTCCTCCTTCCCCAAGATGGCACACAATCTGATACAGATTCTGCATATACATTCCTATAAGTTGCTAAGTCTGTTGGAGGGTTTTAAATTTGTTTCTTTTTTCTTTGCTAGAACTGTAATAGTCTGCTTTGAGAGAAATATCTTTCCCTAATTATATTTCATGCTTTGCTTTTTGTCTAATATAAGCTGTTATGCCTTTTTTATTCCCTATCTAAATATTCTTTATTTTTACACAGGGCACAGTGGGTCACAGAGAGAATGCATATTTTTACATATTTTCCTAATTCTCATGTTTTCTGTCCAAGAGAAGACAAGAACTAGGAAAAGTAAGTGGTATTCCATCTCTAGGATTGTGCCTTGGCTCTCCTCCTTCCCTGAATATTCTCCCTCCTCACCTCAGCCTCTTCAAATCTCTTGTTGCCTTCAAGACTTTGCTTAGGAGCAAACTTTCCCAGGAAACCTTTACTATTTGTGCCTTACTTCCTCAAGCTTCTAGTACCCTCCTCAAAACTACCTTATACTAATCTTGTTTACATTGTGCATATTTTTATATATATACATGTTGTCTCTTCCATTCAAATGTAAGCTTCTTGAGGGCAAGGGCTGATACTCTTTTGTCTTTTTATCCTCTGTGCTTAACACATGGCCATAGTAGGTCCTTAATAACTGCAGGTTGAATGAATAAGTGAAAGAGCATTTATTAAATGCTTACTATGTGCCATGGACTGTGGCAAGCACTGGGGATAAAAATAGTAAAGCAAGACAGTCCTTGCTCTCAAGAAGGTCACATTCTAATGGGGGAGATAACACATGTTATAGACTTTAGCTGTAAGTTAGATGGAAAGGTGCCCTCATCCTTAGGGTACAGTAGTGAAACAGATGGTAATACATTTCCTTTAATGTCATTTCCACTGATAATTCCATAGATGGTAAGTTTTCCCTTTCCCCTTCCCAGAAAGCCATTTCATATAATAAAGAATTTTTGAGAAAAAAAAGAAAAAGAAGAGAAAAAAATCAGCAAAACAAATCAATATAACACCCCCCCCAACCTGTATATGTATATTCAATTCCTCTTGAAAGCAGGGACTGTCTTTTGACCCTTTTTGTATCCCTAGTGCTTAGCACAGAGCCTGACATATAGTAGAGACTTAACAAATGTTTATTGATTAGTGATATTTGTTTCTGATATTGAACCATTTTACAGTGCCAAGGACTTTAGTGCCAAATGTTTTCTTTTGGAGTCTCAGTAGCTGTGGCTTCACTGATTGGTAGTTACTTATTTATTTCTCTCTACATAAGGAAAAGTAAAGAAAAACTTCCTATTAGAGCTAAAATTGACTATCTTAGAAAGGAATGAGTTCTCTATCAATGAAGCTGCTCTAGGAAAGTTTCAGTTTTCCTTTGCTGGGGATTTCATAGAAGGAATTCGTACTTCTGGGAGGTTTGGATTAAATGACTCCCAGGATTCCTTCAGATTGTAAGATTCTGTTTTTGAACTGATTCAATCGCTACAAATTCATGCTACATAATTTCTTGCAGCCCTCCTACTCTTGCCATATCAATTTCCCAGATTCCCAAAATCATGGACTTCAGGTTGAGAACTCCCTGGTTTATCACAGATATGATACTGCTGCTCCCGCTGCTGCTGCTGACAACATGATGATGCTTATGTACATACACACACACACACATTATATATGTGTTTATCTCCTTCCCTCCTTTGCTTAATATATTTTAGGCCATCTCTTAAAGCTCAACTCTTATATCATCACCTTGATGATGTCTTCCAGGATGCCTATGGCTGATTCCCTCAGACCTCACATAGCCCTTCGTTTTACTCCTCTGTGAAGCCTTTTCCAGGTAATGTTATGCATTATAGTTAGCTGTGTTTGCATCTTATTTCCTCAGTAGACTATAACTTTCATGATGTCACTTATCTAAACTTTGCATCTGCCTATTGCCTAGCCTGGTACTCTACACATAGTAGGAACTTGGATTATATTTGTTAAATGAATGAATGAATGAATGGTTCTATGATTCTATAACATCGTCAACTGTTCACTGCAATTTTCTTGCCTATAGTCACTTTCCTATGCTAATAGGGCACTGGACTTGAATCAAAAAAAGACCTGGATTTGAATTCCACCTAAGACATTCCTTAGTTTTATAAAATTGGCCAAATTACTAAATCTTTGTGAGCCTCAGTTTCCTCATCTATATATGTTATTTGCAATACATGAGGTTGTTGAAAGGAAAGAACTTTGTAATCCTTAAACTTCTCTGTAGAGGCCAACTACTATTATTTCTCACATTGACCAGCAATTTCAGACCAACAGGGATTATTACAGGATCTGTATTTTTGAAAGCCCAATTTGGATTCACAGGTAGAAAGGCTTTTTACCTTTTTTTTTTTTTTTGGCAATTAGGAAAAGGACTAGTATTTCTGTGGGGTCTGTATTTCCTCCCTTGGACAAAAGAATGATTTGCTGGTCTATTTTTAACTTTGTTTTCTTGGTGTCTTGGTTGTGCTGTCATTTTCCTTAGAATCTGATATTTCTGTGTAGCATGTGTTATTTTGAGTCAGCAGGCGTGTCTAATGCCTACTTCAAATGGGTAAAAGTCTTGGGAGATGGGAATAAAATGAGGAGGTTGGACTAGGTGGTCTCTGAGGTCCCTTTCAGATATAGATCTATTGGTCTATGAGCCTGTAATTCTAAGAACCTCACCCAGAATTCATCCTGAGAATCCATAGGCCTCATTAAAAAAAAAAGACCAAATGCAATAGACTGTTACTGTAAAAAAACTTATGATATAATAAATATAGAGAAGCATAGAAAACTTAAATGAACTGATGCAGAATCAGGAAAATAGTATTGACCATAACAATGTAAACGAAAAGAACAACAAATACAAACAAAAAAAATTGAAAAGGAGTGTTTTCAAATTACAAAGAACAAGCATGACTCCAAAGACAAGATATTTGAGGACACTTGCACCCATTCTTTTGCAGAGGTGAACTTCCACAGGTGTGGTATCATTGAATATATTTTCAGGTTAAAATATATACATATATATATATATGTATTTGTTTTGCTGATTTTTTTCTTTTCTTCTTTTTTCTTTTCTTTTTCTTAAAAAATTCTTTGTTACATGAAATGACTTTCTGGGAGGGGGGAAGGGAAAGGAAAACGCAAGAAAAAATAGACCAAGTGGGCTGCTGAACAGCTTTTGTGTAAATCTCTTTAGTCAGTTGCTCAAGAATGTTTTGCAATGCCAGCTGTGGACCATTTTTGGTTATTCTGCTGCTCTACTCTTAGCTGTTCATTGTATATACCTCTGAGCAGAGCAGAGTGGAGTCTGGTTGTGGTTTGATTGATGCTCTGCATGTTATAGTCACTATATCTAGATGAGGGAGCAAAGGAAGATCAGTTTATGTTTGAAATATCCTTCAGCATCACCTCTAAGAAATTCAGAGAGATCCCTTTCTGACCCTCCACATGTTGATAGGAAAGAATCAAGGCAAAACCTTTTGATGAAATAGAATGCAAGCTCTTTGAGGACAAGGACTGTCTTACTTTTGTGGCCCTGCCTCACTGTATACCTCACATGTATAATATACATTATACATGTATAATATAATATAGGTGCCTAAGAAGCACTTATAGATTGACTGATGACAATTTTCAGTCAATTAACCAATAGTGCTTGTTGCTTTTCTTCTATGTGCCTGGTATGGTTCTAGGTCTGGTAGAGGATACAGAAGCAGTATAAAACATGGTCCTTGGTGTTGGAAGGAGGTGACTCCTGAGAAAGCAGAACTATTATTTGTGAATGATTAGAGATTAGAGAAACGTGGAACTAGGGCAATTAGGTGATACAGTGGATAGAGTGCTGAGCCTGGACTCAGGAAAGACTCATCTTCCTAAGCTAAAATCCAGCCTCAGACACTTACTTGTATGACTTTGGGCAAGTCTCTTAACCCTGTTTGCCTCAGTTTCCTCATCTGCAAAATGAGCTGGAGAAGGAATGACAAACCACCCCAGTATCTTTGCCAAGACCCCGAATGGGGTCACAAAGAGTTGGACATGACTAAAAAAATGAGTGAACAATAACACGTGTGAAACTCTCTGGCGCTGATGGCAGCAAGGGTGTGATGGGGAAGGACTTTAGACATTGTGAGGAGGGAAAGATCAGAGTGAACTGAAGACACAGGCTGAAGCTGCATGGTAGAGATAAATTAGAGCTGAGCCCTGAAGGATGAGCAGGACTTGGATAAAGTGAGGTCGTTAGGGTAACATTCAAGGTGGCAGGTACCATATGGACAGAATGGATGAAGACTGAAATAAGCATAGTTAGTGTATGTGAGAAACTACGACCTGTGTGACTGAAGTAGAACACGGTTTGGAGAAAGTTGTAAAGTAAAAGGAGTGTTGGGGAAGAGGGTAGCAGCATTGCAGGCTCTATTGGAGGGGGGCAATACTGAAATGAAAATAGATTTCCTCAATTATTTCTATTTTCCAGACTTTTGCTTTGAGATTATATATTTCCAAGCAATTTAAACAAAAATCAGAAAAACACCACTTAAAATTGTAATCACAAGACAATCCAGTAGGTGTTATAGACCACTGATATGTGGCAAGCCTCATAACTTGCTCATAACAAGCCTTGCTTCCTTGCTTCAGGACAAGAATTCGAAATTAGATTATTCCAAAAAAGAAAAATTAACTTTATCATCTCCTGCCTGGACTATTGTAATGGCCTTGTAACTGGCCTCCTGCCTCTGGGAGTCTCCACTTGAGAATTGCTCCTTTACACAATTGTCAATGCTCTCTTTTCTTTTCTTCTTTTTTTAAATTAAATTGATTTGTTTATTTACTTTTAGTTTACAAGGTTCAGTTCTACAATCCCTTGAGTTTCAAATTTCCTCCCCTCCTTCCCTGCACCCCCTCCCCGCCATGGCAGCATGCAGTGAAGTATAGGATCTGCAAATACTTTCACATTGGGTCTGCTTATATAGAAGGGTTGTAACCAATGGAGTAAACAATGGGAAAGAAGAAACAAAACCAAATGTGGAAAAGAAGGGTAGCATGTGTTGCTTCAGTCTTCATTTAAACTCTGGTCTTTCTAGATCTTTCTCTGAATGTAGATATCTCTTTCCATCCTGAAATTTGTGGAGTTGTCTTATAAGTGTGTGCTGCTGAGAAGAGTCCAGTTTATCAAAGCTGGTCATCACACATACAATGTGTCTGTGAGTGTATACAAATTTTTCCTGGTTCTGCTCTTCTCACTTAGCATCAGTTTGTATAATCCTCTCCAGGTAAATATGAAGTTCATCTCCACCCTATTTCTTATAGCACAATAATATTCTATTACATTCATATACCAAAACTTGTTTAGCCATTCCCAAATTGATGGGCATCCACTTAATTTCCATTTTTTTGCCACCACAAAGAGAGCTGCAAAAAATGTTTTTGTACATATGGGTCTTCCTTCTATTTCTGTGATCTCTTTGGCATACAACACCAAAAGTGGTATTACTGGGTCAAAGGGTATACAATTATTTATAGGCCTTTGGGCATGGTTCCAGATTCCTCTCCAAAATGGTTATATTAGTTCACAACTCCACCAACAATGCATTAGTGTTCCAATTTTTCCAGATCCCCTCTAGCACTTGTCATTTTCCTGTTTTGTCATCTTAGCCAATCTGACTGGTGAGATGTGGTACTGCAAAGTTGTTTCGATTTGCATTTCTTGAATCAATAGTGATTTAGAGCATTTTTTCATATGCTTATAGATATCTTTAATTTCTACCTCTGAAAATTGCCTGTTCATATCCTTTGACTATTTATCAATTGGGGAATGACTTGTATTCTTATAGATTTTACTGAATTCCCTGTACATTTAAAAAATGGGGCCTTTATCAGAGACGCTGGTTGTAAAAATTTTCCCTAATTTTCCACTTCCCTCTTTATCTTGGTTACATTTGCTTTGTTTGTACAGAAACTTTTCAATTTAACGTAATCAAGATTATCCATTTTGCATTTATAATGCTCTCTAACTCTTCTTTGGTCATAAAGTCTTCCCTACTCCATAAACTGTTCTTTGCTTCCCCAGATTATGTACAATATCAGCATTTATACCTAGATCGTGCATCCATTTAGACTTGATTTGGGTGTACAGCATTAGATGATGGTCTATGCCCAGTTTCTGCCACACTGTATTCCAATTTTCCCAGCAGTTTTTCTCAGATAGTGAGTTCTTATCCCAAAAACTGGGGTCTTTGGGTTTATCAAACAGTATATTACTATAATTGTTAACTACTGAGTCTTTTGTACCCAGTCTATTCCATTGATCCACTACTCTGTTCCTCAGCCAGTATCAAGTAGTTTTGATGACTGCTGCTTTATAATAGAGATTAAAATCTGATATGGTGAGGCCACCTTCCCTAGCATCTCTTTTCATTAATTGCCTTGATATTCTGGACCTTTTATTTTTCCAAATGAATTTTGTCACTATTTTTTTTCTAGCTCTATAAAGAAATTTTTTGGTAGATTGATTGTTACAGCACTAAATATGTAATTTAATTTAGGTAAAATTATCATTTTTATTATATTAGCTCGACCCAGCCATGAGCAATTGTTGATGTTTTTCCAGTTAGTTAGATCTGATTTTATTTGTGTGAAAAGTGATTTGTAGTTGTGTTCATATAGATACTGGGTTTGTTTTGGCAGGTAGATTCCCGGATATTTAATGTCTACAGTAACTTTAAGTGGGGTTTCTCTTACTATCTCTTGCTGTTGGACTTTGTTAGAAATATATAGGAATGCCGAGGATTTACATGGGTTTATTTTATATCCTGCAAATTTGGTAAATTTATTTATTGTCTCAAGAAGTTTTTTACTTGATTCTCTAGAATTCTCCAAGTATATCATCATGTAATCTGCAGAGAGTGATAGTTTAGCCTCTTCTTTGCCTTATTTGATTCCTTTGATTTCTTTTTCTTCTTTAATTGCTACTGCCAATATTTCTAGCACCAGATTGAATAAGAGGGGTGATAGTGGACATCCTTGTTTCACCCCTGA
>CM053594.1:110075890-110098190 GCA_028646575.1 Pseudocheirus occidentalis
ACTTTATCCCCATTACATGTAATACTTGCTGATGGCTTTAAATTGATGCTATCTATTATTCTAAGGAAAACTCAATTTATTCCTATACTTTCTGGTGTTTTTAATAGGAATGGATGTTGTATTTTGTCAAAAGCTTTTTCTGCATCTATTGAGATAATCATATGGTTTCTGCTAGTTTTATTGTTGATGTGATCAGTGATACTGATGGTTTTCCTAATATTGAACCATCCTTGCATCCCTGGAATAAATCTAACCTGATCAAAATGTATTATTCTTGTGATAAGTTGCTATAATATTTTTGCTAATATTTTATTTAAAAATTGTGCATCTATATTCATGAGGGAGATTAGTCTATAATTTTCTTTCTCCATTTTGTCTCTTCCTGATTTAAGTATCAGTAACATATTTGTGTCATAAAAAGAATTTGGTAGGACTCCTTACTCACCAATTTTCCCAAATAGTTTGTAGAGTATTGGGATCAATTGATCTTTAAATGCTTGATAGAATTCACTAGTAAATCTATCTGGCCCTGGAGATTTTTTCCTAGTGAGTTTCCTGATAACTTGTTCAATTCCTTTTTCTGAGATGAGGCTGTTTGTGTAATTTCCTTCTTCTTCAGTTAATCTGGGCAACATGTATTTTTTGTAAATATCCATCCATTTCACTAAGATTGTCAAATTTATGTGCATACAATTGGGCAAAATGATTCTTAATTATTGTTTTAATTTCCTCTTCACTGGAGGTTCATACACCTTTTTCATTTTTGATGCACAAAATTTGGTTTTCTTTTTTTATCATATTGACTAAGGGTCTATCAATTTTATTGGTTTTTTCATAAAACCAGCTCTTAGTTTTATTTATAAGTTCAATGGTTTTCTTAATTTCAATCTTATTAATCTCTCCTTTGGTTTTCATTATTTCTAATTTAGTATTTAATTGGGAATTTTCAATTTGTTCTTTTTCTAGCTTTTTCAATTGCATGCCCAATTCATTGACCTCCATTTTCTCTAATTTATTCATATATGCATTCAGGGATATAAAACTTCCCCTAAGAACTGCCTTTGCTGCATCCCACAAGTTTTGGTATGATGTCTCATTATTGTCATTCTCTTGAATTTACTGATAGTTTCTATACTTTCTTGTTTGACCCACTCATTCTTTAGGATTCAATTATTTAGTTTCCAATTAGCTTTTTGCCTGCCTTTCCATGGCCCTTTATTGCATATAATTTTTATTGAATCATGATCTAAAAATGATGCATTTAATACTTCTGCCTTTCTTCACTGAATTGTAAGGTTTCTATGCTCTAGTACACGTTCAATTTTTGTGTATGTGCCATGTACCACTGAGAAGGTATAATCCTTTTTATCCCCATTCTGTTTTCTCCAGAGATCTATCATGTCTATCCTCTCTAAAACTCTATTCGCCTTCTTAACTTATTTCTTGTTTATTTTGAGGTTAGATTTATCAAGTTGAGAGAGAGGGAGCTTGAGATCCCCCACTATTATAGTTTTGCTATCTATTTCTTCCTCTAATTCCCTTGACTTTTCCTCTAGGAATTTGGATGTATACCACTTGGTGCATATATGTTAAATAATGTTGGCATTCTTGATGGTGCCTGTTGGCAGAATGTAGTTTTCTTCCTTATCTCTTTTAATTAGATCTATTATTTCTTTTGCTTTGTCTGAGATAAGAATTGCTACCCCTGCTTTTTTTTACTTTTGCTGAAGCATAATATATTCTACTTCATCTTTTTACCTTTACCCTGTGTCTCCCCTTGTTTGAAATATGTTTCTTGTAGACAGGATATTGTAGGATTGTGTTTTTAAATCCATTCTACTATCCACCTCTGAGTTCCTCCCATACACATTCACATTTCCTTCCATCCTATTCCCTCCCCTGTTTATATTTTTGTATCTTCCTTTTCCCTTCCCCTCCTTAAGAGTTTTCCTTTTGACCACCACCTCCCTCAATATTCCCTCCCTGTGTCCCCCTCTCTTTACCCACCCTTTCCCCTTGCTATTCTTTCCCTCCCTATTGACCACCTTCCCCCTTCTTACACCACCCCCCCTTATCCCTCCTACTGCCTGTAGGGCACAAGAGATTTTTATTCTTAACAGAGTATGTTTTTCCCTCCTTGAATCCAAACCAATGCTAGTAAATTTCATAAAATTCTCCCTTCCTCTTTCCCCTCTAAAGTTATGAGTTTTTGTGCCTTTTCATGTTAGAATCTAAACAACTGTTTTTATTGATCCCTCTTCAAATCAGAACCAATGAGAATAACATTCATATGATGCTCATCTGCTTCCTTCCTTCCCCTCCACTTTAGTATGTTTTTATGTCTCTTTGTGTGGCATAATTGACCATTTTCTGCCATAACCTTTCCTTTTCTCCCATTGTAATCCCTTTATTCCCCTTACTAGGTTTTTTTTTTAAATCTTCAGATTAGTTCACTTACACCCAGACCCTCTATCTATGTACATCCCTTTTAAATGTCACAACACTTACACAAATTTCAATATTGACAGGTATCTGCTTCTCATATAGGGATATAAACAGTTTGCTTTTGTTGAGTCCAAGTTATGTGTGTGTGTGTGTGTGTGTGTGTGTGTGTGCATCTGTGTGTGTATGTGTATGTGTGAGTGTGTGTCTTCCTTGTTTACCTTTTTATGTCTTTCTTGGCTCTTGTAAGTGGAGATCAAGTTTTCCATTGAGCTCTGGCTTTTTCATCAGGAAAGTCTGGAAGTTCTTTATTTCATTAAATGACCATCTCCTTGCCTGAGAGATTATGCTCCATCTTGCTGGGTAGTTGATCCTTGGTTGCAGTCCAAGCTCTTTTGCTTTACAAAATACCAAATTCCAGTCCCTCTGATATTTTAATGTAGAAGCTGCTAAGTCCTGGTAATCCTGCCTATAGTTCCATGATATTTGAATTGTTTCTTTTTGGCTGTATGCAGTATTTTCTCCTTGACCTTGTAGCTCTGGAATTTGGCTACTATATTTTGTAGAGACTTCAGTTTGGGAGCTCTTTCAATAACTATTTTACCTTCTGATTCTAGGACCTCAGGACAGTTTTTGTTGATGATCTCTTGTAGGATGCTGTCCAGGCTGCCTTTTTTTTTATCATGGCTTTCTGTTAGGCTGATAATTCTTACGTTATCTCTCCTGGATCTGTTTTCCAGGTCAGTTGCTTTTCCAGTGAGATATTTTGCATTTTCCTCTAATTTTTCTATCTTTATGTTTTATTTGACTGACTCTTGCTGCATCATAGAGTCCTTAGCTTCAATTTGACTGATTCTAATTTTTAGTGAATAATTTTCCTCAATTCGTTTTTTAAGCTCCTTTTCCATATGTTCAGTTTTCATTTTTAGGAAGGTATTTTCCCCAGTTAGATTTTGGACCTCCTGTCCTAGTTCTCCAATTTTACTTTGTAAAGATTTGTTTTCTTCAGTGAGATTTTTTTTTCCAGTTTGATCACTGTAGATTTAAATTTATCTCCTACCTCTCTAATTTCATTTTTAAAGTCCTTCTTGAGATCCTCCAAGAATGCTTTTTGGGCTTGAGACCAATTCACATTTCCTTCTGTGAGTATAGAGTCTGCATTGTCTTCTGAATTTGGTTGTTCTTGCTCACTATAAAAAAGATTTTATGGTCCTAGCCTTTGTAGTTTCCTTCTTGCCCATTGTGATTACCTATGTCCTTGAGTTTTAGAGTGGATATCTGCTTCTGGGGTGCAGAAGTATTGAGCTTCTCAGGCTGGGAGGTAGGGGTTTGGTTGTTCACTTTGTGAGTTGTAGTTTCTGAGTGTCTAGACTGAGGCCAAGGCCAGGACTCTCAGTGTTTCCCCTGAGTTACCCTGAGGCTCTCAGAGTAATGGTGAGGGAGGAGTGGTCTGGCTACTTCAGGTTTCCATCTCTGTATCTCTGGGCTACAACTCTGGCAGGCTCAGTAGCTGGAGGCAAGCAGGGCTGTTGTCTGCTAATTATCCAGGTGGTGCTAAGGCATACCTGGACTTGTGCTGTTGGTGCTTGCTGGATTCACCCTCCTGGGCTTAGATTCTGTACTGCCCCACTTCCCCCTTCCTCAGTGACTTTCAGGCCTGAGGCTGTTTCCACTAATTCAGGATTTTACTCTGGGTGGGGCATTTAACTCTGAGTTTTCTGGTTCAGGGAAGGGGGGGGATCAGAGCAACTAGGTTTTATTCCTCCATCTTGGGCTGGTAGCCCAAGGAGAAGCCCAAGGAGAAATGCAGGCCCTACATTTTCTCTTACCCACCTCCAATGATCCTCTGTCCTGTGATGAGAGGGCTGCAAATCTGCAAATTGCCTTTGGGGTGAGTGAGTGTTCTGGCTGACTGAGGCTCCTCACTGGCTGTAGACTGCTCTCAGATATACGCTGGTGCAGCTCCTGTATGCTCCGTGTTCCCCCTGCCCAGACCTGAGTAGGCACTTTCCTGGGCTGGGAATCTGCCACGCTCAGTCTCCCAATGGGTTCTGTCACTCTAAAATCGGTTCAAATTTACTTTTTAGAGGTTAGGGACAGAATTCTTGGAGGAGCTTAGAGAAGTTACTGCTTTCTTTCTACCATCTTAGCTCTGCCTTCTTTATTTTTTTAAGGCATGGCTCTGACCATGTCACTCCCCATTTAAAAATCTTCAATGGCTCCCACTGAAGAGGTACCCAAAGAGGGTTAGGGATGCCTGAGACACAAAAATACCAACATGCCGGGTCCTGTGGAAAGAATTCCACTCAAGTCTTCTCAGCCAAAGAAAAAGTAAAGTTTATTGAAAGTTCAAGTTCGCCATGTGGGGTAGACTCTTAAGGAGCCAGTCTATACTAGGTCATTCTATGGTACTGTCACAGAGCAAGTCTCTGCTAGGCCATTTCATGGTGCTCTCACAAAGATGGAGGGAAGATGGCGTCTTATATACAGAGGAATCTAGGAGTGTTTCAGAGGAGGAGCTTGGGGAGGGTCTTCAGGAGGAGCCAATGAGGTCTGACTCCAGTAATGAGTTTGGGGAAGGATTTCAGGTGGAGTTAATGAGGTCAACACAAGAGTGGATTGATATTTTGATAGGCTCAAGGGTGGAAGCAGATGGACAATGGAGGGCCAGGCTAGTAACAGGTTTGGGCCCAGCCACAACGAAATACTTACGGCCTCAGCAAATGCCTCCTGAAGATTCAATCAGACTTCAAGAGGTTTCCCAGAGTATGTACCTCAAAGATTCAAGGAGAGCTTAAAAGGGGGGGGGTCCCCAGAGCCTACACCTTATCACCACTTTCCTCTAGTATAAAATCTAGATTCTTTAGCTTGGCATTAATGACTGACTACTGTCTGGTTTTAGTCATGTTTCACATTATTCTCCTTCTTTCAACACTACCATTCAAGTTAACAAACATTTATTAAATGACTACTAGCTTCAAGGCACTTCATGCTACATTCTAGTGAAGCTATACCCTAACTGCAGCATGCTTTCTGCCACTACTGCCTATTCATCTCATGCCTGGAATTCCAGGCAATAGCCCCATCCCCACACCCCACCATGTTTTACTATTGAAAATCTTGTTCTTCTTTTAAGGCTCAGCTCAGGTGTCACCTTCTCTAGAAGCCTTCCCAGAACCCACACATGTATAAGGTGTCCCAAAAGTCTCAAAGATGGAAGCTGAGAATAGCGTCTTCATTCTCAAATTTTTGTAGAGCATTTTAGTTAGATCTCTCCTCTCCTCTCCCATAATCCCCTACCTCATATTTTATTTACCTATCTATGTGTCTTAATGTAAACTCATTCAGAGTAGGAACCATACTGATTCTCTTCCACTAGCCTCAGTGCCTTTCCAGTACTGTTGAGACAGGTTTCCCTCCTCCTCTTCCTTCTTATAAGTGCTGATAAAGAAAGAGGCAAGACTACGGATGCCAGTCAGGCCAAGACAGAAATTCAAGACTAGGGAGACTCTTTTCTCTGGTGATAGAAAGTCTTTACAGGGTCATCTCCTTGTCACCTCTCAGCATTGGTAAGGAAAGGGACTCAGAGAAAAGTCTTATTAGGGAGAAAGGACTAAAGACTTCTTAAAAGCCTACTATGTAAATAATAATTTAAATCATTATTTCACTTAATCTTCACAACAACCCTGAGAGGTAGGTGCTGTTGTTATCCCCTTTTTACAATTGAAGAAACTGAGGCAGGCAGCGATTAAGTGATTTGCCTAGGGTCACATAGCTAGCAAGTATCTGAGGGAGGTCTTCCTGACTCCAGGGTCATACTCCACCCAATGTACTGCCTAGTTGCCTCTGACAAGGCATTTACTATGTCTTAGGAAACTGTATTTGTTGAGATAGTTCATCTGAGCTTGCTGTTGAAGCCATTCTTAGCTTCCAAATAGAAATCAGGTAAGTAGACTGTATGAAGGACTAAATATAGTTTGATTGAAACTGGCCATTGAGTGGAATGGTCACCTGAGGAGAAGTAGGCCAAGATCATAGCCTGAGAGCTGGAAGAGACCTGGAAGGGTCATTTGGCCTACCTGCTTAACTTTACAGGTCAGGAAATGAGGATGTCCAAGCAAACCAAACAGATGTGGGTTTGTTTCCCATTTCTGCTGAATTTTGTCAATTCTCTCTCTCTCTCTCCCCCTCTCTTTCCTTTCTTTCTCTGTCTCTGTCTCTTTCCTTCTTTCTCTTTCTGTTTCTCTCGGTCTCTGTCTCTCTGTCTCTCTCTCTCTCTCTGTCTCTCTCTGTCTGTCTCTCTCCTTTCTTTCTCTGTCCTTTCTTTCTCTGTCTCTGTCTCTCTCCCTCTTTCTCTCTCTGTCTCTCTCCCTCTTTCTCTGTCTCTGTCTCTCTCTCAGTGACATTTGGCTGTCTAAGTATGAGGTGAGAGATGTCTGCAGGTTCTCTGCTTTGCAGGCTTAGCTATGAATAAACCAGCTTTGTTTATGGTATATACTGCTTAGTTTCTTTTCTTTTCTTTTCTTTTTATCCCATGACCCAGGAGCCATTTTTCAAGGGTAGGTAATATAGTCACAGACTTCAGTGTTGCTGAGAAGTTTATGAATGGCCTTTGTATATGCAGATATATACAGTGTGTTCCAAAAGTCTTGGTGGAGTTTAAGCTATTAAATTTCAAAACTGCCTTGAGACTTTTAGGACACCTTATACACGTGTAGGTTGAGATCCGAATTTCTTCCTTTTTAAAAAATTGACTTGTTTTTTACTTTTGGTTTACAAGATTCAGTTCCCCAATCCCTTGAGTTTAAAATTTTCTCCCCTCCCTTTCCCACCTCCCCTCTACGCTCCCACCCCCCATGGCGGCATGCAGTCAGGTACAGGATCTGCAAATACTTTCACGTTGTACAATAGTCTGGTTGTATAGAAGGGTTGTAACCAATGGAATGAACAATGGGAAAAAAGAAAGAAAACCAAATGTAAAAAAGAATGCTAGCATGTAGATTGCTTCAGTCTCCATTTAAACTCTGGTCTTTCTAGATTTTTCTTTGAATGTAGATATCTCCTCCCATCCTGAGACTTGCAGAGTTGTCTTTTAACTGTGCGTTGCTGAGAAGAGTCCAGTTCATCAAGGTTGGTCGTCATACATATGATGTGTCTGTGATTGTGTACAAATTTTTCCTGGTTCTGCTCTTCTCACTTAGCGAGATCTGACTTTCTTATGGAACTAACAAAATGGTTTCATTTCCTGCCTTATTATATTGCAGAATAACGGTAACAGTTCACATTTATATAACATTTTACAAATCAGTGCCTCACATAATCCTGAAAGCAGACTGCACAAGCACTTTCCCTCTCATTTTACAGATGGGAAAATGGAGGGTGAGATAGGATAAATAGTACCCTCCAACACAGCAAGAAAGTGTCAGAGTTAAGACCATGGACTTGGAGCTGGACCTTGGAAACTGTTTATGGCAACCCTTTCACTTTACTAAGGAGGAGCTTATGTGTGTGACCCAGTGGATAGAGTGTTAGATGCAGAGTAAGGAAGATCTGAATTTTGAGTTCTGCCTCAATCACTTTCTAGCTGTATGACTCTGGACAAGTCACTTAGCCTTTCTCAGGCTCAGTTTCCTTACCTATAAAATGGGGAGAATAAGGACACTTTCCTTATCTCACCTCATCTCATCTCATCTCAATTTATCATTCCATTAACATTTATTAAGAACCTCCTCTGTGCCAGACACTGTGATGAGCTTTGGGGATAAAAAAAAGAAAGAAGAAAGAGAATCCTTGCCCTCAAGGAATTTACAATCTAATGGGGTAGACAGCATACAAACAAATATATGGAAATACTTAATAGAGAGGGCACTGGAATTAAGAGGGACTGGGAAAGGCTTCCTGTCAATGGTGAGTCTTAAAAGAAGCCAGGGTAAGGGGCGGCTAGGTGGCACAGTGAATAGAGCACCAGCCCTGAAGTCAGGAGGACCTGAGTTCAAATCCAGCCTCAGACACTTAACACAAAACTAGCCATGTGACCTTGGGCAAGTCACTTAACCCCAATTGCCCTGCCTTCCCTCCTCCAAAAAGCTAAAAAAAAAAAAGAAGCCAGGGTAGTCAAAAGTCTCCAAGCTGATGAGATTTCAGGTGATGAGGTTATCCTGGGGGCAGCAGAAGGCTGGGATTCATGACTTGAAACCATGCATTAAATCCTGTATTCTTTCCACTACCCCATAATGCTTTTGTGTTGGAATTCTCTTAGAAGATGAGCTGAGGTTCCTAGAAACTTGTCCAAGAGCTTCAGCAACAAAGTTCTTCTCACTACCCTTGTTGAAAGTTTGCTGGGACTTTTGTACATGGAACTGTTGGGCTTTAGGGATGATTATTGGGATGGGATTTTGTTGTAACCTGGTCCCGGTGGCTAGGGCTGAGTCTTAGTTTGTCTCTATGAAAAAGTATATATGCTAATTAAGGAGAGAGGTCAAAAAGCAAAGAAGAAGAAAAAGTTCCTGTGAAACATTCATGAAATATCAGCTATTATTATTAGGAATTGGGGCAAGAGAATAAAAATTTATAGAGCACCTACTATGTGCCAGGCACTGTGCTAAGTGCTTTACAAATATTGTCTCATTTGACTCTCACGATTCTGGGAGGTAGGCACTATTGTTACCCCCATTTTACAGTTGAGGAAACTAAGACAGACAGAGGTTAAGTGACTTGTCTGGGACCCTGCAGTTAGTAAATGTTTGAGGCTGGATTTGAACTCAGGTCTTCCTGACTCCAAACCCAGCCCCCTATCCACTATGTACTTAACTGCAGAAGGAAGTTTAGAAGGGGACATATACAAAGACAATTTGTTACTACCAAGTTAAATTGAATATATGTTAGAAAAAAGAAGAAAACAGATTTTGTTAAACAGAAATTCATAGTTTCCTATACAGTCCTCTTTTCTGTTCCTAATAATAGCTAATAATAATAATCTGCACTTACATAGCACATTAAGGTTTTCAAAGTGTTTTTATATATATTAATCTCATTTGATCTTTACAACAACTCTGTAAAGTAGGTGCTGGCTGGTTGTTGTCTTCTGTTCTCAGAGAGGACCAAAGCGACCTCACCATGTTGGGATGAAGGTACAGTGTGTCCAACTGTGGTCGATCAGCCAGTGGGAGCTTGGAAGGCTCTGCCACAGACAGAAGGCTCTGCCACAAATAGTCCACATGAAGCTGTGAAGTGGAGATGTCTCTGGATTTGCACATCTCACGTTTCTTTTGAGCTGATGCACTTCTGCTTCGCTCATAGAGCATAGTGCCTTCTTTGACACGGCATACTGTGCTGGATGGTCTTGTGCCAGAGTCTCCCATAATAGGTGCTAGTCTTCTTAACTCTATTATACAGATGATCTAAGGCTGAGAAAGTTTAGGTGAGTTGCCCAGGATCACACAGCGAGAAAGTGCCTGGGACATGAGTTGAATTCTAGTTTTTCTGACTCCAAGTCCAGCTCTGTATTCACTACATTGCTTGTTTTTTGTATGTGGAAATGTTCATGTTTGGTGATGTTTAAGTTCATAATAAAAAAAAAAGTGGTAGGGGAGAGATGTAGAATAAATGGAGATGGCCCAAAAAGCTCCCCCTTTCAGCTCTCACTGGAAGAATACCCACTGTGAGGCTATTTGAGTTTCCCAAGGAAGTACCAGTACCTCCCTTACAGGTGGTGTTTATGTCTCAGCAGTTCAGTTAAAAAGAAATTTAATAATTAACTTTGTGTGAGGGACCTAGAAAAAATCTGGCCATATTACTTAAAACCCATCTTTTCAGGGAGGCTAGGTGGCACAGTGAATAGAGCACTGACCCTGGAGCTGACTCCTGACCTGAGTTCAAATATGGCTTCAGACACTTAACACTTACTAGTTGTGTGACCATGGGTAAGTCACTTAACCCCAATTGCCCTGCCTTTCTCCCAACAAAACAAAACAAAACAAAACAAAAAACAACCCAAAACACCCTTTCCTCTAACTTCACTTTCTGTCAAAGGCACCACCATTCTTCCATTCATCTAGGTTCCGAATTTTAGAGTCTTCCTTGACACTTTACTGTTCCCCACCCCTCTACATCCAGTTTCTTCTGTCTTCTCAGCATCTCTTCAGTTTTTCCTCTTCTCTCCACTTAAATGGCCACTGCAACTGCTTGTTCAATTGAATTAAATCGAAATAAAAGGCCTATGATGGCATAGCTAAAGAAACACTCAGGTCTGGAATTCTGGTCTCTTGACTTCCAGCAGTCTTTTCCTGCACCATGAGATAACACTGGCTGAAACATGAGCAATTTTTCATCCAACTGGTCCCCTAAATGGAGGGTGATGGTATATTTCATCTTTAAATGAGTTTCATTTTTTTCCCCTTGTAGCAAAACTGGGTCGATGACATTGCATTTCATAGCCAGCTGCTCTTGGAGGGGGCTTGCAGCTAACTCTTCTGGAGGTCTATTATTTTGTATAAAAAGCTTCCAGATTGCAATCTCCAGCAATTTTCTCTGCTGAGCTTTTTGTTCAGCCTAGTGCCCCATTCCTTTTTTTTGCCCCATGGCCATTATACTGTGAAATAGCAGTCATTCACCGTGGTGAACATCCAGAACTAAATGAATTGAATATGGAATGTTACTGAAACCCATTAAAATGTTCCATAACAGAGTTCTTAATATCCCAGTAGATGAAATGATTCCAAAAAAACCCCACAAAAAACAAAAACAAAATCAAAGGTGATCAAGATTATTACATTTTTCTTTTTCACAATGTAGCTTCCTCAGAGAACTTTATTGAGTGTATCTCCTTCAGAGCATTGGTACAAGGCTGTCCTTACCATATAAGAAAAAGAACTTGGTGACATTTGGGGTATTTCAGTCTTTTAGTAACTTTGACCTTCCCGGATTATCTCTGAGACAGGCTGCTTTATGCTGATTTCCATATCACCTTTAGGGCTTTTAGGAATCTAGTTCAGCCGTTCCATTTTATAGATGAGAAAACTAAGTCCCATCAGGTTAATTGAATTCCATAAGGTTCATGGAGATATTAAGTGGCAACCCACTTGTTCTTCCTTGTTAATGGTCGAACTGATTCTTCTAGACCTCAGATCACTTTGTTTCTGTTCTGTAACTTAGGAGAATCAAGTAATTTTTGCTTGAAAAATAAATATCCTTCAGGTGGATAAATCTGTGTGCCAGATACATCCTGAATTCATCTCACAATTGCCAAGATAACAGAGCCCTAGAAATAGAGGATGTGCTTTTTTGTGTTTCACTTGACATCATGATTTCAAGTTCATTTTTAATGCTTTCAAGCAAAGCCAATGGAATGAAGTACTGCCTATGGAATTCTAGGGTTTGGAAGTTGAGAGTATGGTGGACATCCATAAAAGGAGTCCCCACTAGAGTGTACCTGACAAGTATATCCAGTGTTTGCTGGAAGGTACCCTTTAAGGAAGAATTGCCCACTGTATCTCAATGCACCACAGTATTCTTTGGCATTGGTTCTAACTGTTAGGAAGTTTGGTTTTTGTTTTTTTCCTGACATGGAATCAAAATTTGCCTTTTTTAGGCTTGTGCTCATTACTCCTAATTCTGCCTTCTGGGTCCAAACAGAAGTCTAAGCCCTCCCCCATATTACAGTGTTGAAGCTGAACTACTTACTCCTCATATGCTATGAACCCAGGGCTCTTCACCATCCTTCTTGTCCTTTCTGGGGCACTGTGCAGCTTATTAATGGAATCACAAAACCTAGGTTCAAATTGTGGCTCTCACGATTAATAATTGTGTGAACCTGAGCACATTCAAACACAGTTTCTTCTTCTGTAGAATGAGGCTAACACTTGCATTACTTACCTTGCACAACTGTTGTAAGGATTGTCAACAGGCAATCACAGTTTCACAAAATGTATGTGAAAACTAGGTTTATATCAGGAGCAATGAACATGCACGTGGAACTCAAAAGTGTTGACAATCCATGCAGAAGTTTGCATTTTTATAATCAGAGGACAAAGGAAGAAGATACCAGGAATCTCCACCAAAAGGGGCATGGCATGGGGGGGAGGGGTAGTAAAGGTGAGAAGAGGACAAAACCCCTTCCAAAGGGGAGGAGCAAGGCGATGGCAAAAGCTGTGTTTTTTTCCCTCGGAAACTGTTAGAACGTAGCCATGATAGTCTGCATATCTACGTGGATCCCAGCTACACAAGCCTACTTCAGACTATCTGGCACCTGTTGCCTCTCAAGGACATATGGGAAGTCCAGTTTGGGATACAAACAACACATTGTGGCACTTGGGGGTGAAAGGGAGTGGCTTCATCCTTGATATATTCGGGGTCTCCTGGGTGTTTTGGGTCCTGTGTTTCTGGAAAATAGGGCAACTAAAAAAGACAAGGGAACCCCTTAACATTCCTTAACAGTATCAAATGGCATAATATACATGAAGTAAATAGTAACCATGCATTATTAATACTGAAAAAATGTATTGATGATAGTCTAGGTTACCCTTGAATGAAGTCTTTCATGTGAATATATTCTAATAATAATAACTGCCACAGTAATACTATGTTTCATTGCAAGGTGCTGCATAACCCCAAGCTGTTGTGATTAGTATATTGGAACATTTGCTATTTATTTCCTGGGCATTATGCTCTTTGCCTATGGAAAGCAGCATCTCATTTACCTTCGTCTCTGTTTGGCTTCAGAGTAGGGCTTTATGATCTCAGAAATATTAATTTTTCTTTTCATCACCCATCTGCTTAATAGTTATTTTCTTATTTCTGACAGGCTTGTTATGATGACATGCCTGTATCCAAACAGAATGTCTATATTTGATTGCATTGTTTGCCATTCTCTGTTTCTCTCTATTTGTTTAATTAGAAGGTAGAAAACTCATAGAACCTGAGCCCTCTCAATAAATCCTGTAATCAAAGTCAGTTACAAAAATTGCTATAAGCCGACCTAAGTCTTTGTATCTGGCACCAAGATACAGTAAGAAATCTTTTCTGTTCTAACAAGGTCTCACTTATTTATTTACTTAGTCTTATGCCTATAGCTGACTTTGTCATGTTTATTTGGATTCTCAGGCTAATGTTTGCTTATTATGCTGAGCTTTTTATTTTTCATTTTTATTCATGAGCTTCTATTTTTTTTCCAAATATATTCTGAGAGTCTTAGCCCAACCATAGAAGTGTGAGAGGGCCAGTCCTGGAGTCAGAGAAACTGGGTTTCAAATCCTGCCTCTCAGCATATTAACTGGGTGGTCACGAGCAGGTTACTTAGCTTTTCCCTTGTTTCAAGCTACTCCTTAAAGATTAGAAATTATGGCCAAGTTGCCATATTGCATTAGTAGAGAGGGTTTCCATACTGGAAGCTTACCATACTCATGAAATCATATGTATGGATTCCGCATGTCTTCCAAAAGAACAGTGCATAATGTGTACATATATGTAGAGACATGTACAATTTATTTATAGCTCTTTTGGAACTTTTCAGGTGCCTAATTAAGTGATTCAATAAATAGTCTCTATAATGTATGAACTCTATGCGAAGCATTGTACTACAATCTTAAGACTATAAATGGAGAATTTATATTCTCAAGGAACTTGTATTCAACTATATAATCACTTCCAAAGTTTGTATGTGTATGCATGTACACACATATATAAGCATATGGAATGTTGTGTATTTATGTGTTTATATGAATGTATATGTATATATTCAGAATAGGACCTGGGTCTGTGATTTTACTAATACAGGAAACTCCCAGGTGAGGAATCTTCTTCTACCAATGCATGGAAGGCATCTTCTCTGCAATTTAGTCCAGAGCGTGGCCTAGAACAATGAGAAGCCAAGTGACTTGCCCAAGGTCACATGGCCAGTTTGTGTCCAAGTCAGGACTGGAACTCAAGTTCAACAGACTCCAAGACTTCTCTAGCCACTATGCCATCCTGATTTTCTTATCTACACATAGGCATGTGTGTACACACACATATAGGTATTGAAGTGTATGCCTATATACATAAGCACCTATAGACAAGTCTCTGGATGTCAGTGTCTTCCCCTCTAAAATGAAGGGGTTGGTATAGGTTATTTCTAAATTCTCCTGCAACTCTCCCATTCTGTTAATCTCTAAATGAATACAGATAGGATGAGACTATATTCCTTTACACTGGTATGACATCAGTTTACTTAAAGTAGGCCAAAGGGTTGCTCAGGCTTGAAGCTCTGTTCCTGAAAAGTTTTGTCTGTTGAAGAATCTGCTTCATTTCTAAATAGTCCATTTTGTTAAGTATTAAGTTAATTAGAATATCTGCAGAGTTTATTTAACTTATGGAAGCATTTACCCATCATTGGCATCTTGCATTCATTCAGTTTTATATTCATCCATTCAAAGATTCCCATGGAAGTCTTTCTAGTTCTTGAAGGTAGCTAAATGTCCATGTGTCTGTCTCTCCCAAAGACACTGTGAGTGGACCCTCTATGGAAAAGGATATGTTGTTTTTATTTTTCCTTCATTCTCAGAGAGGACTGTGGTGTCAGGAAGATGACATCATGACTTGCAAGTGAATTGGATTTAAGTGAGGCAGGGCTGTGCAGAGCCACCAGCCTCACTTTCTCCTCTGGAGTCATCTGGGTCCAGTGGCAAGATATAGATCAGGAAGACTGGAGATGGCCCTAGTTGTGGTGGGAGACCTTGACCTTGTATTACACCATTCTCCCAGCCTAGGAGAATTGCTGAACTTCCATTTGGCTTCCACTGTGTTTTTGTATCATCTTTTGATGACCTTTCAAACCATGTTTTGGGCCATTTGAGGTCATCTATTATAAGAACTCCTAAACTCCAACTTCTAAGTGAGATGAATCTCCACCAGCTGTGTTCAGATAAACTCTTATAAAAACTGGTTTCTGTTAGTTCTGTGTTTTGATGCACCCCATTTTTCTTTCCTTTCCAAACTCTTGTCCCCTTAGTTATTCTGCATGGGAATAGCCTTCTGTTGTATATTTTTGTTTTGTTTTGTTTTAAACAGCATTTCAGAAAACTACTAGTTTGGAATTGGCCTTTCAAGACAGAGCCTCTTCCCAGGGAGGTTACAACATTAACATCTGCGGTTCTTAATCATCAACAGTCCTATCATTTGTATTGAAACCCCACATTTTATTTTTGTTGTTGCTCTTGAGTTATTTCAGATGTGTCTGGCTCTTACTTAGGGTAACAGAGCTAGTAGGTGTCTGAGGCAAGATTTGAACTTGGGCCTTCCTGATTCCAGGCCTCATAACTCTATCCATTGTGCTATTTAACTACAAGCTCTTAAATCTCTTCCAATTTAACTTGCCCCCTCTTAGGGGTTACTTATCTGACCAACATCTCTCAACAGGAGTCCTTTGAGCCTAAGTGCTACTCTGGCTAATGCCCAGGCTCTCCTCCCCTCTACCCTACTTGTGCTCGTAGCCTGGACCAGGTGGGCCAAGAAGTTTATACTTCTTTTCATCCCTATGGTACCTAGCACACAGTAGGCCATGAATAAATCTTTGTTGATGGATTGATATGGAGTGGTACTACATAGAAGGAACCAGGACTATTTAACTTTTTCATCAATGACTTAGATCAGTGGTTCTCAACCTTCCTAATGTCATGACCCTTTAATACAGTTCTTCATGTTGTGGTGACCCCCAACCATAAAATTATTTTCGTTGCTACTTCATAACTGTAATTTTGCTACTGTTATGAATTGTAATGTAAATATCTGATATGCAGGATGTATTTTCATTGTTACAAATTGAACATAACCCACAGGTTGAGAACCGCTGATTTAGATGATGGAAGAGAAGCATCCTCATTATATTAGTAAGAGAGCTAATAAAATGAAAATGCTTCCTCTCCCATCATCCAAGTGATTCATATCATAGAGAAGAAGATTTGAATTTTAAAAGGTAAAATAAAATTTATATGATTTAGGGAAGTGAGCAGCCTAAAGTTTGGTAGGGAAGGTGATAGATTAGTTTACTTGGGGAGAAAATCAGAATTACACAAGTCCAAAGTAAGGAATGGTAGCATCTCTTAATATTCAACTAAGAATTCACAGACTTAGGGCTGGAATGATTGACATCTCTTGATGTCACGATCGGAATAATCTGCACTATACTGTTCTGCCTGTACTCATTTAATTGAATGTAACTGACAGGCCTCAAGACTTAGGACCTTGAAGGCCATCTAGTTCAGTCCTTTAATTTTACTGGTGAAAAAATGGAGGCCTAGAGAGATGAAGTAGTTTACCACTTAATGTAGTTTCTAGGTGCAAAATAAATTCTTGTTGATTGATTTATTGTGCAATAAGTCTGCCACTGAGTAGTTAATGGCAGTCAAGGTTTAAATTCAGGTTCTCTGAGTCCAAATCCTGGATTCTTTTCTGTACTAATTTCTATATCTGCACATGTTATTCCTTTTTCTAACTAGGAACTTTTGAGACATGAATCTCAATAAAAACAGATGTGACTTAGAGTGGAGTGTCAAAACTCAGATAGAATCCCATCCAAGTAGGCCACATGTTGACTTAGAAAACCACAAATTGACATTATCTATGTTGTATTGTGTTTTTATTTTTTAAAAATTTCCCAGTTACATTTTAATCTGGTTAGACAGACCTCAGGCTTTATCCTTGCAGCAAGCTGTTAGTTTGATACCTCTCACTTAAATAAAGAGGAGAGGAGAAATTCTAATTCAGAAAGAACTTGCATTAAAAATTAATTTTAAAAATCCATTAAAAATTCATTAAATTCATTAAAAATGAATTTTTAAAATGAAGAGTACACTAATCATAAAGAAAGATATGTAAGCATTCATTCTTGCAGGTTGGAGTTAGATTACTTCTCTTGATGTAGAATGTCAGTTTCACTAGCGTCTGTGGGAGTCACTGGGAGAAGGAGGAAGGGGGAGTTGTCTCTAGACGATCCTTTGTCCATTGGAAAAAAGAGGAAAATTTTCTACTATTCTCAATTTTGTTGGATTACAGGAAATCACCATTTGTCTAACTGGAATCCCTATCGCCTGCTTCACAGTTACTCTTTGAAGACTAGATGCTTCTGTATTCCAGATTCTGCCCTTCATTAAACTGTCACTGGCCCCATTTTAAGGGACAAAGTCAGGTTTGAACTGAGAAGGTTTAGACTTATCCACAACAGAAAGCTGCATCCTCAGCTGTTAAGTAGAATTTAGAAATAGGATGTGTCTGTCATGGTGAGTACGTCGATAGTGACAATGTTGGTAACTAAGGAGCCAAGGGCCTAAGATTCTATATATTGCTCCAAGGTTCAGTTCATAAATTGCCTTCTTGCATGTGACCCTCTGTGCTACCTTGCTGCCTCTCAATAACGCTTAATCTGAATTATTTTTCTGATTTCCATTGTGACATGGAGGTGACCTATGAATTCATGATCTGTTTTTGATGTACTTGTGCTGGTTCTTTGTAATCACTCCTTCCTTTTCTAGCTAGTCACTAGACATCCCTTTAATAGTATTTCATTGATACATGCCAGGGATCAGACACATTTAATGACTTGTAGTTTGCACACTCCATTCTCTTCCCTAAAATAAACAAACAAGAAAAAAAAACAGGTAAAAAATGTTTCACTGCTGTTGGTCTTGGGTTTATCTTCTATCAGATGAGTGAACTGGACTAGCTGATCAGTAAGGCATCTTCCAGCCCTATATCCTGTGAGATTAAATGGATTGTCCCATGTTCTGCAGTAAAGTGGAATCCAAATCTCCTGATGTCATGATCAGAATAATCTGCAGTATACTGTGGTTCCTTTACTCATTTAATTGAATGTAACTGACAGGCCTCAAACCTGTTGGTGAGTTGGGGGTGGGGTGGGGTATCTACCCCAAGCATGTGAAGACTTCCCCTGGCAGAATGGACGGATGAGAACAGTTTATTCCCAATGGCCATGATGGTGATTGAAATGGGTGTTATGGAGTGCTTAGAGCTTGGTCTGGCATCAGAGATGTCAAAGTCATCCGTTGCATCCTGGACCATCGCTGATTATCCTGACTTTTGTCCTGCCACTAGACTTGGATGACTCTAAAAGAAAAAGTGAGGCTAATGACTTTATGCAATTCTGCCTCACTTAAATCCAATTCACTTAGAAGGCAAGACATAACTCTGTAATTTCATGATCTTCAAAACTGAAGGATGAACAGCAACTCATTTAAAAATTTGTAGGTTCTCTATTGCCATATCAGAATGTGTTATAGATACACATATGTATGTAAAGAGAAAGAACATATATTATAATCATATTATACATAAATAAATAATATTATGTACTTTCTATATGTTTATGGTGAGTGCTTATACATTCTTATAGAGATGCTATTTCTTATAGTAATGCTATTTCACTCAACAAAGCAACCAGTGACCAGCTGCTCCCCAAATCGAAGAAGTTGTTAGCAGTGGCTTTGTCATGGTGCCCCTCCTTGGATGGTGTTCAGTCTTGGTGAAGAAAGAAAGGGAAAGGTGGGAAAAGTACTACATCATGTTGGCTTCAAGCCAATAAGAGATGGTATTAAATCTTTATCTTGACAGCTCACATTTGTTTAGTGAGAGATTGGGGACTAGAGTATGCTACAAAAGAGATCATTGAGTCATAGATTTAGAGCAGGAGTGAGCAGAGAGGGCATCTAGTCCTAGCCCATCATTTTAGAGATGAGGAAATTGAAGTCAAGGAAAATTAAATAATTTATCTAAGGTCACAAAGGCAGGAAGTATCAGGGATGGTGCAGCAAATAGGGAGTGCTGGGCCTGGAGGCAGGAAGACTCATCTTCCTCAGTTCAAATCTGGCCTCAGACACTTATTAGTTGTTTGACCCTGAGCAAGTCACTCAACTCTGTTTGCCTCAGTTTCCTCAATCTATAAAATGAACTAAAGAAGGAAATGGCAAATCACTCTGGTATCTTTTCCGTGAAAACTCCAAATGGGGTCACAAAGATTCAGACTGAAAATGACCCAACAACAATAGCCTCTGACACTAGAGCTACTTTTCTTTCCACTGAATAATGCTGCCTCCCTTTCTGCCAACTTTGTAAGATAAACGTATACTCTGCCAGAGAGTCACTGGATTTATAGCAGTCCCAGGCCCTCAGATTAGATGGGCTTAAGGAAAGGAAGAAGACAGAAAAGGAAATTGGAAAGGAAAGATGTTATTTTTCAAAAAGTAGATGATCAAAGATTCTGTTTGGTGAATGCTGACAGCCAGTCCTGTCAGGTACACTTATGTAGGATGGGGGTTAGTCCCATCTCTTTCAATAAGATGTATTTTCACTTGACTCTTCTTTTCCTGTTATATCATTTCTCCCATGATGCTCTTGGAAAGTTAGTCCCAGGAAATCCTTTTGTGCCATCCCCACTCAAGTCTTTCTTCAACACACACCCAAACTGTCTACCTTTGTTTTAAGTGAACCTCCACGGCTAATGTCTCTTGTCTCTCATGTTACACTATCACCTTTTGTGTCTTCTCCAGTGTTGATTAAGAGCTGCTGTCAATAGCAAGGTGAGCTCTGCAGCTACCGAACTGAATAGGTAGGAGAAATTGGGCAGTGAACCCTTCCTGGAGTTAAAAAAAAGGGGGGGGGAATGGGAGTATTTATTCATGGAAGAAAACTGAAACTCCTCTATCCCAGAGAAGCTTGGGTTTGCCTTGTGTCTTCAGCCACAAAAAACACTTGGTAGAGTGTAATGGTTTATCATACCCAAGAAAAACTGTAGCAGACGTTAGGATGTAGTAGCCAAATGAGGACAGGTTGGACAGCTAGCTGGTGATGGGCTTGAAGTTAGGAAGACTATCTTTGAGTTCAAATCTAGCCTCAAACAGTTACTAGTTGTGTCGCCCTGGGGAAATCACTTAACCTGTTTGCCTCAATTCTTTAGTTGTAAAATGAGCTAGAGAAGGAAATGGTAAACCACTTCATTATGTTTCCATCCCCCCCGCTCCCCCCGAAAAAAAAAACCCTAAATGGGATCAAGAGGAGTCCACAGAACAATAAGTAGAATGATCCTGAAGTCCAAAAATTTAGGTCAGATTGTGGCAAAGAAAAGGTAGTTTGTAGGTTTGGTAGCTTTTCATGTGGTCTTCTGTAAGACAGAAGACTATTTATGACACAAATGTGTGAAGTGCTTAGTGGTGCTAGTGAATAAATTATGAAGACTGAGCCAAATGTTAAGTTACCTATACATTCTATTTACTATTAAACTAGCAAAGCTCAGCCCCCAGTTGTCTGTGGTGATGGAAGGCAAGGGTCAGTCAGACCTCTGGAGCCATTGCATGAGATTAATGCCCTATATCACCTTGGCCATTTCATCTTTCTTTACCATCCAACATTCTACCAGAATTTATAGGAAGTCAGACTGGATGCTTTCCCCCCATCCTCTTCTAATCCCCAGCATGTTTTCTTCCCCTCAATTCCACTCTCTGAAAGAGAGAGGCCTACCAGTGCTTATGTGGTAAAGAGGAAGGCAGGTAGAATAGAAACAAAAACTTTAGATAATCTACAAGCTGTATAATCTGTCCCCCATCCTAATAATTAAGCTTGTTAGCACAGCAGGGAAGGCAAAGCAGCTGCTCTGAAGAGGCGGTAGGGAGCAGGTGGGCTATTTAGCCAGATGAAAAAATTGACATTACTGCCTACACTGAGACAACACTTAAGCAGAATTTTTAAGGGAGGGAAGCAAGTACAGCATTGTCTGGTATGTTGAAACTATTCTTTTTAAAAAAAAAAATAAAATCCTGCTGTTGCTGAGTGATTGCAGGCAATGAAAAAGTAAAGTTCTAAGCCAGGTAGGAATGTTACAAAGTGAAGTGTAATTGCAGTAATCTGGGGTACCTAGACATCTCCCATTTGAGGGAGAATCTGCTCCACTGGTCCACTGATCCCTTTGGGAAAGCAGGCGTCAGACTGAGTGGTCATCTTTGCCACTTATTACTTCGGTGACCTTAGACAAACAACTTAATCTCTGTGGTTTTAGTTTCTTTCTCTGTAAAATGATATTATCAGTCATGCAACAAACATTTATCAAAAGCCTAATACGTCCCAGGCGCTGTACTAAACACTGAGGGTGCAAAGACAGTCACTAGACAATTCCTGCCCTTGAGGAACTCACCATCTAATGTGGGAGACGACATGCCAATAACTACCCACAAAGGAGCTATCTAGAGGTTATATTGGACGAGGCTGCCTCCCAGTTCTCTCCTGGCTCTCAATTCATGACCCTGCGATCATCATGAATGTAGTGGGCTCAAAGCCACACTGGAATGAGGGGATAAGTCAGCACCTCAGCCTTAGAATATCCTTGGGTCATAGGCAGATAGATGTTCTCCATTCTCCATGCCTGGTCTTGTGTTCTACTTACTTTAAACATTTTTTTAATTTAAATTTTTTTACTTTATGGAATAAAACAAGCATTTCTATAACATAATGCAATGAAACAAAGATAATTGTTCATGAAACTACAAATCTGCTACGCACAACTTGCTATTCCTTTCAAATATACAACAAAATTATTGTGTGAATTTCTTTCCCTCTGCTCCTGCTCCCTTTAGACACAAATTGGTGTATGTATATGTGTATGTAAATGTATATATATAAAATTATTCTATACATACTTCTTTTTTTGTTGTTGTTGTATATTTAAAAGTAATAGCATATCGGGGCGGCTAGGTGGCGCAGTGAATAGAGCACCGGCCCTGGAGTCAGGAGTACCTGAGTTCAAATCCGGCCTCAGACACTTAACACAAAAAAACTAGCCGTGTGACCTTGGGCAAGTCACTTAACCCCAACTGCACTCCAA
>CM053594.1:110104496-110131641 GCA_028646575.1 Pseudocheirus occidentalis
CATCAGCAGCATCATCCACCACCATCATCATCATGGTTGTTATTGTCCTGTGGCTCAAACTTCTTTGGTTTCACTTTCTTCATCTATGAAATAAAATACTCTGCAAATAGCAACTTTAGTAACTAACTAAAAGGCTTATGTTTTTCTTAATGTATGAGAGTTCAGAAATATTGACACATTGTTTTTTTTTTCAGCCATGTCTATGTATACATGGAATATTCCCATAGGTTGCAACCTCTGGGAATGTAATGGATAAAAATGCAGATACTGTGCTTAATTAATAATAAGAGCACTTCAAGATTTACAAAGTTTTTTGCAAAAATTATTTCATTTTTTCCTCATAACAACCCTGGGAGATAAGGCCCTAGTATTATTCCCATTTTATAGATGATGAAGATGAGGCTGGCAGACTTGTCCAGGGTCATACAGCTATTCAATGAGGCTGGATTTTAATTCAGATCTTCCTGGTTCTGTGTCCACAACAATATCTCACCCTTTCATCTTAGAGACTAATATTAAATTTTCATAAGATTACACATTTTGAGCCAGAAGCGATGTTGGATGACAACTAACCCAACCCCATCCGATGAGAAACTGAGGTCCAGAGAGACTGAGTGACTTGCCTGAAGCCACGTTGGTAATGGGTATCAAAACCAGAACTTGAATCCAGGTCTTTTGTAAACCTAAAGAGGAGACCACATAGAATATGGAAAATGTGCTTGGCCTAGAGTCAGATTGTTTTTGAATCCCACTTCTGATTTACTTTCTTTGTTTGTTTTTTGGGTTTTGTTGGAGGGCAGTTGGGGTTAAGTGACTTGCCCAAGGTCACACGGGTAGTTTTTTGTGTTAAGTGTCTGAGGCCGGATTTGAAATCAGGTCCTCCTGACTCCAGGGCCGGTGGTCTATTCACTGCGCCACCTAGCTGCCCTGATTTACTTTCTTTGTAACCATGGGCAAATTGCTGAACCTCACTGAACCTGTTTCTTCATCTGTAAAATGGGACCAATGATGCTTGACCTGCTTAATTCATAGAGCTATTATGGAGAAGACTCTGGATGCCCTTTGGGAATTTGACTATCATTACAGGGTGATTATGAACATCTTACATAGTGTATGTGAAATAGTCTATTAACCTCATACTCTCTGTAAATACAAGCTATTATTAAACACAAAGAAAAATTGCCTTCCCTTCAGGAATGAAGTATTGTTTACCAAGGCTGTCACCACAGACTACCTAAGGAGAGTGTTTTCTACAATTCTTATTTACATAAAAAAATAAACATCCCACCTGCCTCAGGCTAATGTTGGACAGTAGCTTATTCTAGAGTATTATTTCTGGTCTGTACCTCAGAATGATTGGTGATGGTGAGTGATGATAAAACATTTTATGCAGAAGTATTACTTAATCTAGCATTGCTTATTTGGGGGTGCAGGAAATGCCCTTATGGTTATTATCTACTGTTGTGGAGGAAGGACAGAGAATGATCATAGCATTTTCTGAGATTTTCTCAGCTTCTGTCACCATATTGTTAAGTATCCTGAAGGCTAATTGTACTAAAAGAAGAGTTCAAAGAAATGTAGGAGCAGAAAAGAAGATGGGGTAGACATGTGGTCAAAGCAAGGGATAAATGATGGACCCACCTATCACCTATGTGCTCCACAGGTATGCTTATGATGCATGCAAGCATGAATGAAAAAGCATATAATGAGCTCTTGGTATATTCAAAGGCCATGCTAAGTGGTGAGGACTCAAATAAAAAAGTGCCAAAGTCCCTCCTCTCAAGGAACTCACATTCTAATAGGGCATATCAAGAGAAAGCAAAGAAAGTCCCGACCATGTTGGCTGCTTCAATCATCCTCTTTGCCTTTCAGTGGTCTTATGGGAAGACATTCTCTAAGGTCTCCTAGAATAGGCAGAAATGAATGGATTATTATCTGCATTGTTGGAAGAAACATCCACATTGTTAAGATCACTGATGAATTTAAGGAAAAATCTGGGACATATCTGAACAATTCAATTAGCAACTTGAAAAGAAGAACATAATATCTGGAATGAATGATCTCAGTTTCTTATCCTTTCCCTTCTCCTAACTGTCCCATGGTGAAGAAGAACTTCAGATAAACAGAAGGAGGTTGGGGTGTGTGTGGTGCTGGATAATTTACAAAGCAGACATTTCTTCACAAATAATGGGGAGTATCCTGTGCTGTAGAGTCCCCTAAGTCTTGTCTACCACCCTCCCTTCCTCCTCACCCAAATACAGTTTTGATGAGGCATTAGAAGCCCCTTCTTTTATGGTTTTTAGATGTTGAAATTAGGTCAAACTCTAAAGCTCTAAAGATGGCAGCTCGTTTCTGTTCAACTTCATTGTTGTTTTCTTTCCCCCAGTCAGTTATTGTTGTTTTTGTAGAGTAGTGGTCTGGCTTTTGTTTCTGTAGAAAACATTGTTGTCACCCTGTGGTTTTCTTCTTTGTTGTATGCACAGTTCTCAAGTAGACCAGCTGCCTCGCTTTATAACTCCTGTCACCAGCTCAGTATTTTCCATAAGAACTGTTTTCACATTTGTTTAGGAGATGTGAACTTTGTTTTTTGGGATAGCCTGTATTCTTCTGGTCTGTGGACCCTTTTCCTCTCTTGCTATTCCGAGTTCAGTGTCTGAATGTTAGCTACACATCAACCAGCATCAGTATTTTTTTCAGTGCAACAAGTTGACCAGGTTTAGAGGCCATGTTATGAGCCTCTTTATGCGCTGCTGAACTTTTCCATAAAACAGATAGCAGCTAATGAATTAAAATGTGTAGCTTTGTATACATCTGCCTCTCCTCACACTCACTCCTTGCCAGTCTCCTGTATCTCATTGAGGGCAAGCTCAAAACATGAATCTTGCTATTTAAACTCTCAAAAACTGCCAGAAGTAGTTTTTTCTCACATTCTACACAGAAATGTTGAGATAGACATATGAAAGGATAGTATCATAATTTTGGATCTAGGAGAGACCTTAGTCTTAGCTCAATTTTCAGGTAATAAAACGCAGGCTCAGAGAGATTTGAGTGACTTGCCCAAAGTCATATGGGAGTGACAGAGACAGGATTTAGAGATATTTAGCGAATACAGAACCCCTGTATTCTGACTTTAAATCTAGCACTCTGTTCACTTCACCAAGATGTCATGGAATTGCATTCTTTGAAACATCAATTCTCTCTTCACTCTCTTCTTTATTTGTTTTTTGTTTCCAAGGTACTGTTTTGTACCATTTACTTAAAGTGGAATTTAATCTGGAAAAAAGACATATTTACTACATAGACAACCATTTTGGATAAGTTTTTTTTTGAGAGGGGGAAGGCAAGGCAATTGAGGTTAAGTGACTTACCCAAGGTCATACAGCTAGTAAGTGTGTGGTATCTAAGACTAGATTTGAATTCAGGTCCTCCTGACTGCAGGGCTGATACTCTCTTCACTACACCACCTAGCTGCCCTGATAAGTTCTTTCTCTATACACACTAAACACCCCGAAGACACTTCGTCTTGTTCATTTTTCTCACCTGACAAATAAAGAATTTGATGCCAATTGCCTTACAAGTGGAGGGTTATGTTTAAGATCTAAAAACATCATTATTGAAGTGGCTGAGCTTGTGTAAGTGGAAACTTACTGGTAGGGGCTCTAGAGTTAAAATAGGGAGTAAGCAGAGTATATTCCCTCACAACAGAGTAATTCCTATAACCCTGAGAGTTTGAGTATAACCACACGGTCCTCTCTTTGGAATTAATAAGCCAACCCAGAAAGTGAGTTGTTGTCCACATAGAGATGTTGTCCACTGGAGATGTACTATAATGTGGTTGCCTGTTCCATACACCCACATGACCCTGAAAAAGATTTTGTTTGTTTGTTTTTCCTAGCTCAGATCTTTATTTTCATGTGTGAAATGATTTAACCTGTCCCTGAGAAATACTCATCACATTAACTAAAGAAACCAATGGTGACAGTCTGAGTTATAGTGGAAAAACTTGTGTTTAAGGCTGAGAGACCACTTTTATTGAACTCACTTGTCATGTTATCATCCCTTATCCTCTAATGGTTGCAAGTTAGTGTGGTTCAGTGGAAAGAATGCTAGATTTGGTGTCTGAAGGTTGGAGTTTAAATCCTGGCTGCCATTTGCTATCTGAGCAACCTTTGGAAACTCTCTGGGCCTCATTTGACCCATCTGTAAAACTATCTCAAAGATCCCTTGCAGCATTCATCCTACAGTCAAGTATGTTGTGCATAATCCTGTCTGCCGTATTATCTAAAGAAGCTGACATATATAGGTATGTTATTTTTCACTCTGGTTCCTAAATGTTTTTTTGTCCCTAAATTTTTGCAACCTGCTTTACTGTTTATGAGGACCATTGTTAACAGTTTACATTAAAATCAGATGACTTCCCTTTAAATCCTCTGATAAAAGGAATATTCTTTGGGTTTAATCAGAATTTTAAATGTAGGAATTTAGTAGCAGTCCATTCAATGACAATTTATTCTGTTCCATTTATTATCATTGATGTTTCATTTAAGATCCTGACTGTGATGAGCTTACTTTTGGGAGGAAAGTCACTAACCCTTCTATTAGGTAATGCCTTTTTCTTATACTGTGAGACTACTGCACACTATTATTTATTTAGCATAGTTTTCAAGTTGTAGAGTTGGAACATTTTGAGCATTTTGTCCCTTGTAAAAGCCATTTAGCAACAAAACAATTGAATTGTTGAAATTTATGAGTGTGCAGCCCATCCGTGCTGTCCAGCTTGATCTTCCATTCATCTTCTGCCCATGTTTCCTGCAGCAGCTGACCAATTAGGCCTCATGCCATTCGTCCTCTGTATCATGGAGTTTATACTGTCCTTTGTCTGAACCTCAGGCCTGCCTAATTCTGGATTTGGATTATCTCCTGGCCTAGCAGCTGTTGTCATTGTGTGTTGTTTGCCCTCCAGGCTTCTCAAATCCAGCTCTGCTCATGCTGTCGACATAGGCTCAGTGAAAATAAAAGCCTGTTGAGGGTACTGAAGGAGCCGTGGATGCCTGGATAGCCGTCCAGAATGAAGACTCATGTGAAGTCAGTCGACATTGCCAAGCCAGGCTTTTAGAGCCATTGGTTGGAAGGACTCTCCTTGCATCAGGGCCTCTCACTCTCCTCCATAATTCATTACTGAGTTTACCTCCCCTTAGTGCCAGGAAGTTCTTTCGAATATACAGCCAGACCCATTCCTTCTGTAGTTCACACTCATTTCCTCTAACTCTATTCTGTTCTCAAGGGATGTTTAAATCACTGATTATTGCCTTTACTTAGGGGGTGCTTGGATTTCATTTCCACATGCGGTGTTTTGAATGCCCTTCTGAGTAGTCTCACTCTAAGTAAATGGAACAAAGTCTTTTGTGCTCAAGGAGTTAGGGGAGTGATGTGAGAAGTGTAACTTTAGCCTTAAGTTTCAATTTGCCTGGAAAATGTCCAAAAGCTTGTGACAGCTCTTTTCATCCCTTTTCCTATAGGCAGTCTTTTCTGTTGTCAGCTTGTTTTCCCTTTCTGGTGTGAACACTGGGCTCTTTGCATAGCCTCTTAACATAATGTGAAGGTGGTTTTGTATTTTGCTTTTTCTTCTTACTTGGTCTTGTGATTTTACCAGCATAGGTGGGTTACTGGCTCTACCAGTAAATACCAGCACTTTCTCTGAATTTTTTTCTCCTACAGAGTTGACCTGGGACACTAAGGGGTCAACTTGCCTGAGGACCTACAGTCATTATATATCAAAGATGAGACAAGCCTAGGTCTCCCAGATCCTAAGGGCAGTTCTCTATTTGCTACCCTCTACTGTATGTGGATAAGTGATTTTCATTTGTTTTCATTTGGTTACCAAATCTTATTTTGATATTACCAATTCAGAATTTGTGATCGTTTGGTCAGTCTAGGCAGAAGTTTATTTCTGTGCTAATTAGAATCTTCAGTAGGTTGAGGCAATCAGGGATTTGACCCAGGATGTCAGTATCCATGGAATTCACCTCCTGTCAGTATCCCAGAAGCCTTCCAATGTCATGCTTCATTCCTCAGAAGATGGTGGTCTTCTGCTGGTCCTGTGCCACACCCTGCTTCCTCACAAAGGTCTATACCTATCTCCCAGAACCCGACTTCCTTCTTACTCCATCTCTCTCTGCCTTTTCCTTGAGTTTGGGTGTCATTGGCCATGCCCTAAGGAATAGGGCCATACCATCTGGTGGATGGGCTGCCTCTTTTCAAGACTGCACTCAACTGTGGCAAATTGTAATCTTAGCTGCGCTTCCTACCCCCACATGATTTTCCCTGAGTGACAGAATTCCTGTTTAAACCTTTAAAAAGTTTTCCTATTTAATTTCTTATTTAAATCTATTTTAAAAATGTTTTGCTAAGAAAATTAATACTTTAAATGGCAATGGGAATATACAAAATGTTAAATCTACTGGAACTTCTCTAGTAATCCAGCATCCTTTATTTGTATACAATATATGTGCTAATTACAGGATATTAAAGCTGGAAGGTTGATAGATAAAATCTGGTCAATCAATCATGCAGCCAATAAACATTTATTATGCATCTATTATGTGCCAGGCAAGTGCTAGAGATGTAAAAAGAGACAAAAGACAGCCCTTGCCCTCAAGGAATTGTATCACCAAGGCAATATTCACAACACTGATGGTGACTATGGATATGTTGACATAGTTCTGAATTGCAAAATATAACAGACTCTCCATATATGAAACAGAAGCAAAACATTTATTCAGACACAAAACCCCCAAATCCCAACACCAGGAAATCAAATCCATCATAGCAACAAAAAAGTTAATATACCTTATCACTGTAGGAAGCAATGCCATCTCAAAACTGGTCTGCCTTCTAACAAACAAACACTCACAGTCCTAGCTATCTCCTTTCCTGCGTCCTCTCCTCCTTCCATTCTAACTGCTCTGACTTATTTCCTTCTTCACCCCTTCCTGCTCCATCCATTCAGCAAACTCCTCCCACCACAGAATCCATGTGATTACATTTGGCCCATTAAGAGGCAGGGAAGATCTTCAAATTACCATTACCATTATAGGCATTCCAATTGATTGAAATAGACAGCATGCAAACAAATATATACAAAGCAAGCTATATAAATAAATAATATATTTAGGAATATCCTAGGGAGGAATAATAAGTAGGATAAATTTATCCTAAGCAGGATAAATAGGAAATAATTAAGAGTGAGAAAGCACTAGAATTAAGAGAGATTGGGGAATGCTTCCTGTAGAAGGTAGGATTTTGATTGGGATTTAAAGGAGGCCAGGGAGGTCAGTGATCAGAGTGGAGAAGGGATAGTGTTCCAGGCATGGGGGACAATGAGAGAAAATGCCCAGAACCAAACGATACAGGGTGCCTTGTTTGTGGAACCATCTCCCTCATTTTACCTATCAGGCCCAAAGGAATGAAATGGCTTACTTGACAGCATCACTTAGGAAGTGGCTGAGCCTTCACTACTTGAACCCTGTTCAGGTATTGAACGGTGCTCCTTACACATCATCATAGAATTATAACAATCCTTACTCAATTATTAAAGCACATTTGATATAGTGCCCGGGTGTAATTTATTCCTCCCTTTTCCCCCTATTTATTGTCATGCCATTGGGAGTTGTAAAAGTGTACTTTAAAAATGTCCAGTGACGCTGGCATTTCACTGCCTTCAAATGGTTTTCTCCAGGTGGCTCCATTTAAAGAGGCTTTATAGCGGTTCAAAATGTAGCATCAAATTGACTTTAAGCATCATTGTTATCAGACTGGAAAAACGTTCTTTTATCTAGCACTACTTTGGAAACTACCTCATCTGCTCTTATTTCTGGCTTTTCGGAACTATTTTGCTGATAGTAGAATGGGAATAGTCTGCTATTCTTGGACTTAGTGGCTTCCTTTGCTAACATGGTCTTACATTGTAGCTTACTCTTATCTCCCTTTTATTCAGTTATGCAAATATTATAGGTGAGCCCTGCTATTCATGAAAGAATCTAGCAATGTTTCATAGAATTCTATACCTATAGCTTTTGGAAAGGACCTCAGGTCATCCAGTCCGATGCCCTCACTTTGCATATGAGGACTCAGACATTTCACAGAGGTCACTTGGGTAGGAAGTGCCATAGCTGAGATTTCTACTCGGGATCTCTGCCAGAGCTTTCATTGCTAAATCGCACAAGACAATTCTTGTTACAGTTATAGTAAGATGTGTGCATTGCACTCTATATTGTCACATGGAGACATGATCAGCCATCGTCATATAAATGAATGCCTGATTTAACAAAATGATTTATAACATTTTCTAATTCGTTATAATCCATCTTTTCAAAATCCCTGACATTTATTAATTCCTTAAACTTTCACTGGAGAATGAGTCAGTGATAAGGCAGTTAGGCAAGTCCTGACTGACTGGTGGCTTCAGGGTCGTGTCCTCAGACTGATGTTTGTTATTCAGACTATGACTGGCTGATCTTTTCCACCCCAGGAAGGAGAATACACAGTAGTTCATTGTTCATTAGTAAATTCCAGGGTATTAAATTACTTACTAAATATTCCTATTGCCACTGGAGAATTTTTGCCATGTTTTTATTGATTGTCATGAGGATTTCCTGAAATAACCTAAAATAAAAAGATTTTGAATTATTTTGCATTCCTTACATTCTGGAGGGAGAATCCTGCCCCAAGCCCCCACTGCCAAATAAAATTCTGAACTTTTCAAATACTTTTCATCATGATAGTATCTGAAATAGGATAACAGAGCCACTTTGGAAATGAGAATGGGAAAGGTACCAGAAGACTGAAGATAAATAGACTGAATTTAACAACAATAACAAAAAGAGTATAGCTTGGAAATTGTAGATTAAGTCAGTCTGATGATAAATTCTTAGGGAAAAAAATCTAGAATGCATTATTAGAAAAATGATGTGTTAACATCTAGAGAAAAATTCATTCATCACTCTTTTATATGCATTATATGAATATATGTACGCATTTATGTATTTTATGTTTATTCCTCTATCAGTGAATCAAAAGATGTAGGTCAAGTTTTGACTGATTCTCGCCACCATGCAGTGTAAGACTTAATGATAACTTAATAAAACAGCGATAACAGGCATTTGTGATCTTTTAATGTTTTCAGAGTATTTTACAAACATCTCTCTTTGGGCCTCAGGTTCCACATCTGTAAAATGAGAGGGTTAGCCTAAGGTTGCTTTTAAGCTCCCTTCCAGTTTTTAATGTATGATCTGTAATCTCAGTGGTCTATTTAGAATTTATTGACTGTGTTTTGTGAACCATAGAAAACAGTTCCATTGTCCCAAGCTAAGTAATTTAAGTAAGCAACAATTCCTTTTCCTGTTGTGCTATTTCACACGTTGGCATTTTGAACTTGCCATAGTATCACCTTCATTCTGTTTTTTACTCAATAACATCTACATTTGAAAACGGTTGACTTATTTTACATTTTAAAATTTGGTAGCACAAATCTACCTATTATTGTTATTTTCTGTAAGAAACCCTGCCCCCCACAAACCTCAGGGCGGCACAATGAATAGAGCCACCAGCCCTGGAGTCAGGAGGACCTGAGTTCAAATTTGACTTCACACTGTTAACACTGTGTGACCTTAGGCAAGTCACCTAACCCCAACTGCACTGCCCTCCCCCCTCCAAAAAAAGCAAAAAATACAAAATAAAAAAAATCTCTTAGTATTCTTACCAACCAATTTTGCCCCCCAGAGAAATTTCACAATCATTTTATCAGATTCTAAAAAACAAACAAACAAACAAAGAACCCATGGGGACTTGAATTGCCGTCATCTGAATGTCTACATCCACATCTGAACCCAATATTAGGGGAGCATTTCAATATTTGCTGTAATTACTTTAACCAAAACCAAGGTATGGCTCTTTTGTCCCTTCTGCCTATAATGTTCTATCTCTTCACCACCTCCTCCTGGCTTCCTTTAAGGGTCAGCTCAAATATTCTCTTTTACAGGAGGCTTTGGTGTCTTCTCTACCCTACTGTACCTCTAGTAGAGTACTTATTCCTTCCCTAGTGCTTCTTTTTAAGATTACTTTCTAGGAAATCATCACCCATACAATGCCATTGGTCCTCTTCAAGAAGGAAGGACAAACAACAACTCAACACAAAGTGTTGAGAAATAATTTCATCTGATGTAGGTTCACTGAAAGCATCTTTGGGATACCTCTAGTAGCAGACAGAATGATAGAAATGATAAGGAAACCATTCTGTTCCCAAGTGATTTTGAGGTCTTCTCTTAGGTCTCTGTATTTTGAGAAATTCCCATTTCCCTGTAGGTTGGAAGTCATGAGTATTCAATCAGTGTAGCAATATTGTTGTTAAGAATGTTGCTCTTGCTAGGCATGGTGGTAAACACCTATGATGCCTGTGACAGGGGTAAACATAATAGCTAGCATTTATATGCCACTCTAAGGGTGGCAAAGGGGTTTACAGATATATGTTATATATGCATGTGTTATACATATGTGTATGTTATGTTGTGTGTTGTGTATGTATATATTGCATGTATGTATACGTTGTATACGTAGCATATATATCCACACACAAACACACGTATACAAGGCATATGTATTCTCAGCTGTGTCTCTAGCACTTCTCTTGGTTCTGGGGACACAATGACATATGACACAACCTTGTCTTTCAAAAAGCTTATTATATGTTTTATATAAATATATACATATGCATATGTATGTATATATACACATATATGTATATATACACATACATAATAGATAAGGATGACAATTAAGATGATTAAATGATCCATGACAACAGGGGAAAACACAGATCACAGACTGCCTGCCCAAGAGATGATGAGCCTGCTGCAGGGAAGACCCTGAATGTCATGGTGATATATGGATCGACCATGATTATCATGAGAATTAATTAAGCATTATCATCAATAATAATACTCGTGGCAATAATGCAAACTAGAGAATAAACACAGGGAGAAAGAAAAACTAAAAATTGTTTGGTTGTTATAGTAGCATCATTTATGGGAACTGCTTGCCATGTATGCCTAATTACTGTGCAGTACAATAACAATTATGCATGTTATTAAATGTTTCTAATTAATTTTGTTTTAAGTTTCTTTTGATTACAAAAGTAAACTCTCTAAGACAGTGTACACTCAGTCTTCATAGGTTGGATCAATAGACTCCTGCGGAGTGGGAGGCAGGAACATACATAAAGTCAAGTGCCAGCAGCCTGAGCCAAGCCTGTGCCATGGTTCTGCAGCAGCAAAGCTGTCAGGGTAGGGACTAAGAGGAAAGGAAGCGACCAGCACAGCTGCACAGGCTCCCTCAGGAACCGCAGCTGTGGTGACTGTCTTTCCCCTTTTCCATGCTGCCCAAATCAGTTACCAGCCAGGAAATAAAAGCCAGCAGAGTTAGAGATCTCTGCTGGTGATCTACTGATTGAGGGTCTCTTTCTTTGCTGTGCCAGAGACTGCATCTTGCAGCTTTAAGAGCTGTATGTCTGTTATATTCACTGAAACCTCTGATCTGAGGAACACCCCCTCCTGGAGCTGGCTGGGGTTTGCCTTCCTGCTTATCCTTTTGTGTAATTGTTCTGTCTCCCTGGGTTCTTTGTTGCATGGACTTGTTCCAAGTTAGATAGATTGTCCTGTTCATTTGTTTACCCGTAGTGGGCTGGTTTTCTAGTAGAAATCTATCCATTTATATTCATATATATTTAGAAGGGGGAGGAAGCTGGAGACTAGCCAAAGATTAGATTAATTTTGGGCTTGAGGTAGTTACAAAACTTTGTTGTGTTTAATATCATATTTCTGAGATTTCTCCTTTCTGTTTATGGGATATCTAAATCTGGGGAAGTACATCACAGAATTACAGAATTGTAAGGGACCTCAGTGATCATCTAGTCTAAGTTATGCTTGGACATATTATGCTCAACAATATTCCTTATAAATGGTCATCCAGCTTCAATGGCAGAGAGGAAAACCCACTGCCTCCCAAGGCGGCATAGTCTACTTCTGGAGAGCTCAAATTGCTAGCTTTGGGTAAACCTGACCTTTTCTCTTTACAACCTAATTCCAATTCTTGGAGATGAGCTGAATGAATATAATCCCTCTTCTACAGACAGTCTTTCTGCAACTTTAAAGCAGCCCTTATGTTTCTCTTCTCCCCCTGGTCTCTTCTCCAGGCTAAATAGCCCCAAATCCTTCTTTGGCATGAACTCAAGGCTCTTTGCCATACTATACTGATTATCCCTTCTAGACAATTTCCATTTTATCTCTGTCTTTCATCATGTGATGCCAAGAGTTGAACATAATACTGAACATAATAGTTTAGTCTCACAGGAACAGTGTAGTAGGACTTTTACCTTTGGAGCCCTAAATGCTATGATGGAACCTAACATAGAATTAGCTTTCTGGGTTGCCATCTCACACTGTTGACTCAGTATTCTCCTTCCAGTTTGTTGCTCCTTTAGTTTTATCTTCTCTTAACAACTTTAAAAAGAGAGGAAATTGGTGTTTAGCACCTACTGAGAAATGTACTTCCCATAGGGAAGCTGAGTATTATTTAAGAATAGTGCAGGGGAATACCTGCAACTAGGAATCAAGATATACAGGGGCTGGGATAGGGAGACCCTCCCTGCCCTAGCACAAAGTAAGAGAGCAGACCAGGGGAGGGGCTCCACAGTGGAATTGCTGTTTTGGGGGTGGGGTAGGGGAAAGACGGGGAGAAAATTTGTAACTCAAAAATCTCATGAAAATAAACGATGTAAACAAGAAAACAAATAAAATTTATTACAGTAAAAGAAGAATTGGCTTAGGAAAAAAAAGAATAGTACAGGGGAAAGTGCTGAGCCTGAGTCAAGGAGACTCATCTTCCTCAGTTCAAATCCAGCATTAGCTACTTATTAACTGTGTGACCCTGGTCAAATCACTTAGCCCTGTTTGCTTCAGTTTCCTTATCTGTCAAATGAATTGGAGAAGGAATTGGCAAACTATTCTGGTATCTTTGGCAAGAAAGCCCCGAATGGGGTCATGAAGAATCAGAAATGACCAAACAATGATTGAAGATGACTGAAACCTTGGGAAGAGAGGGAGAATGTGCTTGCTTACAGTTCTGCTTCTCCTCTATGGAGAAGTGAAGGGGTAAAGAGAGTGCCTGGTTTAAAAACAAAAAGAATAAAAAAGATTCTCTAGGTGAAAATCTAAATTCTAGATCATAAAACATTTAAATATTCTGAAATCTGAACTCAAAAGGAATGTGGACTAACATGGATTCTGTATGCTAATGTGTGCAAAAGGAAAGGAAAAGGGTGATTGAGGAACAGCTGCCTAGGAGGCTGTTCTTATCAGTTAGCTAAGGAAACATTGCAGATTCATCATCAAGAGGACCAGAAAAGGGAACAATGTAGTTCATTTGGAGGCAAGAGAAAAGAGTTGAACATCGCATCATTTCTTTAAAGGGTTAAGTCAAAAGGATCCATGTGGTTCCTCTTCGATTGGGTATTGGAATCTTTGATCTCTTAGGAGCTCCCATCTTTGAATCATGCTATTTAGCCACCAACCAGAGGCCCTTTCCCATGGAGGAAACAAAATATCTGCTCATGCTCCAAAGGCCATATGAGGACTGATCAAGCTGAGCATCTATACACACTCATATGGACTGTGTTCTCTTTGTCACATATTTATTGCCAGAGACTTGTAGAATATGTTTTTGCGTCAGTCATTGAGGTATTAGATAATCTTTGCACTTGAATCTTTTAAAGAGCAATATAAATTATTCTTCCCAATGTAGGATTGTCTGGGAAGACAGCTTCTGTTGGAAGAGCTTGGTTCTTTGGGAGAAATCTTATCTATTGTTTCTGACCTCGGCTCAGCCCCTACCTTGTTTTCCCAGTCCCAAACTCAACTATTGATTGCACTTTTGTACAGTCTTGGTTCCTAGCAATTATCTTCCTTTGATTAACCAGGCTTCATGCTGCCAATCTGTGTTCCTGGCCAGAACCTCTGTCTTCTGGCTCCCTCTCCATTGTTGCTACTATATATAAACAAATAAATGAATGAATGAATATATATGTGTATATATAGAGAGAGATACAGATATATACATAATACATATATACATATATTAGATCTGGGCATATATATAAAGACATGTATGTATATGATATATGTATAAATAAAAATATAAAAAGTTTGCATATATTTTGCTTTTCTGTTCATATCTAGCATGTACTCAACTGTTTGAATCTAAGAATAATAATAAGTGCCAAGCACTCTACAAATATTATCTCGTTTGATCCTTACAACAGCCTTGGGAGGTAGGTTAGTATCTCCATTTGACAGTTGAGGAAATTGAGGCAAACAGTTTAAGTGACTTGCCCAGGGTAACATAGCTAGTAACTATCAAAGATTGACTTTGAACTCAGGTTTTCCTGACTCTACGCCCAGTGCTCTATCTACTAGGCCACCAAACTTTTCCAGAATTCTGTAATGTTAAGGGAATTTGAAAATCTTCCCCATCCATTAATAGATCCATGTGACCTGCTTTGCACTCTGATCTAGCCCACAGTTTGAGTCGCGTGGAGCCCATGGTGGGAGGAGCTTGCCAAATGGGTGGATCAGGAAGAGTGAGGTAGAGCTGAGGTAGAGCTGAGGCAGAGCTGAGGCAGAGCTCGGAGAGAGCTGAGGCAGAGCAGCTTGAACGAGTGAGAGAGATGCTAGAAAGCCAATTCCACCATGGTAACAAAGAAGTTTATACACATCACCAATCCAGAGAGCACCACCATTCCCAAGCCTTCCCCCCATTAGGCCTTCCCACAAACAAGCTCCCCTAGGCAGAATTCCTCTGTCACTCACTCACACTAGCTGCTCTGCCTCACTCTCCTCTTCCTGCTCCATCCTTCTTGTTCTCTGCTTGCGCTCTGTTGGGTAAACTCTTCCCACACTGAGCTACATGTGACTCAGCTGTTGGCTGGGTCAGAGCCCAAAGCAGGCCCCATGGGCCTATTAAGGGACAGAGAAGATCTTCAAATTCCCTTAACATTACAGATTCAAAGAGAAAAGCCTTGAGAGGGGTGTGCCTATTTAAATATGATTTTATTTTATTTTATTTTATTTTATTTTTTTTGCTTTTTGGAGGGCAGTTGGGGTTAAGTGACTTGCCCAAGGTCACACGGCTAGTTTTTTGTGTTAAGTGTCTGAGGCCGGATTTGAACTCAGGTCCTCCTGACTCCAGGGCCGGTGCTCTATTCACTGCGCCACCTAGCCGCCCCTAAATATGATTTTAAACAGCCTGTCTTGTTTAGTTGTATCAAAATCAGGCCATCAACAAGTATTTCTTAATAGTCTTCCATGTGTTAGGTACTATTCTAAACATTGAGCATAAAAGGATAAAAAGGAAAGAGTATTTTACATCAAAAAAAGTATTGGGGAAGTAACACTTATACACACACACACACACACGCACATGCATTACAGGTAATTTGGGGCAGATAGAGAAATCAGGAAATGATTCATGTAGAAGGTCCCAGTTGGGCTGTGCTTTAAAGGATATTAGGGATTCTAAGAGGCAGAGGTGAGGATGTGTTGTTTTTCAGGCACAAGAAACTTACTTAGCTGTGCAGACACAGAAATGGAAGATGAAATGTTGCATGTGAGAAAAAGAAGAGGCCAGTTGGGCTGAAACATAGCATGTGTGCAAGGAAATAATCCTGGAAAAGTATGATGGAGCCGGGCTGTAAAGAGCTTTAAAAGTCAAACATAGCACAGAACCAGAAAATAAGCTGAAAAAGTCTGTAAGCAACCAATCGGCTCATCAATAAACATATATTAAGTGTCTGCTATGTGCCAGGCACTGGGCAAAGTGTTGGGGCTACAAAAAGAGTCAAAAGGTGTTCCCTGCCCCCCTGAGGAGCTTACAATCTAAGGGGGGGGGTAACATACAAACAAATACATACAAAGCAAGCTATATGCAGGATAAATAAGAGATAATTAACAAACGGAAGGCACTGAAATTAAGAGGGGTTGGTTAAAGATTCCTGTAGAATGTGGGATTTTTGTTGGAACTTAAAAGGAAGTGGTGAGTCATTAGAATGGAAGAGAGATGTGACAAAGACTGAATTAACTCCTTTACGTTATTCTCACAGGATAGTCTCCAGGTCCCTCATTCAGAAGCACTTAGAACATATACACATACACAAATATACACAAACATTCACACGTACATATACATATTAAATACAAATTATATATACAAAATTTCATTGACATTTATTTTTTCAATTAACAAGCATTTATTGTCTCTTCTCCTTCTACATCTCCAAAGAAAGCAAAAAGGAAAAAAAAAACCCTTTGTAACAAATCTGAATTTGTTTGGGTATTAAGTGTTTCTAAAAAACAATTCTAAGCATCTCAGCTATCTGGTTTCCATGTCCACAGTTTAAAAACAGCAAGTTAAATATGCGAGAGGATATCATCAAGTATTAGGCTTCTTAGAATAGGAATTGTTTTTTAGAAAAACCTCCTATGCAGGCAAGAAAATGCGTCCTGTGTGATCATAGATTTAGATCTGGAAGGACCCTGAGCAGCCATCTAATACAATCTCCTTATTTTGTAGCTGAGCAAATGGAGGCCAAAGCATTGAAGTGACTTGCCTAGAAGCATAGGTACCATCAGTGGCAGACTGGGACTGGGACCTAAGTTCATACCCTTCAGCTCTAGAGTCAATGCTCTTCCCCCTTCCTGGGCTAAAGTACCTTTTGACATGAAAATTCCTTTTTTTTTTTTTTTGACCAGCGGTGGTAGCCAAGACAAATTGACCTAAGTATAGTTTCAAATTCCAGTTCTAATGGGCTAGTCCTTGGCTTAGGATCTTGTAAAGGCTGGCATTGACTTAGCAACTTCCTGGGGTATAAGCCATTAATCTTCAGATGACTGACAGGGGAAATTCCCTGACTGACAGAGGCAGTCATACCATGGACAGCTACGAAGCAACAGATAATAAGCTGAGAGTGAAAGAAAAAAAATACTAAATCTTGTAAACTAAAAGTAAACAAATCAATTTAAAAAAACAAAAAAAACCCCTAAATATAGATACCATAACTCAAAAAACATGGCAACCAACAGGGATTGGGGAACACTCAATATAGGAGCAAAGAGTCCTACACACTAGGAATCCCTGAGGGAATCACTGTGTTCCAGTATGGCACTATAATTGATATTTATAATGACATTCAAAATAATGAGGAAAAGGTCTCTTTTGTAAGCATATTCTATGTGCTCTGTTTAAGAAGAAGAGAAATGTGGAACCCAGTTTTACAAACATTTCCAATCAAAATAGTTTAAAAAATGTTTTAAAGTTCAAACATGGTTCACATATCTGCAATATTTTTTTGGAAAACCTTATTCAATTATCAGCAAGCACTTATTAGGCACTTCCTGTATACCACTGGGAAAAACAGTGGAGAGAAAAAGAAGGGCAAAAATACACCCTGCCTTTAAGGCATTTTACTGGGAGGGAAGGAAACAAGCATTTATATGGCCCCTACTATGTGCCAGACATTGTGCTAAGCACTTTTCAGATTTTATCCTCACAACAGCCCTGCCTGGGAGGTACTTACTATTATTGGTCTCATTTTACAGTTGAGGAAACTGAAGCAGGCAGAGGTTAAGTGACTTGTCTAGGGTCACTCGGCCAACTTAGCCAGATTTGAACTCAGGTAGTTGGAGCCAAATCCAAATACTCTAACCACTGCATCACCTAGATGTCTCTGAATGACAATTATGTAAAGAACCAGGTATGTTTAAGAGATACCTAAAGAGTAGAAAGAGGCAGTTTGAAAGAATACATTAGCAACTAGGGAGAACAGGAAAGTCCTCCTGAAGAAGATAAGATTTGAATTGAGCCTTGAAGGAAGCCGGGTAAACTAAGAGGTGACCATGAGGGTGAGGGGATTGCATAGCATACAGTGCAAAGGGGCAGAGATGGGAGATGGGCTATTGTGTTCTTGCAACAAGGTCAATGTCATTGATTGTTGAGTGCATGAAAGAGAGTAGAAAACAACTAGGAAGAGAAGGTGATAAACAGTGTCAAATGCTGCAGTGAGGTCAAGAAGGATCAGGTAGAGAAAAGAATATAACATCTGACAAAGTATTATTAATAACTGACAAGTACGATTGCAAATTGCAAAAATCAAATGAATGATAAGGTTGGGAGACAAGTTCGCAGTGAGAAGAGAGGAAGTGGAGTCATGACCTGAACTCTGATACTTCTTTAAGACTCACTATTTTGCCCAATAGCGCAGTATAATGAAAAGAACAGTCAATTTGGCATCAGTGGAACTGTTTGACTTCTTGCCTCTCTATGACTTTATCCTCAGGGTCTCAGTTTCCTTTCCTGTAAGATACAGTAGAATGTAAACTACTTGAAGGCAGGGACTGTGCCATTTTTTGTCTTATATTCTCAGCCAGTCTCAGAGTTCAGAGTAAGTACTTCAATCGTTGTTGAATAGAATCAAATGTTTAAAATAAAATGGTTGGGCTAGTATTTTCTAAGGTTTTTTCCCATCTCTAAACTTTATGATTCTGAGGATATTTATGTTAAAAATGGAGAAAAGAGAAAATTGCCCACATACATCCACTAACCTGGATACCATGAAGACCATGGGAAATAGGATATCCATAGAATGCATCAGTAATTCACAAAGAACAATATTCAAGAAGAGGACCATTGACAATACTCACAGCATCAGATTGCTATATGCAAATACTCAGAGTGTGGGAAATAAAATGAACTACACACATTTTTCAAAAAAAAATATTTGTTCTTACATATATTTGTAATTTGTCTTTCCCAGTGCCCTTCCCACCATTTAAGAAAAATAAAATAAGATAAAACTCTCACCATAATCAAGCATAGTTCAGTAAAACAAATTCCTACACTGACTGTGCTCAAAAATATTGGTCTCTCTCTGCATCTCAAGTTCATTATCTTTCTGACAAGAAGTGAATGGTGTGTTCCATATTCAGTCTCCTGGAGTTGTGATTTATCACAACATTAATCAGAGCTATAAAATCTTTCAAAGCTGATTTTCTCTCTAGTGTTGTTGTCATTATATAAATTGTTCCTAGTTCATAGGTTCATAGATGTCTTCCCAGTTTTTTTTCTGAATCTGTCCATTTCATTTCTTATGGTACCATAATATTCCATTCATTTACCATCATTTGTTTAGTCATTCCCCAACAAAAGAACAGCCCCTTATTTTCCCATTTTGGGCAATTATGAAAACAGCTGCTATAAATATTTTTGCACATAGAGGTCCTTTTCTTCTTTCTTTGGTATCATTGAGGTATAGGCATATTGGTGATACAGTTAGGTCAAAGGATATGTTCAGTTAATGAAGAAGAAAATTTTAACACAAGGATATAAATTCTTCCTCATTAATATCACTGAAATTCTGTGGGATAGAAATTAAATTTTAAATTAATTTTTAAATTTTTCCTGAAGGGGGGAAGGAAAGGTAATTGGGGTTAAGTGACTTGCCCAAGATCACTCAGCTAGTAAATGTCAAGTGTCTGTCTCAGGCTGGATTTGAACTCTGGTCCTCCTGACTCCAGGGCTGATGTAGTACTCACTGTGCCACCTAGCTGCCCCTTATTTTTATTTTTAAATGAATTTTATTTTTCCCAATTACATATTAAAATAACTTTTTAACATTTGTTTATTTTTCATTTAAAGTTCTGTGTTCCAAATTCTATTTATTTTTCTTTGCTCCTTCCCTCCCTGAAATGGTAAGCCATCAGATATAGGTTCTACACATACAAAATGACTAGAATATGACCATGGTAATTGCACAGTAACATCAATTGTGCAATGACCAAATCTGATAGACCTACCTCTTCTCAGCAAGGCAGTGATTTAAGACAATTCCAAAAGACTCATGATGAAAAATGCTATCCATATCCAGAGAAGTAACTATGAACATAGAATATAGATCAAAGCATACTATTTTCTCTCTTTCATTTTTTGGGGGAAGAGAGTTCTTTCTCATGGTTTTTCCCTTTTGTTCTGGTTCTTCTTTCACAATACGACTAATGTGGAAACATGTTTATGTAATGCCTATATCAGATTGTATACATCTTGGGGAGGCAGGAAAGAAGGGAGGGGGAAAAATTTTAAAACTCAAAATCTTATAAACGTGAATATTGAAAACTAAGAACGAATAAATACATCTTTTAAAAAATCATATGCTTATCTCAACAGATGGAGAAGAAGCTTTTGACAAAAAAAATATAATACTCATTCCTCTGAAAGGCAATTTGGAACTCAAAATGTAAAAGAAAAAGTTAAAATAAATAAATAATAAATTTATTATAAAAAAAGAATAAGGCAATGGAAGGATAACCACATATAGGTTAAGTAAAAGGGACATTGAAATAGCAAAGAGGATGTGGTTTTGTGAAGAAATCCACAAGACAGATGGTGGTAAGCATGTATGTAAGGATAAAGATAAATGGAAGGAGAAACAAAAGTGTTATTATAGTGAGAGTATAGCAGAGATTACTTGACCAGAAGTAGAAAATAGTGCCAGAAACCAATGATAAATCTCTCATGGAGGCATAATGCTATAGTGATAAGGTACTTTTCTACTTGGAAATCTGGAGTGGGCAGTATCTTGACTTTTAAAAAATGGCTCTTTCAAACTTGCAGGTAAATTTGTTTTTGATTCCTGGAAAACTTCTAGAAGCCATTATTAATGAAATGGTTTGTAAGGACTAAGAAAGTAAGGTGATGATCACTATGTTAGCCTGGTTTCATCAGGAACAATCTAACCCAATTTTCCTTTTTGGAATGATTACTAAACTGGTAAATTAGGGAAATGCCATACATGAACTACACCTAGATTTTGGCAAGGCATTTAACAAACTCTCCCATTCTTGTATAAAAGGGGGAGAGATGTCAGCTGGATAACAAAGTTAAATGTATTTGTAAGTGGCTGAAAGACTGGATTAGAAGGATATGATTTAGGAAAAGATGTCAAACTTGAGAGATACCTATTTATGGACTGCCCTGGAAAGCTATTCTTTTTTAAAATTAAATTATTTATATTTAGTTTTTAATAATCATTTCCATGAGTTTTAAATTTTCTCACCCTCCCTCCCCAAAATGACTTACAATCTGATATGGGCTCTACAATACATTCCTATTAGATACATTTTCACATTAGTCATTTTGCATGGAAGAATTATAACAAATGGGAAAAATCATGAGGAAAAAAAACCAAAATAAAACAAAAAAGAAAATAGTCTGCTTCGTTCTGCATTCCAACTCCATAGTTTTTCCTCTGGATATGACTAATGTTTTCCATCATGCATTCTTTGGAATTGTTTTAGGTTCTTGCATTGCTGAGAAGGGTTAAGTCTATCAAAATCAGTCCTCACACACTGTGGCTGTTACTGTGTACAGTGTTCTCCTGGTTCTACTCACCTTACTCAGCATCAGTTCATATAAGTCTTTCCAGGTTTCTCTGAAGTCCACCTGTTCATCATTTCTTATATAGCACAACAGCATTCCATTACATTCATATACCACATCTTGTTTAGCCATTCCCCAATTGATGGCATCCCCTCAATTTCCAGTTCTCAGCCAGCACAAAGAGACCTATTATAAATATTTTTGTACATGTGAGCCTGGAAAACTATTCTTGACCCTATTCAATTCAGTGTTTGTATTGGCGATTTGAATGAAGGCACTGATGGCACACTTAACAAATTTATAGGTGGCACGAACCTAGGACTTGTAACTGACATGTCAGATGACAGAGTCAAATTGTGGATTTTGGTTTTTTGGAAGACCATTGACAAGCAAGCTAGTGTAGGTACAGGGGAAGAGCAAACCTTTGGTGAGGGAACAGCAAATTATGTCATACAAAAGTCAGTTGATGGAACTGGAGATGTTTAGCCTGGAAAATAGATAACTGGAAAGTGTGGGATAGGGGACATGATAGTTGTCTTGTAAGCATTTAAACAGCTGTTATGTGAAAAAAGGGACTGGGTGCTCCATACCTAAAGCTAGAAGGCAGAAGCAGGAAGCAATTCAAGACGAAAAAAACAAGAAGAAGAGTTCAAGATTCCAGTTTAATGGAAAGAAACTCTTTTGAAGAATTCGAAGTGTCCAAAGTCAAAAGAGGTTGCCTTGGGTGGTAGTGAGTTTCTTATTAGGGAAAGTCTTCTAGAGATGATTTTAGTGATTTGTTTTTGGGCTATTCCATTAGGTATTTGCTGTTGTTATTCAGTCTGTTATTCTGTCTGACTTTTCATGATACCATTCGGGTTTTCTTGGAAAGGAAATTGGAGTGATTTGTTGTTCAGTTGTTTTTCAGTCCTGTCCAACTCTTTGTGACCTTATTTGGGATTTTCTTAGCAAAGATACTGAAGTGGTTTGTCATTTCCTTCTCCAGCTCATTTTACAGATGAGGAAACTGAGGCAAACAGGGTTAAGTGACTTGTCTGGGGTAATACAACTAGCTGTGTGACCCCAAGCCATACATTTTCTTCCTACTCTGCCGTCTTTGCCAGTCTTCCTGTCCCTATTCCTTCAAATAGTAAATCTACCTGGAAGGAGGCTTATAGGTTATCTAATATATCCCACTTATTTTGCAGATGAGAAAACTGAGACCGAAGCATTGTATGACCTGCCCAAAGTCATACAGGTAATATGGCAGAGTAGCAGAGCCAGGTTTCCAACTTGTGTTTAAATGAATATTTAAATACATGCCTTTTTTTTTTTTTGCTTTTTAGAGGAGGGAAGGTAGGGCAATTGGAGTTAAGTGACTTGCCTAAGGTCACACAGCTAGTTTTGTGTTAAGTGTTTGAGGTCTGATTTGAGCTTAGCTTCTCCTGACTCCAGGGTCAGTGCTCTATTCACTGCACCACCTATCTGCCCCAACACATGCCTTTCTTGCTATGTTCCAGCAATTTCATTTGACATGTTGCCTTATAGTGGGGAAATAGAAGAACAGACTGAATCAAGAAGGGGAAGAAGACAAGCAGACCTTTAGACTGCTGTAGTTGTTCAGTTGTCTCAACTCTGTGATCCCATGGACCAACACTCCATGGTATTTTCGTGGCAAAGATACTACAGTGGTTTGTCATTTCATTTTCCACTTTTAGGCAGTTAATGTTAAGTGACTTGGCCAGAGTCACATAAGTAGTAGATTTCTGACGTCAGGTTTGAACTCTGGTCTTTCTAACTCCAGGTCCAGTGCTTTATGCACTGCCCCAGATCTTTTGGTAAAGAAGGACATATGAGAGGGAGACAAATATTTGGAATAAGTAAGGCCACTGGTGTCCAGCATATGGTGGGCATTGAATGTAAGCCACTAACATTTAGAAGCAAAGTAGCAGTAGTGGTGTTGAAATCTACCCAATGTTTGCCAGCTGGAGAAGGCTCATTGGCATCACCTGTTCCTTGCACCTGTTTTAGCTCTTCTCAGTGGGGAACTGACCTAATTTCCTTCCTTTGCCAAAAAAGAAAAAAAAATCAGGGAGCGTGGGAAACAGCCTTGGAAGAAAGTCAGTGTGAATCAAGGATTGCCATCACCCAATTTCAGAAAAATTCCTTCGGGGGGTGGGAGGTTGTTCATTTGTGCCCTTCGTAGAGAGACCCCTGGGACTCTGTAGTGAAAAATAGAGCATTGTAAGAGCATCTTTGTGGGAAAACTCAGTAACAAAGGCCACATGACAGTATTAGACTGACCACTTCAGGAGGTAGGAGTGAGTCTGCCACCAGTCAACATGATGAGCATTTCAAGGCATCCCTGTGATGCCTTCAGCAGCAGCCCCACCATCTACCCTTCCCTACTTCTGCAATCCCTTCTCTCCTTTGTACTCCGACTTTAGAGACCTTTGAATCTCAGACTCCTTGGAAGAGTTTAATCTGTCTTTGTACCTTAAGAATTTAGAACATCTCAAAAGCAGATCAGATTTTATCCAGCACCTTGGTCCAAGTCTCTGGAACCTCATATTCTTAAATGAAACCCACATTTTGCTGTTTGGATAACAAACATACTATCTATTATATATCCTCTACATTTATTTTTCACACAAAAAACTTCCTTCCATTTTTTGGCCAAGATTGGCAGCCAAGACAAAGTTACCTAACCACAGTCCTAAATTACTGGTCTGGTAGGAAGAGATCATGGCTAAAGATCTTGGCCTCCTCTGAGGAATGCAACATTCACCTTCAGCTAAGTAGCAGGGGAAATCCCCAGCCATTAATGCTAATAAATAAAATACTTTTGAGCCTTCTGACTCATCTGCCTATCCACCTGGTCATTTTTAGAGTGCCAGGAAGATGAAAATAAAATGATGCTGCCAAATCAGATTTTAAATGCAGCTCCCTTTCCCATGGTTCCTGGGCTGGAGTTTAATTTGATTGAACCCTGCTGTTCCCTTGAATTTCATTTCCAGCTCTTGGCACCAGCAGTCCCTGCAGCCTCTTGTTTCATAATGAAACACACACAACAGTTTGAACATGACTATTTAAAAAAAATATGTATACATATGTATATATATTATTAATTTTGTTAAATATTTCCTAATTAGATTTACATTTTTAACATTCACTTTTTAAAAATTTGAGTTCTAAATTCTCTCTCTCCCTCTTGCCCTTTCTCCATCCTTGAGAAGACAAGCAATATATCAGTTATACATGTGAAGTCATGCAAAACATATTTCCATATTAACCATGTTGTGAAAGAAACACACACACACACACACACACACACAAAATAAAGTAAAAAAAGCACACTTCAATCTGTGCTCAGAGGTCATCAATTCTTACTCTGCAGTTGGATAGCATTTTTCATCATGGGTCCTTTGGAGTTGTCTTGGATCACTGTCTTGATCAGAGTAACTCCACAGTCGATCATCATTACAATACTGTTGTTGAATACTGCTATTTATTCAATGAACAAGACCCAAAGAGCTACCATGGAGTGTGAGAGTGTTACAGGAATCTGAAGATCTTTTCTGCCCCTAGGCCCTTTGATAGGCTTAAGTGGCTCTGAGAACCTTCCCTGATTTGAAAATATACTCTGTCCCCTAATAGGCTGAATGTGGTCACATGTAGCCTGTGGTGGGAGGCTTCTTTTTCCTGGAATGCCTGCGCCTTGTTGCTTTGTGAATGGGCAGTGGGTCAAGAGGGTTGTGACATTCTCCAGTCCAGGAGAAAGCTATATATACGCCCTGATGGGAGGTTTTGCTTTGGGGCTCACTTTGAGAAGAGTTGTATGATTTGGCCAGATGAGACTCTGAGAAGCTGTTGAGCCCCCTGCCTTTGAAAATCCCAGATGTTGATGCTTCCCTCTCTGGTAACTGACTAGGTATGGATGTAATGGTCAGATGATTGGAAGCCTGTCTGCTGATCTCTTTCTTGGTCTGCTTGTAATTTGTGTTTGTAACTTATGTTTGTCTGTTTTTTATTCTCTGAAGTTCAGGGTGCTGACTTTTTCCCCTGAGCTAGGTAAATGATATGTGTTTGATTGATAAAAGTAAGCTTGTTAACCCATTTTGAGTTGCTTTCCTTTAGAAAAACAGATCTAAGAACCTGTGCTAGCAGCTGCCATGGGTATGCTAGGGTGCTTGCTGATACAGCGAGCCCCAGTGCTTTCTGTAGGGGGTGAGAAGCTGTGGTCATAGCTTCAAAGGGAAGGCATTAATTCTTTCATTTGTTGGGAGCTTTTCCCACAATTTTGTAAGGGTAATGAATTGAAGGACAGTAAAGTTGGTATGTAGTTGTTTTTTAAGTAAATTTTAGCTTTTGCTCAGCCTTCATACCAGTGGATTCATTCAGGATTTTCCAAGCACAGTTTTCTTTATTTATATTGTTCATTTTTTTTCCCTTGACCAACATTTAATTTTTCCTCCCTCATCACTAGCATCACTAGTACTGCACATTGTAGACCTCATTGAAAATTATATTTTTCAGCCTGCATTCTGGTTTCTTAAAGAGAACACCGATACTTTGGGAGTGAGATTTGGCCATCATAAAGTACTACATATAAATATTATATAGGTGAGAGACAGTGTTACAAGTTACAAGATGAAGGAAGTCTAGTTTAGTTGACTAACTGACAAAATGAGGTGTTTGTTTAGGTCTTATGTAATCAGTCACTCTTCTTTGAGCTTAATTGAGTTTCTTTGTGCTCAATTAAGTTCAGTTAAGCAAATGTTTATTAAAGGAACTGTGCACAATACACTGTGCTAGTTACTGATCAATTCAACAAACACTAAAAGATAACATTAAAAAAAAAGATAGCATTTATTAACTCTTCCTGATACCTCACTCCCCGAATCTAATCAGTTACCAAGTCTTGTTGATGGTACTTCCACAACATTTCTTACCATTTTCCTTCTCTCTCCTCAAATGGCCACTGTCTTTGTATAGGCCCTCATTATCTTTCTCCTAGACTATTGAAACAGCCTCCTAATTGGTCTCCCTGCCTCAATTCTCTCCTCTCTTCATTCTATAATCTCTACAACTGACAAAGTAATATTCTGAAAACACATCTAACTACAGTGGCTCCCTATAATTTCAAGGTTCAAATACAAATTACTTAGACCACCTCTTTACAATCTGACTCTTAACACACCTTTCCAAACTGATTTTCTGTTACTTCCCCTCACCCACTCCACATTAAATTGCAAAGCTGAGAAAATTCATCTAAAATGTCAGTGGCCTAAGGATGCCCATCAATTAGTAAATGGCTAAATAATCTGTGGTATGATTGTGATGGAATATTATTGTACCATATGAAATGACAAGCAGGATGATTTCAGAAAAACCTGGAAAGACTTACATGAACTGATGCAAAATGAAGTGAGCAGAACCAGGGGAACATTGTACAAAGTAACAGCAATATTGTATAATGAACTGTGAATGACTTTGCTGTTCTCAGCAATACAATGATCCAATACTAATGATGAAGCATACTGTTTGCCTCAAGAAGACAAACTGATATTATCTGAATACAGACTGAATCATGCTATTGTTCCCTCCCTCCCTCCCTTCCTTCCTTCCTTCC
>CM053594.1:110132141-110214981 GCA_028646575.1 Pseudocheirus occidentalis
TTGTGATATATTTTATGATCAAATTGTATATATGTGATGTTTGTTTCTTTAGATTTTATTTTTCTTTTTGGAGAGGGGAAGGCAGGGCAGTTCAGGTTAAGTGACTTACCCAAGGTCACATGGCTAGTAAGTGTTAAGTGTCTGAGGTCAAATTTGAACTCAGGTCCTCTTGACTCCAGCATCAGTGCTCTCTATTCACTGTACCACCTAGCCACCACTGTTTCTTTAGATTTTATATAGTTCTCTTCGTATAATCAGCTGTTTGTTTATTCCTGTAAAAGGTCATATGTGATCAAAATTGTTTTTAAGTATGTTCTCTTAAACATTAGTTAAATAAAATAAAAATGTCTTCATCTAAGGCAGCGGTTCTCAACCTGTGGGTTGTGACCCTTTTGGGGGTTGAATGACCCTTTCAGAGAAGTCACAGGGGTCTCCTAAGACCATCAGAAAACATATATTTCCGATGGTTTTAGGAACCAACACCCCTCCTTTATTTGTCTCCAAGGGGGTCCGCCCACATGCAGATATGCCCATTGATTCTAAGGCATCTGACCAGCATCTTTTAAAATTCAATTCCATTCAATTCTAAAAGCATTTGTTCAGACTTTGTACTGTATTGGGTGCAGGGAATAAAAAAACAAAAGTGAAATAGTCCCTGCCCTCAGGGAGCTTCCATTCTATTGAGGAAGAGGCAGGGGGCAATATAATGAATGCACAGTAATTTGGGGGTCAGAGGATACTAATGACTAGAGAGTCAAGAAAGGTTTCTTATGATCAAAGAATAATGACTAACCCCAGAGTAGACTCTTTTGAAAGTAACTGGAAATTACTTGTTAAAGGTCAAAGCTATCCTCATACTGGAGCTATCTTTACTCAGGTTATTCACAACTGAATGAGAAAAATGATTCAAGAAAGCAATCCAATTAAGATTTTACCCTTATAGTCTTTATACCCAATAAAAGCAAATACTTTGGCATGAGAAAAAAAAAGAAAAAGAAAGGCCTCTTGTAAGGATGCTGCAGTTGAGATAAGTCGAGTTAGGGGTTCTGAGAGACGATATGAGAAAGGAGAGCTCAGTCATGGGGGGGGCAGCTTACACAGAATCATGGAGAAGAAGCTAAAATATCATATATGAGGTACGCAAACTGGCCAATTTCACTTGATCATAGGAAGCACAAAACAAGTTTTTTGTGATCAGCCTGAAAAGCCAGTTGAGAGGTAGGCTGTGAAGGGCTGCAAGCAGAAGACACTGTATTTTAAGCTAGAGGTGATAGAGAATCACTGAAAGTTCATGAAAAGGGAATAAGATGACCATACCCGAGCTTTAGTAATTCCAATTTAACATCCACATTGATGGAGTATGGACTGGAGAGGAGTCCATGCAGGAAAACCAATATGGAGGATTTTTGCATACTCCAGGCAAGAGATGATAAGGAGCTGAATTAGGATAGTTATGATGTGGGTAGAGAGAAGGGGAGAGATGTGGGGGCGTTGGAAGCCTCCTCCTGGATGCCCAGATGCATCTTTAGACATGACAAGTCCCCACATCTTTTTTTTTTAATTTATTGACTTGTTTATTTACTTTTAGTTTACAAGATTCAGTTCCAGAATCACTTGAGTTTCAGATTTTTCTCCCCTCCCTTACCCCCCCTCCATGGTGGCGTACAATCATGTATAGGATCTGCAAACGCTTTCACATTGTACAATAGTCTGGTTGTATAGAAGCGTTGTAACTAATGGAGCAAACAATGGGCAAGTCCCCACATCTTGCAAAAAGACCTTGCTTAATAATTATTGGGACAAATGCATCTCTACAAAAAGAGCAAAACATCCCTTAACAGGATGTATAAGACTTTCTGTCTGATCTTTGGGACTAATATCATATCAGTCATGAGAATTTTCCCCCCAGGCATTTCTGAGGAATGAATGCAAGTTATAGAAACTCAGTTCATTAGCAGGGCTGTGTAAAATACGACAAACTGTGAATTATAATAACACAAATAGTGTCTTCCCCAGAACCCCTACTAATCACGTCCCTCCTCAGCCTTCATTTGTTTCTCGTTCCCTTATCTTTCCTCCAAACCTTACAATTTCCCTTTTCTTTCCCTTACTTTAGTATCTCCAGCTTTTTCTTGTCTTTTTTTGTTTTTCCATCTAAGTCACGACTAAGCTATAATCAGATGCTGCCTCCCTGGGCTGTTTCTGCTTTTTCCTCTTATTCCAAGGTGTACAAAGAGCTGTTATTCAGGCTACTGAGGACCTAATTACCTATGGCTGCTGGGTAAAACATCTCATTTAGTAAATAAAGGTCAGAGCTTGTTTTTTTTCTCCTCTTGGTTTGTTTTCGTTGCAGCAGTTGAGTAGATGGGTCCTTTCTGAATTCAGAACAAGTCAGAGTAAATAGAAATAACCTTTTCTGCTTTTGCAAGAAACTGTTAAGTGAAAACACAGAACAGAACATTAGCTTTTGCTCGAAGGTTACAGCACAAAGCCAATCGTGATCAGACCTGTTACTGGCAGTGGGTACAGGCATTTCCCAAGTGGCAATCAGCAATGAGATCCATTTAACCTTTTGTCAGCATTTCTGGGGGATAAGTCTCCTATAATGGTTTCACCAAAATCAACTTTGAATATGTCAATGTATATATCTGGTACATATCCCCATGCATACGTAATATTGGACAGTTAAAAATCATATGAATTACCTTTTTTAAAAATCAACGGTTATGTTTAAATTCTAATTCTTTTCAAAGGTTGTTATGAAATGGGATCATTGTCCATTTGATTCAGCAATTCAATTTTTTCAACGTTTCTCTATTAGGTGCTAGGGGTAACTTAAAACATATTCTCTATTGTCAAGGAGTTTGCAGATTCTCAGGGGAGATGGTAAATTGCTTGCTAATATTTGGGGCTCTGAAGCAGGCCTTTAGGTGATGGATCAGGGTCTTAGAGCAGTCATGTCAGAAATGCATCTTGGCCTTCAACTGGTGAATGGCTGAGCAATTTGTAGTATATGATTATGAAGGAATACTACTGGGCTATAAGAAATGATGAAGGGGTGGTTTCAGAAAAACATGGGAAGACTTAAGTGAATTGATGCAAAGTGAGCAGAGTCAGGAGAATGTTATACACAGTAACAATATTGTAATGTTGATCGGTTGTGAAAGACTTAGCTACTCTGATCAATACAATGATTTGAGACAATTCCAAAGGACTAACAATGAAAAATGTTATCCTCCTCTAGAGAAAGAACTGATGAACTCTCAATGTATATTGATGTACACTTTCTACTTTATTTATTTTTCTTGACTTTTTTTTGCAACATGTCTAATAGAGAAATATATTTTGCATGATTTCACATTCTTAGTGGTGGGTGGGGACAGAGCTGGAGGGAGGGAGAAAATGTGGAACTCAAAATTTTAAAATTGAATGTTAAAAATGAATTTTTAAAAAGATAAAAGCAAGTTACTGAAAAAGAAAAATGCATCCTGGACTGTACGAATCACCTTATCATCACGGACTCAGCCTTTCCTTGAAGAATGACCCCTTAATACCAAAGGAAGCCACAAGCATGGCTCTTGTTGTTTGTCCTTCATTTTCAAAGAGGACCAATGATATCACAAGAGTGAAGTCATTACTTGCTAATGGATGAAGTCAGACAGAGCCGTACAGAGACATCGGCCTCACTCTCTCCTCCAAAGTCATGGGAATCCAGTGGCAAGACAAAAGTCAAGACCACTGGTGGTAGCCCAACTGAGCATGGATGGATATAGTATGATAGGATGTCCAAGGGAGGGAAAGATAAAAACAAAACCCTGGTCCCTGGTTCCTTCTCCTTGATGAACACACTAGAAAAGATAAACAGAAATATGCTCCTCTGGGGAAAACTTCAGCAACCATGTCTTCTCCCAACTCCTCCTCCGCCACTCCTAGGCTTACCTGGGCCTGACTTTCATTTCCTCACCCTCTCATTCCACCTGAAAGCAATGGGATTGGCAGCCAACCAAATTAGCTACATGTTACCAGTGTGGTTACTCATAAAGTCTAGCAATTGGTCTCTCTGAACCTCCTCCAATTATGCGCTAATAGTGATGTTTTTATTTTTACGGATCTGTGATTTCACAGGTGTGAAACTACACAAGTGTAGACTACAACCTGACTACACCTTCATCCTGAACAATTTTTATTCATATCCTTTCATAATAAGTGAAGCTCTAATGGTGAAATATTTGGTACTAATATAGGTAGCAAAGGAGTTGTCCTGGGAGGAGTGGAGTAGGTAAGAAGGAGTGGACAAGTATTTATTAAATACCTACTGAGTTCCAGGTATTGTGCTAAATATTTCACATATCTGATCTTATCTGATCCTCACAACAGTCCTGGGAACTGGATGCCATTATTGTCTGAATTTTAGAGTCAAGGAACCCAAGACAGGCAGAGGTTAGGTGATTTGTCCATGGTCACACAAGACATTAGTCTGGGTTTGGATTTGAACCCAGGCCTTCTTGATTCCAGGTCTAGCACCCTCTTCACTATGGGATTTAGCTGTCCCGAGTGCCTGGTAGGTGACATCCCTTAATTCATATCATTTTGTTGTTTTTTGGTCATCTTGGTTATGTCTGACTTTTCATGACCCCATTTGGGGTTTCCTTGGCAAAGATACTGTAGTGTTTTGCCATTTCCTTATCCAGCTCATTTTACAGATGAGGAAACTGAGGCAAACAGGGTGAAGTGACTTGCCCAGGGTCTTATAGCTAGTAAGTATATGACATCAAATTTGAACACAGGGCTTCCTGACTCCAGGCCCTTAATACTCTATTCACTGTGCCTAGCTGCCCCAGCTTGCTATTACCTCTCAGATAAAGGACAAATGCTTTATCTTGATGCTTAAGGCCCTGCACAAAGCCCTCCAGTCCACTCTTTTAGGTTTATTGTCCTTTATTCTTTCAAATTCTATGTTCCCGTTCTATGTGCTGTTTCCCAAACTTGCTAATTGCTACATCTCCCATCTCTATGTCTTTACATGGGTTCTCTCCTCTGCCTGGAATACACTCCCCTTTCACCTCTACCCCTCAGAGCTTCTACCTTCCTTTAAAGTTGGTTTATGTGCCATATACTTTGGAGCAGCACTCCTTGACCTCCTTAATTATTAATTAAGTCCCTTTTAATTCTTTTTTTAAAATTTCCACTTCTGTATCTATATCTCCTGTTTATATAATGAGGAACATAAACTCCCTGAGGGTAAGGGACTGTTTTTCATTTTACTTCATCTGCTCCTACCACAGTGTCTTCTACTTAGTAAATGCGCACCTGGCTGACTTTAGGTAACCTCCCTCCCTGGACCAGCTTGTTTTTTCATCTATAAGATGAGGAGGTTGGAGATGACTTCCAAAAGTTCCTCCCAGCCCTAGGTCTTCAGTTCCTTCTCCTCTATCTAAAAAGCCTATTAACCTGAATTGGATGGATCTGCAGCTCTCTGCCTTCCTAGGGTTTTTGGTTTGTGCTAGGGACTTTTACATAGAGGGAAATAGTAAGTTCAAGTTCAACCAGGCCACACTCATTCATACAGTTACTGTACAGCTGGGGAGTGAAGACTGATTCTGCCTTTATCTCCTTGAGGGTGCGAATCCTGAAGAGAAGACCGCTGAAAATGTCCCTGCCCCTGGTATACCTGACCACATCACAAACTGAACTACAAAAAGACAAAGAACAGGCCAAGATGCAGTCTGGTTTATGTGTTTTCCCTGCTTGCGTGGGTCTAGGAGGGAAATATTTTGGTTTCCAGGAAGCAATGCTAAAAGGGCGGATTGGAAGGACCTGGTGGTTATTTGTGAAAATGATGCGATTTTGGAAAGTTGAGCAGACCACTGGGTGTCTGCACCAGAACATGAAGGGAGGAAAAACTGAAGCATAGAAATTGGGAAAAGTGGTTGCAAAATGTCGTCAGATGCCAAAGCAGAGTTGCTGGCAGAACAAAAGGGATCATGGCAAATTCTAGCAGCCACCTAGTTTTCTGGTTTAACACTTGTTAGAGTTCTCATTGTTCTGTGCTAGGTTGTCCTTACTTGAATCTTGTCTCATTGTTCCTGTTGAAATCGAGAGCTTTTTAAAAAGGCTATATGTTTTCCTTCTGCTGCCTTTTAAACCTTGTTTCCCTGCTGTTTACAAGATTGGTCCCTCTCACTCTTTGTAGGTGGTCTTCTATTCCTGGGTATTCTGAGCTGTAGCAGGAGCTCCTTGGGCTGAAGTACATCAAAACAGTGCTCCCCTGTGGAAACAGAGGGCTTTATAAAGCTTCCCTAGTGAAAAAGGGAAAAGTGCCAACTGGATCCTGTCCACAGAATGTAAAACTGTGCTCTTCCAGTAATTAGGCATGATTAGGAGGGCCTACTGTGCATACCTCGGTTATAAAGATAGGGAGCCCATCCTCATCGCTCATCAAAACTGTCTTTCCCCATCTTGTGCCTCTCTCTGCCTAAAATATATTCTCTTCATACTGATACTTCTTGGTATTCCCAGCTTCCTTCAAGACTTAGCTTAATAATTTAGAACTATGCCCAAAGGGCCATCAAACTGTGTCTACCTTTTTTTTTTATCTTTTAAAAGCATCTTTTAGTAACTAGGAATCAAGATATACAGGGGCTGGGATAGGGAGAACCTTCCTGCCCTACCAGAAGGTTAAAGAGCAGACCAGGGGAGGGGCTCTACAGTGGGATCATTGTTTTGGGATTGGGATAGGAGAAAGACTGGGAGAAAATTTGTAATTCAAAAATCTCATGAAAATGAATGATGTAAACAAGAAAACAAATAAAATTTATTAACATTAAAAAACATCTTTTATATGACTAACCTTTTTTTCCTAAAATTTATTAATTTATTTTTAGTAACATTCACTTCCATAAGCTTTAAATTTTCTCCCCCTCCCTCCCCAAGACAGCATGCAATCTGATATGGGTCTACACATACATTCCTATTAAACACATTTTCATATTATTCATATTGCATAGGAGAATTATAATGAATGGGAGAGACCATGAGAAAGAAAAAGACAAAGCAAAACAAAAAGAAAACAGTCTCCTTTGCTCTGCATTCCTACTCCATAGTTCTTTACTAGATGTGGATGGCATCTACCATCATGAGTCCTTTGGAATTGTTTTAGGTCCTTGCATTGCTGAGAAGGGCTAAGTCTATCAAAATCAGTCATCTGTGCCTACCCTTTGATCCAACAATATCAAAGAGATCATAAAAAAGGGAAAAGGACCTATGTGTACAAAAATATTTAAAGGAGGCACAGCTAGGTGGTGCCATGAATACAGCATGGGTCCTGAAGTCAGGAGGATGAGTTCAACTCTAACCTCAGACACTTAACAAGCAGTGTGACCCTGGGCAAGTGACATAACCCTAGTTGCCTTGCCTTCCCCCCTCCAAATATATTTATGTATTTATAGGAGCTCTTTTTGTGGTGACAAAGAATTAGAAATTGAGGGGATGTCCATCAGTTGGGGAATAGTTAAACAAGTTGTAGTATATGAATATAATGGAATATTTTTGTGCTATAAGAAATGATGAGGAGGTGGATTTCAGAAAAACCTGGAAAGACTTACGTGAACTGAAGCAAATGAAGTAAGCAGAACCAGGAGAGTGACAGCAACATTGTGCGGTGATAAACTATGATAGACTTAACTCTTCTCAGCAATACAGTGATCCAAGACAGTTCCAAAAGATTCATGACAGAAAATGCTGTCCACATCCAGAGAAAGAACTATAGAGTCTGAATGCAGATGGAAGCATGCTGTTTTCACTTTCTCTGTTTTTTTTCCCATGGCTTTTCCCTTTTGTTCTGTTTCTTCTTTCATAACATGACTAATGTGAGAATATATTTAAGATGATTTCACATGTATAACCTATATCACACTGCTTGCCATCGTGGGGAGGGGAAAAAGGAAAGAAGAGAGAAAGAAAAAATTTGAGCTCAAAATCTTATAAAGATGGAATGTTAAAAATTAAATATGTATGTATATATAATCAGAAAAATAAAATACTATTTACATTTTAAAAAAAATACTTAGCTTAAGCACCACATCCTACATGATGCTTTTTCTGAACCCTCCAACTGCTTCCTCTTCCCCCCCCAATGAAATTATCTTGCATATATAAAGTGTACTGTCCCTTAGAGTCCCTTTTTGTATAGAGCAATTTAATAATAAAAGGATAGAAAAAATTTTTGTTAAAGGGAAAAATTTACATTAATTGTCAAATGAGGTAAAATCACTGTTGCAATGAAAATTCTGGTACCTAATAGGAGGAGGAAGAGGTCCTTGTTTTAATAAAAGAATAGCTAGCATTTATAGAGTGCTTTTAAGGTAAGTCTACTTAAACTTTTTCCACTCATGATCCTTTTAGCCCTTCTTAAAGGTATGCAAAGTACTTTAAGGATATTAACTTATATGATGTGCACAATAAGCCCTGTGAAGTAGGTTCTATTATTATCCCTATATTGCAAATAAGGAAACTAAGGCTTGGAGGTTAAAGGACATGTCCAGGTTACAGCAGGTATCTCTCTGAGGCTGACTTTGAACTTAGGTCTTCTGACTCCAAGTTCTGTGCCCTATCCACTGTGCCACCTACTGCCTCACTCAACAGGATAAACTGCTGATACATTTACATGAAGAAACAGTTTTCGGATGGGATTTGCACAGTTTTGGACAGAAAAGAACTATAGAATAAATATAAAGACTATATTTTTGCAAATGATGTAGAATTATAAATGACCTGCTTGTATGGGAAACATTTTAAACAAGTTGAGGAAGATCTTTTATCCATTAAAAATGGAAAATATTTTTAAAATGGAAAATTACATTTTTGTAATTATTTTTTAATTACAAGAACATGATAGAGATGGCCAACCATTTTGAAATGTTCAGAGCTGCAAAGCATTAGGATACCTTGCTTCATTGGCATATACATAGTTTTTACTAAAGAGGATAATGAGAATTTACATAAACATTTAGAAATAAATATGTTTTTAAAAGGATTAAAAAGGAGCAGTTGATCCTTTTGCAGTGGATAACCTAGAATCTGGAAAACTCATCTTCCTTAGTTCAAATCTGGCCTCAGACTTTAACTGACTATGTGACCTTGGGCAAGTCACTTAGCCCTATTTGCCTCAGTTTCTTCATCTGTAAAATGAGTTGGAGAAGGAAATGACAAACTTCTCTAGTATCTTTGCCAAGAAACACCCAAATGGGGTCATGAAGATTTAGACAGGTTTGAAAAATTACTGAACAACAATGGATTTTATAGGGAAAATTGGGAAAAGCAGGGACTTCTTAAATGAAAAGTTAAGACACTGAAATTCAAGAGACTCTCATTTAAGGAACCTGAAAAGGAAGAATCTGAGATAGGAACCTGGAGGGAACTTCAGACAAAGAAGGGGGCTGAAAAGCTGCTACATTCAGAGATGGGGACAGTTAAAAAACAGTCATTGGATAAAATACTTCAGTTGAGTGATTCCTCATTGGTTGGAGAGAGAAATAATTTCATTGGCCAAGAGCTTCAGTGATAGCTATTTCCCTTCAGTACCACCTAGATTTGGAGAAAGGTACTTTTTTAGCATCCTGGTGAACTGGTTTAAAAGAGGCTACCTGGTGGAGGTTGACTGAAAGAGTTGACCTAAGGAAGCCATGAATTCTGCTCTGATTGGAAAATGCACCATCCCGTTGCATAATTAACCAACTGGACTAGACCCATAGCCCAAAAGTTTATTCAACTTTACAGTTCACTGACTTGAAGAGAACTGATAGTCAATGCCCTTTTAAGAGTGACGGCAAATTTAAAAGCCTATAAATACTTGAATAAGTGTTTGAATAGAGAAGAAAATTTTTCCCAGCTAAGGAGTGATGAAGATCAAAAACCAGTCAAGCAGTGGACAGAGAAGCATTTTCATGCATGGCACATGTTCCTGCATGAATGAATAGCATTGAAAGCCACAGTCCAGAGCTGTAAGGTGTCCTAAACACATAGGTTTTCCTTCCTCATAGCCTTTCCTTCTGGGATCCTGCAAATGTGTGCCCACTTTTCAGCATAGGTATACTGTTGGGAAAGGCTGACCTGAGTTTGTGTGTGTACTGTGATATCTCTATATATCTCTATATCTCTCTCTCTCTATTCTGATATGTATTCTTCTGCTTTAATATATTAGTATCTATAACATTTTTTGGCTTTTTGTTAAAAGGTTATGTTCAAGATCTAAAAGTGCCACTATTGTAAGTGACTGGGTGTGCAAATGGAACACAGCCATCTTACCTTATGAATGGCAGATTAAAAACACACCGTATGGGGGCTCCATAGCTAGAGTGATGAGTAGGGGAAGTGCATGTCAGCAGGATTACCCTTAAGAGAGAATTTAAATATAACTGATGTAACTGCAGTGGTGACCTATCTCTAGGAACCTAGACATGAACTTATTTTAGCTTTGATACTCAATTTCTCCTCAGCACCCTCAGTTGCCTCTCCCCTCTGATTAGAAGTCTGGAAGATGGAGTAATGAATCCTTTCCAAGGTCTCCCTTTATGGAGGACTCAGACCTTTCTAGCTAAGTCATCATTTCCCATCAGTTTCTCTACTTGCTTACAACTCCACAAAAATCATGCCTGCCCCCACCCCCACCCCTCACCAGATACCCTCTGGTATCCCCCTCCTCTTTTCAGCTTCTTTTGTATACTGTTTCCTCCCCCCCCCCATTAAATTATAAGCTTATCAAGGGCAGGAACTGTCCTTCTTTTTCTTGTACTCCTAGTGCTTCATGGAGCCTGGCACATAATAGGCACTTAATAAATAATAATTATATACATATAATAAATAAAAATAATAAATAGATGTTTATTGAGTATTGACTAGATCTGTTAATGTGAGAACAGGTGAGAGCAAAGGGGCTTAACCTGGGAAATGAGCTGGCACGTCAGGACCCCTGACGTAGTGGTTTTTGACTGTATCTCACTGTAATGATGACACTGCTTTTGTCATATTGCATCTGTATTGTCTGTGTGCTTATATATGTATGTGTGGTTTGCTGATATGACATGAGCTCCCATAGAGCAAGGATTAGTTCCTTTTGTGCCTCTCTCTTTTCTTAGTGTCTGGTACATACATTGTAGGTGTTTAACAGACATCAGAAGGAATAATGCAAGGACACTCTCAAAGGCTCTCTGAAATACTTTGGAATCAATTGTGAGAGAAGAGAGACACTGGCACAGGACGCATGGCATGCCCTCATCAGAGAAGGTTCTGTGCTCTCTGAGCAAAAAGGATTGGAGTAGCTCAAAAGAAACATGAGATGTGCAAAGTTAGACACATCTCTACCCCAAATGTTCATCTGGGGAGTGGCTAGGTGGCTCAGTGGCCACTGGCCCTGGAGTCAGGAAAACCTGAGTTTAAATCTGACCTCAGATACTTAACACAAAAACTAGCTGTGTGACCTTGGGCAAGTCACTTAACTCCAATTGCCCTACCTTCCCCCTTCCAAAAAAAAAAGTTCATCTGGACTATTTATGGCCAGTCTATGGTAGAGCATTCCAAGCTCATATTGGTCTGATCAACCCCAGTCAGACATACTGTATCTTGACCCCAACATAGTAATATCATTTTGGTCCTCTTTGAGAATGAAGGACAACAACCAGCCAACAGAGACAACCAGGAAGGTGAATAAATGGGAGATCACCTCATATGAGACCCAATGGGGATGTTTAACACGGACAAGGCTTATGCGGAAAATAATAGTTATTTTCATACATTTGAAGAGCCATCATGTAGAAGGATTGGATTGGTTGGACTATTTGTAATAGAGCATTCTGAGATCATATTGGTCTGATCAGCTAGAGTCAGACACACTGCACCTTGACTCTGACATAGTGGTGTTATTTTGGTTCTCTTTGAACAAGAATGACAAAAATCAGCCAGCCAGTAGGTGTTTAGCAACTGCTAGCTGGTAGGTTCATTTATTCTTCACTCTTAAAGGAATATCGAAATGAGGTTTTTTTTCAAAGAGGAGCAGTCCTTGCTGTTTTGTTAGCATGTATCTGAAAAGGAAGCCAGGGATCAGAGCTTCTTCCTTCACCAAAGGAAAGCCTTTTGGGCTGAAGCATTATTTCAGAAGGACTCTTTGACTTGATAAGGGAAAACTTGGGGGAGTTGTCACTTCTTAAACAAAAGGTCATTTAAACTCATTGTTGAATAGGAAAATGGTATGATCAGATTTGCTCTTAAGGAAAAATCACTTTGGCAGCAGTGTGTGGGTGTGGTACAAGAGAGTTTCAATGGAAAACAGCAGAGTCACACAAGGATAGCTGTAAACTAGACTTTAGTGCTACTCACAAGGGGAGGGGAACAGATGCCAAGACTTAAAAGTCGAGGTGTACAAACCTATTGTCCTGGTCAAGGGCAGTACACAGTGGAATGGCTTCCAGACATGGAACTAAGCTGTGACTTTCTCAGTCCAATCAAAAATCCGGAGTCCTTCAAAGCTCAAACTTATATAGAATTTTAGACAAAGAACTATTTGGCATGAATGAGACTGTCTTGTCATCCAAAGGTGAAGATAATATATTTTCTATATATTTTTATGAGATTGTTATAAATATTATAATTATAAATACAACATATTATGTATTTTCAAAATTTCCTGATAAGAAATGAAGGAGGACAGGCAGGAATTTGAGAATTTAACTCTAACTCTGCCAATCCAGTTAGAGGTTGGCATGGGGTTCACAATAAGATAGACTGGAATAGCAATTCCAGGGATATATTCCAAAGGCAGGGATATCAGTTAGGAGGCTATTGTGATAATCAAGGTGAAAGGTTAGGAGGCTCCAAATTGTGATGTGAGAAGAGAGAATGGGGCAGATATGAGAGGTGTTATGGATGTAGAAATGACAAGATTTGACAACTAATTGGATATGGGGTGGGGGTAAGGACTGGAAAATAAAAGCAGGATTCTGAACCTAATTGATTAGAAGGATGGTGGTGTTTTCAACAGAAGTAGGGTAGTTTAGAAAAGAAGTTTTGGGGAAAAGTAAAAGAGTTCAATTCTGGACATGTTGAATTTAAGATGTCTCCATGGAGCTAGTGATGTGGACTAAAGCTCAAAGGAGAGTCTGGAGTCATATAGATAGATCATTCAGTCATCTGCTTAGAGATGACCATTAAACCCATGACTTTTGATGAGATTATCAAGAGAGTTTGCATGAGAAGAGAAGAAGGCCTAGAACAGAAAATGGGGGAGACCCACATGATTTGGTCAATGGGATAGCAGAAGAGTTGGAGAAGTGGTCAGAAAGGTAGGAAGACAGTAGTATCAGAAAAATCCAGAAAAGAGAAAATGACCAGGAGAATGTAGTCAATGCTATTAACTGACAGGCTGAGAAAGATGGGGACTGAGAAAAGATGGCCAGACTTGGCAATTTAAGCAGTTTTTGGTAACTTTGAAGAGAGTATTTTCAGTTGAATTATGAGGTCAGAGGCCAAATTGAAAAATACCGAGGAGTGAATGAAAGTAACAGAAGTGAAAGCATCAATTGTAGACTACTTTTTCTAATTTGTCTGGAAAAAAAGGAGGAAAGATATAGGACGATAACTTTGAGTGAATGGTAGATTCCAGGAAAAGGTCTTTTTTTTATAGGTGGGAGAACTTAGACATGTTTGAAAGTAGTAGGAAAGGGAATACAATCCAACCAACAAGCATTTATTAAGCTCCTGTTATGTGATACGTACTGTGTCAAGCACTGGAGGTGCAAAGACAATGAGATAATCCCTTCTCTCAAGAGACTCTCATTCCAATGAGGGAGAAAACATGCAAACAACTCTGTACAGCCAAGATATTTGAGGGATAAATTGTTGATGTTATCAGAGAGAAAGAGTGAAGATTAAGGAGGACCGGAAAAGGCTTCTTTAATAATGTAGGATTTTAGCTGGGACTTGAAGGAAGCCAAGGAAGCAAGGTGGACAAGAAGAGGAGGGAGAGTATTCTGGTATGGGTGAGAGTCAGAGAAAATGCCCTGAGCATGTACAAGAAAACAGCCATTAGGGCAGTGTCAGCAGATCACAGGTATGTGGAGAGGAGCAAGGTTGAAGAAGACTGGAAAAAGGGTAGGAAGGAGTCAAGTTATGAAAGGCTTTAGAAGCTAAACAGAGAATTTTATGCTTGATCTTGGAGGAAATATGGAACCACTGGAGTTTATTGAATAGGGGAGTGGCATGATAAGACCTTCATTTCAGGAAAACCACTTTGATAGCCAGGTGGACAATGGACTGGAGTAGAGAGACATTTGAGGCTGAGAGACCAGCCAGTAGGCTACTGCAGTGGTCCAGGCATGAGTTGATGAGAAGCCAGTAGATAAGGAGAGCTTAAAGATTAAGAGAAAAAAGGAGAATGACAGAGAATTCAATCTTCTGGAAAATACAAGAGAGGATGTGATCAAGGGCATGTGTAGACACTGGTCTTAGCCAGGAGAAGGGCAATCAAGAGAGTGGGAGATGATGAAGGAATTTTGAGATAAAGAAGGAAGGAGAGGGAACATATCAATTGACTTAAATTTCTCAGTAAAGAGGTAGAGTCCTTAGCTTAGAGAAAGGAGGGAGGAGTGCTGTGGGGGGCTCTGGGAGGGAAGCCAAGGTTTTGAATAGTTTCTGTATGGAGTGGGATTGGGAATCTACTAGGAAAGAATAAAAGGACATATAGAGGGTGTACTCAGGTCGTTTCTTCAGTCCTCTTTGACTCCATTAATGAGAACTTTTTTCTAGCATTGATGATGCTCACCCATATAAAGAATAAAAGTCACTGTTGCCACCTACTTGATAAGGAATTTGCTCTGCCATTGATGATGTTTCTTTTATCCTTGCTCCCTGTTGCTACTTTTCGGTTCTCCCCTTTCTTCTCTCACTCATAACCTTTTTTTCCTTTGAGGCTTATTGTGTCTACCACCCAATCAAATTCCTGATAGCTGTTATCTACAGACACTCATGTCACCTCCTTCCTTCTTCAATGAATTCAATAACTGGCTTACAGATTTTCTCTCCTCCCCAAGTCTTACCCTCATACTAGGAGCCTTCAACATATATGTTGATTTTTCCTCAAATACTGTAACCATTCAGTTCTTCAACCTACTCACCTTCCACGAGATATTCCTCCACCCCACTTCAGCCACACACAAAGATGGTCATACCTTTGATCTTGCCATTACCCACAAATGTATTACCTTCATGTTCAAATATTCTGAAATCTTCTTATCTGACCATATAGCCCTCTGTTTTCCTTTACATAACCCTATTCTTCATCTTCATCATGATCACCAATCCTTTGACCCCTCAATTCTTTCTACTATGTCATCTCCCCTACACTAGTCACTCTCTTTTCTTTTCACCGCCTCGATCCCTGTTGAACCAATTCAATTCTACACTGTCTTCCTCTCTTGAATCCCTACCCTTGTTATCATATCACTGATTACACTCAGGAAAGCCTCAACCTTGGATCGCTCCCACCATTTGTCACTGTTGTGACTTCATACATGCTTTTAAATGAGGGTGGAGAAGATCATGCAACCATTCTGACTTGGTCCACCATAAACTTATGATATATAACCTCAACTGGATCCTCCTTGCTACTAGGCAATCTTACTGTACTTCCTTTATCAACTCACTATCTCACTCTCCACAGCAGCTCTTATAAACTTTTTTGTCCCTCCTCAAACTTCCCACGGTTCTACCTTCCCCCATTCTCTCAGCTGAGAACTTCAACTAATATTTTACCAAAAATTGAGGCCATTTTCCATGAGTTCCCTCTTCTTCCTTCTTCTTCATCTATCACTCAGATGATTTCTGTCACTATTTCCTTCTTCATCCCTGTCTTACATGATGAAATGGCCTTAGTCTTTACCAAGACAAACCCATCCACGCATTTAAGTGATCCCATGCCATTCTGCATCCTCCAAAAGATTGCCACTTCTCTCATGCCCACTCTTGCATTTCATTTATAATCTCCTCCTGTCTAGTGGCTCATTTCCTAATGACTGTAAAGATGCTCACATCTTCCCCTTCTTGAAAAAGAGTCCTCACTTGATCCTTCCATCTTTGCTATCATTCTATATCTCGTCTGCCTTTTGTAGCTAAGCTCCTCGACAAGGCCTTCTATAATAGGTGCCTCTACTTCTTCTCCTCACTCTCTTTTTCACCCCTTACAGTCTGCCTTCCATCTTCATCATTATACTCCAACTGCTCTCCCCAGAGTTACTGATGATCTCTTAGTTGCTAAATCCAGTGGCATTTTCTCAGTCTCCATTCTCCTTGACTAAGTTATGATCAATTTATACATGTGATCTACATTTAGACTTGACCTCTAAAAGAGAGAAGCAGAAATATAGGAGACAGGGAGAAAGGAAGAGTTATATGTCAGACAGACACATGAACTTTAGTCCTTTGGAGGAAAGCCTTTGTAGCCATGTGTCTTCTCAAGACCAACATATGCATGAGGGAGTAATGTGCTGATGACCTAAGCCTAAAGGCAGAAGTTCCTGAATGAAAAAGGAACCCTTCTGGGAACTTCAAGGTTGGACATAATTCAAGCCAGTCTGGTGGTCTAGGCTTAGATTTGGAACAAAATGAGACTCTCATGGACCATGTACATTTAACAAAATAAGTTTATAATAATGTAGAAAGGACACTCACCAAGGATATAGCAGCATTTCAATTGGATGCAACTCCCCTTAAACCCTACATAGTTCCCTACGGGAATGCACCCAGGCAAAGGGGTATGTTGATTCACATGGAAGTAGGAGTCAAACCAGGCCAAAGGGGCTTGACTACTCATTCACTGGATCTTTATGTCTTTGACATCTGAGAAGTTATATCAGTTGTTCAAGCCTTAGTCCCCTGGACTGACCAGGTCCTTAAGAGAGAATTCTTTCCTAATTGCTTACCATGGTTGTTTTTGCTTGAGAATTGGTTCCCCCTTTTATATAAAAGAAAATCAGATAGTCTGTGTAACCTGGGAGGAGGTTTTAGTTTCTCAAAAGGGGCTGGAGTCACTATCCCTGCTTCAGTGGGAAATGAAACATGGAGAATAGAAGGGAAACTGATAGTGTCTGAGTGTCTCACAAGCAAGAGAGATGCACCATAATCTTACCCGTGGACAAACAGAAGTTCCTCGTGAACTGGAGAGCACAGAAGCAAACACCACAATAAAGAGAAACATTATCTACCTACATACCTACCCGCCTGTCTCTCTATTCCCCCAAAAGCCTCTGATCTAATACAGACAAGCCCTTGAGAGGAACACGAGCTCAAGCTTCTGTTCCATGGGACAGTTCTGTTTCAGCTGGTACTGTGCTCCAATACATAGATTAGACAGGGAATAAAATAAAGGGATGCTGCAATATAGGGAGGAAGTCACTAAAAATGGAGTGGAGAGGCCCTGAAAGGTCAACTTGAGAATTTTACATAGGGCCATCCCAGCCTAGGTTTACTCTCACTTCTCATGAGAGAGAGTTAAGGGCGAACCTTTATTCCTATGAAAGCAGCTGTAGAGGTACCTCCTGCATTTTCCCACATCTACGTTTCTCCCTGACCACCTGAAGAAGAGAATGTAAACTCCTCCAGGACAAGGCCTGTTTAGTTTTTATCTTTCTATTCCTTGCATCTAGCTGAGTGCCTTACACATAATAGGCAATTAATAAATATTTTTGGAAAAATATTCAGTCTTGAAAGGAAGCATTGTCATGGGGGATGAGATTGGTATTGGGGTTGAGGATTTGTTAAGCATAAGCACCTTGGTGGTAGGTGCTTTGTTCAAAAATAGTCAGTGTACAGGAAGTTGGGGGTGGGGATGAAGAGGGGGATAAAGCTCTGGGGCTGGAAGTGAAGCCACAGTTTCCTCTAGAGAGCCAGGGTAGTAGACAGTGTGCTAACAATGGTGGTGAATGGCAGGCAATTCTGTGCTAATCTTTTTAGCTCTATCCTTCCCAGTCCCAGTATCATTGTCATTGACAGAAAACAGACAGAATAATAATTCAGTAGTCCCATCCTCTTTCCATCATCCATTATTATCCTTAATTATGATATTTTCTGCCCTAAGCCTGGGATACTCTTCCTTTGATCTTCCTCTTGTCTCTAACACAGCACAAAAAGCTCTTTTTTTCATCATCTGCCTCAACTCATCTTGATTTCTAACACTCCTGACCCTATTCTTATAGAATAATGCTAGTTATTATTCTCAGCTACCTATCCTTGCTTTCCTTTTGCCTATATGTCTTTAAAAATAATCTAAGTTGTCCAGTGAGTCCTGTGTAATCACATCAGTCTCTTTAGAAAAGGTGCTTTTTTCTCCTTCATCAGAATTGTTTCTCTTTGTGTCTTCAGAGTTTCACAGAATATTGGAATTTGAGAGTTAAAAGAAACTGCAGCACCCATATCATCCAATCTGTACACAAAAATATTTCATTCTCAAGATCTTCTTTTTAATGCTGATTTCTTCAGTAGAGCTTTAGCCAATGTAATCTGAGGATCCTATATTTAGAACAGGAAAGACCTTTAGAGGACCAGTCTACCCTCCTCATTCTACAGATGAGGAAAATAAAGCCCAGAAGTCTATCTGTCCTTTCTCTGAACTTTAGAAATCTGCTTTCCTAAAATCTAGGGTTTATACCACACCTGGCTTTCCTCTCCTTTGTAACAAGTTCTAAGGTGGACTGATCATTTCTTTTTTTTTTCTTTTTGGAGGGGGAAGGCAGGACAGTTGGGGTTAATTGACTTGTCCAAGGTCGCAGGCTAGTTTTGTGTGTGTGTGTGTGTGTGTGTGTGAAGTGTCTGAGGCCAGATTTGAACTCAGGTCCTCCTGACTCCATGGCTGGTGCTCTATTCTCTGCGCCACCTAGCCACCTCAAGACTGATCATTTCTTCTCAGATTTCTCATTATTTCATGATTAGGAACCAGTTTCTCATTACTGACAATTAGGTACATAGCAGAAGTTCCCCCTTGTGGCTCCTTCCACTCATTTTTATTCTACCTTTGTTACATTTTAAGGGGGAACCTAGGTCCTGGCAGAGGGACAAGTGTTCAAAAGATAAAGGAGGTGGGGCAGCTAGGTGGCATAGTGAATAGAGCATCGGCCCTTGAGTCAGGAGGACCTGAATTCAAATCCTGTCTCAAACACTTGACAACTAGCTGTGTGACCTTGGGCAAGTCACTTAACCTCAATTGCCTTGCCTTGCCCCCTCCAAAAAAAACAACTCAAAAAACAAAAGATAAAGGAGGGATGGAAGAGAAGGTAGGGAGATCTTCAGCTGATGGATAGTGAATAAATCCTTCATAACTTGACCCTTTCCTACCTTTTCAGTCTTCTTATATCTTACTCTGTTCTACATACTCTACAATCCAATGATCACCATCTTCTTATTATCCCATGAAGATGCTTTATCTCCAGTATTTTCTCTGGCTCTCCCCCATGCCTGGAATTCTCTTCCTCCTCTGCTCTACCTTCTGGCTTCTCTGGCTTCTTTCAGGTCTCAGTTAAAGTGCTACTTTCCTCAAGGAGCCTTTCCCCAGTCATTAATATTAGTGGCTTCTCCCTGAGATTACCGGTAGTTTGTCATGTATGGATCTTGTTTGTATATAGTTATTTGTATGTCATTTCTCCCATTAGAATGTGAATGCCTTGATGGCAGGGACTGTGTTTGCCCTTCTTTATCTCTATTGCATAACCACAATGCCTAGTCTATAGTAGGCGCTTAATAAATGCTTGCTGGCTTGACTTATGAGATCCTGAATGGGTGTACAGGATTGCATGTATACATGATCAAAGAATGTTCTGCTGCCATTAGTGTTGAATATGGAAAGTTGGGATTGGGCAATAGGTTTATGGGGGGTGGGGGTCAGTGATAAAGAAAAAAGGAACAAACTCAAGCCTGAGACATTTCCTCTTTCAGCCTTGATTCTGAGAACGACAGAACGACAAAAGTAGCATCTCGGTCAAGAGCATGGTGGAGGAGATCAGACAATGTAGGTTTGAGTTCCATTCTATCTGGGCTGCTTTCTAATTGTGTGACCTTGGGCAAGTCATTTCATTTCCTCTGGAACTCAGTTTCCTCATCTATAAAATGTGGCAGTTGGGCAAGATGATCTCCAAGATTCTTTCTAGCTCTAAATTCTATAGCTAAAGGTGTTCTTAATTCATCCAGATTTCAAATGTTTAATTTCCTAAAATCCTTAGTCATTTCAGTGTTAATTTTGGCTTCCTCTTGCTCATGAATTCTATGGGAGCAGCTAGGTGGTATAGTGGATAGAATGTTGGGCTTGGAGTCAGGAATACCCGGGTTCCAATCCTGCCTTGGACATTTACTAGCTGTGTGACCTTGGGTAAGTCACTTAACTGATGTCTGCTTTATTTTCCCCATGTGTAAAATGGGTATAATGATAGTACCTACCTCTCAAAGTTGTAGTGAGAAATCAAATGAGGTAACATCTAGAGTATAAAGCCACCTGCAAACCCTAAAGCATTACATAAATGCTAGCTATTATTAAATTATTGACAATTTAATTATTACTAAAATGGTAATCGTTTACCTTCATGGCTCAGTCGCGAAGGAAAGCTAGAAGCTGAGTTGACTAAGTTTGGGGCAAGATTCTGTTTTCTTAACTCAGTAAGAACTGATTACAAAAAGATCATTGCCATCTGTCTCTGCAATGTATATAGTCCTTCAAGTAAAGGAGTCTAGAACCCACAAATTGGGAAACTCCAACTCAGAGACATCCTGGCACATCTGGAAGGGGGAAAGTGGTGAGGTGAAAGGCGCCAGCATGACTACTTTTGACTCCTTGTGATGCTCTCCCAGACCATTTAATATACTCCCTAATAGCTCTGCTTTTTTTCACTTTCAGACACAGATGTATCCATGTATGTTCCCAGGTACACACAGGATCCCACAGTGCCTGCTTACTCTCTCTGTTACCTCTTTCTAGATCCAAAGCAGAGGTCAGGAGGTTGCCTTTCCATTTTGCAAATGGCAAAGATTGGGGGCAGGTAAAAAACAAAGCAGGCTGCTACCACGCTGCTGATTTTTCTTTTTCTGAAAGAAAGTGGAGAGAGCCTGCTGCTGTACTGAAAGGCAGGTGTTGGCAGTGGACAGGAAAAGAAAGCAAGGAAAGGAAGGGCCACTTGGACAGCAAGGGGGAGAGTTATGGAAATCTAAGGAAGCTATTCAGATAAGATGACTTTAGAAAATTCTATGAGCATCTACACACATACACACACATACAAACTGAAGGTGGTTATTTATGATCATTGAGTTTAGTATTTGTTGAACCCTTCCCTGTTAATTCTCCCTCTCATCCAACTTCAATATGTTGGATTTGGGACAATACGGTATCTTAATATCCCTCCTCCCCATTCCCCTAGAGTAATTGTCTCATCACCATTGACTTCCACATTACTCCTCCAATGACATACTCCAGCTCTATTTGTCTCCTACACCATGCCTTATGAAATTCCCTTCCCATAATTAACAAACATCTCCCCTTCCCCTGATGAGACTGAATCTGTAGCTATTTTTACCAATACTGGTCACATCATCTCTCATACTCCCCTGCTTTACTCACTAGTCTACCATAACTCTCCTCTTTTGACATTCACACTATCTAAATTTGTCACTCATCCCAGGTGCTAGTGGTTTTTATCCCCCCATCCCTCCAGGTCTTTCTTCTTCAGTCTTAAAAAGTTCAGTGTCTGACTGGCAGTCTTCTTTGACACTATAACTCTTGACTTTATACTAACAGACTTCCTACTTTAACCTCTCAGTTCTTCAGTCTACTCAACTCCCGTAACGTACTCTTCCATTCCACTTAGCTGTGTATAGGGATGGCCATTCCCTTCATCTCACCATCACTCAATACTGTTCAGCTTCTGTGATCAAGGACTCTGAAATTTTATGGTCACAAGCTCTTCTCATTCTTTCTTTCCCTGTGTCTGATGTATTCTAAACTATTCTTCCGCTTCATTGTAACCTCTGATGCTTTTATACTTTCCAAGGCTATCACGAATAATCTGACTTCGCTTTCTTTTCTTTCCAGTCTTGTCCCTTTGACCAATTCAACTCCACACAGGTTCTGCTCTCAAGCCCCTTATTCCCATGTGCTATTTGCCACTCAGGCCATGCCAGACCCCAGTTCTGGATTATTCTCATCATCATCCTCCTCTGATCCTGCTCACATACTATTGAATGGAATCGAAGAAAGCCAAACAACAATGTTGACTGGATCCACTACAAAATTTATGTTATCTAATTTCTTTCTTTGTTTCTTTGTTTCTTTGAATCTTTCTTTGAGGGAGGAGAAGGCAAGGCAATTGGGTTTAAGTGACTTGCTGAAGGTCACACAGATAGTAAGTGTGTCAAGTGTTTGAGGTCAAATTTGAACTCAGGTCCTCCTGATTCCAGGGCCAGTGCTCTATTCACTGCAACTTCTAGATGTTATCTAATTTCAAACAAACCCTCACTGCAGTGAGGTCAAAGTTTTATTCTTCTCTAATTGATTCTCTGTCCTCCTCTTGGAAATGGATATTGCAAACCTTCTCTTTTCTCCTCAAGTCTCCCATACCACCCTCTATACTGACTTACATCTGAAGTCTGTCTTGCAGAGATCAATATCAGGGTACCTACTCTCCCCTTTTCTTCATCTTATAACCACTTGCTGTCATCTCCCAGGCTTTCCTCCTTTACTCCAGTCTTTGATGAAGAAGCCACCCTTTTGCTTGCCAAGGTCATTGTCTTACAAGTGCCCCTAATCCCATCGTCTTTTTGCCTTCTCCAGTGAATTTATTCCCTCAATCATCTCTCTAATCTTCCATCTTTCTCTTGATTCTGGCTCCTTCCCTGATACCTACAGATGCACTCAAATTTCTCCTATCCATAAAAAACCCCAAACTTACCTCATTAGACACTACCATCCTCTCAAGTTATTATCCTGTATTTCTTCCTCCTTCCTCACCCAGACCCCTAGAAAAAAAGGTAATAAACCTGTTTGCATTCATTGCCTCCACCTTCTCTCCACTTCCCTTATCTTTTAAATCTGACTTCTGACTGTAGGACTCAGAAACTGAGAGATGATGGAATCCACTATTTAGAGCCAGAAGAAATCTTAGAGGGAATAGAGAGAATGTGCATATGCTAAACAACTACTGTGTGCCAGCTGCTGTGTTAAGTGCTTTACAACAATGATCTCCCCTGATCCTCACAACAATGGAATATAGGTGCTATTATAATGCCCATTTTATGGTTGTGAAAACTAAAGCCAACAGAGGTCGAGTGACTGGCCCAGTGTCACACAGTTAGTGTCTAAAGCCAAATTCGAAGTTGGGTCTTTCTGACTTTAAGTCCGAAGCTCTACTCATTGAACCATCAAAATGCCGTATAGTCCATACTTCCATAGAGGCCATATGAATACAGTCTCATAATTTTGCATTTGTGAACAATGAGGCCCGGAGACCATAAGTGACTTGCCTAAGGTCATAGTTCATAGGCAGTTAGGCGGTATGGTGGACTTGGATTCAGAAAGATCTGAGTTGGAATCCTACCCTAGACAGTTTCTTAGCTTTGTGTGACTCTGGGCAAGTCACTTAACCTCTTTTTGCCTCAGTTTCCTCACATGTAAAACAGGGAGAAAATAGCACCTACCTTGTTATGAGTCGTTATGAGGATCCAATGAGGTAGCGTGTCTAAAAGTCTTTATTAACCTTAAAAAACTCTATAAATGCTAGCTATTAAATAACAGAAGTAGGAACAGGGACTTAAGGGGCAATACAGGGAGGGAAGTTGATTGATGCATAGCAGTGAGACTCCTTATCCTAGGGCTGTTAATTGTCCTATTCTCGGCAGCTCCAGTTTCAGCCAAAAACAAATGAGCCTTGTGTAGAGTCTTCTGGAGATGAAAACTGAAAACTTGGCTGATCAGGATTAGGGGAGTGGGAAGCAAATGGTTTTTTTGGCAGAGGGGATTTGCCTGACATATGCCAATAGTAGCCACTGTGCCAGCAACAGGATCATCGAATGGGTGGGCAGCCTGGGAATATGGCCATTTCATATTTTCATCCTCCTATTAAATCCCTCCATTAAATCTCTGTTAATTGGGCTCCTGGATCACTTTGTTGACTTACCAGAAAGTGGTAGCAGAATCTGATACCTTCACTTAGCTTTTTTGCACTTGACTCTTCTTCAGCTCTTACTTTCTTCATAATAGTTCCTTCTGGTCCTTTAGTATTTGAAGGAAATATGAGAAGATCAAGAAAAATGCATCCTTCAACCCTGGTGACTTTGGGGATAACGGCCAGTTCTTCCTAGACAGCCCTGGGCTGGCCTTGACCGCAGAATTCAACATCTGACTGCAGCCTCCCTTAGCCTGGATGGTTCAGAAGGTCCTTGCTTTAGTTTCATAAGCATATAGATTGCTGAGCTGCACAGAAGGAGACAGGGATAAAACCAGACCTATGATTTCATTGACATAGTGAGCTCCTGCAGGTGAACCACTTCTTGACCACTACCAGTGGACACCACTTTTCTAAGAACTTATAGTATAGGAGATTAGCCTGGAGCACTGAGAAGTTAAGTGATTTGCCTAGGATAAGTCAACAAGTCAATAAGCAGTGAAGCAGATAGAACTAGGCCTGGAGTCAGGATGACTCCTCTTCCTGATTTAACCTCAGACACTTCCTGAATGTGTGATCCTGGGCAAGTCATTTAACACTGTTTTCCTCTTTTCTCATCTGTAAAATGAACTGAGGAAAGAAATGACAAACCACTCCAGTATCTTTGCCAAGCTAGATATGACTGAAAATGTGTCCCGTCAAGCAAAAAGAACAACGGTTCTTTCCCTCAAGGAGCTTACATTTTAATAGGGGAAAACAACAGGTAAAATGGTGCTTAGAGGATGGGGAGTAAGGAGGGGGACATCTGCATTGAGGCATATTAATTAAGTCCAAAGAATGAGGAAGGGTTGACTTGGGGCCCTTTCCCATGAGAGACAGAGTCTTGGAAGAATCCACCATTGGTACATAGGAGCAGAGCCAGTATGTATCAGAGATAGAACTTGGACCCAAGCCTTCCTGTTTTCAAGACCAGCTCTTGAGCTATGACTCACTGGGGGAAGGAGGGGGAGAAAGATAACAAAAACCAAGCAAAATGTGGCTAGCACCCTAAAACCATTTGGCCTATGTGAATTGGATCAATGACAGAAACATAATATTAAAACATGCATCTCTTGAGATGAAGAATACAGATAACCCAGCCTCGATAAGGCTCCCTGAGCTCAGCACAGTAAGATGCTCTAAAAGAAAAGCCTTTAGACTCCTTTCCCCTCCCCCCCACTGTTCCCCTCCATGAAAGAGCCAGTCTGGTTTTTACTGTATCAGGCTTTTTTCTCCTTTTGGTATCTTCAGCTAGGTAATTTGATGGAATTGAAGTCCTTGTATATCTTTGCAAATTCTAACACACACAGACACACACATAAATACATGCACACCAAATAATTGTTGAGATTAATATGTGTAGGTCTCCAGGAGGGAAATTTACCCTTGGGGAAAATGGATTCTTATCGGTCTTCAATTAAGATTTTATTCATCAGCTTCATATAAGGCCTTTCCTCATTTCTCCTGGTGTTTGTGCTCTCCTTTCACACTTTATGTTATATTTATTTTGTATATATTTACTTAGTAGACAGAGAGTTGGCCTCAGGGCCAGGAAGACTAGATTCCCAGTGCTTCCTCTGAATACACACTGCCTATGACCCAGGGAAAATCATTTAACCTCTCCCTGCTCTAGGCAGCTCATTAATGACTAAAAGTTTCAGAAAAGATACTTACCTGATGTGGTAAGGACAGAAAGACTGTCCTTAGACAGAGTGACTGTCCTTACCAGAAAGGTCTCTGTACCTGCAAAAGTCCAGACTTAGTCTCCAGATCTATATTTGTAGAAACAGATAACATTAATATGCAGCTACATGGCACAGTGGATAAAGCTCTGGACTAGGAGACAGAAAGACCTGAGTTCAAATGAGGCCTCAGACACGTACTACCTGTGTGACCCTGGGCAAGTCACTGCACCCTGCTTGACTCAGTTTCCTTATCTGTAAAATGAGCTGGAGAAGGAAATGGTAAACCACTCCAGTATCTTTGCCAAGAAAACTCCATATGGGGTCCCAAAGAGTCACAGACATGACTGAAACACAACTGAACAACAATAACATTTATATGCCCCTCTAATGTTTACACAGTGCTCTGTATATATTATTTCCTTTTATGTTCACAACAATCCTGTGATTATGTGCTGTTACTATCACATTTCACAAGTGGGAAAACTGAGGCAGACACTGGCTAAATGACATGCAGCTGGTCTTCTACTCAGGTACTCAGGGCTTCCTAGCCTCTAATCTAGTACTGTATCCACTGTACATCAAACGGCCTTCTTATAGCTGCATATGTTCTTATCCTCAATAGACCATAGCATCCTCAAGGTCAAAAAATGTTTCATTTTTATCCTTTTATCCCTAACGCTGAATCCAATGCTCAACACATAGTGCTAATAACTGATATTTCTTTCCCTTCTCTTACATCTTAATCAAGATTTGTTGTTTGATTGACTGGGATAAAGGTGGGATGGGGAGAGGAAATACTAGTGATTAATATGCCATCCCTGTCATCTAAGGACGTTTTGGCATTTGTCCATTATGTATTAAGCCCTGCAATCATTTTGAAACTAAATTCTCATTCATTTGGCAGATCTGTGCCCATTAATCTCTCATAGAAAAGTCATGCTTAGACTGCTTTGAACTAAGAAGCCAACTGTACTGGTGTGTTTGTGTATGTGTGTGTGTTCTTTTTATAGGTATATTTCCTGTTTCCTGTTTGCAGAGCCAAGTATAAAAAAAATATAAAAGTTATCACTCTTGCCTCACCTTCTTGCTTCTCTGTCAAATGACTAAACAGAAAATATTCATTGATTATGAATGATCTTGGTTGCAGGGCTGTCAAGCTGCTGGTTGTGAGATTTGCCCTGACACTGGGGAAAGCTTTGCCTGCCGTGGACTTCTGGGCCAGAATCCTGTGAGTCTTCATATTTTTTAAATCTCCTTTTATATTGTCAGTTAAAAAAAAATCTTTGCAGATTTCTTCAGAATTTAAACATGCTGTATTCTCACCATTTGACTGATGAAGGTGGCCTTTGTTTTTTGACTGTTTGGGGGCAGAAGAGGCCTTCTTGCTTTATTTGGTGTTTTGAGATATGGTTTCAATTTCCATTTTCAATCATGGGGTACTATGAACATGGCTGCCAGGAAGAGTCTTATTTACTCCTGCCCCTGAAACTCCTTTCCAAGCTCATGCCTTCTCTACAAGGGCTTGGATGAGGTGAGATCCTTATTGGCGATGTATCAGGAGCCATAATGGGAATGTTTGTGGGCTCCTTTGTCTATAGCAATGGTTCTTAACTTGGCGTCATGAAATTTTTAAAAAATATATTTTGATAACTGAATTTTGATATGATTGGTTTCCTTTGTAATACTATGTATTTTATGTTAAGTGTTTATAAATATTATTCTGAAAAGTAGTTCATAGGCTTCCTTGTGCTTCAAAAGTTATCCACAACATAAAAGAAAGATTAAGAAAGGTTCCTTCCTGGATAAAAGGACCCGTCAGTTGTCTACCTCCTCACTTTCCAATATCTAAACTTAATACAAAAAAACTAAACAGAGATGGTGTAATTGATAGCTGCAGCTCTTTACTTTGTTGTTAAAATCTTTCTGAAATACCTCTTGTGAGCAATATTTCATTCTCTTATCACTTTAGGAACGGAATTATTTCCTTAGAGAGGATCTTACATTCTAAGGGAGGTCATGGCTCCATGGACCATACTTTCCTTGGGGTTTCTTGGCAAAGACACTGGAGGAGTTTGCCCTTTCCTTCTTCAGTGGATTAAGGCAAACCGAGGTTAAGTGACTTGCCCAGGGTCACACAGTTAGTAGTTGCATGTGGTTGGATTTGAACTCAGGTCTTCTTGACTCTGGGCCCCAAGCTCTATCTCCTGAGACACCTAGCTGCCTCTAAGGGATGGGACAACCTGTAAATAACTAGATACACATAAGATATACTAACTGGAAGGTAATCTGAGAGGGGAAGGGAATAGCAGCTGGGGATGGAGATGGGTGGGAGGAATGTGGGAGTGGAACTGAGTCTTAAAGGAATGCAATGAGCATTTTTGATAAGAGCATTACTTGTCTCTTAAAGGACCCCAGAAAGAGAGCTAGTCTTTGTGGTGGACTGACCAGCATGGGGAAATGCTAGTCTAGCTCTTAGGATCATTTTAACTGATTATCTGGAGACTGAGCCTAAGTAAAATGATTGACCTAATACATAAGTGGGTCAGACTTGCGGTACATGTGGCAAAAATGAAGTATTTGCTAAAAGTGAACATAGGCAAGAACCAAATGAGGGATTTCGTGTTGTACTGACATTGACAGGAGAGAAAGAAAGTCAAGAGAAAAGGAAAATTTTTACAGCTCAGCTTTTCTTCTGCCTGTTCCCTCCTGGCCATGTCTTTGTGGCTTGATTAAACATTTATTTGGTGAGCAACCTAGATTTTCCTCAGTGTAAGATGAAGATGAAACAGCCTTGATGCTTATTTTGGAGGCAAGGCATTTGGCAGGAAACTTATTTCAAAGTTATTACATACCCATATTTAAGTTACATGAAATCTGCTGTTGGTTGATGGGCTGGTTCTTGTAATGTGATTACACAAAGCATTGGTCCCACTCCTGAAGGTCCATATCGACTGAGAGCTTAAGAGGAAAGATAGATGGATTATAGATTAGATGAGAACTGAGCTAAACTGTAATTAGAAAGAGTCACATTTTAATTACAAAACCAACAAAGCATTTATTAAGCACCTAGTCCATACCAGCCATTTGTTAGGAGCTAACAGTACAAAAGCAAAAATGAAAAAATGGTTCTTGGTCTCAAGGAGTTCATATTACCTAGAGGGATAGACAACATATACCTAAGTAAAGATGAGCAAAATATGTACAGGTAACTTTTGGTGGGAGTGGGGCAAGCAGTGGGGGAATCAAGAAAGACTGCATGTTGAAGGTGGCATATGAGCTCAGAACTGGGAATTCTAAGAGGCAGAGGTGAGGAGCATATGAGAACTAACTAAACTGGAGACTGTGAGTGCCTTGAGAGTTGTCTCTGTCTTATCTAATCCTTCCTGTATCTTTCTGTGTCTCCAACAGTGTGCTGCACACAGGAAGTGTTTCATAAATGATTGCTGTTGTTAGAATAGTGCTCAGGTGTGTTTTAGTTCTTTTAAATCTTGTTCCTTAACATTTTTTGTTGTTGTTGCTTATCCCTCTCATGTAAGCCGCATTGAGTCTGAAAAGCCAGATACCTTCTATTTATTTCTTTTCCATATTTGAACTGGATTATGTATTTCTAAAAAGTCCAGTTTGTTGAATAGCCTTGCTCCTGCCAACTGGTCCATTAGAGTAGGTAGCAAGGTAAAGGGAGATGGCAGAGATGGTGGGGAGCAGGGTGGGGAACACTAGATGGACAAGGGCAGCTAAATTTAAAACTAATCATAGGGGTATGTTGGAGCCAGCTTGGACTGATACCTGAAAGTCATTTGTTATATTCGGTGTTAGCATTTATAACTTGGAAATTGTCAAACACTACAGATCAGGACTTGATTGTCTAGATTCAACAAAATAATCGAGAAGATATTAAAAATTCAGATTAAACTTAAACGTGCTATTCAACAAACTGGACTTGATTTTGGTTTGGGGTATGTTGAGTTTGAGATACCAGTAAGACCTACAGCAGTGGTTCTCAACCTTCCTAATGTCGTGACCCTTTAATACAGTTCCTCATGTTGTGGTGACCCCCCCCGACCATAAAATTATTTTCATTGCTGCTTCATAACTGTAATTTTGCTACTGTTATGAATCGTAATGTAAATATCTGATATGCAGGATGTGTTTTCATTGTTATAAATTGAATATAACCCACAGGTTGAGAACCGCTGACCCAGAGGATGGAGACCTCAGAGCCATCTTTGATTCCTTTTACTAACCCTCTCACCTCTAGCATCGAGTCAGTTACCAGTTCCTGTTGATTTTTGCCTCTTAATTGTCTTTCATTGACATTCTTTTATTCCATTCCTGGGGCTATCACTTTGGTTTCGACCTTCCTTAGCAATTTCTTGAATTACTTCTCCAGTTTTCTAAATGACTTCCCTCTAATCTTTCTAACACTTTGCTGCCGTGTTAATATCTCTGAAGCATAGCTCCAATGTCATTTTCCCTCATCAAAAATCTTCAATGACTGTCTTTGGAATAAATGTCCAACTCCATAGTGTGTGAATTAAAGCAGTTTCCTAAGTCATAGATGGACTGTGATCTGTATTGTGGAGAAAGTTACCATATTAAGAGCTCCCCTAAACTGTTAAAATCATAGAACCTTTGTATATTTTCAGCATAAAGATCACAGAACTAGATAGAGGGACTTCATGACAGCAAATGATCACATATTTAAGCCAATAGAAACTTTAGTGATCATCTTATCCAGGGAATTATAACCTTTTTGGCAGTCTGGTAAACCCAATGGACCCCTTCCCAAATAATGTTTTTAAATTAATAAAATAAAATAAATGGGATTACAAAGAAAATTAGTTAGATTGAAACAGTTACTAAAAGAAAAAAAGTTCATAGGCTCCAAGTAAAAAGCCTCTGATCTAATCCAGTGCTCTCATTTTACCAATGAAGAAATGGAGTCATATACATGTAAACAGATTCATCCCCAAGGTCATACCAGAGAATAAGCAGCAGAGCCAGGATTTGAACCTTGAGCCCTTGAATCTAAATCTGGTACCACATTGCCCTGGTTATTCAGTGTGGGTACTTCACTGATTTAGACGACAGCCCTCCTAATAAACCATTTTGGTAGGTAACCGTGGCCAAACAAAATAAATACATAGATGGCAAATCATGTGATGAACCTCTCCAAATTTAGACAGGCTGGTGATCAGATAGCAGTCTATCTATAGTCTCTACTATAGATAGTGTATACGTAAATAGTCTATACTCAATTCCTTTCCAAAAATGGTAGGGCTACCTGGGTTTGCATTTGGCGGAGCCTAGCAGTGTTTCCATGCCATGATGAAGCAATAGAATAAATCCTTTAGTGGAGGACAGGGTTTTATTTAACATTAAACTCAGAATTCCAAATTCATTAAGTCTCTTCCACGTTTTTTTTAGCTGCACTATATATCAATACACACAGAACTCAGAGCCCTAAACATTTGGTTTGAGGATGAAGGCAAGAGCAACAACAATCAATCATTCAATAAGCAATTCAGTATCTGTGTTAGTCCCTGTGCTAAGCTCTGAGGATACAAAGACAGACAAAAGCAGTCTCTGCTGTCAAGGAGTTCATGCTCCAATGAGAGAGATGGCAGAGACAGGCAGACAGATAGATAAGCAGTTATATGCTTACTGTGTTCCAGTTATGGTGCTAAGTGCTTTACAATTATTAAATTATTTGATGCTTACAATGACCCTGGGAGATAGGTACTATTATTATTCTCATTTTATAAATGAGGAAGAGACAAAGGTTAAGTGACTTGCCCAAGGTCACACAGCTAGTAACTAAGTGTCTGAGGCCAAATTTGAACTTGTCTTCCTGATTCCAGGCCCAGCAATAGATAAATAGACAGACAGACAGATAGATAGAAACAAAGAAAGAGAAAGGAGAGAAGGAAGGAAGGAAGGAAGGAAGGAAGGAAGGAAGGAAGGAAGGAAGGAAGGAAGGAAGGAAGGAAGGAAGGAAGGAAGGAAACTTTAAAGGAAAAGGCTTTAGTAGTTGGGAGTGCAGGGTTTGCCAGGAAATGCTTCCTGCAGAAGGTAACCCTTGAACAGGATCATGAAGGAAGCTGATTATTCTAAGAGGTTGAGATTAGGAGGGCATGGAGAACAGCCAGGTAAAAGGCACAAAGATGCTAATTTGGTATAATTTTAGGGCTGTGACCTGCCTTGTAAGCAACTGTGACAACAGATGAATGCTTCCCCTCATTCCAGGAATTGTTGACCCCAGATTCTATACAGCTGAATGTTGTCTGCAACAAAGTAAACTCTAATAGACATAAGGAAATTGTGGTGAATTGTATTTTAAAATTATTGGACATTTTAAAAGATGTACTTCTTTAGCTATTTAGATTTACAGCAGTTCTCAATCTGTGAGTTATGTTGAATTTGTAACAATGAAAATACATCCTGCATATCAGATATTTACATTATGATTCATAACAGTAGCAAAATTACAGTTATGAAATAGCAAGGAAAATAATTTTATGGTTGGGGGTCACACAACATGAGGAATTGTATTAAAGGGTTGCGGCATTAGAAAGATTGAGAACAACTGGTTTAGAGTATATTTATTCAGTTGTAAAAGGATATATTCAGGGCCAGATATGCCTACAGTTCTGAATATAATCTATGGGAAAAATATGTTTTTGGGAGATGTAAATGTTCTTTGTCAGACTGCAGTAAACATATTTTTTTCTCTTGTGTATAAATTCTAAATTTGGTTTTGTACATAAATCACATTGGTTCATAAAGCCTCCCTCTAATTCCTTTGATATTTTTTCCTTTGTAACTTTGAAAATGTATGTTGTAGACTTTGGCTATTTTGGAATGCTCCACGTCTATGCCCAAATATGAGAAATTTGATAGTCCAGACCTTGATAAATATACATTGGTATTCTAATGATACCAAGGGGATAGTATTTAAATGCTGGTATGAGTTGCTTTTATTTAGTAAATGGCAAAGCAAATGAATATTTTCCTATGATCTCTGCTCCCTAAAATCTTTAACATCCCCTGAAATTCAAAATATTAGAATAGCATAATAAAAATGTTCATCTTCCTGGGTTTTTTTTTTTAGTATAAATGGTTAAGCTGAAACCTTTGGGATGATTCTGTACCTCGTTTAGAAAGTCCTACAGTATTCTGGATTTCGATGTAGCAAGCATAATGTAATCTACAAAGAAGAGTGCCTTTGTTTGTCTATATGGAACATCTCTTTTCTTTGGACTGTACATTAGACTTCCTCTGAGACAAACGCTTCTCTGGGTCATACGTGTGTGTGTGTGGAGAGAGAGAGAGAGAGAGAGAGAGAGAGAGAGAGAGAGAGAGAGAGAGAGAGAGAGAGAGAGAGAGAGAGTTTTGTCTATTCCTGGGTGCAGTTTTTGTTTACCTAGTCTTTTTTTCGGAGGAAACTGCAAGTGAACAAACACAAAATTCACATTATGCTCAAATCAGATACATCTTTTAAGTAAACTTGTGTGGTCTTGGCATATGCCTGGGATACATCTTATTAGAAAGGGATCTTTGCTGTATACATACTATATTCCTGGTAGAATGTAAGCTCCTTTAGGGTAGGGATTGTCTCCTTTTTATATTGCATTCCTAACACTTAGCACAATTGGCATGTAGTAGGCATTTAATAAATGTTTGTGGATTAATGGCAGCAAGGTGTATAGATATATGGACTTGGAGACAGGAAGACCTCAGTTCAAAATTGGCCTCAGATACTCACTGTGTGACCCTAAGCAAGTCACTTAACTTTCTCAACTATAGAATGGAAATAATAATAGAACCTGCCTCTCAGGGTTATCATGAGAAAAAATAAATGAGATAATATTTGTAAGCGTTTTGCAAACCTTGAAGTGCTATATAAATGCTAGCCATCATCATCATCATCATCATCATCATTTTCAAGCTACAAACAATAGGACACTACCAATTATCATTAACTCAGAGTTGGAAGAAACTGTAGAGCCCACCTAGGCAGCCATACCTGAACAAGAATACTTTCTACAATGCCCCCACTAAGTGGTCATAAAACCTTTGTTTGGAGAGTTCCAACAAGGGGAAATCACTACCTTCTGAGATAACTCATTACTTTTGGGGATTGCTTTGATTATTAGGAAGTTTTGCCCTCCACCATGCTTTAATCTGCCTCTGTGAAGCTTCCCCATGCTGATTCTAGTTATGCCCTCTGGGACACAGGACAGGTCTAATCTTCTAGCAATCATTTCTCAATCAATGAGCATTTTCTAAAAGTGCTTACTAACTTTTTTTGGGGGGGGAGGAGGTACGGCAATTGGGGTTAAGTGACTTGCCCAGGGTCACACAGCTAGCAAGGGTCAAGTGTCTGTGTGCCAACCTTTTGAATATTTGAAAATAGCTACAATTAGTTCTCCATCTCCACCCTACTCTATTTGAGACCCCCACCATGTCTTTTCAGGCTAACAATCCCCAAATAGTTCCTTCAACTAATTCTCATACAATGTATTCTTTAGCCCTCCCCATTCTGGTCTTCTTCTGGATACTTTCCAATGCATCTATGTCTTTTCTAAAATGTATCACCCAGAACTGAACAAAATGATATTCAATTGCATTAATAAACTCTTACTATTCCAGTGAACTCATGATCTCATCAATGTAGGTATTCCCTCCAATAATACAGATGCCATGGTCCTTGCCTGCCCATCTGACTTACCTACACCCTCCCATAAGTTCACCTGCGGGTAGTCTACCTGGGAACCTCCCTCAGGATACCCTGACACCCTGAGTAAACTAGTGGACAACACAGTCTTGTCCGTTGTTCTCGCCACCTGACCAACCCATCTTCTTCTCTAATCACACCCTCCTTTGATGAGAGAAATGCTGTGGGACTTCTTCCCAATTCCTCTTTTTCTAATGGACTGCATACAGCCCGCTCACGTGGACGCAGCAATGTAATCTACCATTTCCCCCATAGTTGACATATAGCTTGTTTCTAGCTTTTCCGCTGTTACAAATCAAATCATGGTAAATATCATCCCGTTTCTGGTCTTTAGAAATCTCTTGCTTCTGATGTTAGGCTTCTGTGATAAGGGTGTTGAGTCAGAATGATCGTTTCCGTATTTTCCAGAAGTGTCTGATGTAAGATGAATGATGGAAGTGTTTTTAATTTAATCCTTGAGCGGGCTATAAGCAGTGACTCACCAAGCTTTTGCTTTGACCTTGTGTTGAGAACATACCCAATTTTAGGCATACAGCTCTCAGTATGTCTGCATAGATTCAAATCTGGCCTCAGAAACTTTCTAGCTATGTTACCCTGGGCAAATTACTAAACCTCTATGTGCTCCCGTTTCCTCATCTGTGAAATGGGGATAATAATAACCTCTACCTCCCAGGGTCGTTGTTATGATCAAATAGAATCATATTTGTAAAGTATTCAGCGTGGTACCTGGCATCTAGTAGGCATTTAATAAATGTTTGATTCCATCCTTTGTTCCTTTATCAATATAATTCTATAAATCTTAAGTCCTAAGTGAAAATAACACAAAACAGAATTAGAAAGCAAGCTAATTTTTTGCGGGGGGTGCAGCAGGAAGGAGTCAGTACCTGTAAATGTTTCAGTATGGGGAACTTCTGGTGTGAAAACTCCTAAGACCAATTCCCCTAAAACTTATAGCCTTCAAACATTAGGTGGGGTTACCACAAGGTTAAATGAATTACCCATGGTTACATAGCTATTGTGTGTCGGAGTTAGAGCTAGAACCCAGGACTTTCTGACTCTTAAGATCAGGCCTTTCTGTTTTTAGCCTCTCAACATTCTTTCTCCCACATAATTAAAAGTGCGAGTGGCCAACGGGAGTGATTTGTTTACCTAGAGGTTATATAACACACAGAGATTTGAGAATTCAGTAAGTTCTCCATAGCAGAGGAATTTAAAATATCTCTTAGCTCCCTCAACAAATTATTTTTGTTAAAGATACTCTTCTGGGGCCTTTAACATTTCAGAAGAGGGTGATTTAGGCAGCTGCAAAAAGTAATCGCCTCATGGTGGCACAGAGAAATTTAAAATGAGGCAGGCTTAATGAGTCCCATTCTTGCTTTATAGGAAGAAGGAAATAATATGGCGACAAAAGTATTGCTCTTGGGGCCTCTGGTGATAGTGCTTAACATTTTCATGTAAATTATCACAATGTATATTGTTTCAAATGTTCTCCTAATATCTGTGGTTTAATCAAGAGTTTCTGGAAATGGAAAAAAAAACACGTTTCTTCTGTCACCGTAGTGCTGAGAAATGGCGTTTTAAAATTACTTTAATCACGCATGATTAGATCTTCTAAAAAGGGCTCTTATTATATTGTCATATTTAGGAATACCTAGGATCCTTTCTCTTAAGTTTACCTAGATGTGAAACTAATATTTGACAGCACTGAGATAATTATTTTTTAAAAAACCCTTTTTTTGGCGTTCATTTCTGACTGCAACAAAAACTCTCAAGTGTCACATCTCAGCTATCAGGCACAAGTGTGTGAGTAATGAGATTGTTGCCTAATTCACTTTTTTTTTTAATATCCGGTATGTGAGTTCAGTCCTATAAGCCTTTTCATCTTCAAAATGTCATTGGCTAAAAATCTCAAAATAGGCTTTTTGTAAAAAGATGTGATTTTGTACATTTCTTCCCACTATTACTGTATAACCCAGATGAGCTAAGAATTCTACTTTCCCTATTTCAATACAAAACAATATACACCATCTTGTTCATGTAAAAACAAATTTGGAAAGCAGTCTCAAGCTGGCCTCTGAAATTGTGTAAGCAATTATCACATTTTTGTGCACAAATGCAGTAATTATATGTATAATTTGGCAGCTGGGTTTGAAAATTTGGCCTTAAATGGAACATAGACAAGAAAAATAAAGGTTGAAAAATGCCAATATTTTATAAAGATTTTGAATCAAATAATGATGGAATTATTGCAAGCCACCTTAATTTTTTAATTTTATTTTTAAAAATTTATTTATTTTTAGTTTTCAACATTTACTTCCATAAGATTTTGAGTTTCAAATTTTTTCCCTCTCCTTCTTTCCTCTCCCCAAGACAGCACACAATCTGATATAGGCTATACTTATGCAGTCATATTAAACATATTTTCGTATTAGTCATGATGAAAAGAAGAATTAGAACTAATGGGAGGAACCACAAGAAAGAAGAAACAAAACAACAAAAGAAATGGAGAGCAAATAGTGTGCTTCCATCTGCATTCAGACTCTAAAGTTCTTTCTCTAGATGTGGATGGCATTTTCCATCATGAGTCTTTTGGGGTTGTCTTAGATCCTTGCATTGCTGAGAAGAGCCCAGTCTATCAAAGTCAGTCAGCGTACAATGTGTTTGTTACTGTGTACAGTGTTCTACTGGTTCTTCTCACTTCACTTAGCATCAGTTCATATATGTCCTTTCAGGTTTTTATGAAGTCTGTTTGCTTGTCATTTCTTATAGCACAGTAATATTCCATTACATTCATGTATTACAACTTGTTCACTCATTCCCCAATTGATGGACATCCTTTCAGTTTCCAATTCTTTACCACCAAAAAAGAGCTCCAACAAATATTTTTGTGCATGTGGGTTCTTTTCCCATTTTTATGATCTCTTTGGAATACAGACTTAGAACTGGTATTACTTTTTTTTATTTATAATTTTGTTATGAAAATGTTTTTTAATTTTTAATTTTTATTTTATAAAATATGTTTTTATTCATACTTTTGTTTTTGCCTCATAGTCATTTTGGGGTAAATTTTATTATTTCTTTTAAGCACATAAAGATGTCTACAGTCATGGATACATACACACATACACACATATATACACATAGATATCTATAAATATACACACATATATAACAAACTCATACACACATATGTAAGACTATACTATGCTTATATCCACTTGTCATCTGTTTCTCTGACATCATCTTCCTTCATTAGTCCAAGTCTTCTCATGTTTTTCTAAACCAACCAGCTCATCACTTCCTTTGAAGTCTCAGTCTCTCAAATGCTCACTCCAGAGTCAGTGTTTTTTCTACTGCCCTACACTGCCTTTTCATCACTGGATAAATCATTCAGATGATGAGATCATAGATGCCTTGTAGTTTTTAACATAGTTACACTATGCTTGCTTAACCCAAGATTATGTCAGAAAACAAATTGCAAAAATGGTCAAGCTTAAAACAGCTTTTGAGCCTGCTCAATTACCATGTGAATCCAAGAGTTAGATATATGGTAGAATGTAAGTTCAGTGAGGGCAGGGATGGCTTTATATTTGTCTTTGTAGTCAATTAGTAAACATTTATTAAGTGTCCACCGTGTATAAGGATGTGTGCTAAGCACTGAGGACACAAAGAAAAGCTCTCCAAAAACTCACAGCCCTTAGAATGCATGCCTGGTACATAGGGAGGCCTTAATAAGTACTTCTTGGTTGGTTAAGTTTGTTTCCTATAAATTTGTTACCAGCATCATAAAGCACTTGGATACTTAGCTAGGTCTCTGTCCTGCTATAAATCTAAGGCAGAGAATCCATCCTACGTTTAATGCTTTTTGAATTGCAGTAGAGAATGAGAGCTTCCCACTAGTTTTTCCTTCCTTCTTATAATAGATTGTTAGCCCCTTGAGGGCAGGGAGTATTTTTTAAAATCTCTTTTTGTATCCCCAGCACTCAGCACATAGTAGGTGCTTAATAAATATTTACTGATTGAAATATGACCAGTCCGTTTTTTCCCCAGTCATATGAAACATTTAGAAGGACTGCTGATATAGTTCACCTCCTTAGCTCTGTACCGTATAAGTAAATCCCTCAAAGGCTATGTCTTCAAATAGGACAGTCTAGGTCTTATCCTCATCCTTCTGTCAGTAGTTATCTTCTGTTCTGAGAAGTGCTCTAGTAGCTGCAGGTAATACTTCCCACAGTGCAGCTGGTACCTACTGAAGGACCAAGAGTTCCTTGACCCCTCAAAAGGTTAACCCCAAAGCTTCAGGTATCCAGTCTTATGATTGCTCTTCAGTTGTCTATCCTTAGGGAAAGAAATATAAAATGGAAGTGAGATCAATCCTCAGATTCACCTAGACAGCCATATCTGAGGAGCAGTCACTACGGAGGAGGGGAAGCAGGGTGAGGGGAAGGAGGAAAAGTACCACCCCTACGATATCCCACATTCCAACAAAAGGAAAAAGAGAGGGTGAAAATGGAAGTTGTCTTTCCCTTTAGAGTATATTGAATGGGCAGTTCCTCTTGCCTCAGTGGAAAATCCTCATCTGGAGAATCCAGCCTCCCCTTGAGCCACCAGGAGTACTGATGATTTACTGGACCTAACCTGAGGGAGTACAACCCAGCTTGTCTGCTCCATGGGAGATGCTTCCTCCAATCCTTCTTTTACATTTATTTCTTGTAAATTAAGGTTGTTTTTTTTTTAATTGCCAACTTGACAATCATCAACAAAGATAAAATTTCAATATGCAAAGGAGAATAAGGGGTCATGCATTTTATTGGGTGCCTCATTTTTATATAATTCTTCTGTATAATTAGATTATCTTCAACTCCGGTTGTTTTTATTGATGCCATTATGTATTTTACACCACAATCATTTCCTTTTTTATTTCTATTTTTATCTTTACCTTCCTTCTCTATAACCCTCCCTTGTATTCTTCCTCAAATATTCAAATGGATTTGCGATCTCATGAGTTTGGGAGATCCTTCTAATACAGCCATCCATCCATATCTTTCCAAGCCTGCTTGTTGTCTCAATAATACCCTCATCAAGGATGCTCTAGGTCATCTATGGATGATTCTGATAAAGATTTTGTGTTGATAAGAGACTAGACATATAGTAATTATTGATATTTTCTTGGTCATCTTTTTTCAGTATTAACCTAGTCCAAGATTTTTTCTACCTCTTTAGGATCTTATCCTCCTTCAGATACCTTATATATTGATCCCTCAATGTCCTAACAATTGTACCATCCCTAGCATGGTATCCTCCCTATATACTTGATCCAGTCTGGATGGTTTTCCCAACTTTGTTCTATTTGGTGCAGTGTCTAACATATTGATAAACAACTGAGAAATGGTGATGTTATGGGCCAAGTAGAATGGTTCCATTCTTCTTTTTTTTTTAATTTTTGCTTTTTGGAGGGCAATTGGGGTTAAATGACTTGCCCAAAGTCACACAGCTAGTAAGTGTGTCAAGTGTCTCAGGCCACATTTGAACTCAGGTCCTCCCGACTCCAGAGCTGGTGCTCTACTCACTGTGCCACCTAGCTACCCCTGGTTCCATTATTCTTGATGGAGTTTGTTAAAATGCTTTTTGCAAAGGTTTTCCATTTTTCTCCTGTTTGTTATTCTCCTGTTTTCTTCTATGGATGCTGATGAGATGTCTTTGCATAGTTGGATGCCATTCTAGGCTTTCTTTGAACTGATTTTACTCTCCACTGCTTCTTTCTGATTTGTAAGATGATAATTGTTCATAATCATCCATCATTCTTCTTAAAAACTTTATGGATGACTTTATATTATATTCGAGATTAGGTTATTGTATTTGTCCTTTGTTCTCAAAGAAGACCATGACATCAGGGAAATGATGACATGACTTGCAGTTGACTTGGATTTGAGTGAAGGAGGGCTGTGCAAGGTCACCAGCCTTACTTTCACCTTGAGAACCATCTGGGTCCTGTAAGACAAATAAACACAACACACAGGATGGCTGCTAGCACAGGTTCACTCTTGATCTGGTCAGACAGGAAACACCCTAAGAAGGGGTTAATAATCTTACTTTATTCTAGTCTAGTTTTCTCAGAAGAGGATTGCTGATAATGGGAGTACAAACTCCTACAGCATTCCCTGATCACCTTTCTCACAGGGGCTGGCAAGAGAGGGGGAGCAACTACCCCTATGTCTCGATGGGGTCAGTCCAGACAGTCACAACTTGTGCATCCCCTAAGTTCCCTCAAGCCTCAGTGGAGAAGTGGAGACCAGGTGAGACAAACACAGATCCCCACCAAGCCTTGATGGGGGCTGATCAAGGCATACACAGCATTTGTGCATTCAGCGCTAAGGTTCCCCATTCACTGACCAATGACCACCTGTTTTATGGGGCAACAGATAAAGAGGGCACGTTGCCAGCAATAGTTTCACAAGTTTACATCATCCCATCTCTGCATCTCACTGCGCAGTCATGGTGGATGTTCATATGTTCATATTATTTATCACTATGTAATGCTGCACAAGTATGGTGGAGATGTTTTGAACCATAACTGTGGGAATTCATATCTAACACCTGGGAACAAGAGGTCGTTATGGCTATGGATCCTGGGAAATTGAACTCTAAGAATAATAACAAAAATCCACTTTACACACACTAAAATTCACCTTACTTACAGTCCAGTAACCAGATATTCATCAGGGCCACCGGAGATGGCCCAGGATGCATTAGGAGACCCTGGCCCTGGTAGGCTAACTTTTTTCTGGTTCTCATTTTAAGTCTGGTAATTCCCATTCAGTGAATAGGCCTCTTTGTGAGGTTAATCAAGGGGTGACCCTTGATTAAAGAATCAAGAAAGGAAAAAAAATCAAAAGAGGAGGGAAGGACCCTAAGTGTTCCAGGCTCTTCTGATGGTCAGTCCCTTGAGGGCAGGGACTATCTTTTATCACTTTTTCTATCCCTAACACTCAGCACATGGTAGGCATTCAATAAATATTTGTTGATTGAAATATAACCAGCCCATCTTTTTTCCAGTTATATGAAACATTTAATAGGGTTGTTGATATATTTCACTTTCTCCTTAGCTCTATACTCTGTAAGTAAAACCTCAGAGAGAAACAGTTACTATTTAGTATTTACCTTCACTCTGTGTTAGGAGGGCAGGGACTGATTGTGTAATCTATGAGGTTTAAGGCTTGGTCTTTCCTCAAGAAATGCAACCAGTCAACCCAAAGGGAAAAAGGCAGCTTTTGGCTATTGAAAAGTAATGGCCTGAGGAAAAGAGAGGAAAGGAAGAGGGGGAGATGGGGTAGGGGGAAAGTGGGAAGGGAAAGGAGAGGAGAAGTAAATAATGCTAAATTCTTGGAATAAAAATACAAGCACAAAGAAAATCCCTGACCTCAAGTAGTTTACATTCTACACAGTGACCCTGGCCTCTTGCCAATTCCACAAACAAGACATTTCTAGAACATGCCAGGAACACTCCTTAACTCTACTGACCTCCCTGGATTCCTTTAAATCCCATTTTCTACAGAAAGCCTTTTCCAACTCTTTTTAGTTTTAGTGTCTTTCCTCTTTTAATTATTTCCTATTTATCCTATATATGGCTTGTTTGTATATACATATTTGCATGTTTTCTTCCCCACTAGATTATAAGTCCCCTGAGGGTGTCATCTTTTCCCTCTTTTTGTACTCCCAGCAGTTGGCACAGTGGCTAGCACATAGTATGTATTTAATAAATGTTTATTGATTGATTATTTGATCTTTCCTTTCTCAGTCAGTCATCAAGCATTTATTAAATGCCTACCATATACCAGGCCCTATGCTGGAGAAAGATAGAAGACAAACACTCCCTGCTCTCAAAGAGCTCAGAGTCTAGTAGGAGAGTTAGCTGGCAAAGAATTGTCTACACCAGTGGTTCTCAACCTTCCTAATGCCATGACCCTTTAATACAATTCCTCATGTTGTGTTGACCCCCAACCATAAAATTATTTTTGTTGCTATTTCAAAACTGTAATTTTGCTACTGTTATGAATCATAATGTAAATATCTGATATGCATGATGTATTTAAATTGAACATAACCCACAGGTTGAGAACCTCTGGTCTACACCCAATATCTAGACAGCATAAACAGTTCTCAGAAGAAAGGCACTAAATTGGTCTAAGAAAGTCTTCTTGAAGAAGGTGTGACTTTAGCTAAGACTTGAAGGAAGCCAGAAAAGCTAGGAGGTGGAGATGAGGAGAAAGAGAGTTCCAGACAAGATGGACAGCCAGTAAAAAAGCTTGGAGTCAGGAGAGAGATTGTCTTGTGTGAAAACTGACAAGATGGTCAATGTCATTAGATCATAATACATTTGGAGAACTGTAAGTGTAAACAGAAGAAGGAAGGAAGGGGCCAGGCTATGAAGGTTTTAAAAGTTAAATGGAGGATTACATTTGATATTGGAAGTGATAGAGTGGATTGGAGTTGATTAAATGGGGGGGGGGAGTGACTGTTTTTCTCTGTCTGGTAAGTTATTCTAATGTCTGCTAAGAACCTTTATGGATTTGGGTTTTTTTGGTTTTGGTTTCCTTATTGTAGGTTTTAATTTATATTGGTTAATCAGCTGGCTAAAATGATTATAGTTGCTGTCAATGTCAGTTCTGTTATCTGTTTCTTACTTTGAATTATTTGCTTAAATAATTCAGAGTTCAGTTCAATTTAACATCTTCCTCTAGCGAGTATGATTTCTTATTGCTTCCTACTCATTCTTAGTTCTGATGGGTTGATGATCTGATAGTACACAGACAGCTCTCTCAGAAATGACTCCTCCCATCACTAGTAAATCTTTTTTCTGGCTGTTAAAATAGAATCTATTTCATTCATTAGGCAGTTAGGTTGCACAGTGGATAGAATGGGTGGGTCTGGAATCAAGAAAACAGGAGTTCATATTTATCTCAAAAACTTACTAGCTGAGTGACCCTGGACAAGTAACTGAAACCTCTCTTTGCCTCAGTTTCCTCATCTGTAAAATGGGGGTGAAAATAATTGCCCCTATCTTACAAAACTGTTGTGAGGATCAAATGAGATAGCATTGTAAGGCACTTTGCAAACCTTAAAGCACTCTATAAATTGGTTTTTATTATAATTAAAGAAAGAGAAAGATGGGCCTTTGTCTCAGAGAGAAAAATGTGGCATCACTCAAAGAACTGCATGTTTTCCCAATGGCCATTCTATCTGTTCTTCTCTTCTTTATTCAAACTGCAACTGCCATTAAAACCTGAAAACAGCCACTTCATGTACCATACATCAAGATGGGCCTCTTTAAGGAAAAAGTTTGATTCAGGCTGAAAAATAATAGGAGAGGAAAAGCTGGGAATCAAGGTGACTATGGGCTGGTCTTCCCCCCTCCTCCCTGCCCAGTTCTGGTCAGAGGGAGCCCTGAATACAGGTAATAGATAATTGGGCATACTGAAGAGGGTACCCAAAGAGGGTGAGGGCTGCCTGAGACCCCAAAATACCAACATGCCGGGTCCTGTCGAAAAAATTCTACTCAAGTCTTCTCAGCCAAAGAAAAGTAAAGTTTATTGAAAGTTCAAGTTCAGGGTGGCTAGGTGGTGCAGTGAATAGAGCACCAGCCCTGGAGTCAGGAGTACCTGAGTTCAAATCCAGCCTCAGACACTTAACACAAAAACTAGCTGTGTGACCTTGGGCAAGTCACTTTAACCCCAACTGCCCTCTAAAAAGCAAAAAAAAAAAAAAAAAAGAAAGTTCAAGTTCACAATATGGGGCAGACTCTTAAGGAGCCAGTCTATGCTAGGCTGTTCTATGGTGCTTTCACACAGTAAATCTGTGCTAAGCTATTCCATGGGGCTCTCATACCACATGGGGGGAAGATGTGGTCTTATATACAGAGGAATCTAGGGGTGGTCTAGAGGAGGAGTTTGAGGAGGGTCTTCAGGAGAAGTCAATGAGGTCAGACTCCAGTAATGAGTTTGGGGAAGGTCTTCAGGAGGAGTTAATGAGGTCAATGCAAAAGTGGATTGATATTTTGATAGGCTCCAGAGCGGGAAGCAGATGGATAATGGAGGGCCAGGCTAGTAACAGAGGTTTGGGCCCAGCCACAATGAAATACTTATGGCCTCTGCAAATGCCTCAAGTGGGAAGATTCAATCAGACTTCAAGGGGTTTGCCAGAGCATGTACCTCAAAGATTCAAGGAGAGCTCAAGGGGGTTCCCAGAGCCTGTACCTCATCAATACCATTTTTAAAAATGTAATCGACCCCACACTTGGGGCTAGGCTGCCATTCTGGGATGTTTGGGGAAGTTCCATTTTAATATTAACATTGTGATGGGTGTTTTTAATAGAGCTATTATTTCATGAAAACATTCTATTAGGTAAGCAAAGAAATATCAGGGCATTTGATATAGATTTTCCCTTTGGTTTTCCCCCTTCACCACACCATATTCTGTCTCCATATATTACTTGTCATTTCTGGAGAGCCCAGGGCAGACTCCCAAGAGCTGTAATCAGTGATGAACTGATATTGTGGTTCCAGAAACTTCTTTGTTTCTGGTTTCACTGGAACAGTGGGTGTCTCTAAAAGGTAAAAACAGGAAGTATGGACTGCAATAATTTGAGAGGGAAGGAGCTGTTTGTTTGAACTTAAAAAAAAATCATAAAGTGAATGTCAGATTTTATTCTAGTTTTCTAGTGAGTGGGAGGAGTATTTCTAGGAATCTTTTATGTTCTAATCAAAACTGACAAAAATCCCATTATCCAGGAGAGCAGATATGCTAAAAAGCTCATTACCTGACTCAGATGTTTTTCAGCAGCTGGACTAGACTAGTTAGTTTGGCATACAGCAATCTGGTGAGCCTTCTAGCTATGTTGAAGTTTAAGGTTTAAATTAGGGTTGTTTGAGACCCCAAAATACAGACACGATGAATCCTGCTGAATAAATTTGACTCAAGTCTTTTCTCAGCCAAAGTAAAGCAACATTTATTAAAGATTCATCACAACAGTAGACTCTTAAGGAGGCTAAGTATATGTGAAGCTTTCTATTGACAAGTAGGCCAGAATAATCTGACACACAGTGAGTCTGTGCTAGATAATTCTCGGCAACCTCATGGAAGCAAGATGGAGTTAATATGCAGAAAGATGGTGGGATGGTTCTAGTGGTAGTCTAGAGGAGGAGTTTGGGGAGGGTCAAATGAGGTCAGACTCCAGTAAGGAGATTAAGGGTGGGAAATAGCTGAAGGCTGCTTGGAGATGACATACAATGGAGGGCTAGGTTAGTTTAAGGATAACAGATTTGGGTATAGATATTTTGATAGGATCAAGGGTGGGAAGTAGCTGGATGTGGAGGGCTAGGCTAGTAAGAGTAAGAGCTTTGGGCCTAGCAATGATGAAAGGCTTATGGTCTTAGGCAAATGCCTCATCTAGTGAGAAGATTCAATCAGAGGTCAAGGGGCTTCTCAAAGCCTGTACCCTATCTGCCAGAGGGCTTTAAGATTTAGAGAAGACTTTACTTACAATATCCCCATAAGGGGGTAATATGAGTGCTATCATTCCCGGTTTATAGATGGTAGCCCAATTAGCAAACAGCAGGACTAGAGTCTAATTACCAGGTCCTTTTTACTGCGTTAATCAGCTTGAGGTAGCTAGGTCAGGAAGTCCTAAATTTAAATCTAACCTAAGAAACTTATTAGTTATGTCTGTGACCCTGAGCAAGTCACTTGGCCTCAGTTTTCTCATCTGTAAAAGGGGTGTAATAATAACCTAATAATGCCTCCCAGGGTTTTTGTGAGTATTAAATGAGATAATAATTCCCTTGGCACAGTGTCCCAGCACATAGTAGGCATTATGGAAATGTTAATTAAGATCATTATTATCATTGTCAATATTGTCATTATTTCTCTAAATAGTGATCCTGGCTTCTATCTGGTGAATGGTCCTGAGGATGCTGGTCAGATATGGGAGCTCAGCTAAAACATTTATCAGGCTTTCAGAATCTTTCAGCCTAATCTGCAAAGCAGCAGTTGAAGCTTTTATTAGCTAGATACAATCTTGGTCTTTGCTTTTCTCCCTTGTTTGAAATGTTCTTCTGTAAACTCTGCCTTTCCCAGGGAAACTAGTCCTTGCTTTCTACTTTCAGATGCATCTACTAGGGAAAATGTGTTTACTGGTATTTATTGAAGATTTATTCTGAATGGGCTCTTTCCTTCTCTCAATCCTATCGCTCTGTCCCCTTTACAAAGACAAATACACACAACAGAAATAATGAAGATTGCTGTTTTTGTAGCATTTCAAGTTTTGCAAAGTGATATATTGATGCATTATCTCCCTTTAGCTTCTCAACAATCCTATAAGTCAGGGTCTACAAGTATTTCTACCAACACCACCACCACCACCACCACCACCACCACCACTACTACTACTACTACTACTACTACTACTACTACTACTACTACTACTACTACTGCTATTTCTACTACTACCACCACTACCACTACCACTAAACCACTACCACTACCACCACCACTACTACTACTACTACCACTACCACTACTACTACTACTGCTGCTGCTGCTGCTGCTGCTGCTACTTTTAGATATTATTTACATGGCAGTTTTAATGTTTACAAAACCATTTGCATATGTTATCTCATCTGATCCTCTTAAAAACCTGAGTTAGTTGCTGTTAACAGCTTTATAGATGAGAAGTGAGGCCTAGAGAGAGGTTGAGTTACTTGCCCAGGGTCATCTGGATAGTGAGTGTCCAAGGTAGGATTTGAAGTCTGGTCGTCTTGGCTCCACAATACCACTTAGTCTCATTTTACAGATAAGAAAACTGAGCTTCAAAAGAAGTTAAGTGACTTGCTTATGGTCACATAGCTAGCAAGAGTAAGACATGGGATTTGAACCCAATGCTTCCTTAATCCAAATCCAGTCTCCGTCCACTACTATATTCCACTGCCTGCAATCAAATATTTTACTATTTGAGAGCTAACTTTCTGTCTTTCCTTTTAGCAGCCTTCTGAGTTTTAACCTAGCTCATTCTCCTCAAGACCTAAATTGTTACTGGGAAGATATTCTTCATTGATTTGTGCTATGGTTCTGGGAAAAAAGTCTTGGGCAGGAGGAAAGGTGGGGCAGGGGATTGTGGGGGGTTATGGAGAGAAGTCATGGCTCCTGAGAAAACTTAATGCCTAAGAAAGCATCAGGAATGCTGGAAGGAAAGAAGTGACCCTTTTGCAGGTGAGAACAATGGGAGATGAGGTACAGATCAAGCAACTACCAGAAATGTGTTGGTAGGGAATCATCAATCCTGGAAGGAAAATCTCTTGACAAGGTTTTTTAATAGTTGATCCTGGAGGTGTATGCTGCTCTGAGGGAGCTATGGAGAGTGACTTAGCAAGATATTGATCAAATATTTTGTCTTTTTCCTGGGGACAAATCCCAGAAAGAGGCACAAGAATGAATGAGTGAGTGAGTGAATGGATTAATGAGAAAGATTTATAAGTAAACTCTGTGTACACAGCCCTATGCTAAATCCTTTAGATATACATAGAAAAAATGAAGACAGTCTCTGATCTCAAGGAGGACATATTCCAATGTCTCTTCATCCCAGAGTTTCCTTTCACTATTTTTGTATCACTTTCCAGTTCCCAGGCTTTGATTTTGCTTTACTTTGTTCTGGAATTGTTAATGAATGATGGAACCTAGTCCCTTATGCTCTCTGGCTAATTGAATGTTTTGGAAAATAGCTCCATGCTGATTTCAATAATGGAGATAGAATTAAAAGGCTGAAGGGTGCCAGAAAAGATAGAATATTACAGTGCCATGGAAATACAGAAGAGACGAGATGGGCCATCTGTTGCCTGAGTAACCCAAGAGGAGGGGGAGAGAGGATAGAAGAGAGGAAGAGAGGGAGGGGAAGAAGAGTGATGAGGTGTAGGGGGCAGGAAATGAGGGGTGTTGGGCTAGAGGAAAAGGGAAGGGAACACAGGGGGAAAAGGGTTGGGGTCCAGCAGGAGGGGCTAGGGGAGCTGCCTCAGTGGGACCAGTGACTGGGACCTGAGAAGGAGTTAATAAGGATTGATATTTTGATAGGCTCAAGGGTGGGAAGCAGATGGACAATGGAGGGCCATGCTAGTAACAGGTTTGGGCCCAGCCACAACGAAATACTTATAGCCTCTGCAAATGCCTCCTGAAGATTCAAGCAGACTTCAAGAGGTTTCCCAGAGTATGTTCCTCAAAGATTCAAGGAGAGCTCAAAATGGGGGGGAGGGGGTGTGTCCCAGAGCCTACACCTCATCAAAGAGGAGGGAGTAAAAAAAGTTACGACGAGAAAGGATGGAGGGCAGACGAGTGGAAGGAGGAGGAAAGGAAGAAGAAGTAGAAAAGAAGGACAAGAGTTGGAACAATGGATTTGGAAAAGAGAATAAATGCAATTAGATTCAAAAGAGATGATGCCTCTCCTAGAAGGTACTTTTTCAAGCCCAGGGAGCAAAGTTTCGCTTGAAGGATGCTCAATTTCCAACATTACCGTAGACTTTGAAAGGAGCATGCTGTTCAAGAGAATCAGTGTGCCACCCCCATCTTGCTTCTCTTTTCCCCTGTAGATCTGCCCCTTATTCAGGGAGAGAAGTACTGTTTGAAGTATGAAAGGGCAAACTTTGAGCATACAATAGGGAATCTCAAGCTCATAGGTGTTAGGCTGGGGGTAGAATTATTGGGTGGGATTTCCAGGAACCATCCATAGCCATAACTTGGAGGGTCTTTTAGAGAGCCAAGAGAATAACTAGGTCTTTCAAGCACCTCTGTATTTGGCTGCCATTTTTTCCTATGCTTTCTATTTTTCCTTCTTTCCTTCCTTCCTTCCTTCCTTCCTTCCTTCCTTCCTTCCTTCCTTCCTTCCTTCCTTCCTTCCTTTCTTTCCTTCCTCCTTTCCTTCCTTCCTTCTTTCTCTCTCTCTTCCATCCTTCCTTTCTTTTCTTTCTTTCTTGCTTGCTTTCCATCTTTCATTTTTGCTTAGCAATTAGAGTCATCCACAGAGTGACACAGAGATGAAAGGAATATTTGAGCTGACACCTTTCTTTGAAAGGTAAAGAAATTAAGGCGAAGGGGGGCTAAGTGAATTATAAAGTCACACCCTTAGGTAGGATTTGAACTCAACCCATCCAATTCCAGAGCAGGAGTTCTTAAGTTGGGGTCCACATAGCTAAAGGTCTCTGTATAGATTTCAGGTTATCTATGAGGATTTGTTTTTAAAGTATTTTTATAACCATACCTTAAAAGAATTGGTTGCCTTTGTGATGCTATGTGTTTAAGAACATTAGCCTGAGAGGAGCCCATAGGTATAAAGAATGGTCTGGAGAAAGGCACTAATGTAGGACACAGTGAGACTGTGAAGAAATGGCAGGAAGACCAAGTTGGCTGGTACCACACGGTGTGCATGTTGTACCACTGCAGTTCAGCCTTCATTCCCTTTCACCCCTCTCACCTGTACTGTTTCAGTAGTCCCCTAATTGGCCTATTTGTCTCAAGTCTCTCCTGAAGCACCATGATCTTCCAATGCTCAATAAACTCAAATGACTCTCTGGTTCCTTTAAAATTTAGTGCAAAGTCCTCTGTTTGACTTTTAAAGCTCTTTATAACCTGACTCCAACCAACCTTTCCATCCTTACTCTGCCTTACTCCCTTACTCCCTTCACATGTTCTGTGGTCTTGGAAAATATTGGTCTTTCCCTCCTTCATACTCAATACCCTGTCTCCCATCTCTTTGCCTCTGCACTGGCTGTTCATCATGCCTGGAATGCACTTTCTCCTCACCCCTAACTCTTAGAAATCCTAGTTTCCTCCATAACTTAACTCAGGTACCAATTTTTGAGTGAAACCTTTCTGATCCCTACAGCTGCTAGTGCCTTTTCCTTCCCATCCTCCACCCAATAATTATTTTGTATTTATATTATCTTTCTTCTGTCCGTATTTTGATGTGTACATAGTGTTTCGTCCCAAAGAACTTAAGTTCCTAGAGGGCAGGGACTGTTTTATTGGTAGTCTTTGAATCCCTATTACTTAACCCTATGTCTGGTAGAGAGGTAGGTGCTTAATACAGCTTTGTTCACTGATTGTTAATGGTGTGATGTAAGGTTGGGAAGGTAATGCAGTAAGAAACTGTGACCTAGAGTGCCAAGTCAATTATTGTGGACTTTTAGAGGCACAGAGATGGTTTGATGGATAGTTAGGAAGATCTAAGTTCAAATCCAGTCTTAGACACATACTAGCTGTGTGACCTTGAGCAAGTCACTTAACCTCTGTTTGCCTTGGTTTTCTCACATGTAAAATGCAACATTGTTGTGAAATTTAAATGAGATGATATCTATAAAAACACTCTGCAAACATTAAAATACTGATGTCTTAAATTCGGATATGGAGGAGCCTGGTGTCTAGTGGTTCTGGAAAAGAAGAGCTCCCTTATAGGTCTTGACTATCTTTAGGTAGTTGTAAAGAGGTGAGTCCTAAACTAGCCAATTTACCAGGCTTAGGTGACCACTAAGAAGAGTTGAGAGTTGAAGTAAGAGCTCCACTCAGTCCACAGGCCTACTTTTGAAAATCTCCTCCTTCCTTTCCCCCCTCTTCTGTTTCCTACCCAGATCCTCTCACTTCCCTCTTGGCTAGCTGTAGAGGGAGCAATGGGAAAACAGTATCTTCACAACTGCTAGTGGGGAACATGTTATTTCTAGAATCCTCTATGTCTTCTCCATAGGTAACACATCCCACTTTGGGGTTTCACTGTCACTGACACCCTAATCCTTACCTTCAGTGATTTCAAGGCTTTAAGTGAAGAACCAGAAACTCCTTCTCACCAAGAGTTGGAGAGATAATGTGGTAGAAAGAGCCAAACAAAATTATTTGCAACCACTAGAAGTGGTCTTGAATCTTGGCTTGTATATTTTATCTTGTGTGACTATGAGCAAATTACTTCTCATCTATAAAATAAGAAGAAGAATAATAACTCTACTTACAGGGCTGTTGGGAGGGCAGTGCTTCGTAAGCTTTAATACATAATATGTATGTAAATGTTGATTGAATTGATTGTATAATTTTGGGAACCCTTCCTCTAGCAGGTTAGAAGTTGATTGACTTACCTTAGTTTGGTCTGGACTGCTGAGGGGAATCCAGACAAGGAGATCTAACGGGTCCTAGGAAGAGGAATGAAGGGACATTTTGTTATTAAGGGATAGGAGAATGAATACTTAAGAAGAGCATCAGGTCAGGGCCATGTGCAGACTGGGAATGAGGGTCAGAGAAGAGGACAGATTAAAAAGGAAGAAAAAGAATTCTTGATCCTAGTAGAGGCACAGAGCACTAATTTGGCATTCAGTGTTCTCTGCCTATTCTGAAATTCAGAGAATCTGGATTTAAGTCCTCGATATACCACTTAGTACCTGTGTGACCTCGCATGAATCACTAAAACCTCTTTGGGACTCAGTTTCCTCATTTGTCAAATGAGGGGATTAGACTAGGAAGTCCCAAATTTGTGATCCTATGAAATAAAGTATTTTAGCTTCAAGAACAAAAGAGAAAAAAATATTAAACAGAAAAGAAGTGCACCCTGTGTACATAAGCAGGAGCCCAAATCTGACCTCAGGTTCTAGGACTTCCCATTTCCAGAGTACTTTTATTAGAGTAAGGAGTTCTTCGAACCAGAAGCTGCCATAAATTTCTAGGTTAGTCCCCTTGAATGCAGAAGAAGCTCCTCAGTCTGCTCATCTCAGTTTATCCACCCCCAAATTGGCCAGGCCCAAGGAACTTAGCATGAGTCTAAAGTCAGGCACACTCAAAACAGGGAGCAAAAATAAGATAAAGAGGGGCAGGTAGGTGGCGCAGTGAATAGAGCACTGATCCTGGAGTCAGGAGGACCTGAGTTCAAATCCAGCCTCACACACTTAACACAAACACTAGCCGTGTGACCTTGGGCAAGTCACTTAACCCCAACTGCCCTCCAAAAAGAAAAAGAAAAAGAAAAAAAGAAAAATAAGATAAAGAAATCCAGCAAAGCATGAAGTTCAGAGTTGAGATACCAAATACTCAGCAGTAGTTATCTCAAGATAGGCTCTCTTGTGGTATTTCTCCCTTTCTCTTTTCTTTCCAATTCTACTCTATGCATAGGCACTCACATAAGCACCAGAAACATCCAGGTGGTAGAGTGGACAGATCTAGAGTGAACTTGGAATCAAGAAGAGCTGAGTTCAAATCCAGCCTTCAGCACTTACCAGTGCTGTGACCCTGGGCAAGTCACTTACCCACTGTCTCATTTTCCTTATCTATAAAATGGCAATAGCAATAATGCCTACCCTAGAATTGCTGTAAGAACCAAAGAAATAACCTGTATAAAGCACTTTGCAATCCTTAAGACACTACATAAATATTACCTATTATTATCATCATTGTTATTATTATTATAGGTAGATACAAAATGAAGTTAAGACGTGGCCCCAACACACGTAGAGCTTACAGTCGAGTAGGGAGATAAGACGCTTTCACAGGTACATGTAATTCACCATCTAATGTGGTAAGTGCATCAGAGAAGTACAAAACAAAATGTCGAATGCGGTCAGTAGGGGACAGTAATGACTGTAGCATCCAGGCAGGTCAGGGGCATGTGCAGACTGGGACCCAGAGCCTTAGAGAACTAGTTCTTTAAAGATAACAATAACAATAATACATTTCTACCATCTACCTCCTTTGATTCTGCATAGAACTGAAGGAAACACCACAATGGTACTGACTAGATCCATGCAAAATTTCTGTTAGCTAATCTCAACTCAGCTGGGTGACATAGTAGATAGAGCACTGAGATTGAAATCAGGAAGATCAGAGTTCAAATCCAGCCTCAGACACGAGCTGTGTGGCCCTGGGCAAGCCACTTAAGCCCTATTTGTCTCTGTTTCTTATCTGTAGAATGGGAACACATTGGAGAAGGAAAGGACCACTCCAGTGTCCTTGCTGAGAAATCCATGGGATCACAAAGAGTCAAACATGACTGAACAACAACAAGAACAACGTCAGCTCTCTGCACCAAGCCAGACATTCTGTTCCTCCCTAATCAATCTGCTATTCCGCTTTCCATAGCAGCTGATCTCACCTCTCCCTGAGCCTCCCATGGCACTCTTCTCCTCCAGTCTCTCAGCTTAGGATCTTGCTTCATACTTCACAAAAATAAAGAAATAAATGATTGATAGATAGATAAATAAGTAAATCAATAGATGGATGAATAAACAAATGAACAAATAGATTATAGGTTGAGACTATCTAGAGCTCTCCCTTCTCTCCTCCACTACATTTCACAGCATTCAAACATCTCTCCTTATATTTCCTCCTTCACTCCCTTCTCTTTGCTGAGGCCAAGTCCCCTACATGCTCCATTGGTCCTGTTCCCTCAGGTTCTCTCCAGATGATTGTTGTCATTACCATCCCTATTTTCCCTCATCTTCAATATTCACTGTCATCTGGCTGTTTCCTTGCTGCCTATAAATATACTCATCCTTAAAAACCCTCACTTGATCAGACAATTCTACCAATCTATCATCATAGATCTCTCTACCCTACTCCATCCTCCAGCATGCCTTTGTGTCTAAACTTCTACACTTGATACCTCTGCTTCCTTGCCTCTCACTCTCTTATTTTAAAAAATTAATAAATTTATTTTTTAAATTAATTTTTTAAAATGAGTTCCTAGTTCTTTCCTCCCTCCCTCCCTCCTGCCCCTCCCCCACCATTAAGAAGGCAAACAATGTGATACCGATTATACATGTGAAATGATACAAAACATATTTCCATATTAACTTTGTTTTTTAAAAAAAGCAAGAAAAATAAAGCTTTCCCTCTCTTGCTAAACACTCATCTAGACCCATCCAGATATGATTAAACCAAAACTCCCAGCTCCAAAGCCACCGATGATTTCATAACTGCCCAATCTAATGACCTTGACTCTATTCTCCTTGAGCTCACTGCAGCCTTTGACACTGTCCATTACCCTCTCCTCCTGGGACTCTCTTTTCTCAAGGTTTTTATGACCCTGCTTGCTCTTGGATCTCTTCCCACCTGTCTAACCATGACTCTCCCCTCTCCTGTGCTGGATCTATGCCCGGTTTACACCTAACTAAATATGGCTGTCCCCCAAGGCTCTGTCCATGGTCCTCTTACCTTTTCACTCTAAACTCTGTTACTTGTTGATCTCTTACGTTCCCATTATTTCAAGGATGAACTGGCAAATGCTAAACAAACAAACAAAAAACTAACAAGCCAGGCTGTCTGGGGAGAAATGTATATTGGACACTCTTTTAAGTTTAATATGCATTATTAACATTTTCTCCATCATTTAATTAAGTCTAGACAATCAGCAAAACAATAAATCAAATCCTGATTTGTAGTATGTTCTGATTTCTGAAGAATAAATGCTCACACTGAAAATTTAATGATCAGTTTTCTAGGTTGGAGATGTCTCCAACACACTCTTGTCTAGATCCATAAACCGCCCCTCTTTTGCTTCCTTTCTCTCCTGAATTTCAATCTCACAAAAAGCCTTTTGGACATCTCAAATCAGATGTACTATGGGCATCCCAGACATGTTCAGAATAGAGCTCATCATCTTACCCTGCCCCTACCTCCCAGCTCTCTTCTCTTACCAAATGCACTCTTATTGTGGAGGACACCGTCCTCGCACTGACCCAGGCACACAACCTCAGTATCATCCTCCCTCCCTCACTTTTAATCAACCCAATATATTCAATCAGTTGCCAAATCTCATTTTCTTGTCTCTCCAGCATCATATATACGTGTGTATGCACACACAGACACACACACACACATTTCTTTCTCTCCATTAATAGTTATTATCTCTCATCCCTTGAATTCTCTGCTGTCTCATCTCTGCATCTTCTCTTCCCTGGTTTCTTAGAAGATTCAGTTCAAAGCCTACCCTGTGCAGGAGTCCTCCTGGATCCCTAGCTGCTAATCTCCTCCTCCCAGAGCACTTTCTATCTGTTCTGTATATATCTTGTATGTAGCTGGCTATTTGCATGTTGTCCCCTCCATTAGAATGCTGGGTTTTGTATTTCTTTGCATCTGAAGTCTTAGCACAGTGTCTTGTATATAGTAAGAGATTCATGAATACTTGTGGATTTGATGTGACTGACTAATAATAACAATCATTCACATTTGTATAGCTCCTCAAGATTTGCAAATTGTTTTATATATATATATATATATGGAGAGAGAGAGAGAGAGAGAGAAGGAGAGAGAAGGAGAGAGAGAGAGAGAGAGAGATGGATGGATAAGGGACATAGCACTCATTAAGTACTTACTCTGTGCCAGGCACTGTGATAAACACTTTAAAATATTATCCCATTGGGTCTTCACAGCAACTCTGCAAAGTAGGTGCTGTTATCTTCATTTTTTTATAGCTGAGGAAACTGAGGTAAACAGGGGTTAAGAAATTTGTGAAGAGTCACACAGGTAATAAGGCTAGATCTGAACTCATGTTTTCCTGACTCCAGGCTCAGGAATCTCTCCACTCTGACATCCAACTGCCTTTATTATCTCTTATCAGTGGTAGAACAGGCAGGAGCCAAAGTCAGAATGCTTCACAGAGTCCCGTGTTTACTTCTTTCTTTTTTTAAACTTTTGATCTTCCTTCATTGTGCATTGGCTGTTAAAGTTTCATGCTAAAGACCTTAGTGTCCTGCTTGTAATGTCAGCACTATAGCGTCTGGATTAGGAGATCTAGACTAAATTTATTTCTGTTGATTTCTTCCTGACAGAATATGGGTTAAAATGCGTCAGTGTCTTCCTTGTATAAGGATGGATTTAACATTCCAAAAAAAAAAAAAAAGGCCTGATCACTAAACAACAAAAAAAAGAAGATAAATTTTCGTAGGGACAGCGGTAAAATTTTATACTTTCATTAAGAAAATCAACTAAGTACAGAGTGGCTAGGCCTCTACAGATCACATGAAAAGAGGCTTTAGTGAATTGGAAGATCAATGTGAGTCAAGAATGTGTCACTGTAGTAAAACAAAGGAACAGACAAACAAAAAACTCCCACAACCGTAAGCTGCATTAAGAATTAAGATAAGCATGGTATCCAAAACAAAGGAAGTGATCATCACCATTCTGCCCTGGTCAGGTCGAATATTGAGTTTGGCTCCTGATGAACTAGAATAGCTCCATAGAAAGGCAGACACTGAGGTCCTTTCTTTAGCTAAACTGTCAAACATTTAAACTCTATTGCAAATAGCGATTTGGGCTGGCCATATTGTTCAATGCCAAATCTCCATTTGCCTAAAAGACTATGTTATGGAGAACTCACACAGGGCAAGTGCTCACATGGGGGTCAGAAGAAGCCATACAAGGACACTCTCAAGGTCTCTCTTTAAGAACTTTGGAATTGATTGCAAGACATGGAGACACTGTCATGGGACCAGTTGTTGTTATTGTTTGTCCTTGGTTCTCAAAGAGGACTATGACATCAGGAAAGTGATGCCATGACTTACTTGCAAGTGAATTGGATTTAAGTGAGGGAAAGCTGTACAAGGTCACCAGTCTCACCATCTCCTCCAGAACCATCTGGGGGTCCAGTGGCAAGATACAGAATCAGGAAGACTGGAGATGGTCCATCATCCAACATGGTGTGCCTTTGTCAAGGAAGGTGCTTTGCTTTATGAGTAAGGCAGAATGGGAGTAGCTTAGAAGAAGCATGTAATGTGCAAATTTAGAGACATTACCACTCTAAATGTTTACATGGATTGTTTGTACCCTACCTGTAGTAGAGCTTTCTGAGTTTGTGTTGGTCTGATCAGTCATAGTCAGACACACTGTGTCCTGTGTCTTGAACCCAACATAATGATGTCATTTTGGTCCTTTTTGAGAACAGCCAAAATGACAACCAGGAAAGTGAATGGAACAGGAGACCATATCATATGAGACCCAAAGAACTGGGGATGTTTAACACGGACAAGCCACAGGGGGGAAATAATAGTTGTTTTCATATTTTCAAAGAGCTATCACGTGGAAGAAAGGTCAGATTTGTTCTGATTGGATCATAAAGGCAGAAATAGGAACAGTAAGAGGAAGTTGTAAGGAAGAGAGGCCATTCAGGTTAGGATATAAGGAAAGTTACTATAGGTCTTAGATGTTAGAAATATGTCTTTGGGAGAGCAGAAAACATAAAACCACTACAGTTCATCTCAGTCCAGCAAAATGGAATTATATTTAAGACAGAAGTCTGGACTTCTGTGAAGTAAATCCTACATTCAACAGGATTAAGATGTATTTGGTTGGGAACATCTGTCTTGACAAAGACCTGGATAAATTGCAAGAAAATAACTGAAGGAGACTTCTAGGTCTGTTGTTCTAGAAAAAACTTGTCATTTTCCAGTGTGCATTGCTCTGAGCCATTCTAGAAATTACTGAGCAATAGTATTGTAGAGAATTAGGAAAGAGGTAGGTGTTAGGGGCCATCAAGAAGTGATGGAGTGAGCTTGTAGCAAGCAGATGCAGGGAGGCATCTCTACATGGCAGAGTTTGCTGTTTCATCATTGGTGTTTGATTTATGTATTTAAAAATAGTGAACTAGAGGAGTCTACTAAATGTTTTCTTTTTTTTTTCCCCTGTGATAAAAGAGGTTGAAGGGATGCTTGGAGCACATCAGGAAGGACAAATGAAGAGAACCTTCAAAACTCAGTTCAGTTCTTGGAGGCAAGTCAGCCAATGAGCATTTATTAAACACCTACTATATATAAGGTCTTACTAGGGATATAAAGAAAGGCAAAAAATACCTTTCCCCAAGGAGCTCATAATATAATGAAGGAACCATAAAAGTCCAGATGCTGTTGTTATTGTATCAATCTGTGCCAAGAGGGTTATTAATTATATTTCCCACATTTTACATGACTGCACATCTACAACGTATGTCACATTCTTGCTGTCTCAGGGAAGGGGGGAGGGAAGAAAGAGAGGGAGGGATAGAATTTGGAACTCAAAATTTTTTTAAATATATAAAAAATTGCTTTAACATGTAGTGGGGGGAAATAAAATATTTTAAAAATTACATTTCCCAACCCTCTGCTGCCACCCCAAAATAAATTTAGGAAAACCCCAAAGATTCACTTTCATGTAAAACCAATGAGATGCCTTCACACATCTAAGATTTTTTCAGGTGTCGACATTGGGGTGTTTATTATGGTGTTTCAATTTATTTCCAAAGCTAGAAGAGAACACTTGTAAAAAACTTTCTTTTTTCCTAGATCAATTTCTGTCAGATGTTACCTAGATAAAATCTGGGGATTTTCATGGTCTTACTTCTTTTCTCCCTCTCATTGGGAAGGAAAATCAATTCTCTCTTTTCTCCTGCATACATTGTTGTCTGAGGACAGACAGACAGTGCCCATCTTTTTTTTTTTTACATGCATTCCCATTCCCATCCCCCAACCCAAGCACCAAGTGAAGTCTTTGCTTAGAGCCTAGTACCAAGTCAAAAGCCCTAAAAACAGGCAGGCAGGCCATGAATCAAACCAACAGAAGTAGGTTTGTTTGTCTTTTCCAGAAGGGCATATATCACATGGGGCAGCCCATTTTGTTCAAGTGGCCTTGACAGATTAACACTCTCCTCTCCCACTCCCCTTTTCTTTGGCTAGTTGAGTAAGAGATTCGAGGTGCTGGTAATTTAGTGCTTTAGAACAATCATCTGACCAGAAACTGTTAGGATGATTCTTAGTCTTTTCTTTCACGCTTTTTTCTACACAGTCCTCTTCTCCGCCCACCTGCACCCCCACTCTTTGTGGCTGTAGTTTTAAGTCAACAAAGTAATTATTTTGGTGAGAGTGGGTCAAAGTGGTTCAAGATTTTTTAAAATAAACCTGTAAAATCACAGATAAAACCACTGAAACTGTTTGCTGTTTATTTAGGAACTAAGGTCTTAGAGTCGGAAGGGACAAAAGAGACCCTTGGTTTTACAGCTGAAGAAACTGAGACCCAGAGAAGGTATGGGACTTTAGCCCAAGGCTGCCCTGGTAGCTAGTGGCAGAAGCTTAGCTTTGAATCCTCATGAGTTGTTTGTTGGGCCTCACTTTCTAAGCCCTCTCTCCATTCCCATGCACAATATTCCCAGATTGGGGAATGGACGTGTTTCTGGGAGAGGAAAACAGTCAAAGCTAGCGGCATGTTTGATGGAGAAAAAAATAAACTCATGTCAAGTGTTGGAAATGGGAAAAAACCCACGAGGCATAGAGAGACACTGAGGAAGGTACCCATGCTGGTTCTCCTGGGTCCTTGGTGGATTCCTATTGCACCCTCATTGATGGGATGCAGTTTTCTGTTTTTAATTTCCTGAGTTTTTTGAACAGTAGTCTAATATAATATGCTGTCTGTTTCCTGGGAACAGAAAACACATGTAAATATTTGAGAAACTCAATATATAGTAATTTAGTTTGAAGCTTGGCAAATAAGACCCGTGAAACCAGGCCCCCGGTGAGTTTTTGTTTTTTTCTGCCTCTGGTTTGCCATGATTTAATGGGATTATTTGCTTCCCACCCCCAAAATAATTTTGTATCCTGCCATAGAATTCATTATTTTACTCATTCAGTGAATATTTTATTATGTACCTCCTTGTGTTAGGTATGCAAATAAATATGTATATATGTATATGTCTATATATAGACATATAAAAAGAACAATTCACATACTGATCAAAATAATGTCAAGTAACATTTAAAGACATCAGCTATTCCCCTTAATGTGTGTGTGTGTATACACACACATATACACATTTATATGTGTATATTACATACATGTATGTACATATAAACATTTATATTTGTTTGTGTATCTATCTCTATCTTTGTCTGTACCTCTATCGCTGTCTCTATCTCTCTATATAGTAGTAACTGAAGGTCCAATGTTCTTATACTTATTCCCAAGTAAACAAGTTCTACTTTCCTTTTAAATCTTGTATATTTTGGCTAATTCATAGGCATGATGCGTATTTATGTAATACGAGTGAAAGAAGAATCTTGTTGCAACCTTTCAGGCTCCCAGGGTTTTATCTTTAGAGCTAAACCAGACGTAAGAGATTGTCTGAGCGGAGCCCTTCCTTTGACAGCTGAGGAAAGTGAAGCCCTGGGAGATAAAGTGACTTACCTGACGTCAAACAGGTTGTAAATGACAGAATCAAGATCCAAGCTCAGATCTCTCAGTCCAAATCCGGTTCTCTTCCCACTGTAGCACAGTATTCTTCTACTTTTCTTTCTCTTTCTTTTTTTCTCTTTCTTTCTTTCTCTCTCTCTTTCTTTCTTTCTCTCTTTCTTTCCTTTCTCTCTTTCTTTCTCTCTCTCTTTCTTTCTTTCTTTCTTTCTTTCTTTCTTTCTTTCTTTCTTTCTTTCTTTCTTTCTTTCAGCAACCAGGATTAAGTGACTTGCCCAGGTTCACACAGTTAGTAAGTATCAAGTTTCTGAGGTTGAATTTGAACTCAGATCCTTCTGATCCCAGGGCTGGTGCTCTAGCCACTGTACCACCTAGCTGCCCTGACCACAATATTCTTAAAGACAGTATCCTCATCCACCAGCCATTTTAATGAATGGGTACAAAAGTACCAAATCCTAAGTACAGAATCCTTATGGTTTTTAGGTGCATGCAGATTCTAGGGAAACTAGACTCTTTCTCAATATCCTGTGACCTCTTTTCTCCTCACAATCCTTCCTTCTTCTTAATTTTTCATATTGAAAATATTCTGATAGGTATGTGACATCTCAACTAACTTGTCTAGCCAGGTCCCCCAGTGTTGTAAATATGCATATATATATGTATGTATGTATATAGTTGTATCTAGAGATATGCACACATATATGTATGTGCATATAAATATGTGTCTGTGTATATACACATGTATATTACATATGGTTTTATTATGCATGCAAGAAAATATACATGTAAGTTTTTTAGCTTTATTTTTTAAAAAGTTATTTTATTCATGCTCTTTTTAAAAAGAAATGTCACTGCCAGTTTCCATACACTTCTTTCTCCCTCCCCCAAATAAGTATACACAAACCACACAAATCGGCACATTGGACACTTCTGAAAAAGGCTCTATATACTAGCTCTATTCAGAGAGAAAAGACACATTCACCATTGGCCTTCTGAAGTTATGGTCAGATACTGAATTGATTAAAGTTCTACCTTCTTTAAATGTGGTTTTCCTTTTCATTATTTTGGTGATCCTATAAATTGTCTCTTCACTCTTCTTACTGGCTGTCCCCCAAGGCTGGAACACTCTCTGTCTTCCACCTATTGGCTTCCTTTAGGCCTCACCTAAAATCCCCACTTCTACTGAAAGTTTTTCCTGACCCCCTACAATTCTTGTGTCTTCCCTATGTTATTTCCCATTTATTTTGTATATGGCTTGTTTGTATGTAGTATTTTCATGTTGTCACCCCCTTAAGATTGTGAACTCCTCAAGTGGCTAGATGGCACAGTGAATAGAGCACTGTCCCTGGAGTCAGGAGGACATGAGTTCAAATCCAGCCTCAGGCACTTAATATAATACTAGCTGTGTGACCTTGGGCAAGTCACTTAACCCCAATTGCTGTACCTTCCCCCCTCCAAAAAGCAAAAAACAAAACCAAAAAAGATTGTGAACTCCTGGAGTCCAGTGACTGTTTTTGTTTCATTTTGTTCTGTTTTGTTTTTTTTCGGTGGGGGGGAAGGGTCAGGGTTTGAAGAGGCTTTGTCTTTCTTTAAATTCTCAGGGCTTAGGGCAATGCTTGGTACATAGTAGGCACTTAATAAATGTTTATTGCCAATTTCAGTTATCAACAATTGATACTGAAGTTTGAGTATCAAAAGAAGTTTTATTGGGGAGAAGTTCAGAGGAATTGAACACCTCTGGGCAGAAGCAGACCCCACCCTTCTTCAGGAAGAGGGAGTCCTGAATACAGAAGCCAGAGGAGCTTTATACCATTAGTTTGGTGTAAACCTCCCTTCATAAGACAGATTGGTCCAGAGTTACTTCAGAGTTACAATCTTCCCCATACATCCATTACATTTTTCTCCTAAGCAAGATGTCTTCCCATGATCATACATTATCATGCATCCCATATTCTATTAATGTGACTCTAGTTCTATGCAGGGTACGTCACATAATATGCATGAGGTTTATTAAGCATGCACAATAATCATTTTAGGCTACTTGGTCACGCACCTCTAACTGTTTGTACTGGATCAGTCCTTTTCCTACTCTGAAGGTCTCTCAAGGCTTTGTCTGCTTTCTGAGCAGTCAGGTCCACTGCTGTCTGCTGACTCCCTTTATCAGTAGCTTTATTTCCGTAATTTCCAGCAGTTCTGTGGAAACTTAACTCTTTGCTGTCTCTCATAGCAAGTATCTATTAAGTACCTCCTGAATGTCAGAAACCGTACTAGGCATTGTGGACACATAGACAGCCAATAAAACAGTCCCTGACCTCAAGGAGGTTCCATTCTATGAGGAGAAACACTGTGTCCACAAATAATTATATAAATAATAAATGCAAGGCAATCTGAGAGGGAAGCACTGTCAGCTGGGGGAATCCGGAATCAGTCAACCCACAGGCATTTATCAAGTACTTAACTGTGTTCCAGGCAGGGCAGCTGGGTGGTGCAGTGGATAGAGCACTGGGCTTAGAGTCAGGAGGATCTGAATTCAAATAAGTCATATAACCCTTTGTGCATCACTTTCCTCATCTGTAAAATGAGCTGGAGAAGGAAATAGCAAATCATTCCAGTATCTTTGCCAAGATAACTCCGAATGGGGCTGTGAAGAGCTGGACGTGACTGAAACAACTAAGCACAAATACGCCAGAATAAGAAATGTCATCGAGAAATTGTATGGTAAGAAGAAAAGACAAGAGGAAGGGATGATGAGGGGACAGTCAGAGTGCTCCTAGTGCCTTTACATCAGGAGAAAGTGAGGAAGGCACATAGCACGCTGGGCAAATTCACTGGGGGCAAATTTATGGGAGGATATGGACAAGAATTGCTGAGGATCTGCAGAAAGAGATGAGTTGTCTTGCGGGAAGGAATTTTCAAGTTGATGAAGTCACAGATGCATTTGAATACTTAAAGAACTTATTACTTGGCATTATTACTTATTGTTTAGCATCATTACTTATCCTTTCTTATTTCATCTTTCCTTTTTCTTTTCCAATGGCATTCAACGAGATTTCACATGTCACATTTTAAATTGTCGTCATTTTACTTATGAGGAAGAACTTGGAAGGAGAAAAAAAAAAACATTTATTAAGACCCTACTATGTACAAGTACTGTCCCAAGTACTTTACAAATATTAGTTCATGCGGTCCTCACAACAACCTTGAGAAGTAGTTGCTGTTATTATCAACATTTTACAGTTGAAGAAAGCAAGGCAAAGAGAGGTTAAGCGACATGCCCTGGGTCACGCAGGGTCTGAGCCAAGATTTGAACTCAGTTCTTCCAGACTGCAGGACCAAAACTCTAACCATGGTACCACTTAGCTGCCACTATGGCAGAGAAATAGTAATGCTCTGTAGGTAAATATTTAACAACCAGCTCCCCAGGAAAAAAATATGTATGCAAGAAATACTTTTTCATTTAATTGGCATCATTAACATATTCTCCATCACTTTCTTAAGTCTACACAACCAACAAAACAATAACTCAGTTCCTGATTTGTAGTGCTTGCTGATTTCTAAATGCGTATACTGAAAGTTTAATAATCATCTTTCTTAAGCCATACCTCTGGCACACCTGAATAACAATAACAATAAACAATACATAAAGAACTGCTGCCCACAGCTTCCCAGACATAAAACACTGACTCGTAAAATCTTAAGAACAACATTTTTAAAAGCTACCACCATCCCAAAGTGGATGTAATCTCCAAACTACGTGCAGTGAGAAACTTTCCAAATATCCCATTGGGAAGACCATTGGAAGGCATTCTTCCAACCGTGGGGGAACAGATCAAGGTGGGTGTCACCTCTATCATCTTGTCTGCTGGTGCAGTGATCCCATCTCCATTTTGTGTGAGAGCCTAGAGAAGATGAGCTTCCATCCCCATATTATTATTCAGTTTCCAAAATCAGGGACTTCATCCACTTGCACAGCAACCCACAAACCATTCAGTAAATAGAAAAATAATGGCTTCAGCTTCTGAGTCCCAGCAAGAGGGAGATAGCAGAGTAGCGATGATGGTGCCAATTGATATTTGCACAGCGCATTAAAGTTTGCAAAACACTTCACACATATGATTTCATTTGAGTCTCACAAGAGCCCTGTGAAGTAGGTTCTATAGGCATTATGTCCATTTTATAGGTGAGGAAACCAAGAGTCAGAGATGATAAGTGACTTGGCCCAGGATCACACACAGCCAGTGAGTGAGTGCTGAGACATATCTGACGTAGGATTGTTGATCCGGAGCTGGGCCTGGAGTCAAGGAGCCATGAGTTCGATTCCATCCTCAAATACTTACTGTGTGACCCTGGGCAAGTCACTTAACCTTTGTCTGCCTCAGTTTATTCATTTGTAAAATGATGATAATGATATTACCTTCATTTCAGGGTTGTTGTTAGGATCAAATGATGTATTGGTAAAGCACCCAGCAAAGGGCCTAGTGCATATTAGGGACTCAATAATCATTTGCTTCCTTCCTTTTTTCTGCTGAGAGGGATCTAATCCAACCTGTGCATTTTATAAAGGAAGAAGCTGAGACCAGGAAAGGTTAAGTGACTTACCCAAGGTAATATAGGTAATAAGTGACATAGGTGGGATCTGATCCCAGGTCCCATCATTGTAGGTCCATTGTTTTGTTTTTCCCATTGTACCACGTTCTTGCGGTTCAATCATTTTCAGCTGCATCCAACTCCTTGCAGCTCCATTTGGGGTTTCTTGGCAAAAATACTGGACTGGTTCACCATTTTCTTCTCCAGCTCATTTTACATCTGAGGAAACTGAGGGAAACAGGGGTAAGTGACTTGCCCAGGGTCACACAGCTAGTAAGTGTCTGAGGCCAGATATGAACTCAAGAAGATGAGTCTTCCTGATCTAGCAGATCTATCACACTATACACTGGGACACCTAGCTGTCTCCTATATAAAACAAAACTAATATTCTCATAGATGTCTTAATTTCCCACCCATTCCAATGATGTTGCCTGTGTTCAAAACATCTTTACAACTTATCTTTTGGAATTACCTTTGGAACCAACTTATGAACTTCAGGGAAACATCATTCTGTTACTGCCAAGTCACATTCCAACATTTCTTTCCATGCAATAAACTGAAGAATCGTGATTGAGCTATGTATTTCTGGTTTTTTTTTTAGTTTCCTTAAATGTTCTATGCCATTAATATCTATTATTTGTTCCTGACATTTTCTGCTTCTCTCACCTACTAACTCTTAATCTGTTCATCTTTCCTAGATGAAGACCAATTTGAAGTATTTCAGGGGGTCTGTTTCCTTACCCTCACATAGTATGTGAATTTCTGTCCTCTTGTAAAGGCAGTATTTTGTGGTGATTGGTATTTATTTCCTCCTCAACCTTGCCTTCTGGTTTTCTTTTCTTCCCTCCTGTAATATCCATTTGTCATTCAAAGGATTTGCAATCAAGACGGTGTCATCCGCAGACATCAGTGTCTCAATACGCTACATGTGATCATTTCTTACTTCCATAGCCTTGCTCATGAGCAATCTCAATGTTTCTTCCTGTAAGGAAATTAGCATGTGGAACATTCTGTGATTTTAAGGTTATCAGTCAGTACTCTGAGCCAATAGAAGACTGACTGTATAGGCTGAAGGTGACAAAGGACTGCTTTAATTCCATCATGGGCAAGCAATTGACCCTATGTCTTCTCTCAGTGCTGCTGATGGTGTTGCCAATGTCTCCACGTTTCAGACAAGGATCTTTAATATTCCAGGCTGATGCACTGTTTAGCTAGATGGGTTTTCACTCTTTAGGATGGGAGACTTTCTGGAATCAGTAAGGTGTAGTGGAAAGAACACTATATGGGGGTTGGGGTGGGGTGGGTAGAAGAGGTATGCTAAAAATCCTGATTATGGTGCTTTGGGTTGAGTTGTTTTTAATTGTGTCCAAATCTTCGTCATCCCTTTTGGGTTTTCTTGGCAAAGATAATGGAGTAGTTTTCCATTTCCTTCTCCAGGTCATTGTACAGATAAGGAAACTAAAGCAAATAGGGCTCACAGTCAGAGGCGAGATTTGAACTCAAGTCTTACTGACTTCCAGCCCAGCATTCTATCCACTGTGCCACCTAGCTGCCTCATTTTTCTACTTACTTCCTATGTCATCTTGGAGAAGTCAATTAACCCCTTTGAGGTGAATCTCAAAAGTGAAGGGGTTAATCCTTTTCAGTCTTAAATATATTTTGTATGTGTGGGACTTCTTTAAAAAAGGAATTTTGAGTCTGTGTCATGGGTTTGGTTGTGGAGCTATGAACATGAGCTCAACTGGCTGAATGTAGACATTACAGGGTTTACAGTGATTTGTGAAATGATCTTCATCATGTTACCTTCCATCCAAAAGTCCTTCTTGTCCTTCCAAAGGGCAATAAAAGAAGAAACTGCTACTTAAAGGAAAAGAACTATATTTATTTTCAGAGATTCCTATCCCATGTCTGCTTAATAATCGCTAAATGATCATTCACAATCATATAGCACTTCGAAGGTTTGTGCAGCAATTTGCTCATAAAAAGCCTGATCAAGAAATGGAAGTAAGAATACTATTATACCCATTTTACAGAATAAGAAACTATGCCTCTGAGTGGTGTGGTGACTTCCCCATGATAATATGGAAATGTCTAAAGCAGGATTCAAACCCATCTTTCCTGACCTCAGCTCTAATGCTCCTGCTTCCTACTAAAATGGATTGGATAACGGTTAAGTCACATCATTCATGATAGTTATATTCTATAAAGTCACTGTAATCAGTGAATTGGGGAATACTTAACTATTGCTCCTCAGAGAAAATATAGGATTAGGTTCCTGTGAGCTTTTGGGCACAGCATTTACTCTAGCATTTTCTGGAGTGATTTCATGTATAGACGAATTGATGAATTTCTTCTTCCTTTTTATGGATGTACCATATCATTGATTCATTAACTTTGAACTCACAGTCAACAGCACTATAATTCATGTCTTAAAGAAGTTTAAGAAGGTTATTGAACATATATTTTCTTTGTAAGGCACATCACAGACTTCTTGTGCCTAGGAATGTAGGGAAGACTCCATCTTAACAAGGGACACCCCCCACCCCCACCACTCTCTGGGGCAAGGGCTGTCTTTGTGTTACTTGAGGGGAGACAGAATAGACATCACTAGCTTCTTCTCCCCATACCTTTCTCCAAAGGAGACATTGATTCCAGCCAGAATGGGAAACAGGAAGCTGGGGTTCAAGGCTGCTCTGTTCTCCTCAGAGACAGAGGAAGTACCAGGCTAGAATTGTGTCTTTCTGCTCCCTTAAATATTATTAGTCTATGGAATATTATTAGATTGAATCTAACTTCTGATCATTTTGCCACTTTCAGGGAAAGGGGAAACCCAAGTTCTATATCCAAAGCTTGACCCACTCCTCATCTAATACCAATTCCACAATGAAGATGCATATTGAGAAACAAAGTAACCCATTAATCCAAATTGTAGCACAACAGAAATCAAAGGCCATAGGAGAATATATACCAGACAGTGGAGTGAAGGAGCTCTCCCTTTGAGAGTGAGGGAAGAGACAGAGAAAGAGAGAGACAGAGAGACAGAGAGAGAGAGACAGAGAGAGAGACAGAGAGAGAGACAGAAAGAGAGAGAGAGAGACAGAGAGACAGAGAGAGACAGAGAGAGACAGAGAGAGAGAGAGAGAAAGAGAGAGAAAGAGAGAGAGAGAGAGAGAGAGAGAGAGAGAGAGAGAGAGAGAGAGAGAGAGAGAGAGAGAGAGAGAGAGAGTTCTTCCAAGGGAAATATTCCTCAGACTCTAGTGTAGCAAAAGCTGGGGATGGGAACAGGCTAGAGATTGCTGGTTTCTCTCATACCTTCCCAGAGTCTTTTCCTTCAGTAACCCAAAGTAGTGTTAATCTCTTTCATTGTCCCTCTCAAACCTAGAAGTCAAGCAGCTCAACATTTGAAGAATCAAAAACTTGAGGAATTGTGAAGAGGACCAAAGAAAACTGGAGCATGTCTACCAGCCAATATCACCCTGTCGCTCATGCAACAGGGCATCCATCTCCACCAATAAGGAGAGAGTCCTATCTATACCAAAGGACTTTGGATCTGAAGTAACAGGAACACTAGACAGAATTTCAGGACTATGCTTGGGGGCCAATTTAAACATAAAATTCACCAAAAAAAAAAAGGGCACAAACCTGTGAATGTGACAACAAACAGGCCATGAAAAGATCACTTATTTATAGTACAAGAGCTGAAACAAGAAGATAGAGTTTTGTCCCATTTAACCTTAGCTAGGGCTTTGTCCATTGGACGATCAATTGTTCACTGCCCTGCATATGTTTGGGAATGACCTAAAAAGTGCCACAAATATTGATTTTGGAGTTACAAATAAATGTTAATGAGTAGGTGAATTCACAAATATGGGATCTACAGATAATGAGGATTGATTATGTATGTTTTTTTCCTTGTGAATTGTCTCCTTGCTTCTTTTCCTCCAGCTTCAAACCAATCCCTCCTCCCCACTATTATCCTTCTATAAGCCTTGTGAGGTTCACGATACTATCCCTGAAAGTTCTATACAGCACCCTGGAGACTTTCTGTAGTTTATTGGTGATAGCAAAAGAGGAGGATTAATTGACAGCAACAAACAGTTTTTGAGGATCTGCAATATATAAAGCATTCCACTTGTAAAGCCAAGCATGAGTAGCTCTCCTGAGGACTGCTACTGTGACCGGCTTTCAAGGTTCTGATTACACAGTATAGTGAGCTCTCTATTTATTCAGTAACTAATCAGAGCAAAACATTCATAGAAAATCAAAATACAGCATTCACCATGGCACAACTCAACAACTTATCACTAAAATGTCCACATAGTTTTCACTGAAGCGGTCACATAGTTTTAAACAAAGTATATTCATTTAGTCAATCACAAAATCCTTAATTCAATCACAAAGTACAAAAGTCAAAGTTTTTCACTCCTAGGTCACAGTAAATCATAATCTCCTCAGTCAGTACACAGTATCCAAGTGAATTCTTCTTTCAGCTTGACTCAATGTTGGCTCTCACCTTCCCTGGTTCCCTTTCCATAGTCCTAGTTCCTATCTGAATTCACCAAACTGTCACCTAGGTTCAAAGGCATTAATCAACACAGACAAGGTCCTAGAGGTCAGCACAGTCCCAGGACCTCCAAAATCCCCCTCTAGGACTTCTGTAAACATAAAACCAGAAAATCCTCTTTCAGGGCTTCCAGTAATGTCCCAGGGCTTCTCTACAAAGCGTCACAAACAAACATCAACACAGACAGAGCAGACAAACAGAGTGCCAGGATACCACAAGTTTTCTCCTTCTTGACTCTGTCAACACAAGAGTCCTCTTCTCAGTTCTGCTCTCTGCAGCCTGGGCTTCTCCTTATATATGGTCATTAGCTCCTCCCCTTCCTGTTGCAGGAGGTCACAAGTTCTAGGGTTCACAACTTGTGAGGTTCACATGTTCTGTTTCTTAACAGACTTGATACAAGGCTCAAAAGAAATTTGAACTGAAACAAGGTGTTAACTCAATAGGTGAAACAAGGTGTGAACTACTTCTGTGCTTGCTGTTACATCACCTAGTCATTGAGGGGGGCACATAGTTAAATAAAAGAGTAGGTACTATAATAGAAGAACTTTTAGATTTCAAGTCAGAGGACCTAGTTTTGTACCCTGATGGTACAAAACTTACTAACCTCCCTTAACTCATCCCCCCTTACTACTTCATTCTGCTTCATTCATTCAATGATCCGTTCACGCTTTCATTCTGCAGATTTTTATCTGACACAATGTGCACAGATCAGCCTTTGAGAATTTGGAGGCGATAAGAAAGTTTAGATAAGTTAGGATCCTGTTCTTATGTTGTTGTTGAGTCATTTCAGCGATGTCAGACCCTTCATGACCTTATTTGGGGTTTTCTTAGCAAAGATACTAGAGTGATTAGCCATTTCCTCCTCCAGTTCATTTTACAGCTGAGAAAACTGAGGCAAACAGAGTTAAGTGACTTGCCAAGGGTGGTGTCTGAGACCAAATGTAAACTCAGGAAGATGAGTTTTCCTGATTTCAGGCCTAGTGCTCTGTCCACTGTAACACCTAGGTCATAGAACTTATCATTTCATAGATCAGCTGTTCTCAGCCTGTGGATCGCAACCCCTTTGAGGGTTGACCGATCCTTTCACAGGGGTCACAGGGGTCACAGGGGTCGCCCAAGACCAGTGGAAAACACATATTTCCGATGGTCTTAGGAACCAAGACACCACTCCTCTATCCGTCTCCAGGAGGGTCTGCTCACATGCTGATATGCCCACATAGAATTATTAAAGGGTCAGGGCATTAGGAAGGTTGAGAACCACTGTCATAGATGATAAGACTCAAATAGAGCTCATCATGATATGTACATTAGAGATGGGGGGGAGGAGAGCTTTGGGAAATCTAAGGGGGAGGTTCTTATCAACAACAGGAGGATAGATCACAGATTTAGAGGTAAGAGAGACATTTGAGACATCTAATCCAATCCCTTCATCTGTAAGATCATGTAAGTGTCAAAAGCAGGGTTTTAACCCAAGCTCTATGTCTTAAAATTCAACACTCATCCCGTCCTACCGTGCTGACATCCAAAGGAAGGCTCGTGGAAGAGGTGGCATTTGAGCTGAGTTTTAAAGGGTGGATAGGTATTTAAGAGATGAAGAGAGAAAGGGAAGGCATTCCAGGAACAGAGAATAAGCAAAGGTAGAGTTGGGAGAGTAAATATATTCAAGAGTGAGAGATGTATTCAAGGTAGTTCTATTGGGCATGAGTATCAAGTTTGTATAGGATAGTAATAGCAATAAGGAATATTACTTCAAATGGAGGGTGTCACTGGATCATAAAAAAACCTTGAAAAAGTCTCAGAGAAATTTGAGAAGACTTATATGAACAGATACAAAATAAAGCAAAACAAGTCAGAATAATTTATATAAAATTATGAAGACAGATAGCTTTGAAAGACTTGAGAACTTCTATCATAGTAAATTAAACAACCACAATTTGAGATGATGAAGCATGCTGCCCATGTCCTGATAGAAAAGTAAAGGATTCATGGTCTTAGGACTTTACACTTTGACCAGGAGGAAGCTACTGAAGATTTTTTTTTTTCTCTACAAGGACTGAGACACTAGAATGTACACTGACGTATACTTTATCTCTGTCTATGTGACAGGCATATTTTCTTGGCATATTTCATTCTTTGATTATAAATATTTTCATATGTTCTCATATTTTCATAGATGAAGTGGGAAGATTACAGGCCTGTATGAGTTCTAATTGGTTCATAGTTAAAACCAGGAGACAGAACAGAAGGCAGAGTTAACCACATTTAGAGTTGTAACTAGGGCTGGGATATAAGAGCTTTTAACCCCAAATGCCACATTTTAGAGGGTTCTGATAGCACTTGAGCCTTTCAGTAGTTTAGAAACAGAAGAGCTTAGCACTTTTTAACAATAATTAATTAAAATAGGAGGCTATCAGTTGGGATTAATTCCTCGTCTTCCCTTTCTGCTTTCTCACTCTGTACCTTGCCCCAATTTGCATGCACCTACCTTTAGCTACAGCATGGGCCCAGAAACAGAAAAGATAACACTAATACCTGTGCTAGTCTTCTAGTGTCAGACTTATACTTCCAGGGTCTTTATCTCCCCTCTTGGGCTAGTGTTTCATGCAACTCTGTAACAACAATCCAGTATTCTCAATGCCTAGAGCAACTATAAGTATGCTGATATGGTCATTAATCACAAAATGTAACAGGCTCTCTACATGGGAAATATAGCTAGAGCATTTTCTTCAAATACCAGAAAACTGAGTCCCCAAACCAGAAAGTCAAAGCCAACACAGTAGTTATGAAGTTGGTACATGTAGTAAACATCCACATTCTCAAGCCTTCAAAACAGGACAGGCTACCTCAGGCAAAGACCCTCCTCTCCTCACTCATGCAACTGCTCAGTGTCCAGGCACCTTGCTCCCAGCAGCTCCAACCCCCTTGCAATTCCTGTCTCTGGCAGTCCTCAGCAGGAGGCCTTAGCAGAGATTCTGGCAGGCTCAAAGAAAAAGGAGTTCTCTCTGCAGCTGCTTCCAGTTATCACTGCACAGATACTAGCTTGGTTCCAGCTTTCTCTTGCTCCACCCCTTCCTGCTATGTCAGCAAGTTCAAGGGGCATGGAAGATCTTCAGATCCCAGTATCATTACAAACTCCAACTCTCCACTCAACTCAAAGCCTCTTTCAGACCCTTTCCCCTTGGTAGAATTTGTGCTACTTGTCCTTGCATATTCTGGGAACATTGTTGCTGTTGTTCAGTTGTTTCAGACATGTCCAACTCTTCTGTGACCTTATTTGGGGTTTTCTTGACAAAAATACTGGGGTGGTTTGCCATTTCCTTCTCCAGTTCATTTTACAAGTGAAGAAATGGAAGGAAACAGGTCTAAGTGACTTTCCCAGGATCATAAAGCTAAGTGTTAGAGGCCACTTTTGAACTCGGGTCTTCCTGATTCCAGGCCCAGCACTAGCTGCTATGCCACCCAGCTGCCCATTCCAGGATCAATAGATGGTAATTGCTGAGAGGTTGGTTTTGTCATGACTTAAGGAAAAACTAATAACAATTAGAGCTCCCCAGCAGCAGAATGGATGGAGGATGGGTCCTTTGCAATTAACTGAATGAAATTTACAGACATACCTTGTAGCAAGAGGCATATTCCTCCCTGGTTAATACCAGAATGTATCCTATATCATGTCAGCACCTGAATTTCAATTTTTAGCCTTTCCTTATAGACTTTGATAGGAAAAAAACCTGTATCTATAGATATCTATACCAAAAATATCTAAAGACATTTATAGACCTATGATTTTTACGGGTATTAATTTAAGGCAATTGCTTCCCCCTGCCTGTTTCCAGTTCTTTGTTCTTTTCATTTCTGTTATTGTGATGGCTTTCTCTACATGGAATATTCACAAGACTTATCTTGAACATTACTCAAATAAAAGTTCCTTGAAGGCAGGGAACACTTCCTATCTAAATTTTGTATCTCCCGCAATGCTGTGTATATAGCCAAGGGCTTAAATGTTTTTTTTTTTTTAATGAACTAATAAATGTTATGAAAGAGAGTCCTTTGCAGGAAGTCTTTGAAATAAGCTGCTGAGGTTCCTTTAAGCTCTGAGATGGCAGGATTCTGTGTAACTTTAACAAGGGTTATAGCATCACCAATAACTGACCGTGTTATTTTGGACGAGTTACTATGCATGCTTCCTCATCCATAAAAGAATTATAATCTCTGACCCACACATCTCCCCAGATTGTTTTGAAGATCAAATTAAGCCTGACACATACTGGCCACTTAAATGTTTATTGACTGACAATGTTTACCGACTGAAATTATTTTAACAAGCATAAAATATCCTCTACGTGCAGAAAGAAAAAAAAAAAGCAATATTGCCAAGAGTGCACAGTGCAAACTGGGTACTTGGGAAATGTTGTTGCCAATTATAAATAATTTACCAAACGTGATCAGGGGCCTTTCAGAAAGAATAAGATCAACATGTACCACCTGCTTAACAAATGATCATCTTCTAAAAATAAAGTAGGAGTAAGGATGGGTGGGTGCTTTGTAAATAATTGAACAGAATCTATAGATGTACTTTGTAGCAGGAGGCACAGCACTCCCCAGTTGATCTCAGAATGTATTCTGTGTCATGTCAGCATCTGAATTTTGATTTGTAGCTTTTGTCTTACAGACTTTCTCAGAAAAATAAAAAGAATCTCTCTCCCTTACCCCCCCCACAAATGTGTGTATATGTTTATGTGTGTAATGTATATATGTGTGTATGTATACACATTCTGTCTATATACAGATATTGATATTAGACTATTGGTTTCATGTCCCCCACACCCCAGTTCTGTCATCTTGCATTTCTGTTACTGAGATGATTTCCTCCTTATGGCACTTTCATGAAGCATTTATAGGACTTAATTCATTGTGCAGATTCCCTAGGTACCTCCTTAGAGACAAGCAGAGTCTAAATGGATTTCATGCCACTTCATAGGTAAAGGGATAGAAAAGCAAAAAACCCAACAAATTCCAAAGTCCTGTAGAATATTCCAGCCCTTAGTCCCATGATTTCCTATTATGTCATTGGTTCCTTAAATCAAAGAAGAAATGAAGCATTTATCTCTGGTTCTTTTCTCCACAGCTAAATTTGAGTGCAGCCTGTTTTAGTCACAGGCTGAGGTCAAACTCTGATGGATCTCCTTCCTCTTACTCCTAAAACACCAGCTGACTTAACCCTTGGAATCCTACACTCCTAAAGCTAGAAGTGACGTGAGGATTCTGTAGCTTAGACCTTTGGCTCTTGGGATCCAAAGATTTTGATCATTTGGATCATTGACCTAAAACTACATAGGACCCAGAGGCCATCTAGTTCAACTCTTATTCTTTGATGAGAAAAGTAAGACCCATAGACATTAAACGAGTTTTCTAGGGTCACACAAGTGATACATTTATAGATGAAGAAACCCAGGCTCCAGAAGATATTTTACTTAAGGTCTTACAGATGTTAATTATAGAACTAGGACTATGAGTTAGATGCTGCTTTTTCCTGTCATAAGTGAGAAAAATTATTTTCCTTGCACATTAATGTCCAATTATTAAATTGGTATTAAGGCTTTTTCTCTCTATTTTTTCATTCAGAGATCAGCCCCCTTGGCCAGTCAGTCCAATTCTGAAGGACATTTCTTATTGTTAAGGTTGCCCAAATTCTCCCAGAACATGCCCCTCAATTTTGAATAAGACCCCATTCAACCAGAAGACCTTACTTCTGTTTAGAGTATAAACAGTGTCTAATCTAGGTGAATTCCAGTCCTAAAGCACTAAGTCTATGCCATTGTAGCCCCCCATTGTGGTTTTGGGTAACCTAGCTCATGGAGAAAAACAAGTAGAGTGGTCTGGGTAGAGATGAATTCCTTTGTCCAGATTGTTAGAGGTGACTGAGTCTCATAATCAAGCCACATTCTTAGCAGAAGTAACTGAAGACTTTTAGCCCACCTCCTCATTAATATATCTATCCCCTCATTAATTGTCTACCCATCGGGATTAGTTTCTCTGGTCAGGGACATTCTCTTTTCTAAAAATATTTAAGGTAATCAGTATCTCCATTAGTTATCTTTGGTTACCAAGAGAAACCACTGACCATCAACATATTGATTATCAGCTAGCCTAGTTAATAAGTTGATTATTAATTACCTCTGTGTCTCTGTATTTTCTACCACTGTCAATGTCCAGAAAGTCTAACATTAAAGGGGCAACCATTTGGTCCTTTCAGACCAGAAAGTCAGGTGAAAGGACTGATTTGGGGAGGCAGGGGGAGAAAATAGTTGGTGTGGAAGAATAGTACATAGTAGCCATTGGTCCTGGGAGCACAGACTAAGCTCTGCTGAGTTGAGGAAGCAAATTCTAGATAACTTAAGATACAATCTAGCATTGCTAAATCAAATTTATCATCAAAGTGTATGCCAGAGATATGTGAGACTCACTAGGAACATGGAAGCATCTTGTTCACCATGAGGAAGTAAGACTTTCTAAAGAGGGAACCCACAGATGGATACATCTTTGGCGATAGTACCATATTTGTGGATTTTTAAAATATAGAGTTAGTGTTGCTTTGAGAAAACTGCCTTTAATCAGTTTGAAAACGATAGATGTTTTGTTCTATAGATTGTATTTTCAAATAAAAATGGAAATGGAATAGAGGCATCTGAAACAATTTAAAAATAATTCATGCCTCTTGTAGAAGTTGTAAAATGGCAGCCATATGAACTGCTTTGCAAAGAAAGTAGTTCTTTGTACAGACTTCTTCAGTTCTATAATAAATCTGTGATCTCAAGCATGTGGGCATTCACTCCACCAGTGTCAATCATAAACCACTCATGAGTTCTTATCCTTTGTGTCTCCTGTCCACAGCAGAGGAGCTACCCATATATACTGGAGACGTTCCTCTAGGTCACTCAACATTCTGTGATTATCACTGCTGTACTTGGCATGGGTTTCTCTTATTGTGAGCCCACTCACAACATGACCAGTTTACTTCCTTTTCTGGTCATATATCAGATCAAAAGATCATTAGACATAATTTTATACTCTATTTTGCATATCATGAGATTGAATCCCAAAGAGTTAAGTGGCTTACTTCAGGTTACAGTGGTGTCAAAGCTGAGATTTGAATCCAAGTCATCTGACTTTAAATAGAGGGCTTTTGTGTGGACCATGACTTTGTGGATATTTCCTGCATGGTAATTTTATTGTCATTTCTCATATGTCAGTGGTAAATGGAAATATGCTACAGCCTAGTTATGCCTCTGGCATGCCTTTCCGTTGCCCTTTGAGTCATCTACAATCCTTATTTTCTTTTGGAGATTATGATATTACAAGATTCACAACCATGAAACTGGGGAGAATGCTGGTGTTTAAAAAAGAGGCTTTTGTGTAAAGATGCAGCTTGGGATCAATGAACGTACTTTGTCATTTCCCAAACATAATACAGTCTGTTCCTCCTATGAAATTCTTGGCTCATTATCCATCTGCAGTGCCTATAATGAACTAACTCAACAGACTGATCATACAACTTCCTATCACAGTCTGGACAATACACCTTCTTCATCCATTTGTTTTTGCCTGTTTGGATTATTTGGATAATCTCTTTTGGTTGGCCATGGATTTCACTGAGGAGACCCTGTCGTATTCTGAATCTTGATGCAAACAACACAGTGTCATCTGCAAACAGAAGCATCTGGAAAATCTCACTACCTAGTAAAGAAGAAAGTTCCTTGTTGATATTGAACAAATATCAGGAGAAAAGGGAATTTAGAAGGACTTGGTAAATCTCATCACCAGGGAAACAACTATATTAGAAAAATAAAGTCATGAGTTGCAGGTGTTCCCTAATCATCTTCTTCCTGTTTAAGTCATGGAGTATGAAGCCACTTTTTCTCTTGTTGAAAGGAATAGAGATGGACTGGATGGTGAGCTATCAGGAAGGCTTTCAAAACGCAGGGAGAGTGACAAGAATATAAGTTAGTGATTTTCCTCAAATGCTATACATTGAGGAAGAAAGCTGATTGTAAGGGATTTTAATGCTAAAGCTACTCTGAAGCATCAAGAGCTAGAGTCAGGGGGATTTAGGAATCATCACGTCATAGAACTGCAGGACTGGAAGAGGTCTCATAGTCCAATGACAACCCAAAGCATGAATTCCATCTGTCACTCCCTGCATAAAGTAGTCCTCTAGTTAGCCTATTTTTAAGATCTCCAGGGGAAGAACTCACTGTGCTTGAGGTAGCCAGTTCTTTCAGGTAGCTCATCATGGATTTAGATTAAACAGTGATTCATAATGGTCTAAACGTACTTAAGTGATTATATTTATTTATATCTTGTTCTAAATTTTATTAAATATTATGCAGAATTATAAATGAACAGTTCATTAATACTTATCTTAAACCTTAGTTTATTTTGAGGGTTTTTTAAAAAGCATAATAGTATGAAGTATGAGCGGGGTTTTTTCCTCAGTATGAGCCTGAGGAAATCTTATTCAGTCTTGTCTATGTAGCCATAAAGAGCTAGCCTTGAAAATTAAAAATTATAAAGTTACAGTGAAAATCATAGTATCATAATTATATACATCTACTTTGTAGAATCACCATGTTCCTCAAAAGTTTAATTTAAGTAGTCTTTTATATTTGAGTTTTCTTAAAGAACGACAACTTTTGCATTGAGGTGTTTATTCTTTTTTTCCCCCTTAAATGTATATCCTGTGGTGTGTTTATTTTGATTTGCTTCAGCTAGCAGTTAGTGTCATACAAACATAAATTCTTAGGCCTGGAAGAGACATCAAAGGTTACCTTCTAGTCTGGCCTGATACATGAATGAATGCCTTTTATGGCATCTTCAACCAAGAGTAATCACAGCTTTTCTCGATGACTTCCTGGAGCTATCTCTTCCACTTAGAAACAGCTCTAGGATTGTAGAACCTCCAGACTGGAAAGGACCTCAGGGATCCTCCAGGGGCTGAGCCAACCTATAACTGGTTATTCCTAAAACACTTTTAGAGATGAAATCATGACCTTCTCTGGTAGACCTTTCCACTTGCAGTGGAAAAAACTTTTAGTTGTTTTTTTTTTCAGTGACCCTGAAATCTGCCTCTCTGCAATTTCTCCATTATAATCTGTGTAACTTCCCAAAATCTGCTTGGCCCTTAGGGCCAAGCAGAAAATGATCTCCCTGTCTTCTCTTCCTAAAGACACGATCTCAAGGTCCCTCACTATCTTGACTACATTCTTCTGGGCATACTTTAGTTTGTCAAAATCCCTTCTGAAACATGCCCCTCAGAAAGCTGTATTCACACCGTGATTTAATTTTCCATCTTAACTGATTCATCAGCCCATCAGCTCTCTAATTAGTAAATGAGATTATAATTCATCCAAAGTATGTGTCACCCCAATTTTTTGGAAGAATCTATTAAAGAGAAATATTTCACGTGACAATGTCCTATCAGTAGTTGAAACTTCAGATTCTTGCTATCTCACATTAGATTTAGGCAGCTTTTGCTGTGACCTGGTGATTTATATTGTCTCTCTTAAACCCTGCTTCAGATCCAGTCACTTACATTCCATTTATTCTATGTTGCTTTCATTACCTGCAACTGACAACTTCCCTTGTTCTCTTGTTTTGGCCGACTTTTGTGGGGTGAAGCCTTGGAATGACCTGCAGTTTCATTGCACAAGACATGTACGTACCATGTGTAAGGATGGTTAATGAAGAGGAACAGAACATTATCTCCATTTTTATGAATTTTATTAAGAAACTTATGGCATCACAATTAAGAACCCAGCATGTTAAATATTCTTGTGTTTCCATAATAACATGCACAACATTAAGGCATCACTTAAAGTAGGAGCACAAATCAGTTCTTGCAGAGAATTGTAAGACCATTTTTAAAGCCAAGCTTTCAAATCAAATTTTAAATTAAAATTGATGGAAACGTACTATGTCGCATAGTGGAGGGAGTTCTGGGCTTGGAATTAGGAAAACTCAGGTTCAGATCTTGCTCCTGCTTTCCTCTCTCGCTGTGTCTGAGTGGACTGACCCCTCCAAGCCTCAGTTGCCTCATCTGTAAAATGGAGACAATTACATACCTACTTCAGAGGATTATCGGGTGGTTTAAATGAGATATGTATAAAGCCTTAATGTGCTTTTAAAAATATCAATTTGTCCTTTAGCTCTTCTGGAGTAAACTAGATGGGGCAGTAGATAGAATAGGGGGTTTAGCATCAGAAATATTGAACTGAGTTCAAATCTAGTTTTAGACACTTCCTAGCTATGTGACCCTGGACAAGTCAATTTACTATCTGACTTAGTTTCTTTGATTGCAATAATACCTAACTTGAAAAGTTATTGTGAGTATCAAATAAAATATTTGTAAAGTTCCTGGCACATAGTAAGCACTTAATAAACACTTGTTCTCTTTTGTTATTATTATTGTTGCTAGTATTAATATTTGCAACAAATTCACCTTCTACATTCATTTGGAAAGTTTGGGCATTGGACCAAAATTGTATTCTCGGTTTTCTCTTTGAGAAGCACGGAGAAAATATTTAGAGTTACAATGTGTAAAAGTATGTTACTTGTAATGGGAAAGAATCATCACATAGTGGGGACTTTTGACATAAATAAAAAAGGTTACATTTGCAAAGTTCACTCCGAAGGACAGTTAGTTGTTTTGATCTTACTACACTGCAGTTTAGGCCCGTTTTAGTAGCAGTGTTGATGCACTATTTAATGCAATGTTTAAAAACCCACTGGAGCCGTGGAAAGCTATATCTCACTAGTAGTGTATGACTTGACTTCTTATTTTCAGTAGTTATATTTGTGGAAGGAAAAATACAGACATGAAACACAAAGATGAATACATAGAGATGATCCATCCTAAGAGCCAAGATTTGGAGCTAGAAAAGACCTTAGTCCAACCCCCATCATTTTGAGGATGAGTGACTTACCCAAAGTCACGTAGGAACTAAATGAAAGGGCTGAAATTTATCCTCAGAATCTGTGGCTTCCACAAAACTCCCCCAAATTCCCATTTAATTTCTTATATCTACCCATGATATGTTAAAACTGTGATGGGGAAAATCATGATGTGGAAGGAATAGCTGTAATTCACTATAGCTGCTCCAGCAACCTCCACTGCTGTCTTCCTCAGAGTGGCCTTGGAAGGGAGAGCCTTGATATGATGCAAGATGTGTAGGGGGCATGGCACCTGTCAACGAGCCTTCCAGCGAAAGCTTCCAAGTCCCTGTGTTAGACTAAGGAGACTGTGATAGAGCAGTGGCATGTGGGAGCCAAGAGACTTGACATCTATTCCTTTCTAGCCATAAGACCTAGAGCAATTTCCTACAAATAAAATCTATTGCATTCCACAGAATCATAAAGTTTCAGAATTGGAAGATTCCAGCCCGTTACTAAGAGGAATCCATATCTACCATAGCATCCCTTAGCAGCAATCACCCAGGGGTGGCTAGGTAGTGCTGTGAATAGAGCACTGGACCTGGAGTCAGGAGGACCTGAGTTCAAATCTGGACTCAGACACTTGATACACTTACTAGCCATGTGACCTTGGACAAGTCACTTAATCCCAATTTCCCTGCCCTCCACCCTCCAAAAAGCGAAAAAACAAAAACAAAAAAAGAAGTAGTCATCCAGCCTTAGCTTGAAGATAACTAATGAGAGGGAACTCACTACCTCCCAAGGCAACCCATTCAAACTCTGAAGAACTCTAGTTGTTAAAAAGGGGTTTTCCCCCTTATATCAAGTCTAAAAGTGTCTATTTGCAATGTCCACCCATAGCTCTTGATTCTGACCTCTGGGAGAAAACATGGCTAGTCTTCGTATTCCTTTTCCGTGTGATGATCCTTTAAGACTATAAAAAACTCAGCATTGAGTCCCCGTTTGCCACTTCCTCTGTACCTCAGTTTACTTATCTGTAAAATGGGCACCATTAGATGCATACCCCGCATGGCTGGATACAGTGGAAAGAATGCTAGATTTGGAGTCAAGAGGAGCTAGACTAGAATCTAATATAATGCCTTGGGCAAGTTACATCATGTTGATTGGACTCAGTTTCCTCATCAGTAAAAAAAAAGAGGAAGAAGTTGGACTAAATGTTCTTTAGGGCCTTTCTAGCTCTAAACCTACAGAAGTACTTTGTAGACCCTAAAACACTACATTTTATCGTTCTTGTTCAGTTGTTTCAGTCCTTTCTTACTCTTCATGACCCTATTTGGGATTTTCTTGGCAAAGATACTGGAGTGGTTTGCCATTTCCTTCTCCAGCTCATTTTACAGTTGAGGAAACTGAGGCAAACAGGGTTAAGTGACTTGCCCAGGGTCACACAGCTAGTGAGTGTCTGAGGCTGGATTTGAATTTAGCTCTTCCTAACTCTAGGCCTGGCACTCTGTCTACTGCACCTCTTTTTTTAAAAATTTTTTTTATTCGTTTTCTTGTTTACATCATTCCTTTTCATTACATTTTTGAATTACAAATTTTCTCCCCGTCTTGCCCCCTCCCCAACCCCAAAACAGCAATCTCACTGTAAAGCCCCTCCCTTGCTCTGCTCTCTTACTTTCTGGTAGGGCAGGGAGGCTCTCCCTATCCCAGCCCCTGTATATCTTAATTCCTAGTTGCAGGTATTGCAGAACTTCAAACTCTAGATGCTTTCGATTCCTCCCTTGTCACTCACCCCCACTGGAAGGACAATCAATTCAATACAAGTTGTGGATGTGTGATTATACAGGACATCTTCATAGTGGACATATTGTGACAGTAATCATCTGTCTCTCCTTCCTATCCCTCTCCC
>CM053594.1:110215481-110242399 GCA_028646575.1 Pseudocheirus occidentalis
GAGATTCTTTTTCCATCTGGGAAATTCGACTTTTTAAGGCATTCTTCTCCTCATTGGCTTTCTGGGCCTCTTTTGTAATTTGAGTTAATCTATTCTTTAAAGTGTTGTTTTCTTCAGTTAGGTTGTTGACTCTCCTTTCATGGTTTTCTCGCATCATTCTCATTGTCTACTGCACCTCTAAAGCACTATATAAACGGTGATTTTTATTTTCAAACGTGGGCTGTTATCATTATTGATTTAATATTGATTTTGTCATTGTTTGGATTCAAATTGTATATAAAAATATTTCTCTTCATCAAGGGACATACTTTTCCTACTTTGTGATTATAAAAACTTATCTCAGAAATAGGATCAATGAAGAATCCTTAGAATTTCATGCCTAGCATTGTAAATTTGACTACTTTAGTTCACAGTAAAGTCCTAGATGGTGTCATAGCAACATGAGGTCACTGCAAGTGCATTGATGAACAATTAGATATTTACAGTCCATGAGGTCAATATAAAATGGCTGCTATAGTATTAAACCTATATAAGTAAATGGCATGCTTTTTACAATCCAATAGGCATACATTATACATTTTCCAACAAAGAGGGCAGGGGATTCCAGGCCTTAGCCTACTACTTTAAAAAGTCACTTTTTAAGTCTTTTATAGTCAGTAGTTTTAAAATGTCATCTTAGATATAATTGAGTTACACATTTATTAAGCATCTATTATATGCAAGTATTGAGATAGAAGTTAGTTATAGGGATGAAAAGCTAGATAATCCCTGTCCTCAAGGAACTTGGTGGCATAATAGGTGGAATAAGACATGAACAGAAATAAACAAGATATTGAGTAAAATGTGATGATGGCCAATGAATGGTCCATACCAACTTCCTTAAGAAAGTTTAGCCATGAGAGATCTATTTTTTTGGAGGGCAATTGGGGTTAAGTGACTTACCCAAGGTCACACGGCTAGTTTTTGGGTTAAGTGTCTGAGGTCAGATTTGAACTCAGGTCCTTCTGACTCCAGGGCTGGTTCTCTATTCACTGTGCCACCTAGCCACCCTGAGAGATCATTTTTAACTGGGGTGAAGGCTTTCAAGTGGAGGTGTTAGCTGAGCTGGATCTTGAAGGAAGAAAAGGATTTCAAAAGGTAGAGATGAGGAAGGATTGTGTTTCAGTCATAGAGGATGAACCAGGAGAGTAAATAAAGACAGAGACTAGTCCTTTGGCAGGATCAGAGCTTGTATAATTATACCATACCATGTTCTAGGATACTAATTGTGCTAATTTTATGTATAACCAAAAATTAAATTTCTTTTTTTTTTGGCAGAAAACTAAAGAAGATGTTCTAACAGTAAAAGAAATTTATTTATTTAATTTATAATCTGTGATTTCCATAGTGTGAGGACCTAGTGCAACAACTCTTTCCACCATGTAGACTGGCAACTGGTCAGTCTAGTGAGTGGACAGAGCACTGGACCTGAAATCAGGAAAACCTGAGTTCAAATGCAGCCTCAGGCACTCAATAGCTTGATAACGCCAGGCAAGTCACTTATCCCTGTTTGTCTTGGTTTCTTCAACTGTAGAATGGGGACAATAACAGCACTTACCTCTCAAGGTAAGTTGTGAGGACCAAAGGAGAGATTTGTAAAGCACTTAGCAGAGTCACTGGAACACAACCGGTATTTAATGCATGTTTGCTCCCTGTACAACCCCCCAATCTATAAGAAAGTCTTACACTGAGAACTCTGATGATTTGCCTCTGCTAACGCAGCTAGCTGGTGTCAGAAACTCCTGTCTCTATCTGAACGTGGGCTGTCTTATTTTCGTGCCCAGTTCTCCCCACTTGTCATACTTCTTCTCAACAGTAGAATGCCGTTTTCCATATATTAGTCTGTTATTGTTTGACATGTATGTGTATATATGTATGTGTGTGCACACATATGTGTGTATGTATGCCAGTGTGTCTATACATATTTTTGATGATGACACATATATACTGACAAGTGTGTATGTATAAATATATAAACCTATAAATGATCTCTATGTACATGCATACATGCGTACATGTATGTGTGTCTAACTGGAGTTAAGACAGAAGAAGAGTGCCTCACATGTTGTCATGATGTCCACCTGTGGCGAGGCTGTCATTGTGTGGGGCTCAAATGGAGGCAGAATGGGCATCTTAACCTCTTCTCCCCCCACCATTCTTCAGGGGATACTTTCATTCCTGCCAAAAGGGAAAGTAGGAGTTTGGGGCCAGAGACCGCTATTATGCTCTGAACTAAAGTCCAGAGCATGTGTGTATGTATATACATGTATATACATACACACATCAACTATTATATACTTAGGGAAAAGTTAATTAGGAAAGAGACTAGAGAACACAGAACTAAAGGTAAAAAAAAAATAGGGAACAAAGGTAGATAGGTGATTCAGGAGTAGAAATAAATAATGTAGTAGAGTCTTCCAAGGTAAAGGACCTCTTTCCTCCTCAAATGCCATTTTTGTCCTTAGACTTCAGAAACAGAATTAGAATTAAGACATTCCATTCTTGTTCAGCCTCTGGCCCTGGGTCCCGAGATCACAAATGGGATCTACTCTGTATTCCAGAATCCATTTGACTAGCACTTAGCCAGAGTCTTGTCCCCTCCAGCCCCCATACACTGATGTACAGCTGGTGCACTGAGGCACCATTCCTTCACTCCAAGATCACAAGCAGCTCAGGTCAACCTCAACTCTTGTTATTTTCATTTCGATGCCTTGAAGAGACCACTTCAGGGCAGCAGAACGCTTTCATCTCCTCTAAGTAAACAAGGAGTGGGACAAAAGGTTTCGTTTTTATGTATTTCATATCCCTCTTCTCACGGTTCTCCATCTTTCTCTTCCTCTCCCACTCCTTGCATTCCAGGGAAGACCAGAGCAGATGTCACATGTCTCAGCCCTAAGTCTCCAAAGTACAGCTGTTCTGATTAGTTCTTCTGTCTCTCCCCCTCCCTCACCTTTATTCTACCCTATCTTGTGGGATGACCCCCACCCTCTCAGGGTCATTTAGGAATCTCCTCTGACTCTCGAGGCATAAGGGCTCAGGTCTTGAAAGGATTTTGTGTTTTGTTCTAACCTCACCGTGGAATGGTGGAAAAGAGGTTAAGTGGGACTATATGGGCTCTTAACAGATGATGAATTGTCTCCTTAGTGGAGAAATGGCAACTGAGCATTCCTCAGCCTGCGGCTGCATTTAGCACATAGCACCTAACTACTAAGGGTTAGTTGTGCTAAGACTGGTACTACGTCCCCAACCAAGAATGTCTAGGGCAATCTGGTCCAGGGGGAAAAAAAAACAAATCGATTTTTGGTTCTTTTTCTGATCAAGATGAACTGTTTGCTTCCTCTCTTTTAAGAACTCCAAAAAGTGCTATTAAAACCAGAAAAAAAAGACATTTTAATCAACAAAAAACATTTATTAAGCACCTACTAAGTGCCGGGGACTACAAATGCCCCTTCCCCAAAGGAAAATGGCAGTCCCTAACTTCAAGGAATTTATAATCTCATAGTGGGCGGAGATAATACCATGAATGAATCTGAAAGTGGCAGAGGAGGTACCCAGGAGGGTGGAGGATGGTGGGCAAATCCAAAGGAGTGTTGGCAAGTGGTAAATGAAGAGATGGCTGACGGTGGGGGGGGGTGCTCTTCCATCTCCACCCTCTGCAATCAATGGGAGGGGCCATAGAAGTAAAAAATGAAGAGGTTTCTTTGGATTCTGACTGCTGAAATGTTTCGTTCTCTCTGTCTGCCTCCTGGGCCCTGCCATGAAGAGAGAGCATTCTCAAAATTGCTTTCTTCCTCACCTTCCCAGAGTGGTCCTCTTCTACTGTATACTGGAAGGACTGATTGGGGACACTGTCTTGACTATCTGTCAGGAATGTCCCCCATAGTTGTTACTGTCCAGGAGGTCCAGCAGTCAGTTCATTAGGGCAAGTTGAGCCATCGTCCTGTCATCATTGGTCTCAGATGCTGCATAGGTCCGGCTGCAGTAAGGCAGGGCTTGCTCCCAAGTCTATCCTAAGTTTTAAAGATCAGAAGAAGGAATGGACATGTTTACCCCAAGGAAAATAAGACCAAGGAAGGACATGATAGCTTGTCTTCAAATATTTGAGGAGGCATTTATTTTATTTGCCAGAGGGTAAAATCAGAAACTTTGGATGAAAGTTGCAAAGAGTTAAGTTTAGGCTCGAGGCTGGGAATAACTCCCTAAAGGTTAAAGTTGTTCAAAAGTGAAAAATGCTTCAAGCCTATTGGTAGTAGCTTCCCCATCCTTGAAGGTCTTCAAGCAGAGGCTGGACCATCACTTGTTGGATATGGGCCAGTGAGGATTCTTTTTTTTTTTTTTTTTTTTGCTTTCTTTTGGAGGGGGATATGCAGGGCAGTTGAGGTTAAGTAACTTGCCCAATGTCACACGGCTAGTAAGTGTTAAGTGTCTGGATTTGAGCTCAGGTCCTCCTGACTCTAGGGCTGGTGCTCTATTCATTACACCACCTAGACGTCCCTAATGAAACAACTCCTACTCTTTTTTTTTTTTTTTGCAGGGCAGTTGAGGTTAAGGGACTTGCCCAAACTCACAGGGCTAGATTTGTGTTAAGTGTCTGAGGTCGAATTTGAACTCAGGTCCTCCAGACTCCAGGGCTGGTGTTCTATTCACTGCACCACCTAGGGGCCCTGTGAGGATTCTTTTTGTATATAGGTTGGACTAGGTGGCAACCAATTCTCAAATTCTGTGATTCTGGGATGCTGACTCTCTCCAAGGTCACTGCAAGAAGCAAAAATTAATTCCTTCTTAATGTTTTAGTTAAGTGTTATCACTTTACCAACCCCTAAATATCCCTTCTGACTACATAGTCCTCTCCTACTGCCAATAAGCAACAGTAGTAAAAAAAAGAATATATACATATATATGATTTTTGTATATGTGATAAATCATATGTATTTATATACAGCCTTAAGTCTGACAAAGTGCTTTACAAATATTTATCTCATTTGATCCTACCCTTGAAGGTAGGTGCTAGCATCACCCTCATTTTGCAAATAAGAAAACTTAGGTAGGCAGAGGTTAAATGGCCTTCTCAGAGTCACATAGCTAATGTGTGAAGTAATAGGACAAAGACAAAGAGGAAGAGGAGAAGGAAGAGAAAGAGGAAAGGGAAGAAGAGAAAGAGAAGGAAAAAGAAGAGGAAAAATATGAAGAACAGAGAGAACAGGAGAAAAAGGAGGAGGAGGAGGATAGAAAGTGGCTTTTCTGGTACTGAATTTCATCAGTGTAGAGGACTCCCAGTGTGGAAACTGATTTTCATCCTCCTATCTGGAGATCCATTATAGCCATGATATGGTGCTGTCATGGTTTCCAGCAACTTATTTTTCTTTTTAAAAAAGAAATCTGAAGAAAGAAAAAACCTTATGAAGAGCTAGGGGCAGGGCCAAGTGCACATGGGAGTCATCTCCAGTCATCCTGATCTCCGTCTGGCCACTGGACCCAGATGGCTCCAGAGGAGAAAGAAAGACTGGTGACTTTGCACAACCCTCCCTCACTTAAATCCAATTCACTTGCAAGTCATGGCATCACCTTTCCAATGTCATGGTCCTCTTCCAGAATGAAGGACAGACAATAACAACAGCATGCACATACAAATAGCTACACTTTAGTTAAGAGGTTCTGCTGTATGCCATTGGCACCTAGAGATCTTGGGCCAAACATATCTTCATACCCATTGGCTCTTCTCTTTCCCTATACATAGAAGCAAGCACCCTAGCATGCCCAGGGTGGCTGCTAGCACAGGTTCTTAGATCTGCTTTTCTGAAGGAAAGCAACTCAAAATGGGTTAACAATCTTACTTTAATCAAACATATATCATTTACCTAGTTCAAGGAGAAAAGTCAGAACCCTAACTTCAGAGAATACAAACAGAAGTTACAAGCAGAAAAAAAAATACAGATGGAGAAACATATCAGCAGACAGGGCTTCCAGCTGTCTGACCATTACATCTATACATAGTCAGTTACCAGAGAGGGAAGTACCAACATCTGGGTTTTCAAAGCCTGGGACTCAGTGGCTGCCCAGAGTCTCTTCTGGCCAAATTACACAATTCTTTCCAAAGTGAGCCCCAACCCAAAACCTTACATCAAGGTATATATAGCCTTCTCCTGGCTCAGAGAATGTCACAACCCTCTTGACCCACTGCCCAATCACAAAGTAACAAGGTGTGGTCATTCCTGAAGAACAAGCCTCCCTCCACAGGCTCCATGTGACCACATTCAGCCTGTTGTGGGGCAAAGTATATTTTCAAATCAGTGAAGGTTCTCAGAGTCACTTAATCCTATCAAGGGGCCTAGGGCCAGAGAAGATCTTCAGATTCCTATTACACCATAGGACCTACCTATAACTCTACATTGGCTCTTTCTTGAGGGAAATAAGGGTCAGCACAAACCCTCCCCAAGCATGTGGTCCATGCTCTAAGCTGTATTCATTCACTGATCCACCCACCCCCCAAAGGCCTAAAAAGGGGTAAAAGATAATCCAATGAAATGAAAACAACCATGCACTTATGGTCAGGCTACTTGGGTTTGCACACTGCCTTTGCCACTTAGTTACTGAGTGACCTTGGACAAGTCATAGGATTGTGGATTTAGACCTAAGAAGGAATTTAAAGGATATCTAGTTCAAACCCCTCATTTTAGAGATGAGGCTCTGAGAGGAGAAAGAGCAGGCCAATGTCATACAGGTAATAAGCAGTGGAGTCAAGAGTTGAGTCCTTTGACCCTTTCCATTCTTGTCACTTAACCTTTTTGAGCCTAGGTATAATACCAGAATTACTTGATTCACAGGGTTGCTAAGAGTGAAGTTGTAGTTCAGATAAAGAGTCCCCCAAATACATTAGATTTGCACTATTCACAATTTTGCGGGGATTACTGGAGCCAGTTCTAATGGGCTTTTAAAAATATTCAGCATAAGCATTTACACCTCAGAAATGGGCAAAACCGCAAATCAGGGCTTGGTTTACTGTTTGGTTGACTATCTAGACTTGAGAGAGTGATAGAGAAAATGTAATAATCCAGATTAATCTTTAAAGTGTCTTTTTTTAAAAGAAAGCCAGTTATTAAATATTTGCCAAAATATATGGTTATAATTAAGTGAAATATGCTAACTGGTTTCAGACCAGTGGAAATATGCAGCACAGGTATGGACCACTTTAGTATACACAGTAATTGAGACCTGACTGTAACGGATCAAACAATATTACCTGCTCTACCATTTCCTAGCTGTGTGATCACAGCCAAATTACTTTACACACACACACACACACACACACACACACACACACACACACATACACACACGTAGGGGAATGCAGAGAATGTAGGGAAATAAAGTGAGAAATTTGACTAAGCCTAAGTCTACCAGGAAGGACAGATCTGTAGAACTTCACTCCTGCTCCTGTATCAATGTTGGTGTGGCCCTAGTGAGCACCACACCCACTTCCTTGCCAGAAGCCTAATAAACACCTTCCTCTGCACATTCTGTTTCTGGGTTCTTGCAGTGAGAAGGGGTTTGCTGTTTTAAAGGGTATATCATATGAATCTTCCTAAGGGTCCCCAGAGAAGCAGTGGACAGTGGAAGCTCTAAGCTCACTCCCTGATCCTACCTGGGAAGTCCTGTGATCCCTACAAGCGTGTTTCTCACACTTGCAATACCTACATATCTCCTTCACCACGTTCTTGTGAGGAATGCACTTTTAAAACACTATGTAAATGTGAATTTTTTTAAAAAGAAAAATTGATCAAAGCATAAATATTAACTAATTGGTTCTTGAGAAGCAATGCAAAACAATGACCAGAATGAAGGTGAAAGTCTTATATAATAAACATTTAATTTCTTTCTCCAAAAGGAAGATACGGAAGTTGTTAGTTTATAAGATGAGCTTATTGGCATGAACCTGGGCTCTCAACAACTGTGGGTCCCTGCAAACTGCCTCAAATTCAATATGTATCCCAGCTAAAATTGCTCTCTGTCTTCTAAACTGCCCTTTGCTGATCAGGCAAGGCTAATGGGGTCATCCATTGTGTACTTTACTTGATCTGTCCTAAGCTATAGGCTTCCACTAATTCATCACTGAGCTGCTGTCATCTGCTGGTTCTCTATTGAATTACAGCTTCTATAGGACCCCTTCCCCTTTTAGGGAGTGGTCCTCTCCTTTTGTAAAGCACCTAGACCATGACATTGAAGGGCTGTTCCAGCTCTTTGTGAGTCAGACTCACAGCCATACTCAGACAGTCAGTAAAACCCTTAGGTCATGCCTATCCTATAAATTGCTTTTTAATTTTTTTTTGGCCATAACCCTACCTGCTATTTAGATTGAGTGGAGAAAATTCCTTTCAGCTGCTATTATGTTCCTATATACTAGTTTCAGGGCCATGAAAATTCCCCAGTTGCTTCAATTAGCAAGTACAAAGGATTAGATGTGACCTGTAGACTTTTGTCCTGCATTTCTGATAACCGCAAAATTCCTGTTGTCTTTATGTGTACCTTGGATAAACAATGCAGATGGACAATGAGCTGGTCCTGTAATTAAATAGGAGGAGGTCAGCCTGTGCTTTCAATGATTTGCACACTGCTAACTGCTGTTAAGCTTGCCTCTTTAATGCTAGCTAATATTGTCATGGTATTGCTATATGACTGTAAAGCATGAAACATCATGATTTCATAAAAATCTAAATCTCAGATAACCTGAAGGTAATAAGCAGATTCCTAGTGGGCTTGGTAGGCAAATGTCAGCATATTATTAATAATGACTTCTATACGCAAAGTGACATAAAAAAACCAACATTCTTGGGAGTGTTAATGGTTAGAAAAGGAGGCGGGCTAAGCATGAAGCACGAATGAGTGGAAAGGATATCTATCCCAGAAAGCTGCTAAGTCTGAGATACTAAGAGAGCAAGAGGAAGGAAGGAAACAAGCATTTATTAAGTTTCTACTAGGCACTATGTTATTATCTCATTAGATCCTCACTACAGCCCTGGGAGGTAGGAGCTATTATTACACCTATTGTGTAGCTGAGAAAACTGAGACAGACAGAAGGGAAGTGACTTGTCTAGGGTTGCACAGCTAGAAAGTATCTGAGATTGGATATGAACTCAAGTCTTTCTACCTCTAGGCCCAGCACTCTATCCACTGGGCCAAGTCTCCTAGTTTATTGTGTGTGTACATAGACATAGACATAGACATAGACATAGACATAGACATAGACATAGACATAGACATATATATTTATATATTGGATTTATGGGAAAACATAAAAAAGAATTGTATGGGATTTTGGAATCACGGAATTGAAAAGGACCTCAGAGACTACTTCAGGGGTGGGGAACCTGCAGCCTGGAGGCCACATGTGGCCCCACCCCTGGACTACTGGTAAGAAGGTGAAAGGATTGGAATCTATATAGGTTGGGAGAAGACAAATGAAATCAAGGTCCCATCAAAGGTAAAATAGAAGTCAACATTATAATTGGAACTCATTTCAGTAGCCCTTGAAGTTTTACAAAGTACTTTCCTCTCTACAGCCCAAGGAGGTAGGTAGTACAAATTATATGATGACCATTTTGCTTATGAGAGGTTCAATAACTTGCCCCAAAGTTGGAGGCAGGACTAGATACTCGTGAAGACCCCTGTCAGCTCTTCAATCCTATTATACGATGTGCCCAGATTGCATAGTGATATGGGGGCGTCTTTCTCGCTAGAACACACATGGGAATCTCCTGATGCAGTTATTGTCTTCATATCCTGACCTTGAGTTCAAGAAGTTTACATTTGAAATAGACACTGAAAGCACACAAGAACAGAAATACTTTGAAAGGAAGATTTTTGCTATTTTCTTGGTTCCTTTGCATGATTGGGGAATACCCTGCTAGGGGATGCAGTAGACAGAGCACTGAGTCAAGAAGACTCATCTTCCTAAGCTCAGATCTGACCTCAGACACTTACTGACTGTGACCCTGGACAAGACATTTAACTCTGTTTGCCTCAGTTTCCTCATCTATAAAATGACCTGGAAAAGGAAATGGCAAACCACTCCGGTATCTTTGCCAAGAAAAACCCAAAATGGAGTCATGGAGAGTTGGATATGACTGGAACAATTGAACAATAATGAAGAGTTGCATTATTGGGGATTACCTGCAAGGTTTCCATGATCAGACTTCCAAACTGTCTTTCCCAATGATGATCCAATGTTTAAGTAGCTACACTGTGCTGGGTAGGGATACTAAGACAAAACTAAAAGTAATTCCTGTCCTCCAGGAATATTTATTCTATTAGAACATAGGTTACTAAGCTGAGCTTTGTGAACTTATTTGCTTTTTAAAAATAGTTTGATAGCTACACTTCAACATGATTGGCTTCCTTTGTAATCCTACATGTTTCATTTTATGCAAATAAAAACATTATTCTAAGATGATGTCCACAGGCTTCACTAGATCGCCATAGAGGTAAAAACACACACACACACACACACACACACACCACATACACAAAATTAAGAACCCCTGCCCTAGAGGGATATACTTTGTAAACAGATAGGTACATCTATGATATTATGAAAAAGAGAAGAGAACTAACCATTAAGATAATCAGAAACTTTTCCTCATAGGTATCATATAAGCTGAACATTAAAGAAATGTATGGATTTTAAGAGGCAGAGCTTAGGAGGGCATGCACTTTAAGCTTGGAGTATAGCCTCTACAATGACTCCCACAGAGGTGAGAAATGGAGGGCCAAGTTCAGAGAATAGCACATAGGTTAGTTTACTTGACTAGACTGTATAAAAGGGAGTAATGCATAGTACACTTAGAAAGGTAGGCTGGAGTCAAATTGGGAAGGGCTGAAGAGTATGTGTTTTGTTTTACAGGTGATAGGGAGCCACTGATGGTTCTTGAACACAGGGATAAAATGGTTGAACTTGTTCTTTAAAAAAATAACACAATTCAGCCATCTCAGTGAAATAATTTCTGAAACAGTCAAGTGTTTCCAATGAAAGCAATCCAGTATCATATATGTTCTAGATGGAATTCTGCATGCATTCAGCACATAAGAATTTAAGGTTTGACAAGTACATTGCTAATCAGTAATGGTGAGAAGTCAGATGTAGAAAAGTACTTTGAATTAAGAGTGTCTGTGAAAACATTCCCCCCCACCCAATTCCATTCAATGTAGGATAACTTAATGAATTGCACAAAACAGTTGTGGCAACCACCAAAAAAAAAAAGTAATCTTGTAAGCATAATAATGCGAGGCCATCGGGTTCAGGGGTTATCTCTTTTGTAACTCTTTATTTCAGAGGGTTTGTCAATTATGGCTGTGCAGATATAGTCTGGTGGGGTCTTACCCCACATCTCCCATAATGCTCCTTGTGGCAGAATTATACAGTGGCAGCATGAGTCAATTTTAGAAAGAAAAGAAAGCAAATGATGACATCACTCCTTATACTAATCAGCCAGAGTCTTAATAAATACAGGCCAGACAATGCTGTCATCAAAATGTATTTCCTGAGATCCCATGCCATATATATTATGTTCACATGGGGTATGTTTAAGAACTAGATGAGAGTGATGCAAAGAAATTCATTTAGTTTGGTGCTTCTCAGCTTTCTCGTCTCTAAAATGGTTGTGGAAATAATAATATAGGATTTCCAGGAAATATTATGAGAAACTTTTTTTTTTCCAATTCCAGACCTATGATTTAATCAGCACGGGGTACTCTCAGTGGGGAAATTTGTCCTCTAAGTCAGCTTCTCTGTAATTTAGATTTAGCAATTCCTCAATAATTTGGAATCTTAGAATGTTCCTTAGAATTTAAGAGATTTGTCCAGGGTCACACAAAGAGTGTATGAAAGAGGCAGGACTTGAACTCAGGTCTCTCTGACTCCCAGGCTAGCTGGCTAACCACTGTACTATACTGCCTATCATAAGAAACAAAATAATTGGAAATAAAAGACAGATTCAAGCTGTATCTTATTATGTGATTTTTCACACTTGTGAAAAGACAGTTACTGAAATTCTCAATGCTACCAGGTCACATAGCTATCAGGTCAACAATTTCAGGACATGATTCTCCAAACTGGAATTTACCTTTCTTATTTTTTATAGAAACAGATAAATTTGAAGGTCAAAACTGTTATCACATTTTCTTTCAATCCAAAAATAAAGCTAACAACAGGTTTAGAAAAACCTTGGTTTTAAAGAAGATTGAGTGTACTATTGAAATTTTTTTAAAGTCATAGTCATCCCAATGTTTTTCTTTACGAAGTGCATAGATGTTCCAATTATGGTCTCAGATAACTTCCTTACTAAATATACTATTCATTCTCTTAGGATCAAAGAATATTGTCAAATCTATGGAAGAAAGAACATAATTCAATATAGTTTAAACCATTTTTCTGAAAAAGTTTAACCATGGATTTAGGAGAACTAAAGAGCCTAGAAATCACTTTAGTAAACAATAAGTTAAGGTATGAATGCCTTAGTTAACTTAATCCTAGCTTACCACACTCAAAGTGCCCCAACCCAGGGCAGGCATCTATGGGTCAGTATCAGGGGGTTATGAACTAGAAAGAAAAAGAATTTCCTTTATTTCATCATGTTTGGTTTCCTTTGTAATCCTATGTATTTTATTTTCTTCATTTAAGAATATTGTTCTGAAAAGGGTATCCATGATACATAAAGGGTTAGAAAGAGAAGGTAGCACTTGAACTGAGCTTTGAAGGAAGCTCATGGTTCTAAGAAGTGAAGGGGAGGAGGAGTGCATGCCAGGTGTGGGGCACAACCAATGCAAAGGCATGGAGATGGGCAGTGGAGTGTTGTATGTGAGTAATAGCAGGAAGGGCAGTTTGGCTGAACTGAAGGCTGTGTGAAGGAGAGTAATAATGTAGTATAACAACTCTGGAAGGCTAGATCAGAACTACATCATGAGATCCTTTAAAGGACAATCAGAAGAGTCCGTACTTAATTTGAGCAATGGTAGAGTTTATTGAGGAGAGGAATGATATGGTCAACCTTTACTTCAGGAAAATCACTTTGTTGACATGGGCAAAGGCAACAGAAACTGGGTCCTCCAGAGTTGCGCACACAACCTTACCACTTCTCAGTGTCTCATAAATCTGTTTCCTTCCACTAGAATTGTAGGGGAGGGGAGTGGGAGCAGTACTGGCTTCTAAAAGACCTCAAATTGCTGGAAACACCTGCTCTATAATGACTACCAGAATCAAATTTTAGATCCTTTCTTCCCCATCTGTCCAATTCCACAGGTATTTATTGAACATCTGCTATGTGCCCTGTTGTCTTCACCCCATCAATCTTGATTTGCTTGACACCACCAAAGTGTTTATTATTGAATAATTACTTGTAGTAATTAAGAAGTCATTTTGTCAGCATAAATAATTAAACTAAACAATTAATTGAGAGTGTGCTGTTAGAGACCCAGCCATTATTTAAAATGGTAGTCTTTAAAGTGGAAGCCATGGAATGACCCCAAGAAAACTTGACTTGACCCTTAGGGACCTACAGCTTGGCTCAAGGAGTATATAATTAATTGGAAGATGGGAAGATCTGTTGCATCCCAACTTCTCTCTGATAATACTGGGCAATTACCTCATCCCTTTCAACACTCTCCCACTCTACTCCTTCCCACTGCTGGCATTCCATGTGACTTCCCTTAGGTGTAGACCTTTGAAGAAGAGTATGACCTAACTCAGCTCTACCTAGGCAAAATTCTCTTCTTCTTCTTCTTCTTCTTCTTCTTCTTCTTCTTCTTCTTCTTCTTCTTCTTCTCCTCTCTCTTCATTTTGCAGAAAGAATAGCAAAGGATGAGAAGGAATGGATGGATTGTGACTACATTATCTTTCCTCCAAAACTTGTACTACTTCCAAACTCCTATTTCTGTTGAGGGTACCATCATCCTTCCAGTCTTACAGACTCTTCAGTTCCCTCATTATCCTTGATTCTTCATCAACTGAAATTAACTTTCCTCAAAGTTAATGGTAATTAGTTACCAAATCTATCTCCTTTTCTCAGTCTCCATCCTTCTTGATCTTTCTGCAGCATTGGACACTCTTATCTAACCCCTCTTGAATACCTACTCTTCTCTGGGTCTCCATGACATTCTCTCTCTCTTGGTTCTTACCACTCCTCCTCAGGCTCCTTTGTTGGATCATTATCAATATCCTGCCTCCTAAATCTGGGTGCACGTCAATCATTTGTATCATATCAATGCTCTGTATATTCAATCACTTGGTGACTTCATTATTTCTATGCATGAACTCCTAAATCTCTCTATATGGCAGTAGTGTATCTTTTGAACTCCAGCTCCTAATTGTCAACTGTCTGTTGGATATTTTGAACTGGCTTGCCATAGGCATCTCAAAGGACATATCCCAAATAGAATTCATTATGTTTTCACCCAAATCTACCCATTTGCCCAACTTCCTTATATTTGTTGAGGACGCCAACATCATTCCCATTATCCAGGTCTGTAAACTTGATGTTGTCTGTGACTCCTCACTCTCCCTCACCATACATATCTGATCAGTTGCCAGATCTTACCATTTCTACATCCACAATATCTTCTCTCCTCTATTCTACTCGTATAGTCACAATCCTAGTTCAGGTGCTCATCACCTCTTATCTGAACCATTGCAATAGTCTTCCAACTGTTTAGAGATCATTGATCTGAGACACTTAGTTTTATGTAGAATATATGTGTGTATTTAGTTTTATACTAAATATATAAATAGATGAATATATAATTTATTAATATATTAGTATTTATATATACCATAAAATATACAATAGACCAAGCTTTTTACTTAATATATAAACTTAGTTTTAGATATATAATATATTATATATAATAAATAATATATTATAAATATATGATATGATACAATATAATATACTGTAATTATATATAATTATATCTATATCTACATCTATAATCTTAAATCTAGAAGAGACCTTAGCAATCATATATCTACTCTAATGTTATTATTCTACACTATTCTAAACGGATAGCGAGAGAGTTCAAATAGGATCCCATAGCTTGTAAGTGACAGAAACAAGATTCGAATCTAGTTCTCCTGATTCTCTAAAACAGGGGTAGGAAACCTGCAGCTCTGAGGACAGCTGTGGCCTAGGTCAAAGGGCCACACTTGAGGGCCACATGTGGCCCTGAGTCCACAGATTCCCCCTCCCCCATCTAGAATCTCTTGATTCTAGGCTTGGTTTTCATTCCACGACATAGCATAGCATTCTTCGTGGCTTGTTCCACTTGTGAGAAGGATTCTATTGTAGAATATAAGTGTGCTTCCTGCCCTCCCAATAACAATAGCTAGCATTTATATAGGACTTTAAAGTTTGCAAACCTTACAAATATGATCTCATTTGATTCTCACAATAGCCCTGGGAGGTAGATGCTGTGATTATCTCCCTTTGACAAATGAGGAAACCAAGGCATGCTAGGGTCACACAGCTAGTAAATGTCTGAGGCCAAAGTTGAACTCAGGTCTTCCTGACCTCAGGTCTAGCACACATCGTCACTGTATAACAAATAATATCTATTTGTCTTTCTCTGTCTCAACCTGTGACTTCATTGACATGAGGATCTTTTATGAGGAAACTCTCTACCAAAGCAGATTAGTATCTGTTCTGAGATTTGTATTTTCAGAGTGTCCTGGGGCAAGTGCGAGATTAAATGGTTTACCCCGTTAGTATGTTTCAGAGGCAAGATTAACCCAAGCGTCCTTGATTCTGAAGCTAGCTACCTATCCATTATACCATTCTGCCTCGGGATTATTTATTTTTTAAAGTTTGCATTAAGAAAAAAAAACTATCCTCTAAATCAGAGGTGTCAAGCATGCAAACTGCAGCACTCCCCAATGCGTCCCCGACCGTGGAGTTCCTATCCAATTTAGATGTGGGGTGGTGTTAATTTAAAAAGAAGTGTATAAATACATATGGTTTTCTAAGTCAATGTGCAGCCTGTAGGGATACTATGGATGGTTTTGGTCCCTTGGTTTTTATTTGAGTTTGACACTCTTGCTCTAAATCAAGTTGTTGAACGTTGTAATGAGTTACCAAGGGAAGGTATGGTTCTGGCTCTTAAAGCAAGAGTCCATTTTTATCTGTCTGGAATGGTTTAATAGGTCAAAGTGGCAAGTTCCTGCAGCATCTTACTGCCAGGGACCTAGAACTTCTGCCACAGGAAGACTGGAGAAAATAGGGGAGGATTCAGAAGGTGTTGTCCAGGCCAGGGCAACTAGAAGTGACAGTCGCCATACACACTTCTTTGGTCTCTTCTCTGCCCAGTCTTCAGGAAATTTTTAGCAGAGAGTAACACACAATATTTCCCCAGTGGCAGGAACAACACAAGGAATCCCAGTCACTGACACAACATAAAACCCTCTAATTCTCTGATGTGAAGTGGTTTCACTTAATGCTCTGCTCCCTCCCCCCCCACCTCCCTCTCCCTCTTCCTCTCTCTCTCCCTCTTTTCCTCTCTCTCTCTCTCTCTCTCTCTCTCTCTCTCTCCCTTCCCCTCACCCCTCTCTCTCCCTCTTCTTCTCTCTCTCTCCTCTCCCTCTTTTATGTACAACCAGTTCTGTAAGCAACAGAATAATGGGCCAATCTAAAATATCGACCTGAAGGTTCTGATTGTTTCTGCTTTTGTCTGCTGTCTGCAGGCAGCCTCAGAGTGGGAGAGGCCCTGATAGAGTCCCCAGGCCTTGGTGGGCTCTTACCCACATTGGCTACTTCTTGGCCCTTCAGCTCAGCAGCTCTGGCTTCCTTACTGTGGTAACAGAGGGAAGTAGGAGGTGGATTTTTAAGATTCCTGGAAGCTTTTCAGATTAATGATTTTGTATCTTTATACTGCATTTAACAATGACTGCAATTTTCCCATTTCCTTATCTCCCCTTCTCCATATATATATGATTTTGGGTTGTTGTTGTTTTTAAAGAATGCCTGTCTAAGGAGAAAGAAATGAAAACCAGATCTTTGTAGAGGTTAGATAATTGCTGTCTGCTGAATATAATTTCTACTCTACTGCAGGGAAAACTTCAGAAGTGAAATTAACATCTTGTTTAATAGATGACAAGGTGAGATGATGTACTCACTACTATAGGAACCTTCTCAGAGCCAGATCAAAGCACTTATCCCTTTAGTTAATTTTGAAAGCTGGCTGCTAGCTGAGAGCCCTGTATGTCCCTTTTGATAAGAGCTTCCGACAGCAGGCAGAGTTCAGAGGGAACACATTGCTGGAGCAGCCATCACAGGCCAGTAATTTTCAGCTTCATTTGTACAGGAATCATTTCGAGAGTGGGAGGGATAGAGTGTATTTGTTCTTTATTCCAACTGATCACACTTTCTCTTTAAGAAACTTGCGGTGCATTAGGGCTGCATAAATTATAGTGGGAATCTGGGTTTGTTTCATGGGACCCTTGTATGAAAATGACTTCTGTTAATCCTCCCCCTCTGGGAGTCCCAACTGGACTTCTTTGTTCTATGTTCTGCTCATCATAGGCCAATCCATGCTCTGGATAATGCAAGCTCATCTGACTGCTACATTTGTGGCCAATTGTCCTTAGTCACGCACTTCATTTTTATCACAGCTTCAATTGAATCATTGAGGTTGGTGCCGGCTGAAATAGAGAGGAAAAAATTTCATTAGTCTGAGCTATGGCTTGAGATAGTTATCCACAGCCTCTGGGGCCTACAACCATGCAACCCAGTGCAAAGACAAGACTGAAAGCACAAACAAGGCATCTTCTCCTCAGTTGATTCCATATTCTAATGCTAGCTGTGTGTTGAGTCATGGCCAAGGACATGCGATCTGTATGAAAGTTGTCTTGGATTCTGTGTTTTAATTCATTGCTAGACATTATTAAGCACCAGTTTGAGATCCCTGATAGGAGTTGGAGATATGAGTCTGGAACTTAAAAGAGATGTTTGGGGTGGATAAGTATATTTGAGAATCTTCAGCATAAAGATGATAATTGAATCCATGGGAGTGGATGAGATCACCAAGTGAAATAATATAAAGGAGGAAAAAAGAAAGGTCAGAACCCTGGGGGACATCCAGGATTAGTGGGTGTGATTTGGATGAAGATTCAACAAAGGAAGCTAAGAAGTAAAAGTCAGACAGGCAGGTGGCATAGAGTGGCATAGAGACCCAGGGAGAAGAGGATTTCAAAGAGAAGGGAGTGATCAACAAGTGTCATTAACTTCATTAATCAAATTCTGTAGCTAACATCGACAGATGATCGTTAACTTCAGAGATGAAGAGAAGGATGAGGAAGAGGAAAAGTCAGTAGATTTGGCAATTAAGAGATCTTTGGTAACTTTGGAGAAAGTGGTTTTAGTTAAATTATGAAATGAGAAGCTAGACTTTTGTTTAAAAAAGAGAATAAGAGACAAGAAATGGAAGCATCAATTCTAGAGATTCTTCTCAAAAAATCTAGATACAAGCAAGAGGAAAGAAATGGAATGATAGCCACTGGAGATTGACAAATCAAGTGAGACTTGAGGATGAGGAAGAAATGTTTGTTTGTAGGTAGTAGGAAAGCATGTAGTAAATAAGGAGAGATTGAAGATAAATGATAGGATGGGGAAAATGGAGGGGCAATCTGCTAGAAAAGATGGGATGGAATAGGGTCTCTTGTTCATATAGAGGGGTTTGCCTTAGTAAGGAGAAGAGCCTCCTCTTCATGTGAGACAAAGGTGAAGGAGGAGGTAATGGCAGTAGTAGTTGTTTGGGTTATGTGAGATGAGGAAGAGGAGAGAAGAGGGAGCTCTCAACAAATGGCCTCAATTTGTCAGTAAAATATGGGCGAGGTTCTCAGGTGAAAAGATGGGGAAAAGGTACCTAGAGAGGGTCTGAGTGGTAAAAAGGTCTAGAAGAGCCCTTGTTGTGAATGGGATAGTTCAGTTAGTTAGGGTTGTTTCCAGTCATTTAGTTATTCTGCTTTTGGGGGGGTTTGGGGGAGTGGAGGAGAAAAGAGAGAGAGGGTAACCTCAAACAGTTCTGACTAAGTCCAGCAAACAGCCTAGATAATTTATCGATCTTTGGTGTCCACTCATTTTGAAGTTTTCCATGAAGAACAAATAGTTTTATGAGAGGAGCAAAATGAAATGATCAAAAAGCATGAGTCTACATATCGCTTGTTGAAGAAAAATTCTCTATTCTGTATTTTTGTCCCAAATTTCAAGATGAATTTTCTTAATTAAGATTTGAGCGTGGTAACTTAGACAGATTGAGAAATCCAAAGTGACAAAGATACATCTTGCATGCAAAAATTTCCCTGATCCAAATCATTACCACTCACAGTTAGTAATATTCCCCAATCAAAGGGCGACATTCTACAAGAAGATAAAACTTTAGCTTCAAAGTTCAGGTAGATATTGTGATTCATCAGACAGAACATTGGTAGCTTAACTTTAGGCACATCCTAGAGAATCATCTTCCTAAAATTACTGAAGACCTCTTTAACGATTTCCTTTAAAGATTCTCCTTTTTACATAGTCAAAGGTAAGCTCAGGAGATATGTGTCTTAATTAAATTGATCAAAAGGGTTCTTAGTCTGATCATTAACTTGATCAATTGTGGGGAAGATTCTTTCTTGAGCTGATTATGTTTCTCCCTTTAAAAACCGATAAGGCTTTTGAGAGGAAAAGTTTCAGTAAACAAAATTTCAGTACAGGATAGACAGATATAGATATAGATAGATACAGATACATATCTGCACAAATACATTTACATACATGTATGCATGTATAATACACATGGGTATGTATACATATGTATATGTGTATGCACAAAACAAGTACAAGGTTAGCTCTGTTGGAGGTAGGAAAAGAACTAGTAGCTGGTGCAGGTCGAGTCAGGAAGAACTTCATGTAGATGGTGGTGCTTGAACTGAACCCTGCAGGAAACAAGGGGTTCTAAAAGGAGGGAATATGTTCAAGGTATGGGGGTGGGGTGGGGAGACAGTGCCAAGACATAGGGATAAGAGATGGAGTGTGAAGAACCTCAAAAAACCCAGTTTGTCTGGAACCAAAAGTGAAATAGGGAAAAATAATGTACTCTGAAACAGGAAAGGGAGTTTTGGAGCCAGGTTTTAAAGGACTTTAAATGCCAAGCAGAGTTTTTGTATTTGACTCCAGAGGCAACTGGTCGGTGTTCAGCTTTATATTTCAAAATGTTTCGCATTGTACGAGAAAGACAATATACATTCCCCAGTAGCACATCTGTTAAAACTTTATAATCTGACTCTAGCCTCCCTTTCTAGACACTGAAGTCACTTCTCTTTACCCACTCTATGGCCCAGACGAGCTAATCTATTGAGAGGGAAGGGAGAAGGAAAGGAGCATTTATTAAGGACCCACTGTGCTCCCAGCATTGTGCAAGGACTCTAAGTTCATTTTTGTCTTTGTATGTCCAGTGCCTAGCACAACGCTTAGCAGTTAGGTTGTGCTGTGAAGAGAGTGCTGGACATGGAGCAAGGAAGTTGTTATTTGGTCCTTTCAGTCATGTTTAGCTCTTTGTGGGTTTTCTTGGTAAAGATACTAGAGTGCTTTGCCATTTCCTTCTCTAGCTTGTTTTACAGATGAGGAAACTGAGGCAAACAGGGTTAAGTGACTTTCCTAGGGTCATACAGCTAGTAAGTGTCTGAGGTTGGATTTGAACTCAGGAAGCTGAGTCTTCCTGACTCCAGGCCTGGCCTTCTATCCACTTCACCACTTAGCTGCTTCTGGAATAGGGAAGTCCTGAATTCAAATCTAGTCATAGGCACTTACTACCTGTGTGACCCTAGGCAAGTCACATAACTTCTGTTTGCCTCATTTCTAAAATGGGGCAACAATAGTAAACTATTTCCCAGGGTTGTTATGGGGATCAAGCAAGATAATATTTGTAATATAAATGCTAGCTACTATTACTTTTTCCATTGGCACTGTCATTAGTACCAGGGAACTCTTAGCCAGCACTCAGTCACCAGATGGGAATGGCCAAGACCTTAATTTAGAAAGGCCAAGGTCACCCACTGCATTCTGGGACATCTCCAGTAGTCTTGACCTCTGTCTTGTCGTTGGACTTCTATGACTGAAGGAAAGAGTGAGGTTGATGATTATACCACTCATATCCAATTAATGGCAAGTAAAGAAATAATCCTCCTGATGTCATTGGTCTTCTTCCAGAATGAAGGATGAACTTTAAGTATTAGTATAAATAAATACTAGTTGACTGATTGATTGAATGATTGGTTCCCTTACTTGGGGACTTTATAAAGCCTCTCAGGGTAGGAAAGATAATTGGCATTTGGGTACAATAAACTTTTATAATTGTTTCTGTTCTTGACCAACCCATATTAATAAATCATGTTTGGCTCAGTTTACCCTTCCTTGTGGTCTTACACCACTTTATTAGACAGCTTATCCACTTGGAGGAAGCTCCCTACAAACTTTTTTAGTGTAGTTGATTTATGTAGATAAGTGATCATGAACTTTTATACACTTCAGTTCACAACAAGGAATTCTTTGTAACTGAGTCCAGGCTCCTTCTACTGAAACCAGATTAAGATGCTTAGCACTGCTAATTCAGCCCTGCCTGGGGTGACTGGCCTGGTCCTCTTGTTTTGGTGCCAATTCAAGGCACACGCACTTACAAAGTTGCCCAGTAAAGTAGGAGCCATATTTTAGGAGATGAACATCTCCATTTTCATAAAGTAATCTCAGCCGTTCATCCACTGCACCACCTAGCTGCTAAGCATTGTCCTAGGCACCAGAAATACAAAACCAAAAATGAAGTAATAGTCCCTGCACAGTCCTTGGCACATAGTGGAGGTACTTAATAAATGCTTGCTTCCTTCTCCCTTCCTCCTAGATAGACTGGTTTGTCCAGACCATAGAGTGGGTGAAGGAAGGGTAGTAACTTTTTCAGTCTCAACCTCCAGCCCATCTTTAATTATGACTTGGAATGTCTTATTTTAGTTCCCCTTGATCAAAGTAAAGAAGACGAAAACTATCTTTTTGGTCCAGCTTTGACATGGCTCCTTTTTATTTATCTCAGTATATGTTTCAATCTTTCAGACTAGAGGAGTCCTGGGAAAGCCACATCTTCAGTGTTCATAGTGTGGGTGACTAAAAGGAAATATCTTGGGAGCTTAAAAAAAGAAAAATACATCATTGCTGTTAATGTTAATATGGCAATAGCTCATTGATCTAGCAGTGTTGGGGAGAAAGTGTTCTGAGTTAAGTTTTTCAAGTGACAGAAACTTAATCCTTTAAATGTTTAACCATTCTGTTTAAATGGATTTTTTTGAGCTCCATTCTGAAATAGAAACCCTTAATTTGGGGTCCTTGAACTTGTATATTGAAAATATTTTATTAATTACATTTCAATTTAATTGGTTTCCTTTGTAACCCTTTGTATTTTATGTAGTTACAAACATTCTGAGGAATCCTTAGGCTTCCATAGACTACCAGAGGGGTCCATGACATCTTTGGCTTCTCTCTCTCTCTCTCTCTCTCTCTCTCTCTCGTTTATTGTCAAAGACTGTCATCTCTGCCTTTGGAACTTCTTTCCCTTCTTTCCTATGTCATCTCTGCCTCCTGGGTACAGGCCCCTATCACCTCATACTTGTACTGTTGTATAACCTTCTGGTTAGCTTCCCAGAAGGAAAATTCCAGGCTCTCCAATGCATCCTCCATGCAGCTGCTAGTGATCTCCCTAAAGTACAGGTTTAACTGTGTCACCCCCGATCCTACTCAGTAAATTCCAATGGCTCCCTGTTGCCAACAAGATTAAATATGAAATTCTTTTTGTTTTTTTAAAGTTCTTCACAACCTGGCCCCTTTCTTTCCAGGTGTTTTCCACCCTACTTCCCTCCAGATTCTCTATGATTCTAATGACATTGGCCTTCTTACTATTCCTGGAACAAGACACTCCATCCCTTTGCCTTTTCATCGACTGTCTCCCATGGCTGGATCCATCTTCACCTCTGCCTCCTTGGTTCCCTGTTAATCCCACCTTGTACAAGTGCCCTTTCCAGCCTCCACATTTGCCACCTCCCAATGCCTTCATTCTGAGACTGCTTCCCATTTATACCTCCTATATCTTGTATGTACTTAGTTAACATGTCGCCTCCTCCATTAGAGTCTTAGCTTCTGGAGCACAGGGACTACTTCTGCCTTTCTTGGAATCCTCTGCTTTTGGCACACTTCCTGGCACATTGGTGAATGCTTCTTGACTTGACCTAACTTGATATGACATGAACAAAATGTTACGCAGCCCTATTTGAAAAAGTACATTTACCTTAGTAAGCAAAAGCTGAGGAATATAATCCAAACTTTTTCTTAACAACTGAGGGTCATTCTTATGAACATCCTTTACTGTACTGTACATTGATCCCCACAGAGGTCCTGAGATTCATATGCTTAACTTTCTCTTTTGCTGAATGCTATGGTTTTTGGGGGTCAGGCTGTATAGGTTTCACCTATAACCTTCCTCAACAGGCTTCGGGTATCCCAGCTTACTCCGGGAGAAACAGCTGCACAGAAAACTCAGGGCACAGAACTTGCTTCTAGCTACATTCTCTAAGCCTGGCGTGGCTGGAACTCCCTCTGCCTCCAGGTAGCCTGTATTTAAGTCCTTTCTCCAGGGCCCCTTAGGGCCCCTCCCCTGGCCATGCCCTCTCCACAGCGAGCCAATGTGCATCACCCTGAAGGTGGAGAGATAATCCTACTTATTGTAAACAGGTGCAGCCTTCGCATTCTGCCCCCAGGTGATCACGTGCACTCCTGTTAGCTGAGGATCGGTTCAACCCATTACCAACAAGAGACCCAACAGCTGAATGCTTGCAGACAGCTTGTGCTGTTATTTATTAGTGACATTTTATATATCCTTTGCTTTGCTCACAAATACACTGTGGGGAGGCATCAAAATAGTTTTTAGAGGTAGCTAGGTGGCACAGAAGATAGAGCAGTGGGTTCAAGAAGACCTAAGTTCAAATCTGAATTCAGGTGCTTACTGTGTGACTTAACCTCTGAGTGACTCAGTTTCCTCAACTGTAAAGTGGGGATAATAAAAGCACCTTCCTCTCAAGATTGTTGTAAAGATTAAATAATATTTGTAAAGTGCTTAAGCATTCCTCCTCCTCCTTCTCCTCCTTCTTCCCCATTTTCCTTCTACCCTCCTCCTCCTTCTCCTTCTTCTCTTTCTCCTCCTCCTCCTTCTTCTTCTCATTCTTCTCCTTCTCCTTGTCCTCCTCCTCCTTCTCGTTGTCCTCCTCCTCCTCATTGTCCTCCTCCTCCTTTTCCTTCTTTCTCTTCTTCATTATTATTATTATCATCATCATCATCATCATCATTGTTATAATAGAAAGAAAACCTCTGAAATCAGATGCTTTGGATACATATCTCACCTTTGATGCTTATTAAACTTAATGACCATAGGCACTTATCAATCCTCATGTTCCTCTTATGTAAAATAAGGTGGGTTGGACTAGAAAACCTTTGAGGTCTCTTCTAGTTTTAAATAATGATCCTCTCTTGACCCCTACATTAAACATCATTATTATGATGTCTCTTCTGGTTTCATCCTCTTAAAATATCTTTGCTCCTCAGTGATGAGTCTTGTCCTCTCCAGATATCTACACAAATGACTCCCAAATATATGTATCTCTTCCCTGAAGTTCAGTACTATGAAACCAGCTACTTATTGAACGTGTTCCTTGAATATCCTGTCAGAATTTTGACTTGTCCAAAGTGGACTTCATTCATTTCTCCTCCAGAACCCTCACCTCTTTTTGTTGGGGATACTACTATCCTTTCAGTCAACTACGTTTTGGTATCCCTGGAATCTTCCTTCTTTCTGTGCCTCAACTACCATTTCTAGTCAGTTTCTCAACTTATTGTTTCCACTTCCATTACTGTTCACATATCTTTCCCTTTCTCTCTACTCCTGTTGCCACCAACCGGGTTCAGATTCTCATTACCTCGTGCCCCCAGTGAAGCAGTAGCCTCCAAACTGGCCTTTCTATCTTGAGAGGTATGTAGTGGCTATTCAATGTTTGTAGCCTATGGGGATGTATTATTCATTTGTCCTGCAGATGCTTTCAGTGAGCCTATAGCCCAAAATGGGGATTCAATTACAAAGTTACAGTTGTTTTATCCCCCTGTGTGTCTGTAGATCATAAACTATAAAAGATTAATAGCAGAATAGTCACTTGCTGAACTTAATAGGAAAAGATGAGATGGATGAGATGGAAATAATAATAGGAGAGAGAAAGAGGAGGAGATTTTTTTGTTTATTTTGCAATTCACAGGTGTTGTTTACAGGTTCAGGCATGATTAGAGTTGTAGAATTTCTAAAAATTCATTTGAAAATAGTCCATAAGACTAAGATTTTTAGAGCTAAAAAAGGAATTTAAAGATAGTGGGATCACAAGAGCATAGATCTAGAGAGGATTTCAGAGCTCATTTTCTCCAAACCCTGAATTTTACAGGTGAGAAAATTGAAAATTGAGACCTAGAGAGGTTAAATAATTTCCTAAGGCAGCTCTTCTCCTTTTTCTCCTTTTTCCTCTTCTCCTTTTTCTCTTCCTCCTCTCTCCAATACCTTTCTTCTTCTTCTTCTTCTTCTTCTTCTTCTTCTTCTTCTTCTTCTTCTTCTCTTCCTCCTCCTCCTCCTCCCCTTCCTTCTCCTCTTTTTCCTCCCCCTCTTCCTCCTCCTCTTTCTCCTTTTCTTCTTCTTCTCCTCCTCCTCCTCCTCCTCTGCTTCCTCCTTTTTCTCCTTCTCCATCCTATTATTATTATTATCGCTGTCTCATCAAGTCTTCCAACTTCAAATCCACCATTGTTTCTCCTACAACACTCCACTTCGTCGACTAGGTAGAAAGATTATAGTATAGCTCTAGCAATAACGATAACAATAATTCACATTTATATAGTAATTTAAGGATTACAAAACACTCCATTCACCTCAGTCCTGTGAGGTAGATAGTGTAGCTATTATCTCCATTTTACAAATAAGGAAACAGAGGCTCAGTGGCTGGTGTGATTTACCCAAGGTCACATATAACCAGAATTCCAACTCAAGTTTACTGAGTTCAAATTTCGTATGTTACTATACAACACTTTGCTTGAATAACTTTTTTTTCAGTGATGCTGTGTGCCTATATCAGGCAGATGGTGTGTGTGTGTGTGTGTGTGTGTGTGTTTTCCTCAAAAGGATAGCAATATTAATAATAAAGCCTCCCACCATTTTGTCTGTGAATAAAACCAACCTGTCCACAATGCAAAGCAAGATCTGCCTGCCTACTTATCTTTCAACTGAGCAGCCAAAAGGCATTCTCTGTTTTTCCATTTTTGCTTTGAGTAAACAACCCTTGGGCTGAATGCCGAAATGTTATGGTTTAACTTATAAGGTACTAGAAATCTTCCCTTCCCCAGATTATTGTTTGCCTTTTTTTTTGTTCCCTACATGTTCTATTCTGAAAAACATTTGTTTTTAGGAAGGAAAACATTGACTATGAAAAGTGTGTAGTGGGTTGCATGGACCCAAGAAAAATCTTTGAAATTTTCCTTAAATAGATTTTTGTCCTTTTCTAAATCAGGGAGATCGTGATTTCTAATTATGATAATATGATAATGTATTAAAATTATAAACCAAAATATGGTCCTTTACTCTAAGCCTGTCTTAAAGATAAGTTTTCATTTGAGAGGCCTTATACTATCTCACCAACTAGAAGAATTGGCTCAGGTTACTCCATATGTATTAGTAATAGTAGTAGAAGCAGCAACAGCAGCATTAGTAGTAGTAGTAGTAGTAGTAGTAGTAGTAGTAGT
>CM053594.1:110242899-110255531 GCA_028646575.1 Pseudocheirus occidentalis
CTGTACAAATTTTTCCTGGTTCTGCTCTTCTCACTCAGCATCAATTCGTATAAGCCTCTCCAGGTAATTATGAAGTCCATCTCCTTCCCATTTCTTATAGCACAATAATATTCCATCACATTCATATACCATAACTTGTTCAGCCATTCCCCAATTGATGGGCATCCCTTAAATTTCCAGTTTTTTGCCACCACAAAGAGAGCTGCAATAAATATTTTTGTGCATATGGGAGATGGTTCCTACTCTTAAGGAATGTACATGCTAATAGGAAAGGACAGACCCTAAGGAAGAGTTGGAAAGCTGAGGGTGGAGAAGCGAAAGGAGTCAGATAACCAATGGGAAGGTGGAGCAAAATAGAGTGATGGTGGGATGGGCTGATACAGTAGTGGAAAAGACCAGAAGGTGAGGTAAAAGTGGAGAATGAGCAGTGTGTCTGGATCTTCTCATTATGTGGTGGTTCTAGGCAGGAATTAATCAGTTTACTGAGTTGGTCTCAGGTTGGAGCCCTCCTTGTGGGGCCAAAAAACTGTTGCAGAGAGTGGAACAGACAGAAGGTTGAGCTAGAAGTGGAGAGTGGGATAACAAAGTGGGACACAAGGACTGGAGAGATACTGAATTAATGGGTTTAGGAGACAGCGGTATAAATGAAAGGATAAGAAATTATGACCATTATTTTAATTATTTAAAGTAATTAAAACAGTGCTGATCTGGCTTCTGGAAAGTGCAGATTAACTGTCTTATGGATCAGCTTACCATTTCAGTGACCTTCCAGAGCTAAACTTCTTTCCTTGGCTTCTGTGCCTCTGTATATGTTGATTCCCTCTGTTAGAATGTGGGCTTTTGGGGGATAGTGCTCCATTCTTTTATTTATATTACAAGTGTTTAACTATGGTGACTGGCACCTATTATTGTAATTAATAAATGCTCATGTATTCATTAAAAATAGAAATTATAATTGTAAAGGTGAATTTCAGTCTGAGATGGTGGTAAATCTAAGGCATGAACATCCCTATGGTTGACTATGGTTAAAGGAAGATGTAGATCATGGGAGTTGAAGATAATGTTGAACTAGGAGGAGAAACTGTTTAAGGGAACAACATGTACATTGAAATTCTCAAGTATAAGAACAGAAGTAAAGGTGGGGAGGAAGATGGCAAGCCAAGTGTTGACCTTCTTGAGAAAAAAGGATGAATGACCAAGGGGCTGATAGATAGTGACAACCAGGATCTACATGGATAGAGAGGTGAAAAGGGAAAGCATTCCAGTAATGTAGGACACCTGGTACAAAGGAATGAAAATGGGAGATGGGGTATTATGTATGAAGAACAGGGAGAAGGCTCTTTTAGCTAGACCATAGAAAGTAGGAAGAAGAACAACATATCAATTAGCCTGTAAAACTAGATTAAGGCCAATCTGGGGCTGTAAAGGCCAAATGAGTTTTACCCTAGAAGCATTAGAGAGTTGCTGGAGTTTACTGAGCGGGGAATGATATGGTCAGACCTGTACTTAGGGGAAATTACTGACAGCTGAGTAGAAGATGGGTTGAAGAAAGTAGCGACCCAAGGCAAGGAGACTGATTAGGACACTGGAGTAAGGGTTATGATTAGAGCTTGACCTAGTTTGGTGAACGTCCATTAGAAGCATATGTTAAAGATGGTGTGAAGTGAGAAACATCAAGATTTGGCCATTGATCTGATATGTGAGGTGAAGTTCCAGGATTAGAGATCTGAAGATTATGCCCAAGCTGTGTACCTAGGAGACTGAAAGGATGGCAGTGTCCTCAGCAGAAACAAAGCTCCAAAGAAGAATGAGTTTGAAAGGAAAGATAATGTTGTCTTTTCATATTTTGAGTATGAGACATCTGTGGAACAACTGGCTTGAAATATCTAGGAGTCAGCCTTTCTTGGAATACCTTCAGTGAACCCACTACTTTCTTCCACTTTTGGAAGGAAGGATAAGAAAGATTGTCTTTTCATAGAGCTTAAAGCTTTCTCCTTGCAATTTCCAGGGATTTCTTCAAGCCTAGTGTGCTATTGACTGTGCCACCTAGCTGCCCAACCAGGGAAGAGTATGTGCAACTGTAATCTCACTCATCCTGAGCACTGTTGACCATCCCCTGTTGTTACATGTTATCTCCTTACTTGATTTCAGGGACACAGAACTTTCCTGGTTTCCCAAAATTGTGAAGGGAAGAAGGGAATTTCATTCACTGAAAATTTTAAGAGGGAAAAAAATCTTGACTATCTGATCATCTGTGCTTGGTCATTTAGGTGTTGTTCTGCCAAAAGGCACAAGTTGACTTGAGAGAGGGAATCTGAGAATTGAACCAATAGAAAAAAGAAAGACTATTATTTTCATCATCTCTAAATTCTATTCATAGCAGCTATTTTTTTCTCTCTACTAATACTACTTTCCATGAAAAATTGAAGCTGTGCAAAAGGTAGATCAATTGATCAAATCTCTTTGAAAATCCCATGCCTTCCTTTAACCTGGGATTTTCACCAGGTTGACTTATTTCACATCTTTCAGGTTAAGAGGCTACTCCTGTGAATTAAATTCTGCACCTAGATTGTCAGGAATTTTAATATATTATTTAGTTTTTTGAAATCTGTGAGATCATAAGATCACAAAAATGCTATAATAGAAATTTGCTCAAAAATTAAAGTTATATGTGTGTGAGGGACTATGTGCATTTTATCTAGGGAACACATTTAGGTCCTTTTTCATAGACCTAAACTAAATCATGGATGGTAGTGATTGCTAATTGTCTTGGTAAAGAGAGTTTGTCTAGTCAATATAACTTAAAAAATTTTTGTCCCCAAGAAATTAAATTGCTCTGTATTACATACTTCGTTGTTTGAGAAACATTATTCTATGGTGTCACATGTATGGGTTCTTGCCTCACCAAATAGATTGTTAGCAAGCCAAAAGGCATGGCTTATATCTTATACTTTTTTTTCTTTTAACCATCCTTCTCCCCTCCATTATCTACTATAGCAATCTACATGTAATAGAAACTTAGTAAATTCTTGACTGACCAGTATCTGTGCAGGCTGAATGAATTGTATAACTTGGTGTAATGGTAATGGGAATTTGAAGATCTTCCCTGCCCCTTAATAAACCTAAGGGAATTTGAAGACCTTCCCTGCTTTGAAAATATATTCTTCCCCCTAATAGGCTGAATGTAATCACATGGAATCTGTGATTGTGAGAGGAGTTTGTGGAAGGTTGGAACAGAGCCCACAAGAAGCTGGGAATCAGAGCCAGCTAGACAGTTTGGAGGAGAGCAGGCTTCTGAGGGAAACAGACTTGTGAGTAAACATTGGTGTTCGTCACCTGCTGTGACAGCTAGGCTTGTGTTGGTGTGTGGGAAGGCTAAAGGATGCTGTGGCTCTCTGTGCTGTTATAGCTTTTAACTTTGCTACTATGATAGAATTGGCTTACTAGTGTTGGGATTTGGTTTTCTAGTGTCTGAATAAATGTTTTGCTTCTCTCTTCAATATTGAGAGTCTGTTATATTTTGTGATTGAGCACCATGCAGTTATATTTATATTGATTGTGAGTGCTGTAAATATTTCATTGGTGCTACACTTGAGTCAGATTTCCCAGGGCACTGGGAAATCCTGGAAGCCCTTTTTAGGTAGTTAGGTGGTTGCCCAATGGGGAAACTAGTGAAAAATAAAAATATATTTTTAGTTGAAGAACAAAAGTCCAAATTCTGGCTCTGCTGCTTACAAGCTGTGAAAAGTTGGATAAGTCACTTTTCCTCACAATGTTTCTGGTCTATGGTTCCCTCCGCTATAAATTTGAATGGGCTGGCATAGAAGAGCTTTGAGGTCCCTTCAAGTTTTATACATTGTGATATGACATTTTTAGAGAAAAAATATGCATGTGATGGCTAAAGTCTTAATCATAGCTAATATAAAAATTACTAGCCTTACCTGCTAACTGTCCAATGTTTCTGGTAAATCGGCATTAACATGTCTAGTACCTTAGTGTCAATTTCAAACATGTGTCAGATGACACCTCATGACTAATTTTTGGAGTACAGTTGCCTGCTTTGGTTCTTGCCTGGTAGTTTTGGCTAAAGTTGAGATTGGCTGGTTAATATCAGACGTTCATTTGAAAAAATACACATCTATGGACGCCTGACAAACTAGCTGCAGTTTATTTTTATTAGAGCCGCTTATAATGTGCTTTGAAACTGTGTTGTCTATCTGTAACCATACTTAATATGGTCACAGACTCAGAAAGAATCCTAAGAGATACTTCTCTAGTGGGAATTTTTCTAAGAAGTCTATCCCCAGGAATGTAAAAAGGCTTTCTCTATTATGCCAGTTTGAGGGCTGGCAGGTTAATTTCAGACCATGCAGGTGGAGAATGAGTCACTGCTATATGCAGATGGCCAATTGTGAATAATTTCCCCTGTGGTGTCTAAAATATACTTATCCACCGTCCAAGGAATGTGGAGGTCAGAAACCCTTGATATTTATATTGGAAGCCTCACTGTTTGTATGAGGAAATATCCTTATTAATCACTAGCCTGTCCAGTATTTAGCAGGCCAGCAAAATCAGGTGGTGGCCTGAAATAATACACCTATTCTGTGCCTTGGGTTTCATGTTTAGTGACAACCTTAGAAGCCGAGCTCTTTGAGACAACTTCGGGCATTACTTTGGGGAAGGAGGGAGTGGAATAAGTCTCTGTTTGGAAAAATGATGTTTAACTGAATAAAAAGCAGCAGATGGGATCTCCTTGGATGATGGTTGACAAGTTTCAAAGGCAGCATGGCACAAAAAGACCACTGGCTCTGAAGTCAGAGACCTGGGTTCCAATCCGGTTTCTGTACCTTGCTACCTGTGTTACTCTAGGAATGTCATTTAACTTGCCTTGCCCTCAGTTTACTCAACTGTAAAAAGAAGTCATTGGACTAAATAGCCTCTAGAAACCCTTCTGGCTGTAAATTGGGAAAGTGGTATGATATAGAAGAGAAGCCCTAGCTCTGGAATCAGGGGGCCTGAGGGCAAACCTTGTCTCCTGCTCCTCACTGCGGATGTGACTTCAGAAAAGCTGCTTACCTCCCCCCCCCCACATCACACACTTCATCTGTAAATCTGTAGAGGGCTTGGATTAAATGACAGCTGAGGCTCCTTTGGGATCTTCATTTGTGATCACTGGCTGTCCTTCATGCCTAGAATGCTTTCCCTTCTCATCTCTGCTTCCTTGTCTTCTTGCATGTCCCAACTAAAATCCCACCTTCTACCACAAGCTTTTCCTGATCCCCCTTAATGCTCATGCCTTTCCTTTGTTAATTGTCTCCAGTTTATTCTGCATGTAGCGTGTTTGTGTGTAACGATTTGCATGTTGTCTCTCCCATTAGACTCTGAGTTCTTTGAGAACAGGGACTATCTTTTCCCTTTACATGGCACAGTGACCAGCACGTAGTAGACGTTTAATTAATGTTTATTAAGTGACTGGTAAGAAGAGTTTCAGGGCATAATAACTCAGAGAGACTTATACAAACTAATGCTGAGTGAGAAGAGCAGAACCAGGAGAAATTTGTATACAATTACAGATGCATCGTATGTGTGATGACCATCTTTGATAGACTGGACTCTTCTCAGCAATGCAGGGTTACAAGACAACCCCCAAAAAGAGATGTCCACATCCACGGAAAGAACTACAGAGTCTGAATGCAGATTGAAGCAAACTACCTGCTCTCATTCGCTTTCTTGTTTGGTTTTGTTTCCTCTTCCCCATTGTTCATTCCGTTGGTTATATTCCAACCTGACTGCTGTTTAATGTGAAGGTATTTGCAGATCCTATATTTGATTGCATGCCATCATGGGGCAGGAGGGAGGGGTTAGAGGAGAGGGAAGAGGAGAAAATTTGAAACTCAGGAGACTGTGGAACTGAATCTTATGAACTAAAAGTAAACAAATAAGTTAATTTTTTAAAAAAGATTCAGGGCAGCAGAGTGGTGCAGTAGATAGAATGCCTTGCCTAGAATCTGGAAGATTCCTCTTCTTGAGTTCAAATATGGTCTCAGACACTTACTAGCTGTGTGACCCTGGGCAAGTCCCTTAACCTTGTTTGCCTCAGTTTCTCCATCTGTAAAATGAGCTGGAGAAGGAAATGGCAAACCACTTCAGTATCTTTGCCAATAAAACCTTAAATGGAGTCATAAAGAATTGGGAATAGCTGCAAAATGACTTGAATAACAACAACAAAAAGAGTTTCAAGAGGGGTAAATGCAGAGTAATACATATAGGTGAAAATAGTCCAAGCAATAGCTATAGGATAGTTCTGAGAAGCAGGTGAAAAGGACTCATGGAAGAGTCCTGTGGATGCTACAGACTCTTTCCTAAAGATAGTAGCCCAAATTACTGCTGTAGACAGTGCATGCCATGCAGCATCAGGAAGAGTATCAGAAATAAAATAAGAGGCAATGTACCATAACAAATAGCTTGCCTCAAAGTCAGGATGAGCAGGATTCAAGTCTTGTCTTTGACATATCCTGTCTGCATTAGTCAGTTAAGTATTTATTAAGTGCTTACTGCGTACCAGGCACATTGCTAAGTGCTAGGGATCCAAAGAAAGGAAAAAGACAGTCCCTGCTCTCAAGGAGCTCAGTCTAATAGAGGAGACAGTATGAAAAAATACAAAACAAAACTATGGCCAAACTATGAACACACACCTGCACACAGAAGATAAATTGAACGTAATCAATAGTTAGCACTAAATGGGACCCTGGATAAATCATTTATCCTCTCAGTAATCTGGGAAAATCTCTAATACAGTGTACATTACCAAGAAGGTGCCAGTCTGAATTTGTGGAAATCCCTCACACAGCAATTTCCTACAGTAATGAAGGCATGGATCTAGTCCCAACCTCTAGCCATGTAACAGATCATGACGTGCCCCAAATGGAGTACCAGTGGCAGTTCTTTCTATGACTCCTTGGAAAAGAAATAAGAAACAGGAAAGATCTAAAGAAAGGCCAATAAAATAATCCAAGATATAAGGATCTATCTTCTTAAAATGGATTTAAAATAGTAGGATTCCAGCCTGGGAGAATAAAATGCTAAAAAAGGGAAAAATCAAAGTCAATAACTTTTTCACCAAATTCTTAAGTCCTAGATCAAGGTGCACCCATTGATATTCGAGAACTCAGATGGTATAAAATAAAAAGGGAATTCTACTTACAGAAATCAGCCAACTAACAAACATTTGTTTCATCCCTACTGTGTGCCAGCTATGATTATAGGCAACACCATAGGGATGTAAAGACAAAAATGAACAAATTCTACTTTCAAGTAAATGAAATTCTGCTGGAGAAATAATATATGCAATGAATTGATCAGAATTCTTATAGCTTTCAAAATGATTGTCTTATAGTGTTGTGGCTACCGAGTAAGTGGTTCACCTGGTTTTATTCATTTCATTCTTCATGATGAAAGCGGTTTATCTACAAGGCAATAGATTCAGGGTATAAAATGAGACCTTTTTTGAATGGGGTCAATGATGAAATTTGTTTTGCTTGACTCTACATATTTGTTACAAGTAATTTGTTGTCTTCTCTCCCTGCCCCCCACCCCAATGGAGTAGAGCATAGGAGAAAGAGAAAGTTGTTTCTGTTAATGAAAAAATACAATTTAATTTTAAAAAGAAATAATATGTACACATATAAGTGTTTATAAAACAGTGAAGTTTAGAAAAGGTGATGAAAGAATGAGACATTAAGAGCTGATGAGGCCAGAAAAGGCAATACCACCCTACGTAGCATTGTAGATGGTGACCCTTGAACTGAACTTTGGAAGATCCTAGGACTTTTAAGGCAGAAAGGAGCAGCATTTGAGGCACAGAAGACACCATAAATGCACAGAGATGGAAGAAAAAAAGTTGCACTATATATAAGAAATGGCAAGAAGGACAGATATGAGAGACGATAGGGTATGTGAAGAAGAAAAATGTGTAACCCATTCCATCAAGAGGTGTTTTAGGGTAAAACATAAATAGGTTTAAAAAGGATTTAGAAAAATGAACAAATGACTTATCAAGAGATACTACTGAGGGAACATGTGGTATTTCTGTACTTTAAGGACAAAATCTGAGAGAGTACCTATGCCTTTCTATTATATATCCCTTAGCCATTTTATGAAAGACAGACCATTGGACAGGAATGGAATCTTTACTTGACTCAGTGTGGTCATTCTTAATTTATATTACAAAAGCAGCAAAGTAATATATGCCTCCCCCCTTCTGCCTCTGTCATTGGAAGCTTAACATTCATACACAGTAATGTAACAATGCAATCCAAAACTGCTATATTTACATCCTTATCAAAAGACAAGATTCTAAGATTACCACCATGTGGCTAGGGATCTCAAACCAGATCCTTAAACGAGCCTGACAGTTTAGCTTGGAAAGTTTTCCATAACCTGCCCCTTTCCTACCTTTCCGGTCTTTTTACACCTTAATCCTCTTTTTGTACTCAGTGATCCAGTGACACTGGCCGTCTTTCCTATTTTTTCAGAAGTTACAACATCTCTTCAAGAGTTTTCACTGGCTGCCCTCCATGCCTGGAACTCTCTCCCTTTTATTTGCCACTTCCTAGTTTCTCTGGTTTTCTTCAAGTCTCAGCTAAAATCTTACCTTCTATAAGAACCCTTTTTCCTGATCCCCGTTTTAATTGTAGTGCCTTCCCCCTGCAAATATGTCTCCAATTTATCCTGTATGTATCTTACTTAGTTGTTTTCATGTGATCTCCCCTTTTAGGCTATAACTTTCTTGAGGGCAGGGTCTGTTTTTTGCCTTTCTTTGTATCTCAGTGTTTGGCATAGTGCCTGGTACTCTTAATAAGTGCTTGTTGATTTAACTTGGCTTAGCTTGACTAAGTGACATGTCAGTTTGGCCTGTGAACAGATTAATTGTGAGGAGGGCCACTTGTCCCCTAAGGGAATGGCACAATACTGTCAGTTTTTTTAAAGCTGTATTAAGGGAGTACACTGCTACGTGTATAAGATTGATTCTTTTAAAAAATTATTTTATTTTTAATTTATGGGATAAAATAAGCATTACCATAACATAGCACAATAAAAAGATGATTGCACATGAAACTGTTGATCTGAATGGACAGCTTGCTATTCTTTTCAAATATACAACAAAACTATCATATAAATTTCTTTTTTTCTTCTCTCCTCTCCATCCCAGAAATAGCTACCATTAGGAACAAATAAGAGTGTGTGTGTGTGTATGTGTGTGTATATATGTATATATATGAAAAAAATATGTGTGTGTATGTGTAAAATTGTTCCATACATATTTCCATTTATCAGTTCTTTCTCTGGATGAAGATAGCATCTTTCTTTATGTCCTTTATATTTAATTTTGGTCTTTATATAAGAGTAAACTTGTCAATTCAAAGTCATTCTTAAAACAATATTGCTCTTGCTACATACAATATTCTCTTGGTTCTGCTCATTTTGTTCTTCATTATGTCATGCAAGTCTTTCCATGTTTTTTTAAGATCACATCATCATTTATTGCAGTGCAGCAGTATTCTGTCATAATTATATACCATAACTTGGTCAGCCATTCCCCAATTGATGGACATTGTTGCAATTTCCAGTTCTTTTCCTTCACAAAGAGAGCTGCTATAAACATTTCAAACACATAGGTTCTTTTCCTTTTTCCATAATCATCTTTGGAAATAGACCTAATAGCAGTATTGCTGGATCACAGGCTATAGGCGGTTTAAATAACTCTTTGGGCATAATTCTAGATTGCTCTCCAAAATGGTTGATCAGTTCACAATTCCATGAACAATGAATTAATGTCCTAATTTTTCCACATCCTCTCCAATATTTATTTTTTTCTTCTTCAACCATTTTAATCAGTCTGATAGGTGTAAAACGATACCTCAAGTTTGTTTTAATTTGAATTTCTTTAGTTAATAATGATTTAGAGCAGTGGTTCTCAACCTTCCTAATGCTGTGACCCTTTGATACTTGCATATGAATGTATCTGTGTGTGGGTGGACCTTCCTGGAGAAGGATAGAGGAGTGGTGTCTCGGTTCCTTGGTTCCTAAGACCATCTGAAATATGTGTTTGCCGATGGTCTTAGGCAACCCCTGTGAAAGGGTCATTCAGCTCCCAAAGGAATCACGACCCACAGGTAGAGAACTGCTGATTTAGAGCATTTTTTTCATATGACTATAAATAGTTTTTGTTTCTTCGTTGGAAAACTGCTTGTTTATATCCTTTGACCATTTATCATTTAGGGAATGATTCATATTCCTATAGATTTGACAAAATTCTTACTATAATGAGATTGGTTTTAAACCAAGAGGAAGTCAGAACCAGGCCTACAGATGTCAGGCCTTGGGATGAAGCTCCCTGGCATCCAACTTAGTTGGTTTATCAGATAGCTCACATATAAAAGTTAAATTGTTGGTGGTATAAATTTGCATAATTGGTTAATATGTTTGATTGATAAAATGTATCCATTATACAAAAGTCTTAAGTCACTGAGATATACATCCTTTTTTCCTCTGGAGAATGCAGATTGAGTCAAACTTTAGACTTACTTGCCATTTAGGGCTTCATATAAGTCAGCTCTAGTCCAGAGGATGCTGGGAGATCTAGTCAGTTTGGGGGTCTCTTCAGTGCTTGGATGGGCATCAAGAGATGGCCAGGATTCTAGTATTAACTGGAGGAAAGGCTGAGAATCCAAGTAGTAGAGAGAGGGCCAGACTTGGTGCCAAGAAGACCCAGGCCCAAAGTCTACCTCTATCACTTACTAACAGTATGTTTCTAAGTAAGTCACCTAACTAATAATAATAATGATGCTGATAATAGCAAACTTGTATATAGTACTTATTACAAGTCAGTCACTGTGCTAAGCACCTTACAATTCTTATCTCATTTGATCTTTACAACAACCTTAGAGGATAAGTGCTATTATCATCCCACATTTTACAGATGAGGAAACTGAGGTACACAGAGATTGAGTGATTTGCCTAGGGTCACACAATATGTGTCTGAGGTCAAATTTAAATTCAAGTCTTCCCAACTCCGGGTCTAATCCTCCATTTACTGTCCCACCTAGCAGCCCCTGAACCTCAATTTCCTCAAAAGGTAAAAAGAGGAAGTTGGACTCGATTGTTATTTCTAGGTCTTACTCTATGATCATGTAATTACTATCCAGCTGCCTCTGCTTGTCCAAATTCCCAGGATGACCCAGATCTAACTTGGCCTCTCAAATATGCTCTAGAACGGGGTATTCCTAAAGCACTGAGGTGTCCCATTTGATTACTATCCTATGGACCATCTGATCCTGTTTGCTTATATGTTCCATATTATAAATATACCCTGATTACCCAACTAGATTTCAAGATCTTCAGAGAGAAATCATTCCTTTTTTTCTTTCATTCCCTGGAAATTATTGGCTCATAGGGTCATGTATTCAAAGCTTGAAGCAAGCTATGAGGCCATATAGATCTTAGAGGTCAACTCCTTCATTTTAGAGGTAAGGAAAGGAAAGTTTATGGCACTGAGACCCAGAGAAAAGTATGTGATAACTCTCCAGGATAAGACAGCCAGAAAGCATAGGAGAACTTTGAACCCATGCCTCTAGATTCAGTGTGCTTCCTACTATACATTACATCTCTTCTAAGCTTTCTTAAACTCTTAATTAACTAGCATAGTGCTGGGCATACAATATGTACTCAATAAATGCTTCTGGAATGAACAGTGAGACAACTTTTATCTCCAAAAACAACTGTCAAGAAATATGGTTTGCTCCTTGGCTATTACATTACATGATAAAGGGTCCCAAATTAGGCTGGGATTCATAGCCATCTAATAAACCAATTATTCTCATTCTGGAAGACCTGGATTTGTTGTGGCTATGATGTAGAAGGGCATTCGTACATGATAAAACTCCTCAAGGGCAGGGACTGTTTGCTTTTGTCTTTGTATCACCACCATCTAACACAGTGTCCAGTATGTAGCAGGAATTTAATAAATGACATCTATTATTCAGCCATTAAAGTGATTTTCCTAAAACTCAGGTCTGATTATGTCACACACCCCCACCTACCCCAACCCTTACTCAGTAACCTACATTGGCTTCCTATTGCCTCCAAGAACAAATACAGAATGCTCTGATTGGCATTCAAAGCCCTTCATAACCTAGCCCCCTCCCAACTTTCTAGTCTTCTTATACCTTACCTTCCACCATATAATCTTCAGTCCAGGGACACTGGCCTCCTGACTGTTCTGCACACAAGATACTCCATCTCTCAGTTCTGAGCATTTTCTCTGGCTATTCCCCATACCTGGAAAGAGAGAGAGAGAGAGAGAGAGAGAGACAGAGAGAGAGAAAGAGAGAGAGAGAGAGAGAGAGAGAGAGAGAGAGAGAGAGAGAGAGATACACACACATATACTGTATATATATGTTTGCATGTTGCTCCCCCATTAGATTGTAAGCTCCTTGAGGGCAGGGGCTGTCTTTTGCTTCTTTTTGTATCCCCAGTGCTTAACAGCACACAACAGAAACTTAATAAGTGTTTATTGAATGAATGAATGATCAGACAGCAGGATGATCGAGATGACCTCTACAGTCCTTGCA
>CM053594.1:110266020-110291810 GCA_028646575.1 Pseudocheirus occidentalis
AGAGAGAGAGAGAGAGAGAGAGAGAGAGAGAGAGAGAGAGAGAGAGAGAGAGAGAGAGAATACTGTTTTGAAAGTTTTGAGAATCTCTTGTTCTGAAAGGGACACATGTTGCATCCTGTGCAGGGAAAAGTTGGAAGAGTTAGAAGAAACCCGTGAGTTGCGACTTCTATGCGTTCAGGTTGTCAGGAAGCAGCCGCTTGTGATGGTTGTGCAAACGGGCGTGAGCACACACACACACACACACACACACACACACACACTGTGACAGATGACCTATTGAAATAATTTCAGAGCAGCTCGGTGGTTGCTACGACAACCAATGCTCTCTTGGCTTTCATCTGGCCATGTGACAGCGACTTTGACGTCAGCTGGAGGCTGAGTCTGTGGTTTAGTCCATCGAGCCAAAGGCTTGTGAGAATCTGTTGGATGCTGGACTTATCTCCTCTTGCTCCCGCTGCCGCCGTCTCTGCTGCTGCTGCCGCTGCCGCCGCCGCCACAGCTGCTGCCGCCGCGGCCGCCGCCACCGCTGCTTTTCAGGGGTTGCCGGAGCATGGACTATTAAAGTCCTGCATTTCTTCCGTGTGAGGTAACCACTTTGCTTTACATTCTAGCCAGATATTTTTAAAGCTTACTGCGGGGATATCTCACCCCATACACCCCACCCCCGGCGGCTGCAAGTTTGTCTTAATGAGCAATTGAAGAAATCTTTTTCTTTTTTTTTAAGTGTGAGCCAGCTTCCAGTGGCCAGCAATGTGTGCAGCCCCGGAGGCTCTGCTCAGTGGGGTGGGAGGGTCCCAGCCAAATCATCCTTCCTGCTCCAGCATTTGCTCAAGGACCACACCGCCCCAGGGGAGCAGCTGGTCCTGCTTGGGCCAAATCGCTCCCTTCTGCATTCCAACAGTCGCTTTCTCTGACATTGTTTGGGATTGCAAACTCCGGGAAGCCAGAGTGACCGTCTCTCGTCTCTCCTTCCTTACTTTGCCATAGGCTATCCTCTCTTCACCAGCTCCAGCGGAGGACACTTTGAAACTCGGTTTCTATTTTCGTTTGGAGGGTTCATAATTAGCAACAATGAGAACAGAGCGAAAGGAACACCAAACACAAACAAAAGTTTGTGTGTGTGTGTTTCCTTTTAAAATAAGGTCCCTTTCAGTGCACATTAGGTTCGGACAATAGGAGGGAGGGCCTTTATCAGTTCCTTAGCTGGTCTGTAAACTGGAGTGTGTGTGTGTGTGTGTGTGTGTGTGTGTGTGTGTGTGTGTGCCTTGTACTGAGGACTGTCCACAGCTTCCTGTTAACAAAATTGTTTTAAATTACTGTGCCAAGAAAATAGTGCTGTATATAACTGATACTGGGTGCCCGAGCATTTCCTTTCCTTTTATATAGAAATGAAAAATCTAATATCTCCTGCTCCCTCAAAAAAAATTAGGTTATAAATTCCAATTTCTTTTAAAAAGTGACATTGGAATTTCTTTGCCAAAGGGGTTAGTGAAGCTGCTTGGGAGGGAGGGAGGGAGAGAGAGAGAGAGAGAGAGAGAGAGAGAGAGAGAGAGAGAGAGAGAGAGAGAGAGAGAGAGAGAGAGAGAGAGAGAGAGAGAGAGAGAGAGAGAAACTCATTACTTAAATAGGAAATGGATAATTCTTATCCAAATCAAAATGTTGCATCTTTTACTCAGATGCGTGAGGAAAAGGTCAGTCCATTCAAGACAAGCTTGTAGTTGACACCACCACCAACTATTGCCTTTGGAAGGTGGGGGCAGAATTGATGATAGCTTGTAAAAGCCCATGCCCTGATAACTTTCATTGCACCTGGGTAAAGTAAATGGTTTAGGTTGCATTTTCTCAGCACTATTAGTCCATTCCCTTTGGACCTTGGTATTAGCAGCTGTAACTGCCACAAGTAAATGATTTTGTGGGTGGTGATTCTAAGAAAAAAAGAACCCAATATTGGGGAGTTCCTTAAAGTTCTGATTTTAATGTTCACCTGACCTCAGAATCTTCTAACTTAGCACAGGTTTGCAGTCCCACCTGATCTAATAGCATCATATCTAAGTGCCTCCTGTGTCTCAAGGTCTGCAGAAGAAGTAAATGCCTCACAATATAAACAGAAGATGCTTGTTGATTTGTGTATGCTTTGTGAACTGTCAAATTTCACTGTGCCCGACATATTACCTGGATTCTTAGTGACTTATTCTGTACTCAAGTGTAATGATGAATGGGATAAATGTTAGTATTTGGAGTGATTTTCATTGAGTGTGTGTGTATAATATAGACACGTACATATATGATATATACATATGACATGTGCACATATTTACATGAGCATATATAAATACACATAAGCAGCTAGATGATGTAATGGATAGAATGTCTGGCCTAGAATCAGGAAGACTCATTTTTTTTTTTAGTTCAAATCTGGCCTCAGACACTTAGTAGCAGTATGATCCTGGGCAAGTCACTTAACCCTGTTTGCCTCAGTTTCTTAATGAGCTGGAGAAGGAAATGGAAAACCACTCAAGTATCTTTGCCAAGAAAACCCCAAATGGGGTCATGAAAAGTCAGATGTGATTGAAGAATAACAACAAAATATAAATCCACATCACTCATTTGGTCTTTTTTTTTCTTTTTGGAGGGGGGGAAGGTAGGGCAGTTGGGGTTAAGTGACTTGCCCAAGGTCACATGGCCAGTTTGTGTGTGTGTGTGTGTGTGTGTGCACGCGTGTGTGTGTGTGTGTGAGGTGTCTGAGGCTGGATTTGAACTTAGGTCCTCCTGACTCCAGGGCTGGTGCTCTATTTACTGTGCCCCCTAGCCGTCCCTCGTTTGGTCTTAATATAAGCTTCAGACCAGGGTCACCCATAAAGGAACTGCCAGATAGTATCAGTGCATTCAAGCCACATTGACAAAGGCAACGTATCATGAATTTATCATTTTTATAAACATAATAAACCAGAGGCTAAGTTCTTAATATCCTTAGAAGCATATGTTAATTAAAATGTTATACTGCAGTTGAGCATGGACTATTAATTCCATCATCTAAAAACCCACTTAAAAATTCCATCATTAAAAAGGGCTTGCCTTGGTGATAACCGACTTTTAGCCAAGGATTTAGATTGATCTGAATGAGGGAGTCTTATTCATCTCAATTCCCGGCATCTCAGACTGCTCTGACACTGTTGCTATATCTCTCTTCACTTAGGAATAGTAAAATAATGGAGTACAAATCTCAGAAGTGTAACATAAGAATATAGGAGAACTTAGCTGTTTGATCCGATGGATCAGTGGGAAATTTTTTTGCTGGTGGGCCCTCCCAGTGCTAAGAAGACATTTGTTTGTGTTTTCTTGAGTCAAAAATAAGAGCCTTAGAGCTTAGAAAGGGCATGAGAGATCATTTGACCCATCTCTTTTTATAGTAGTGAAAATATAGGTGTATCAAGCTGGTGTCAGACTCATCTTCAGAAGACATCAGACTGATCCCAAAAGCATAGCATCAGAGAATTTCCAAATTGAAAGGGCTCCTAGCAGTTATATTGTCCAACCCATATCTGAACAGGAATACCCTCTACTGCCATCATCAAGTGGCCATCTAGCTTTTGCTTGGTCACTTCCTTAACATATATAGGTTGATGGGAATTACATTGTTTAGAATGTATTATGGTTTCAACATTTGTGTACAGTTATCTGAATTATATGTTGACAAAACCAAAAGAGTTCATAGAATTATCTTCTCCATAGACTACCTTATCATTTTCACCATTGCCAACATCTGTTTTGACCCTCACAGGTCATAATAACTTTTTCTCTCTCTTCTGCTTGAAAACACATTTGTGTGAGTATGAGGTTTAAAAAAAAGCTCCACCCTCCTTTGAAACTCCATGTCAGCCTTGCATTTTACCTGTGGCATTTTGGAATGAAATACTCTTTTTTGGATGGGCATTAAGAGGAACGATGCTAGTGTTAACATGAGGTATGCAAATCAACCCTTCCTCCCCTCTGTCAAGGTGTAGTCGTATATAGTGTACACCTGTCACTGTTCAAAGAATGCTGGCATCTACACAAAGAATTCAACATGGTGGATGAAATTGGGACTGAAAACATGAGAAAACCCTCTTCTTTTCATTCCTGTAAAGCTAGATGTGGGCACTACGGCACTTAACTGATTACCCTGGTTTTACATAACACACACTCATCTGGTTGAACAGGTTAGCAGTCCTCGGTGGTAACTGGGGATTTATATGCATCACACCCAGAGACGGCTACAGTGAAATCAATTTAAGTCAGGGCTATGATTTACTTTTATCAGTAGAATCTGAGGGTAGAACTGCACAGTTACAGATAATTGAAAAATTCAGAAAATGTTCCATGTAATCCAAACCCTAACCCTTATCCATCTTCTATGTCCCTCCAAAACAGTTTGCTTCATATATTGGTAAGCCTAAGTAAGATGGAAGGGTTTGGTCTGAATTGTCTAGAGCAGAGATGGGGAACTTGCAGCATCCAGGCCCTATGTGGCCTTCTAGGTCCTTGGATGTGGCCTTTTGACTAAATCCAAGTTTTACAGAACAACTCCTTTTATTAAGGGGATTTGTTCTGTGAAGTTTGGATTCAGCCCAAGGGCCACCCTTAAGGACCTAGAAGGCCACAGGTGGCCTCAAGGCTGCAGGTTCCCCCATCTCTGGTCTAGAGTCAATTTCACTGCATTCCACAGACCATTTACTAATATTCTCTTTAATCATATTATTATAGCTGCCATACCTCATTTCCCTACTTTGCTCTGCATGAACAGGCGGCCTGATTTTTCCTTTTAAACTAGCTAGCAAACTTTTCAGCTGGTTGGTCTGCAGTGAAGCCATCATTTGAGGTGCATCAGCATTAACCCTCTTAATGTAAGTGCATGGAATGAGAACTGTGACATTTTGCACAAGCTGTTACTTCAACTCCTTCCAGATGCCTAACATTTGAGATGGAAGCTTAGCAACTTCCCCTTGGTAAGTTCCCTGGGGGATTACAAAAGAGGATTTTCTAAAATGGTTCTCATACTTTGGGGATAGAAAAGTGCACCTGCTTAATGGGGAATGCATGTCTCAAGAACCACTTGGTAAAAGAATTTGGGAAAGGGCTCAAATGCTTGACTTTTGTCATCCTGAATTTTAGTCCCTTACAGTACAAAGATTTAGGATTGATTGGTGGAAGAGCATATAAGAATGGCACATTTGGCATATTTCCATTTAAGTAAAAGTTTGGTGATTGAAAGCTAACTAGAAAGTATGATTTGAAATATACTCTCTTATGATGCTTTCTAAAAGGGACTGTAGAAAATCAGAGGCCATTTCTGCCTGATATTCAATATTCGTATAGATCTTTGAGCTTACCAACTGGAGTTTCCTACAATAAAGATTGTGAGCCTGTATGTGACTGATATTGACATTATATTCAAAATTGTAGCTGTTAGGGCTTTCCCACTCCCCAAATGATAATATACATACATACGTACATATGTACATACACACATATATGTACATATCACTGTGTATGTATATATGTCAAACATATATTTGTTAAGTATACACACACATATATATATATATATATCTGTTTAAATGTTATGTCCTCCCTTTGCCTCTCTCCAGTAGAATCTAAGCTTCCTGAGGACAAGAACTATTTTTCAGTTTGTCTTTTCATCTTTAGTTTATAGTACTCACTGTGCCTTACACATAGTAGATATTTAACTAGTATGGCTTATGCACATAGTAGGCATGAACTGGTAAATATCAGAGCTCAGTAGGAGTCAAGTTCTTTCCTTTAAGGGCAATCTGCACTTTTATCTGTGTTGAACTTCAGTCGTTATTAGGATTTATGTCTTTTAAGAGAATTTAACAGGAGAAGTAGTACTGTGATTTAATATTGACCAGGATTTTTGCAGTCCTCTGACCATGATGCATCAGGGTTGAGTAGAATTTGCAGGTAGGAAATGCCTAAGCTAGAAGTTCCAGCATGGGAGACTCATCCATATTTTCCAAGAGCTGCCATGATGACCCCAAGAAATCTTCGTGTTCCCCACAATTTTTTGTTCTGGTGCAAGAATGATATTTTCTAGGGTGATCAAGATTTTCCTTGCCTTCATGAGCTTAACTCCCATCCTTAGGGGGATAAATGTCAAGCACCGTGTTTGCTATTTCTTGGCTCTTCTTTCAGCTCTGTGACTCCCACAGCCTTTGGGATGATTCATGCTGCTAAAACCACGATCTAGATTCGGATGACTGGATATTTACAACAGCCTTGTAGATAGATCAAAAAATATCGGCCTACAAAAGGCATCCCACACCTGCTGGTGATGATGGATTACATGATGAACATTCATAGCCTGAGGCATTATCAATCAGCCCGACAACAATTTTTTATTAACTAACTAGCCCTGCACTTTATGAGATTAAGTAAGACCTTGTGGAAGGAGCCTTGGGCCTGGGCCCAGGAGAGATCTGGGTTCAGATTCCACCTCTAACACTTACTGTAAATAACTTTGGCAAATCTCTTAACTTTTCTACCTCGGTTTCTTCATCTGTAAAATGGAGATAATAAAACCTGTTGTATTTACTTCAGAGGGCTGTTGTGAGAACCATAGAGATAGAGCTGGAAGAACATCAGAAACCCTCTAGTTTAACTTTCTTATGAGGAAGGTGAGGTCCCAGGGAATGTAAGTGATTTGGCTAAGATAATACAGAAGAGCAGAACCAGGATTCAAATTGACCATTCATAGGCTTAGAGCTATAAGGTCAGCTAATTAACCTTTGAGGAAACTCAGGCCCACGGAAATTAAGTAAGTAGCTGAGGCAGGATTTGAAAGTCCTCAGGTGCCAAATCCAGTTCTCTTTCCATTGAGGGAAATTATGAGGTAATAGGTGCTTTGCAAATCTTAAGAATCAGTTGTTATTACAGTGTAAGCCTTGTGTCAGAGACCTCATTAACGTGAAGGGCCTAGGGATGTCTTTTGGGAAATCATACTTCTCCCCCTCTCCTATCTACCATCCTTCCACTCCCAGAGAAAATCCCTCCATTGGACAACCCAGTAGGGTGACCCCAAATCCCTACTTGCAAATATTGCTGGCCACAAGGTAGCAAAAAGGTAGTCTTATCAAAAGGAGAAAAAAGTGAATAACAACTTAACAACTATCATATATTATGCAACAAATAACTAAATAGTGGTCTATGATTTAGCAATTTGGAATTACAAATTACCTGTATGTCTAAACAAGCAGGGAGAGAGGACTTGCTTCTGGGTCTGCTAGCCCTGAGTAACTTGATTCTGAAAACGTACAAGTTTTCTTTCTCTTGTGTAAACATAAGGGGCAGCTGGGTGACACAATGGATAGAGTGATAGTTTTGGAATCAAGAAAGACCTGAGTTCAAATCTAGCCTCAGGCACTTAACTAGCTCTATGACCCTGGACAAGTCACTTGATTCTGTTTGCCTCAGTTTCCTCATCTGTAAAACAAGCTGGAGAAGGAAATGGCAAATCAGTCTAGTACCTTTGCCAAGAAAACCCCAAACTGGGGGGTTTTCCCAGACACAACTAAAACGACTAAGCAACAACAAACAATATATAAATATAAAAAGTTAACATTTCTTTGGCAAATGCAGAATAGAGCCTCCTTTTAGCATCTCTAGAGAATAGCTTTTCTCTTATACAGCTGTGGAGAAATATCTTTTCTTGTGCAGATGTAGATTCTTTCTCTTAAACTGATGTATTGGGATTATGGGGAGGCACTTAGTTAAATCAACAGAAACGCCTTAAGGGGAAAAAAAGAAGACATAACTCACTAACAATTATGTTTGTAAAAAAAAAAACAAAAAAGAATTTCCTACAGAATTGTGAGCTCTCTTCTCAGTCAATCAATCCATAAGCACATGCTGACCAGCCATTATGTGCCAGGCAATAGAAATACAAAGACAGAGTGAAACAATCCTTGAATGCCAGGAGCTTACAGACCAGCCCTAGGGGACAACATGTCTATGTGTGTATGTTTGTGTGTGTGTTTATGTGTATATACACATACACACATAATCTCTATAGTATATATACATACACAAATATATACATGTATATACATACATATATGTATGGAAAGAGAGAGAGAGAGAAAGAAAGAAAGAAAGAAAGAAAGAAAGAAAGAAAGAAAGAAAGAAAGAAAGAAAGAAAGAAGGAGAAAAAGAGAAAAAGAGAGATGTTCACATTATATGCAGAAAAGGAGCAAAGGTAATTTTGAGAAGGGCTCTATCATCTAGAGGTGGTGGTGGTTAGAGAGGGGGGTAGAAGGTAGGAATAGAATGAGTAAGGGCTTTATTTAGAAGGTTGCTGTTGAACTGAGCCTGAAAGGGAAAAGAAGGGGTTCCAAGAAGCTGAGGTGAGGAGGAAGTAGAGGCATCAGTAGCAGTGAAATTCCATGTAGGAGGAAGAGGAAGAAGGCCAGTTTTCCCCGAGCTTTGCGTGTTAAAGTTCTTCCTGCAGAGTGTGACTACTTGTCAGGATGTTGTGGGGGGGGAGGGATGATTTCTATCTCAGATGTGTGGTTGGAAAAGAAAGACTTTGAGATCCCTTTCAACTTAGCTTCTATGAAACCTCAGCCAGCCCTGCCCAGTGTCATTTCAACATCCCTCCTAGCAGTGCTGAGCATCCCCATTCTAAGGAGCTATTTCCTTTTTTATCTAGTGACTGGCTGGGCTCAGCCATCGGCCTTCCTCTTACTCACATCAGGCAAAAGATGGACTTTGTGCAGTCACCCTGGCCTTGAAGTGGTTCCAGTCACAACTCTCTAGTTAAGGTGAGGTCTTAGTCTAAAACGTGTGTTAAGTGTGTGTTCGTCCTGAGGTGATCACTTAGTTTTGACTTTCAGAAACCTGTCCTTTCTACCTTACCACTCTTCCTCAAGTTCCAAGCTGAATGGATTTTGTATATGACCTTATAGGCATTAGGAAAGGTTGGTTCTTGAGTAGGGAAATAAAGGTTTTGAAGAGATAGAACCTGTGTTTGATCTTGGGGAAGTCACTTAAGGTCTTGGGACATTCATTTCATCTTATATAAAATGGACTCTTTAGACCAGATGTTTTCTAAATTCCTATCCTGTTTTAGATCCTCTGAAGTGTTATGATGAAATGGAGCATGAGTATGAATTTAGTGAACTGTATTTTCAATTCTTCTTTTTAATGTTACTTTTAAATTCAGACAACTTATTTTTATCGGTCTGAAATTATAGCTTGATCTATAGATGGGGAAGTTTAGATAGAGAGGAGAGAGACACAGAAAGAGTTAGGGAGGGAGAGAGAACATTTATTAAGCACTTTAAAGCAATATAAATATAAGTAAGGAAGACAGTTGCTGCCCTTAAGGAGTTTTTTCCTTCCCTCCTTTCTTTTCTTCCTTTCCTTCCCTCCCTCCCTCCCTCCCTTCCTTCCTTCCTTCCTTCCTTCCTTCCTCCTCCTCCTCCTCCTTCTTCTTCTTCTTCTTTTTTCTTCTTCTTCCTTCTTTTTCTTCTTCTTCTCCGCCTCCTTCTCCTCCTTTTCCTCCTCTTCTTCCTCTTCTTCTTCCTCTTCCTTTTCTTCTTCCTCTCTCACTGTCTCTCACTCTGTCTCTTGTTCTCTGTCCCTCTCTCTTTCATATTTACCTCAAATGTATAGCAAAAAACAAACATACAAACATTTCCCCCTAATACCTGGGGGACAGAATCATGCCTCACCACCTCTGCCAAGGAGAGGGACATTAGATTTACAGTTTAACTCAATCCCTAAATAGCACCATCCTGCCAAGTTTACAAGTTCAATGTCTGGCTCCCCACCCCTGCCCCCAAGTTCATGTCTTGGCACCCTGGCTTCTTGGGGCTTCCCTCTTGGGCTGGCAGCCACATCCTGCCTGGAATCCTGTCAGTAGGGTTGCCAAGGCGGAAACTCCCAAACTCCCATGTCCTGGACTTCTGCTGCTTACACCTGGAACTGAAAAGAACAAACAAAAGAGACCCAAACTTCAAGCCTGATTCTTGAGGCCACATGGCCTAAAGGAAGAAGGAGAAAGTAACCCTTTCCAACTTAGTGAATGGTGCCCATGCTTCAGGTGGGCGAGCTCTTAACCCCCTGGAAACATCTGGAAAAGAGAGGAGGGATACATCATTTTAATAGGGAAAGGCATCACATAAAGGGGAGGGGACTAGTAAGGACTGTGGCACAGTCTGGAGACAATCTGCAAGTGGCCTGAAGGCCCAGCTGGTTCCAGGAAAGGTAAATAAAAATTCACTCATCAGAGAACAGGGTGGCTCCAAGCTTCCTGTGAGAAGGAGGTAGGATGACTGCGGAAGAAGAGGCATGCCGTAGAGATGCACACAATTAGATGTGTGAGTTTCTTTTTAGAAATATTCCAAGTTTTAAAGGGCCAAAGAGCAGCCCCAGCCCATTGTAATCAGTCAGCCACCAGCAAGCATTTATTAAATACTCTTCAAGTGTCTTAACACTACAGTCTCTGTGGTGAAAAATGGTATGCCAGCGGCCTTTTTGTGTTTAGTTAGTTGATATTTTTGTAAAGCATTTCTACAAAGACCTTTTCCATTTATAGTCTTGGCCTAGTGGGAAGTCTATTGAAGTAGGAATGATCAGTCCTGTGTTTTAGTTCCAACTCTGTCACTAACTAGTTGTGTAATTATGGGCAGTTCATTCAGCTCCCTTGACCCCAGGATCCTTCTCTGTAAAACAATGGACCTCTCTAAGGACTTTTTAAGCTCAGAGGCCTGTATTTCTGCAATTTCTCTTTTTCCTTCAGGGGCCAGCCCAGTGGTTAACTGATGTTCTTAAGGATAATCCCAAGGCACTTGTAGCATCTTAAAGTACTTTCTGAATCTTCTGTGAAAAGGCAAATTAGGTTCTCTATGGTCTTAGTTATCCTAATATCTACTCAATAGTTAGATTCCCAAATTAGATTCATTGGACTAACAGAATATTGGAGCTAAAAGGAATCTTAGAATCAACCAGTCTAATGACAGTCCAGATTTCACTTTGGAAAATAACCTGGTATTAAAATTTGCACTCAAAAAATGTTTTTTTAATTACAATGTCCATCTTCAAAAATTTTTATCCTTTTGGAAAATGGACTTTTTTTTCTTTCTCATGCCCCAAAATACTTTCACATACTATGACCAAAAAGTAGACATCCTGATAATAGCTAGCATTAGGTAACCCTGTAAGGTTTGCAAAGCACTTTATGTATATTGAATTTGGTCTTCCCAAAACCATGGGAGGTAGGTGCTGTTATCATCCCCATTTTGGGAATGAGGAAGTCAAAGCAGACAGAAGTTAAGTGACTTGGCCAGGATCAGACAACTTATAAGTGTTTCAGGCAGGATTAGTACTCAGATCTTCCTAGCTCCAAGTTCAACACTCAATACAAGTGCCAAGCAGCTAGGACTAAGAAACCATTAACTGGCTAGTAAATATTACTCTGCCAGCAAGAACTAACTTGACTTTGGTAAAATCAAGAAACATCTTGTAAAAGACCCAACCTCTTGAAAACAATGTGTAGTATTTATTATATGGGTTTTCTTGAAATGGAAATTTATTGCATTATACTGTATCCTCTCTCATGTTCTGCTGTGTATATGACAATGTTTTTCTTTTCTTATTTTTTTAACTTAAGTTGAAAATACATTTGAAAACTTAAAAAAATAAATCATGTACCCATTTTGACATAAAAAAAAATCAAAATAGCCTCTTGTAGCATAGAATAAAGATGCTGAAAATCTTTAGCTGGAAGACTTACTGAAATTAGAGGCAGGTAAGGTGGTGCAGTATACTTTGTTCCTCTTGGAATCGGGAAGGCCGGAGTTCCAATCCATCCTCAGACACTTATTAGCTGTGGCAAGCCCTGGGCAAATTTCATCACCTCTGTACACCCCAGCTTTTGCATCTGTAAACTGGAGATAATACTAATAGCACCTTAACTCCCAGGAGTGTTGTGAAGATAAATCTGAAAGATTTGTAAAACATTTTATAGACCAAGTGTTCTTTTTTATAAACTCATAAATCCCTAGGAAACCTAAAGAATTTTTGCTTACAGGACAAGGGAAAGTTTTAAAAGCAGAAATGAAAACAACTTTCTGGTATCCTTGCTCAGGGAAAGCAGCCCAAGAGATGACAGTGGGCCATGATGACTGTATTCAAGGATCTGAAAGTCTGTCATGTGAAAGAAAGATTAGCCCTGTTTTGCTTGGCCCCAGAGAGCAAAACTAGAGGCAGGGAGTAGAAATTGAAAAGAGACAATTTTAGATTTGCTGCCACTAAAAAACTTCCTAAAAATCAGTAGAATAGGCAGCCTCAGGAAATTATGGGCTTCTATGAAACCCTTCTCTTCCCACACTGAAATTCTTCGAGCAAAGGCTGACTCTTCAACTTTTGGGTATGTTCAGGGGTATGCTGATAAATGTTTAACAATCAGCTCTCCAGAAAAAAATGTGTATAAGATGCACTTTCAAGTTTAATATGCTTTATTAAATTTTGTCTGCTGCTTTCTTAAATTGAAATAATCAACAGAACAATCAATCAAGCCCAGATTTTTAGCATTCACCATTTCTGAGGTATAAATGTTCACACTGAAAATTTAACAGTCAGCTAGTTAGAGCTTGCTCCAGCACAGCCTTGGGTGTGCTCTAGGTCTTTTGTTCTGAGAAGGGTTAGGACATCCTCTAAGTCCTCTTCAACTATTGAGATTCTGTGATTCTTAGCGCATATTCCTACTGGGTTTTAGCCTTCGATTCTCATCTCTGAAACTTTGGAGTTGCTCAGGAAGTCTAAATGCAAGTATCAAGAAGTGGAAATTTGAGCTAATTATCCCTATACTACAAAAATGAAAATGTACAAAAAACAAGGGGGAAAAATAGGAGGGAGTAGAAGAATTTGTTCTCAGTAATCCAATTTGGCTGCCTCCCTTAATCTTATTTTCCCTCTCTCTCCTTCATTCTACCCATGTAGTCATATCTGTGTAATTTTAGTCTTGTATATTCTTGTAGGATTGAGGGGTGGTTTTCTCAGCAGGTAGAAGCGTAGCCCTAATGATTCTGGGATCAACAGCTCAATCTCCATGAGAGCTATTATAGGATCATAGATGTAAAGAGGGAGGGGGTTTTCAAGGTCAACTGCTCCAACTCTGCCATTTTAATTGTTGTTGCTGTTCCTCCTTTGTTCTTGTAGAGGACCAATGACATTGGGAGGGTGATGTCTTGACTTGCAAGTGAATTGGATTTAAGTGAGGCAGAGTTGTGCAAAGTCACCAGCCTCACTTTCTCCTCCAGAATCCTCGGAGTGCAGTGGCAAGACACAGGTCTAGAGGATTGTGGATGGCTCCCACCATTTTAATAATAACAGCTGACATTTGCATAGGGCACTGGAGTTTGTGAAGCACTTTACACATATCTCATTGTATCCTCACAACCCTGTGAGGTGGTTGCTATTATTATCCCCCATTTTACATATAGGGAAACTGAGATGCTGAGAGTTTAAATGACTTGCCCCGGATCATATAGCTGATAAATTACTAAGACAGGATTTGGACCTAGGTCTTTCCAGTTGTCAAGCGCAGTGCTCTATACTCTATCCCACGCTACCTCTTAGACAAGGCAAATGAGACCCAAAGAGATGAAGAGACAGGAGAGTGTTCACTGGATTTGAAGTCATAGGAACTGGGTTCTGGTTTAAGTAACTGTAGGATTAGTCAAATCGCTTAACCTCTATTGGCCTCAGTTCCCCCAACTGTAAAATGGCCTAGATAATCTTAGAGGGCCCTTCTAGCTCCAAATCTAAGTGACTTGTCCTAGATCCGAGAGGTACTGAATGGTAAATTAGGGGTTAGCTTTCCTCTGGTCTCTGACCACACCCAGTCCCAGCCAGACATATTGTAAATGCAGGGTGTAGATGCAATGGGACAGTATCAAGCAAGTGAATGTGAATGATTGAGTGCCGATCCATCCCCTTTGCTGGGAAAGGTACTTAGAGCACAAGTTCTACTGAGAGCAGGGCAGCGGCTTCATCTTCAGGTAGGAAAGGCAAGACACCGATTCCTTAAGAACCAAATCTAAGTTGTTGGGGAGAGAAGAAAACGTGATGCTTTCGGTTCTTTGCGCAGCCAGCTTCAGTCACTTCTCCAAGCCCTTTTCTTTCCTGAGTGGCAGCCTGATTACAGGCTTCTCACCAGCTTTGCCAGGTCAGTGAGCGCAGATCCAATTAGGACAATTAGATTTCAGTAGAGATGCTGGTTGCTGTATTCTATAGGTGTCAATCAAACGTCCGTTCCCTGCTTGCTTTGCGTGTTCCCATGCTTGTGAGGAACTGGATAATTAGAAAACCCTACAGGTCCTGGTTTTGGATTCACGTTACAGACTTTGCATGGGTTGGCATCAAATGCTACCAAGGGCACGTAGCCCATAGATGGAAGGAGTGGTCAGAAACTTTAGAAGCATAAACAGCCATGAGGCTTCTATGGCCAGCTTGCCTTTGGTGATATATGAGGATCGTGTTTGAGAGTCCTGATGTTTCCCCAAATTCCCCAGCTCACCACTTCCTCAGTTGTGCTCTGACATAAGGTATGTTGCCTGACAAGTCCTGCCCATAACCCTGTGACCCTTCCAGTTTGGGCGTCCTGACAACACTGCCTGCTTTCCAGGCAATCTGAAAACAAATCCCTTGAGGCAGCAAGGCTGGAGATTAGGCTTAGATTCATGAAGGCCTGAGTTCAAATAGTACTTCAAAGGGTTATTAATTATATGACTTTGAGTAAGTCATTGAATTTCAGTTATTTTCAGTCTAGTAGAGAGGATGTTATGAGAATATAATGAAATAATATAAACAAAAAGCTCTGTAAACCTTGAAATGCTATATAAATGCTGCTTATTGATAGTTTTATTTCTTTGAAGAACAAAGTATTTTACCCAACAAGACAGTTTATAGGATTGTAGATTTGCTATTGTTGTTCAGTCTTGTCTGGCTCTTTATGACCCCATATGGGGTTTTCTTGGCAAAGCTATGCCAGAGTGGTTTGCCATTTCCCTCTCTAGCTCATTTTTCAGATGAGGAAACTGAGGCAAACAGAGTTAAGTGACTTGCTCACAGTCATACCCCTAATAAGGATCTGAAGTCAGATTTGACCTCAAGAAGATGAGTCCCTCTGATCCAAGTCCCATGCTATATCCACAGCACCACATAGCTGCCCCAGTCAGACCCGTACTTTAAGAACTCAAAGTGAGGTAACCCCCATTCAGGGAATAGGCCTCTTTAAGAAGTGAGTCAAGGGATAGCCCCTTTAATTAGAAGCAAGAAAAGAAAAAAAAACTAACTGGGAGGGGAAGGGTTGCTATTCAAAAGAGAAACTGTTAACATTGACATTCATTCTAAGTCTGGAGGGCCCAAAATAGAGGCATTAAGTGGAGCTTGGGCAGGAACCTATTGTGGTCCAGTCTGTGAGCTTCAGAGTGAACTGGGTGGAAGGGAGGAAGGAAGGAAGGAAGGAAGGAAGGAAGGAAGGAAGGAAGGAAGGAAGGAAGGAAACAAAGAAAGAAAGACAAAGAGAAAGAAAGAAAAGGAAGCAAGGAATAAAAAAGGAAGGAAGGAAGGAAGATAGAAAGAGAAAGAAATAAAATGAAGAAAGGAATAAAAAAGAAAGGAAGAAAGAAAGAAAGAGACAAAGAGAAAGAAAGAAAGGGAAGCAAGGAATAAAAAGGAAGAAAGAGATAGAAAGAGAAAGAAAGAAAATGAAGAAAGGAATAAAAAAGAAAGGAAGAAAGAAAGAAAAAGAGAAAGAAAGAAAAAGAAAGAAAGAAAGAAGAGAAGAAAAGGAAAAAAAAGGAAGAAGTCAAGCCAGTAAACCCAAAGTTAAGCAGGCAGCTTCTTTATATCTCCTTTGGAGAGAAGAGCCAGGGTTTCCCATTGCATCCTGGACCATCTCCAGTTCTCCTGATGAATATCTGGTCACCGAATCCACATAGTTCTGGAGGAGAAAGTAAGGCTGATGATCTTGCACAGCCCTCCCTCCCTCAGATCAAAGTCAACTGCAAGTCATGTCATCACTTCCCTGATGCCATGGTCCTCTTTGAAAACAAAGGACAAACACAACATACTTTAAGAAGATCACTTTGGCAGCTGAATGAAGAATGGATTAGAATATGGAGAAATATGAGACAGGAAGAAGATTAAAAGGTGATGAGGTAATATACTAGGGTTGTAGTCACATGACTGGAGAGAAGGGGATGTACATGAAAAATGTGGCAGAAGAGACAAGATTTGGCAACACATTGGGTATGTGGATGGGTGAGAAGGAGTGTGAAAAGCTAAGGATGGTACCAAGTTGTGAGTGTGAATGACTGGGATGGTAGCAGCGATGCACTCAGTGATAATAAGAAAGTTTGAAGGAGGGGAAGGTTGGGGGGCTGGGGTTGGGAAAGATAATGAATTCAGTGTGGAATGGTACTGGCACATAGTAGGTGCTTAATAAACTTTCATTCATTCATTCATTCATTGACTATGTTGAGTTTAAGATGCATGGAGGATATCCATTTTGAGATGTCCAAAAGGGAGAGACCAGGACTGGCTGTATACATCTGGGAATCATCTATATAGAGAGGATAATTGTGATCGGCTACAGCTGCCGTATCTCATTTTTAAACACTTTCTCCATGTAGTTCAGCTTAACATTGTTGTCTCTTTTGGTTCCCCACTCCTGTGCCATGCCAGCCTTCTCCTCCATGTTTTGCAGAGGCACGGCAGTCTCCCTGGGGGCTGTGGTCCTGCAGCCATGCCCCCTTGCCGACTGTGAACACAGTGGTTAAAGGAAAGGGCCGCTCCTCAACTGCCAAAGCAGAGGCCCCACCCTGAAAGGAGGAAACCACATCAGTGACCAGCCTCAGCTTATATGACTAATCACTGCCTAGTTCTCAGGGGTGAGGAAGTCAAAGGATGGGGCAACTAGATCAGGAAATATATTGTAATCCCCACTGACTAAGTGATCATAAAACTCCTCGAGAGCTAAGTCTGTGCTTCATTTGATCTTTGTATCCCTAGGATCCCTCCTCAGGACTTGACATTGTAGCAGGTGCTTGAGTGGTGCAGTGGATATAGTACCTGACTCAGAGTCAGGAAACTCGTCTTCTGAATTCAAATCTGCCCTAGCTGTATGACCCTTGTCAAGTCCCTTTCCCATGCTAGCCTCAGTTTCCTCATCTATAAAATGAGCTAGAGAAGGAAATGGCAAAGCACTCCAGTATTTCTGCCAAGAAAACCCCAAAAGGAGTCATGAAGAGTTGGACATGACTGAACAGCAACAGCAACAATGAAGATGCATGTTGAATGCATAAATGAATGGATGGATGGATGGATGGATGGATGAATGAATGAATTGATGGATGGATGGATGGATGGATGGATGGATGAATGGATGGATGGATGGATGGGTGGATGGATGGATGGATGAATGAATTGATGGATGGATGGATGGATGGATGGATGGATGGATGGATGGATGACTTCAGTGTCTACTGATGGAGTCTATTGATTTTAATTTCAAATACAGAAAACAGAGACTTAGAAGTGTTTCAGGTTGCTTATGAAAGAACCATATGTGGCTGTGGTCTGAGTCCAACCTGGGATCATATTTCCATTAAGTCTGGGTAGATTATCTGGCAGACTAGAGTGACAAAGAGCTAGTTCATTCCATTCATGCTCCAGACTGATGCAGCCAGCTGTGCCAAGGTGTAGGTAACACACTTAGAACCCTGGCCTTTGGAGGCAGAGACAGGTACAGTGTCTGGCGCATTGTAAGCACTTAACAGATTTGTGTTGGCTTAATATTTCCCCATACAAAGCACCCTGGATCCTGAAAATGGATTTTTTTTTCTTCAAAAGCCACTTGATGCTTTAAGAAGAGGCTTCCCAGGTACCCTCTTATAGACAAATTTCTAAGTTCTCTGCCTAACTTTGTAAACTTCCATGCCACTAATTAGCTGGAAATAGCTTTTCCTTCCTTTGGTCTCAGCTGGCATTTTGCCCCTCTCTAGTACTCTTATCAAGTTCTATTTTGTATCAGTTTTGTGTATTTATCGTACTGGATTGTAAATGAGATAATATATTAAAGTACTTTGCAGATCTTAAAAAGTAGTCAGGAGGACCTGAGTTCAAATAAGTCCTCAGACACTTGACACACTTACTAGCCGTGTGACCTTGGGCAAGTCACTTAACCCCAATTGCCCTCCCAAAAATATTTTTTAAAAAATTTTTTAAAGCTGCATAAATGTTAGCTATATTGTTGTTGTTAGTGGATAAAGTGATGGGCCTGGAGTCAGGAAGGCTCATCTTTTTTAGTTCAAATCTGGACTCAGACACTTACTAGCTGTGTGACCCTGGGCAAGTCACCTAACTCTGTTTGCCTCAGTTTCTTCATCTGTAAAATGTGTTGGAGAAAGAGATAGCAAACCACTCCAGTGTCTTTGCCAAGAAAGCCCTAAACAGGGTTATAAAGAGTCAGATCCAACTCAAATGACTGAACAATAACAACATAATTATTGTGTGTGTTTATATTCTTCCCCTTCCCCCCGCTTTGTAAGAGCAAGGACAGCGCCTCAATGATTTCTGAATCAATCCATCAAGAAACAATCAATTAATCAGTCAATATTTGTTAAGCATGTTCTATGTGCCAGGCATCGTGCCAAGCTCTGGGGATACAAAAAGAGGCAAAAGACATCCCATGCCCTGAAGGAGTCTAAGATCCAGTGGGGGAGACAAGAAGTAAAAATATGCAAAAAGGTATAGGCAGGATAATAGGAAACTTTAGTCAGTATTTAAAGGAAGCCAGGGAAAACTGAGGAGGGAGAGCATGCCAGGCATTGGGGACAGCCTGGAGCTAAGAGGCTGTGTTATCTCATTCATGGAAGAGCTAGGAGATCGGTGTCCCTGCATTGAAGAGCTCGTACTGAAGAGTAAAGTGTAAGAAGACTGGGAATGTTGGAAGGGAATAGGTTATGAAGGGCTGTGAACCCCAAACAAAGGATTTTATAATTGACCTTAAGGGTGGTAGCCACTGAAGTCTATTGAGTGTGTGTGTGTTGGGGGAGGGAGGGTGGAGCATGACGACACCATCAGATCTTTGTTTTAGGAAAATCACTGTTGGCTTATTAGAGGGTGGGTTGGAATGGGCAGAGACTGGAGGCAGGCAGAAGTGTCAGCAGAGGACTGCAGTAGAACAGGAGATGATGGGGACCTGAGTCAGGTATGTGGCAGTATCAGCGGAGAGAAAGGGGCATGTTCAAGAGATGCTGAAAGCTGAGATCTAGAGGTTACAGATTGTATGGGAGAATTGAGAGATAGGGAGGAGTCTGGGATGACCTAGAAGATGTGAACTCACAAAGATGAGTCTTCCTGGCTCCGGGTCCAAAGCTCTATCCACCACCACCTGGCTTTACTTCTAAGGTGCTGCTGATTAATGTCTTTTCTTTAGGAAACACTTTGGAAAATAAAAAATAAAAACAACAACAAAGAACAGCAACAAAAAAATAACAATCTTTGTGGTTGGTTCCTGGCCCCCTGGGTAAGGGCAATAATTGCTGCCAATGTGGTTTCTTAATATAGATGTGTATGTTCCATATACTGATACAGACAGGCACCTCACCAGTAATTTAGAGTCTCAGAAAGTTGCCCCAGGCATGGATAGGTCTAAAAGACCTACCTGTGATCACAGAGCAAGAACAATTCAGAAGCAGGACTGGAACCCAGGTCTGTCTGACTGGAACTGGCCTCCTAGCCATAACACTGAACTTCCTCCCATTTGTAAGCTGGGTATACTCGGTGCTTAGCCTTGCACTTACTAGATAATTATTACTTACTACTGCTTACTAAACAATACTAGGCACTCAGTAAATGATTATTGACCTACACACTCGTAGTTTTAGAAACCAAATCAGCCTTTCTCAGAAACCATCAGGATTTGTTATTTTTGTTGCTGTTCACAACCTTCTTGGTTTTCTTTTTCAATTTATTTTTCCAAAGTGCTTTCTAGAGAGCATCTAAAACGAGTATGGGGTGCACTGGGTTTATTAGACTTAAAACTTGAAGAAAAACCAGAAGTTTCCTAGTCCAACTTTTTCATTTTGCTGATGCAGAAACTGAGGCTGCCAAAATGGCAAATTTGCCCAAGGTCATACAGCTATTAAGTAGCAGACCTGAGATTTGAACCCAGCTCCCCTGACTCCAGAGCCAGCACTCTTTACACAGCATACTTGTGTCTGCTCTATTTAAATTCCTCTTGAGCACTTTATTTATAGTTATTAGAGTTTTTGGCAGTGTTAAATGGGATGATCTCTCAAATCCCTTTCCTTGTCATTAATAATAGTGTTTTAAGTTTGCCTATTCAGTGCTTCAAGGCCATCTGAATGAGCCATCCATCATCCCCTTGAAGCTGATTAGTATTAGTTTCTTTTTGATCAGAGGAGAAAACAAAGGCTCCAGGAGGTGGATGAGAGCTGTAGGTCCTGGAGTAAACCAGAAGTCATACAATTAAGACTTCTCTTATGTAACCGCTATTGTTATGCCTAAAGCAGATACCGCAAGCTGGGCCTGGGTCGAGTGAAAACAAATGACACCCTCCCTGGGGGATCTGGGCATGAGAACAAGGCTGCCACTGAATAGGCCACTCACTAGTGGTGAACTAGGAAGGGTAGGGAAGGGAGCAAGCATTTATTATGTACTTTCTGTGTGCCAAACACTTCACTAAGCACAGATGTTGTAAAAATATTTTCTCCTTCCATCCTCACAATAACCCTAGGAGGTAGACACCATCATTCTTCCTATTTTACAGTTAAAGAAACTGAGACAGAGATTAAGAGACTTGCTCAGGTTTACACAGCTAATAGGTATTTGAGGTTGGATTTGAACTCAGGTCTTCCTGATTCCAAGTCCTTTGCTCTATCCATTATACCATCTAGCTTCTGAAGGATGAAGGAATAGTTCATCTCAGGGCCATTTGGTAAATTCACATTCTAACTAGTTATTCTTGCTAGATACTCTCAGCCAAGCCAACTAGCATTGATTGATTACAAACTGTGTTCTGTGCTGCTAAAGGACTGAGTCTTATCAGTGCCCTCTAAAGTTGGTGCCTTGAGTCAAAGGCCCCCTGGCTCCACCGTCATTATATCTTTGGCCCTAAGTCCGTTTTAAAATTGTGCATGAGAGTGGAGGAAGTATATGGAGGAGGGGAAAGAGATGAATCCATTGAATTGCATCTTCTTTGTTCTTTCTGTGCAGACAACCCATTTGTAATAAGGTAACTGACAGTAGCAGTATCTGCGTTGCCTTGTTTATATAGGATAGCATCCTATAGGCAAAGAGGTTTCATAATGCCTACTTCCTTCGTTGACTTGTGCCCCCAAAAGATCCATTACTTTGTATCAGAGAAGTTGAGCCTTCAGTGTATCCCATGCAGCTTGACTTACTACCTCTGGGCAGTAAGTAAATATTCCAGGACTAAAAATGTGTGTGTTCACATAATGTAATATTTTAAAATGTTGTTAATTTCACTCCCTGGCATGTTATATCCTAGGTGGCTGCCCATCTCGCCGGCTCTTAGTCACAGCTGTTCTTTAGTCTTTAGTTTAGTGGGCTGAGCTGTGTTTCATGCTGATGCTGAAGATATTGGCTGGGGTCTTTCACAGACCTTTGGGGGTTTATGCAGACCAGATTCTTTTTCTGTCTTTAATATGAATATCACAATTTAATTCCTCAGTTCAAAAAAAAAGTTGCAAAGTAGACCCTTTGTGTTAGTACCATTCCATGTACAATATCCCCTGAAGAGGTTAGAGAGGTGTGTACCACCCTAAGTATGTTAACAAGCAGGTTATAAGATCTTACAGGTAGCTGTGCTATTCAAGGTACATAGAAAGTCAGGGTTGGGTGAATAAAAGAGAGAGCAGCAAGAAAATAAAGTCAGACTTCACAGGTTTGTCTAAGGCCTTGTCTTCAATTTTTCCATCATGGTGTAGAGGCAGGCTCCAACTTTTGGACAAGTTGTGTTGACAAAAGTTGGTTCTGAAGTTGTTTGGAACTTCCACCTCCATTTCCCATTGAAGCATTATATTTAGTGATTAGGACCCCAGATCATCCTACAAAACCTTTTTTAACTTATAATTTACCAAAAAGTACAGGACTATATTGATAGATATATGGAATCTCTGACAGCTGCTGTTTCATTCTGTCTCTCCATCTGCCAGGGATCTGTAGAAGCCAAGAATTTACATTTTGTAGGCTCATTTCCATACCCATACTAGTCAGACAGTGTGAAATCACCATTTGAGACAACTTAGAACCTGTAAACTAAAAGAATTAGTCAAGATCATCAAGTCTAGCCCAGTGATTGTACAGATAAGGAAACTGGAACCCAAGTGAGGAGGGACTTTGACTAGGGTCATAGCCATCATTTGAGTTAGGCAACCAATACATTGTCCAAGGGTGCCAAAATTTAAAGGGTATCATTAGCACTTGTACTCCATCTGGTTCGATAGAATAATTAGCTTAACTATGAAGGTATCAGATGGCTCATTTTCTCTCTCACTGCTACCACCGCCTGCTCTGGGCCAGCCATACCCAGGTGAGCTTCTTACTGACCAGGCCCTCTCCCAGGACTAGCTTCTGCTGCAGTGTCCACATTGTATCCTATGGTCTCTAATTCTTTTCTCTACCCTGCTTCACAGGGTGGTAACCTAGAGTCTCTTAGAATTCCAGATCTAGACCTGGAAGAAATCTTAGAGGCCATAATTTTACAAATGATGAAACTGAGACTGAAGGTCAGTCAATTAACATTTTATTAAGTACCTACTCTGTGCCAGCCACTATACTAAGCTCTGGGGATATAAATACGTGGGGAAAAATGTCCTCAAGGAACTCAGTCTATTGGAAGAAACAATATGCAAACAGCTACGTACAGTTCTATGTGTGCAAGATAAATTGGAAATAATCGAGAGAGATTCTGCTCATTTTATTCTTCCTTTTTTTTGTGTAAGTCCTTCCATGTTTTCTAAGATCATTGAGCTCATCATTTCTTTCTTTTTTTTTTTTTTGATTTTTTTTTTGGAGAGCAGTTGGGGTTAAGTGACTTGCCCAAGGTTATACGGCTAGTTTTTGTGTTAAGTGTCTGAGGCCAGATTTGAACTCAGGTCCTCCTGACTCCAGGGCGGGTGCTCTATTCACTGCACCATCTAGCCGCCCCAGAGCTCGTTATTTCTTAGAGCTATACCACAACTTGTTCAGCTAGTCCACAATTGATGAGTATTGCTACAATTTCCAGTTCTTTGCCACCCCAAAGAGAGTTGCTATAAACATTGAAAATATATAAAAACATACATTTTTCTTGTCCCCTAATCATCTTTGTAAATAGACCTAGTAGTGGTATTGCTGGGTCAAAGACTATGGGCAGTTTAAAAAGCTCTTTGGGCATCATTCCAGATTGCTCTCCAAAATGGTTGTATCGGTTCACAATTCCACAATAATGAATTAGTGTCCCAATTTTTCCAGATCCCCTCCATCAAGAGAGGGAAGGCATCAGCCTTAAGGACGATCAGAAAAAGCTACTTGTAGAAGATGAGATTTTTAATCAAAACTTAAAGAAAGCCAGGGAGGCCAGAAGGCAGCAATGAGGAGGAGGAGAATCCTAGGCTTGAGGGACAGACAATTAAAATGCCTGAAGTAGGGAGATGGAGTGTCTTGTTGGATGAGCGGCTAGAAGATCAATGCCACCTGATCACAGAATACGTGATGAGGTGTAAGGCATAAGACAGGAAAAGGTGGGAGGGTGCAGGTGATGGATGCCTTCGAAAGCCAAACAGATTTTATATTTGACCCTGGAGATGACAGGGAGCCACTGATGTTTGTTTGTGTATATGTGTGTGTGGAGGGGGGTGTGTGTGTGACATGGTCACATGTGTACTTTAGAAAGATCACTTTGACAGCTTGATGAGAGGATAAACTGGGGAAAAGTGGCACAGAAAGCAACCAGGGAGCATTGCATTAAATAACAGTGAATGACTATTCAGAGTGACAGTAAGGCAGTATTTAAACTTAGGTCTTCCTGGCCTCCGTGCCAGCGTTCCATCTGTCCACTGTGCCCCCAAGCTACCTAAAGCGGTTAGCAGAAGATGTCTCCCTACCCTCTCTTCCAACTACTATAGAGCCTTGTGTCTCAATGCCCAAGCACCTTTTCTTTCTCAACACTTCACTGGAATTAATTTGCCTGAAAGAAAAATCAATTCTAAAGTATCTCTTGGCTTCAGCACAGGGTTTGGGAAGCTAGCCCCAGATACCAGAAGTATTAATTTAGTCTCCACCAAGATCACATAGCTAGAGCTGAGATTCAAACCCAAGTCTCCAGGCTCAACCCAGCAAGTCCTCTTTCCATTACAACCCATTGATTATGTTAGGCAGACCCAAAGTTTTCTGTCATCTGTTGCTGATGTGGGAAGCCACATAGCTTTCATCTAAGTTCAAGGAGTTATTTAGCTGATGTGTTGCTTAAATGGGTGCTTCCATGGGTTAGTGGGTGTTCATTCATTCCCCACAGTGGAAAAAAAGATGCCAGGTTGGGAGACAGGAACCCCATAATGCATCTTTCCCTGTCACTGAGCTCCCTGTATGATCTCGGCTAACGCACTGAACCCGTATGCCTTTGTTTCCTCGCTGGACAAACAAGGAGCATCATAATATCCACCCTGTCTACCTCACAAGGATGTTGTGAGGATAAAAATGAATGAAGGGGTGTGAAAATGCCTTGAAAAAATTAAAAGTGTGATAAAAATGGAAGGCAGAATTCCCATTACCACTTCCAGTTGTACCTTCTCAGGTCATTTTTGGCCTGGGTTTTGGGGGGGAGGGCAGGAGTGGGTATCCGAATGTGTCTGACCTTGCTAGAAAGTACTGGATGTGAGGTGACAGAGGCCACTTTGTGTTGTTTGTAGCCGTGGATGTTGCAAGCAAAAACAAGAGAGAAAAAAAGATGGGAGATAAAGAATTGGAGATGTATTTATTCTCTTGGTCTGTTTTTGGAGAAGGTAGCATTTATTTTAAGCAGCATCTGCTGATTTTTTAAGCATTTTTCACCCATTCTTCTTCATCCCTGTTGTAACTGAGCAATAAGAACTAAGTGATTGGTTATTTTGGAAATTGGAGACCACCCCCCACCCCCCACACACACTTCCTCTCTCTCCCTCTACGTGCTTATTGGCCCCAAGACCAGAGTAGGGCTCAGAAAAAAGTTCTGGACTATATCAGAGCACAGAAAGGCTTAAGGAAGCCTTTCACCACAGGCAGACACAAGACAGGGCCTGGTAATGGCTCTGTTGTTTGTCAAAACCATAAATTCTTACTGCTTCCTCTGTGGTGGTTTTTTTCTCTTGCCTCACCCTCCATCCAGACTTTCTGGGTGATTTTTTAGGAGGGGGGGCAAGAAATAACTGGTCCCTCTGGGGAAAGTCTCATTTTACTGACCCTGGATCTGCTTAGGGCCACCACAAAACTGAAGAGAAAATGGAATCCTGGCTATATTTATGACTTAACTTGCAACTAAATTAATTTTATTTATACAGATTAAATTTAATCCCTGTTAGCATGACAGAAATTCCTTAGTATTTATTTTATACATACCCGAAATGAAGTATATACTAATCAGAGATTGGGGCCTGGAAATCCTTCCTTAGCTGGTCATATTTACCTGTTAATAAAAATTATTATTATTATTATTATTA
>CM053594.1:110292310-110349489 GCA_028646575.1 Pseudocheirus occidentalis
GAGAGAGAAAGAGGGTGGGGGGGGAAGAGAGAGAGAGATTTGAGATTTCTCCAGGAAATTGCACTTCCAGTCACTTCATTTCATAGGATCATATATTTATAGCTGGAAGGGACCAGAATTTTAGAGGTCATCTGATTGAACTCCCTTGATTTTACAAACTAGAACTAGAGAAGTTGTATGATTTGCCCAAGGTCACCAAAGTAATATTTCATAGGGCTGAGATTCAAACTCAGGTTCTCTGATTCCACCTCTAGGGATTTTCCTCTGTGTGATAGCCCTGATAGGATTTGTTCAACTTTTATTTGGGCAAACTACTGTTGATACTTTTCATTTAGCCTAACAAAGAATCACAAAGTATTAACAAAGATGCTTTCCCCACAGGAATCCTGCAAGGAGTAAAATTAATGAGCCTGGCAATTTCAATCATTTCTCCAGCATAAATTGTCATCACTGTCAGAGAGAAGGTAGAGATTTTTGGAAAGGTGAGCTTGAGTAGTGGAGAAAATTCTGGAAGAAACTTTCTATATTAATTTTGGTAAATAATTATGAACATTTTTGAATTAATCTCACGTCTAGATAAAAATTAAAATGGAGTAAGAAATGGTGAAGGCTCTGTGCTAGCACAATACAAAGTTTGTGGTAGACAAACTGTCAAGAGCTTACCACTTTTTCCACTGTACCATGTTGAGTACCTGCAAAGAGTACATCAAGTAATTTTGGAGGAGGACCTACCTAGGGGCTGGGAAAAGTCTCTTGAGGGAGATTCTACTTGAGCTGAGCTTTCAGAGGAAATAGGAATTCTGAGAGGTTAAGATAAGGAAGGAGTGCATTCCAAGCTTAGGGCTCTGTATAAATGCTTGGAAGTGAGAGATAAAAATTGAGCAACGTACAGCAGTTTGACTGGAATGTAGAGGACATGAAGGAGAATCATGTGAAATTAGTGTGGAAAGGTAAATCAAACCTAGATTATGAAGGACTCAGATGCCTCAGAGACTTCACTCAGAAAATTCAAAGTCACAATAATAGTTCACACTGTATAGTCCTTTCTTTATATGGTACTTGAGGCACCACCCTTTTACATGTGAAGCTATCCCAGGTTCAAGATATGAGACTGGTCTGCATCTATTCAAAAATCATAGCTCATGAGCGCCCATCAGTATCTTATTTCTTCTGATTAGTAAGAGGATGTAATTACTTCAATAAAAAAAGGCAGTTTAATGAAACAGCATAGTAAGAAAAGTAACAATAAAACATGTTGTTGTTCAGTCATTTTTCAGTCATGTCAGACTCCTTATGACACCATTTGGAGTTTTCTGGGCAAGGATACTGGAGTAGTTTGCCATTTCTCTCTGTAGCTCATTTTACAGATAAAGAAACTGAGGCAAACAGGGTCAAGTGACTTACCGAAGGTCACATAGCTAGTAAGTGTCTTGGGCCAGATTTGAACTCAGGAAGATGAGCCTTTTTCACTCCAGGCCTAGCATTCTATCCACAGTGCCTCCTAGGCTGCTCAACAAATAAAACATCTCCTCCCCCAAAACTCAGGATTTATTTTCCTACAAACACACGTGCACACACATCATCATCATCATCATCATCAGGAAGAGTGGACAGAGGTAGGGATCATGTATGAGAGACAAATGTGGGAATGCATGTAGCCAGGGGATATGCATGGGAGGCCAATTAGTGCGTCTGGCTGTAGGATGCTGATGTCTTATGTTGTTTTTTTTTTTTTTTTGCTTTTTGGAGGGCAGTTGGGGTTAAGTAACTTGCCCAAGGTCACACGGCTAGTTTTTTGTGTTAAGTGTCTGAGGCCGGATTTGAACTCAGATACTCCTGACTCCAGAGCCAGTGCTCTATTCACTGCGCCACCTAGCCACCCCTGCTGATGTCTTATGAATGCTCCTTGTGGTCCTGCTTCTCAGTCAGCTATGCTAGCCTTGAACTTTGGAGTCATGTCCACACACACACACACACACACACACACACACACACACATACACACACACACACCATGCACCCTCTTTTAATCCAGAGGTTCAACTAGAGTCCTGAGCACTTTCTGCTTCCTCATAGCATTTCTCTTTTATCTTTGCCTCTTCAAGTCGAAGCAAAAAGAGATTTGAATACAATACACTCAGTATTGACTCCTTGAACTTGAGGACTGAATGAGTTTTGTCTTTGCATTCTCAATGCCTTACACATTGCAGGCGCTTAATAAGTGCTCATTGGATGAATAAATAAATGAATAAACCTTGAGCTTTTAAAACAGGACACTCATCCTGAGTCATAAGACCATGAGGAAAAAGCAAAGCTATATAGCTGCTCACTGGAAGAAATAGCATCCAACAGGTCTTTGTGAAAACCAAAGCTTTCTTTCTGAAGCTTGTAATGATTTCCCCAGGAACCTCTATATTTTCTAGTTATTTTTTTGTTTGTTTGTTTTTTGGAGGGAGGAATGCAGGGCAGTTGGGGTTAAGTGACTTGCCCAAGGTCACATAGCTAGTTTTTTTGAGTTGTGTCTGAGGTAGGATTTGAACTCAGGTCCTCCTGACTCCAGCGCTGGTGCTCTACTCACTGTGCCACCTATTCTAGATTTTTAAAGTTGGCAAATGGAGGCTTCAGGACATTGCTGGAAGCACTGTCTGCTTTTCTTCTTGCGTGTGAGAAAATAAAAATTGCTGCCTGGTTTGGTAATCTCTGCCTGTCCTCCTGTTTATATTTCTTTCTCGGATCCAGTGAATGATTGCTTTTTCATCACTATTTATCTACTGGATAGTGCCCCCATGAAGCTTGTGTTGGAACCCAAAGGCCTCTGAGCAATGGTGCCAAACTCTGTCTGCTTTGTTAATTAGGTTATCTGATTTTTTTTTTCAGATGGCTAATTTTGCTGCAGATTTCACAGGGCTTCTAAATGTGTGCTCCTAAACACAGAGTGGCAGGTTCTTCCCCAACTTATTTCATAAGAACCAAAATTAGGTGAGCTCTTGACTTCCAGTGCTATGGAGAAGATTAGCAATGCCTTTGTAGGTATATGCTGGACACGTTCACGGATGCCCTAGCACAAAAGCATGGAAATACTCGAATTCTTTGTTGGGTGGGTCCTTTGGTGTTTAATCTTGACAAGCTATGGGTCTCCGCCTGGTTTTTTTCCTGTTTATGAAAAGGGTTACATATTTCATTGCCTGAAAGATCTGTGATTTCCTCTATGTCGGTACTCTTTCCACCTATGCAGATTGTGACCCTACCAGAGTTCAGTCAGGTCCCCCTTAGTGTGAATAATGAATGAATGCTGTGAAGGGGTCGCATGTATTCAAAGCACTGCCTGAAGCTGTATGAAGTTATATAAAATATAATCATTAGCACTAGAGGAATGGAAACATACAGTGTGAATTTAAATAATGTGATCACTTAACAATATGTCTTGTTTGCACTAAGTGCAGCCTTGCTGTAGACATTTTCTCTTAGTAGAAAAATGAGTCTTTGGGCTCTCTGACAATGAGCTCCTTGGATTTAGGTAGCCTGGTCTTTCGATGATTGATATTGGGCCTATCACCAGGCCCACACCTGGAAGTTTTCCAGGCTGATAGGACCCACTAAACCTGGAATTCCACTGGTACTGAGTTTGAGAACCCAGGTCATCCCAGGGCCATCAAAGAGGAATCAGAGGACGACCTCAGTGAGCAAATTGCAATTAACAGAGACTCCTGAATTATCTTTTCCCATTTATGGGATATAATAAACTGTGACTGGAGCTCAGAAAAGGTATTTGTCTGTCTTAAGTAACACCCTTGGCTTGTTTCTGACTGCTGGAGGCTTTGAGTGTTCCCTGATGCCTTTAGGCCACAGCAGCCTTTCTCTTTCCAAAGCCTCATAAAACATCATTTTATAGTTCTTCATTGCACTGAAGACGTCATGCTATATATTATAGTTATCTGCGCTTGTGTTTTACCTCACTGATAACTGACATCACGGTTTACATATTTTTTTTCCACTGGACCTCTAACAACCCCATGTGATTATTTGAGGAATTATTATCCCTATTTCACAGATAAGAAAAGCAAGTCTTGGAATAAATGACTTGCTCTCGTTCATACAACTAGCAAAATCTGGTGGTGGAATTTGAGCTGAGATCCAACAGTGTGGTGCAGCGGATAGAGCTTTGGATTTGGAGTGAGGAAGGCCTCAGTTCAAATCCAGACTCAGACACTTACTTAGCTATGTGATCCTGGGCATGTAATTGAACCTTTGGCTGCCTCTGCTTCTTCATCCGTAAAATGGGAATAATAACACCTCCTTCCCTGGGCTGTTGTGAGAATCCATTGAGATGATGCTTGTAAACCTTGAAGTGCTCCATAAATGGTAGCTATTATTATGATCACCTACAAATCTAAAGTTCTTTGAGGCCCTAAGTGAAGAGAGCACCAGTCCTGGAGTCAGGAGAACCTGAGTTCAAATCTGGCCTCAGACACTTAACACTAACTGTGTGACCTTGGGCAAGTCACTTAACCCCAATTGCCTTGCCTTCCCCACCTCCAAAAAGAAAAAAAAACACCAGGAGGTAGAGTACTAGACTTGGAGTTGGAAGACTAGAGTTCAAATCCTGTCTCAGACACTTCCTAGGTGTATATAACCCTGGGAAAGTCATTTAGCCTCTTTTCTCCTCAGTTTCTTCATCTGTAAAATCAGAATAATATTAGTATTTTCTTCCTGAGATTGTGAAGATCGAATGAGACACTCTTTTTTGCAAACCTTAAAGCATTAAATAAATGGCAGCGATTGCTATTAATTCAGGTTACTCAGAGAGAGTTAGGAGTTTGGGGTCAGAATTTCAGATCTGGAAGAGACCTCAGAGGCTCAATTTATAGATGGGGAAACAGGTTCAGAAAGTATAAGCAATTTGCCGGAGATTGTGCAGATAATAAGGGAGAGAGAAATATCAGGCGTGGTTCATTGCATGTAGACATGAGCCTGTCATTTAAGAGCACAGCTGAGAGTGCAGCCTGCTAGCTGTCCTGAAGATGGATGCTTAGGCTTTTGTGACAGCTTAAAGAACATGCATTTCCACTTTAAAATTGGAGCTAAAAAGCTGCTTATTTTTTGTTCCCTGATGGATGGGTTTTCACAATTGAGAGATGATTGCAAAGGCATCTCCTGAGAAATTTCAAAGACCTCGTCTGGGTTTTTAAGCCAAATTGCAAAATTTCTTTGTGTGCAGGAACTTTTATAAAGTTTATAATAAGTAAGAATGGGGGAGTGTGGCGGGGGTGGGGATGGTCCACAAAAACCATTTGTGACACCTTAATGAGAATAGAAACGCTCCAAAATGACCCACAACATGCAGTATGTATTCAAGAGAGCATCTGGGAAATGCTTTGTGGGAAAATCAAAATGACCTTTATGGCTAATAATTGTACCTTGTGAGTCTTGAAGCGTAAATTAGGTTAATGCTACATTTAGACGGAAAGAATAGAAAGTGTGTTATAATATATACCTGTATGTGATCACAAATTATCCTGGTGAGAGGGTTAAATCTCTCCTACTGAGGCTTTTTGTTTGAAATTACCTCTCAAGCCTTATTTCAGTTTGGCTTGGCACTAATTATATTGCTGTTTCTCGTGCTTGCGAACGTTTAAACTAACAGTTTACCGGTACTCTTGACCTGCTCTCCAGGACTGATTTGGAAAGCTAGATTATTTTACACACACACACAAAAATATTTTGAAGAACTTGGGAAAGAGTAGACAGTATAGACAATAGACAGTATAAAGAAAGGAGAGAACAGGGCCTAAAACATAGTCTTAGTGTGCATCTGCAGTTAAGGAATCATGGTCTAGTTGGCGATTGAGCAAAAGAATCAGAGAAGGAATGATCAGAGAGGTAAGAGGAGAACTGGAGCCAGCGGTGTCATGAAGACCAGGAGAAGAGGGCGCATCTGGGAAGAAAGAGGGTGATTAACAGGGTTAAATGTTGCAAAGAGGTCAAGGAGGATGAAGACTGAGAACAGACCAACTGATCTGGCAATTAAGAGATCTCTGATTGTATTAGAGAGACCATTTTCAGCTGAGTGATGAGGTAAGAAGCCATATTACAAAAGATGGAGAAGATGAGAATGAGTGAGAGCAATGAGTATAGATAGCTTTTTGCTAGGAGTTTGTCTAAGTAGGAGAGATTATGGAACAATAATGTAAAGGGGAACGGCAGAGTCTAGTGAAGTGTTTTTTACTGTTTCATTATTATTTTTTTTTTGGAGGGGGGAAGGCAGAACAATTGGGGTTAAGTGACTTGCCCAAGGTGTCATGGCTACTGTTTAGTGAAGGTTTTTTTAAGGCTGAGACATTTGGGTATGTTTGTAGGAACCAGTAAATAGGGCAAGATTGAAGGAGGGAGGAAGGGAAGGAGGAAGAGGGACAGACAGAGGCAGAGAGGGAGACAGATACAGAGAGACAGATGGAGAAAGAGAAATGGTTGTGAGGAGGAAATCTGCTAGAGTAGACAGGAGGGGGTGGGATCAAGGGCTTATACAGAGGAAAAACATTTATAATCCACTGGCAATTCCATATTTTTCTCCTTTATAGGATCGTAGCTTTCGAGCCAAAGCTAAGAAGGTAGAATTTTAGCTGGGACTTGAAGGAAGCCAGGGACAATTGTGGCTAAAGATAAGGAGGGAGATCATTCCAGGCATTTTAAAGATGAGAAAACTTGATACCCAGAGAGCAGATTACCCTAGCTTACACAGGTCATAGGTGGGAACCGCTGTCTTCTCTGTAGTTCTCAGGATACTGTTCTCTCCTGGTTCTCCTGTGTATGAGACACTCCTTAGTCCCCTTGTGGATCCTCATGCGGGTCATGCCCTCTAATCATAGCAGTCCCACAGAGCTCATCTTTTCTCCTCCGTACTACTTCACCTGGCGATCTCATCAGCTCCTGTGAATCTAATTACTCTTTCTGTGCTGATCTACCTATCTTGTCCTACCTAAGCTCTCTGTTGACCTCCATTCTTGCATCTCCTACTGCCCTTCAAATATCTAGATGTTCAGTAGGTAACTTAAACTCAGCATACCAAAACTGAACCCATTATCTTCCTCCCTAATGTTCCCTCTCCCCTACCTCTCCTGTTACTCTATAGGGCAATACTGTTCTCCCGGTCCCACAGGCTCACAACCTAAGAGTCTTCCTGGATTCCTCCCTCTCTCTCACCCTCCACATTCAATCAGCTGCAAAGTCCTGTAGATCTCACCTTTCCAACATCTCTCAAGTACATCCCCTTCTTTTCTCTGACAATGGTGCCACTCTGGTACAAGAGGTCATCACCCTCACACCTGGGCTATGGGAATAGCTGGATGGTGAGTCTACCTGCCTCAAGGTTCTTCTCATTCCAATCCATCCTCTGTTGAGCCACTAAAGTAATTTATTTCATTACATTTAGTGGCTCCATTGAACCACTAAAGTGATTTTCCTAAAACAGGTACAACCATTACATTCTCTCTCTCTCTTCCCCCTCCTTTTCTCTCTCCCTCTCTGTCTTCCAGTGGCTCCCTATCACCTCCAGGGTTAAATACAGAAGTCTCTGTTTGGCATTCAAAGCCCTTCATAACCTTCTCCCCTCCCCTTTCCAGTCTTCTTATACCTTATTCCCTCCCATGAACTCTTTGATCCAGTGACACTGGCCTCATGGCTGTTCCATGAACAAAACACTCCATCTCCTGACTCTGGGCATTTTCTTTCCTCATGCCTGGGGATAGTCTCACTCCTTATATTTGTCCATAATCTTCCCTGACTTCCTTCAAATCCTAGTAAAGTGCTATCTTCTTTTTGAAGCCTTTACCAACCCCTCTTAACCCTAGTTCATTTTCTCTGTTGATTATTTCCAATTTATTCTGTATATGGCTTGTTGTTTGTATGTTGTCTTCCTCATTAGACTATAAACTCCTTGAGAGTAGCAACTGTGTTTTGCCTTTCTTTGTATCCCCAGGTCTTAGCACAATAGGAATTTAGCACATGATAGCTGCTTAATAAATGTTTGTTGACTGATTAAGATAGAGATTTGAAATCTAGTAGTCTTTCCACTGGCTCAAGTACCCTCCATCAGAATAGTGGGCTTCTAGATGTAGCTGTGATCAAGATAAATAATAAATGATAGACAGCTTGTCAGGCATGGAGTCGGAATAAGCTGTGACCCTGGACAAATAAATCATTTAGCCTTTCAGTGCCCTCGACAGATCTAGAAGACTATAAGTTTTAGAAGAATTAGTGACCTGCAGTGGTAGGAGTTCAATTGCTGGAGAGCTCCTTGCACCAGTGAAATCAGACATACATACATTATCTCATTTGATCCCTATAGGAATGCTATGAGATACTTTAAGAGTATAGTTATATAATTATGATATTATAGTTTTATAATTATATTATAACATTATTAATTAATGCAGCTATAATGTAATTGTACAATACTATCAATATAACAATAACACTTATTAATATAATTACACACTAATATTATTGTTAATTAATATAATACTATTATGACTCCCATTTTACAGAGAAAGAAAATGAAATTGAGAGCTTCGGTGACTTGCATAGGGCCATGTAGCTAAGTCACAATTGGAACCCATGTCTTGCTGATTCCAAATGGAGAGCTCTATCTGTTCCACTGAAAGACCTCTTAAATACTCACTTCCACACAAAAATCATGTGAATAATCAAGGCCTTCTCTAACTTACTTTTATTATTTAGTTCAGTTTCCATTCTTGTTTAATAATTCCTATTCCTTGAAAAAAAGAGAGGGTACCACTTTTAGGCTCCAAAAGGAAATGCCAAAATAGCCCTACAGTGATTTTTGTCTTGGCAAATGCCACTATAGGATGCTCCAAAGGACATCCGGTCCTTAAGAAGGGAGGACAAGGGAAGGGGATGAACATTTATATAGCACCCACTGTGTGCCCCAGGTACTGTGCTGGTATAGTGGAATCATGAAGACCAGAATTCTAACTGTGCCTCTGAAACAAGGTCGCTTTGGGGCCTCGGACAAGTTATTTAATCTGCTTGCCCATGAGGCAGCTCTGAGACTTATTGACCATGTCGTAGGTGGCCCCGATCTTTGTGAAAGCTTTAATAATACCAGTGAAAGAAATCATGTTCAACTTCTTCATGACATCAAAGTACTTAAGGACTGTATATAAATGGCTGCTGGTAATTAAAAAGGAGCTATCACTTCATTTAGAAAGCAGTCCAGTGGGGCCTTTGTTTTAAAATGTTCACTTAACCTATAGTTTATGAGTTTCTTCGTGTAATTCTGTCAGAGTAATTAAGTGTATCTTTCATAGGAGACTTGTCACTAATTATCTACCAATCAGCCCAGAAGCAAGCACTTTGTACTAATGGCACCCCAGGGATACTTCCAGGCACATGTAAATATAAGTGACCATGGGTGGACGCTTTCAGCTGGTACTTGAGCAAGCATCCCCTTTTTCCACTGTCCCAAATGGAGCCAAACTCCCACAACTTACATTGTGGTTGTAGCCTGATGTTAATAGTGATCACTGTTAGCCTAGATTAATGAGATTTTATTTAGCCTATATCACAAAATTACAGCATTTCAGAATTGAAAAGGACCTCAGAGGTCAGTGAATATAACTCATACCTGAAAAAAGAATCCCCTTTACGATTGACCCAGCAAGTAGTCAGCAGGCTTTTAACTGAAAGCATCCAATGAGGGTAAACACACCCCTTCCCAATGCATCTCCATTCCACCCTGGAATGATTCATTTTCCTTCCTGACATCAAGGCTAAATTTTTATGCTTGCAACTTTTATGTGTTTTCCCCTAACTCTTCTTTCTTGAGACAAACAGAATTGGTCCTTCCGTAGGACTGGCCTTCAAGTGCCGATGACTAGCTGTCATGAGGTATGCTGTGGCCTAGGTGACAGGGGGCTGGAACTGAATTCAGGAGGACTTGTGTTCGAGTCGTGCCTCAGACACTTATTAGCTTTGGCCTTTCTGACCTTTAAGTCCCTTTCAGTTGTACATCCATGCTTCTATGTATCTCCTTCCACCTACTCCTGAATCTTCTCTCTTTCTGATTAAAAAAAAAAAATTCCCAGTTCCTTGAACTGTTCCTCATAGGACAGAAACCTAAAACCCTTTCGTTACCACAGGTGTCAGCCTCTAGATATTTTCTGATATGTCAGTGTCCTTCCAAAAATACGCACCCACCCAGACTGAACACAGTGATCCAGGTACAGAGGACAACAGCGAAGTGAAGAAAGCTCTTTATCTCCTTGCTTTGCAAACTTTGCTTCTCTCTGTAGAGTCCAAAGCCACGTGCAGGATGATTTTTGTTTGTCTGCTTTTGGCTGCAGTATCATACTATTGACTTAAATAGACAACCAGTTGTTAAATGGTCAGTATGAGCATGTACATCTCAGAAATCAGCAAACACAACAAAGTCAGACAAAACAAATTTATTGTTTTGTTGCTTGTCTATACAGTTATTCCTTCCCCATTGTGGGGGTTAAGGATGTGCCTCCTGCATCAATCTAGAAAATCTACATAAAAATTTCTGGCCCTCCCTTTGTGCCAGAGAAGAAGTAAGAGTTATTATGGTGTTAAAAGATAAGATATATTGATATTATATAATAATATACCTCTATTTTATGCATTTCTGAGTTTCCAAACCTTTTCTGTGTCATCTGCTGGTCTTTGTATCTCATCCCCAAATTCTTATTTAATTTCTTAGGCTGAGCATGATATATCAAAATCATGATGTGGAAGAGATAAGTATACTTAAGAAATTAAAGGAGAAAAACGTGGATCATTCATACCTATAGTTTCTGAGATCTGGCTGTTAAAAACTCACCAGCTCACCTCTGATCACTCCATTAAAATCCCACTACTTAGATGTTTTTTAGGCCCAACACGGAGGACTGTCTAACCAAATCTCCCTCAAGTTAACCTGTGAAGTCAATTTTTGAAAACTTAAACATATGACTTTATATCTGTTCCTACTTAACTTCATATTATTAGATTCAAACCAGTATTCTAACTTTCCAGGATCTTTTTGGATCCTGATTCTGTCATCCAGTATGTTAGAGATCCCTTGTAGCTCTGTGCCACCTACAGATTTAATGAGTGGTGTTCTCGGTGCTTTATTCAAGTCACTGACAAAAATACTAAACTGTATGGGCCAAGAATGGTTGCCTGCCTACTGGAGACCTGAGTTGAAATCAAACCATTTTAGTGACCACTATTTTTTTCCAGTCATCCAACTAATTTCAAATTCATCTAAATGCATTATCATCTAGCCTGAACCACCTGAGATCCTTTATCAGATGTTTTTGCTAAAATCTACATAAACTATAGGGCAGCTAGGTGCCACAGTGAAGAGCACCCAGCTTGGAGTCAGGAGGATGAGAGTTCAAATCCAGCCTTAGATACTTATCAGCTATGTGATCTGGGGCAAGTCACTTAACCCTGTTTGCCTCTGTTTGCTCATCTGTAGAACAAGTTGGCAAACTGCCTTAGTATCTTTGCCAAGAAAACCTCAAATGTGGTCACAAAGCTGAAACAACTCAATAATATAAACTGTGCCTAAAGATTCTATTCTTCTAACAATTTAGTAATTCTGACCAAAAAGAAAATAATATTAGCCTGACATGACATGATCTCTTTTTAAATTACGATTTATTTTTTAATAATGTAATTTAATTTCTAAATTAATTTTTTATTTTTAAATTAAATAGCATTTATTTCTGCCTCCACCCTGCCTCAAAAATAAAGAAAAACAAAATAATTATAATAAATGAGTAGTCAAGCAAAACACATTTCCATATCAACCACATCCAAAAGTGTGACTCTCATTCTGCATATTTAGTTCATCATCTCTCTGTCAGGAATGGGTAGCATCATTCATGACTGGCCCTCTAGAATCATGGTTGATCACTGTATTGATCTGAGTTCTTTCAAAATGATTCACTAAAACAGTTATAAAACAATCACGTTGTCGTAATAAAAAAATATTTCCCTGTTTCTGCTCACTCTGCATCAAATTGTATGAACCTTCACAGATTTTTCTGAAATTGTTCATTTCATTATTTCTTACAGCACAATAACATTCTATTCTATTAATATATGATAAATATTTAGCCATTCTCTAGTTGATGGCCACCCCCTTCTTTTCCATTTCTTTACTTTCACAAAAAAAAAAAAAAAAAAACTGCTTTACAACCCTATTCTTGGTATCAAGATACTGGGAACTGAGGGGATGCCCATCAATTGGGAAATGGTTGAACAAGCTGTGGAATATGAATGTTATGAAATACTATTGTTTCATAAGAAATGATGAATAAGCACATTTCAGAAAAAAACCTGACAAGACTTGTACAAACTGATGCAAAGTGAAACAAGCAGAACCAAGAAAACATTGTACACAGCATCAGTAACATCATGTGATGATCACCTGTGAATGATTCAGCTCTTCTCAGCAATGCAAAGGCCAAAGACAATACAAAAGACTTTCAAAGGAAAATGCTATCCATATCCAGATAAAGAACTGATGGACTCAGAATGCAGATTGAAGCATATTTTTATCACTTACTTTGTTCCTTTTCATGTTTTTATTAACTTTTGATCTGTTTCTTCTTCCACAACTATGACAAATATGTTTTACATGATAGCATACGTATAAACTATATCAAACTGCCTACCCTTTTCAGAAGAGGGGAGGAGAGGGAGAGGAGAAAAATTAGAAGCTCAAAACATTTTAAAAATGAATGCTAAAAATTGTACTTAATATGTAATTGGAGAAAAATAAAATACTATTTAAAGAGTAATAAAAGAGAATTGCTATAAATATGGTTTTGCATACAGGACTCTTTCCCTTTCTTTTATCTCTTTGGGGCAAATACCTAATAGTGGTTTCTTTAGGGTATGCACAGTTTAGTGATTTTCAAGGCATAGTTCCAAACTGCTTTCTAGAATCACTGGGCCAATCCACATCCCTACTAGCATTGTATTAATATGCCCATTTTTGCATAGTTTGCTTCCAAAATTTGCCATTTTCCTTTGCCATCAGCTTTTTCAATCTCACACTTGTGAAATACATCCTCAGAATTGCTTCAATTTGAATTTCTCTATTAATGATTTGGAGAATTTTTTTCAAATATATATGTGTGTATGTATATATGTGATGCTTTTTTTTTTAACTTGAAGACTGCCCTTTCATATTCTTTGACTATCAGTTGGGGAATGGCACATATTCTTATAAATTTAAATCAGTCCCTAATACATCTAGGTAATGAGATCTTTCTCAGAAAAAACTCACTTAAAAAAACCCAAAACACCCATTCCCCTGGTAACTCTTTCCCTTTTTAATTTACCTATAGTGAATTTGTTTCTACAAGAACCTTTAAAAATCTAATGTAATTCAAAATCATCCCTTTTATCTCATGGGAGCCTCTCTTCTTTATCCCTCATTTGTTCAGCCTTTTCCTTATCCATCAATCTGAAAGGTAATTTCTGCCTTACACCTCTAATTTGTTTATGATATGACCTTTTATATCTATGTGACATGACCTATTCTTAGTGAATCTATTCATTGTGATCACTTACTTCTTTTCTAGATGTCCACTCACCATTCCTTAACACTATTTTAACTTTGCCCCTACTTTCATCCAGACTTGGGTTTAGTACTGCACAGAGGTAACCCTTCTCCCCACCTCCCCAGCCCTACACCTCCACCACCTTTATTTCCCCAATATCATTACCATCCATCTTTTAAAAGAGGTCTTTGTTCGCTTCTGGCCAGCTTCCCTTTTCCAACATAGAAAGTGTGGGTGGTGCTATGGGACAGAAGGCAGCTCCACTGGGCCCCATACTTCTCTTTCCTTCAGTTTCCTGGCCCACAATCTCTGAAGATAGGATGTCAGGCTAAGTGATGAATACAGTGTCATGGTAAACACTGTAAAAATAGTACTAATAAGCAAGACGAGGACAAACAGTGACATGGACAGTCCCTCGCTGGCTTTCTATCCTGCCAAGTTGCAAGAGGGGAAAACCATGGTTATAACTTCTTGGCACTGAAAGTTATAAGTAGATGAGCTGACCCAAATAAAAATCCAAGAGGACACATATCCTCCTGTTCTAGACTCAGTCTGTGTACATTATCTTTCTCCAGAGTAGTCATATTAGGCAATAAAACTAGAAAAATCCCATCAGAGCCAAGACAAGTACTAGGTCTGTGGTCAGCTCTTTTCTTACCACCTACATCCTGGGCTTGCCTGTCACTGTGAGCTGTAACTCTGGCGACTGATTGACAAGTTTATGAGGGTAATGTTTGCAATCTTGTACTAGACTAAATAATTATCTAGGATCTAATAGCTAGAAGGGACCTTAGATTTTATTTAGTCCAACTCTCTCATTTTATAGTTGAGAAAAACAAGGTCCAGAGAAATGAGGGGACACAAGACTACTAGTAATAAATGCATTTCAACTTTTGCAAAGAGTTTTACATGTTACTTCACTCAGTTTTAATGAAAGTCTTATGAAATATATGCTATTATTAAATCCACTTTATAGTGTGAGAGAGGGGTATCAAGGGTCACATGGTGAGTAGTATGTGAGGCAAGATTTGAATTCAAGTCAGCAAGCCACTCCAGTGTCTTTGCCAAGAAAACCCCAAATAGGGTCACAAAGAGTCTGACTCAATTGAAATGACTTAATAGCAGCTTTCTGACTCCCAGTCCAATACTCTAGCTGTTGTGCCACCTTGCTGTCCCCTAATTGGTGACTGTGGGGCAGCTGGGTGGTGCATTGGATAGAGCACCAGGCCTAGAGTCGAGAAGACTCATCTTCCTGAGTTCAAATCTGGTCTCTAGCTGCATGATCCTGGGCAAGTCACTTAGCCCTGTTTGCCTTGGTTTCCTCATCTGCTAAATGAATTGGAGGAGGAAATAGCAAACCACTTTAGTGTCTTTGCCGAGAAAATCCCAGATAAGATCATGAAGAGTTACCAGAGGTTCTCAACCTGTGGGTTATGTTCAGTTTGTAACAATGAAAATACATCCTGCATAGCAGATATTTACATTACGATTCACAACAGTAGCAAAATTACAGTTATGAAGTAGCAACGAAAATAATCTTATGATTGGGGGGTCACCACAACATGAGGAGCTGTATTAGAGGGTCGCGGCATTTGGAAGGTTGAGAACCACTGGGTTAGACACAACTAAATAACAACAAAAAAGATGTAATATATTACATATTCATCTAAAAGACTTAATCTGTTTTTTTCTTTCATAGCCAGTATTTTAGATAGTTTGGCCAGCTAGGTAACACAGCACATAGAATGTTGAGTGAGAAAGACCTGAGTTCAAACCCAGCCTCAGATACATACTAGTTTATGTGACCCTGAGCGAGTCACTTAACCTTGTTTGCCTCAGTTTCCTTATCTGTATAATGAGCTGCAGAAGGAAATGGCAAACCACTGCAGTATCTTTGCCAAGAAAAGCCCAAATACGGTCATGAAGAGTCAGACAGAACTGAAACAGCTGAGCAAGTTGGGAAATAAGAGCTGGGATGCTTGTCTTCTGTTCATTCTTTATGTGGCCTCTCAATTCTCTGCTCCTGGCTCATAATTATGCTATGAATTTGAATCACCCAGCCCATGATGAGGTAACCAGATAATCACAATTTTATAGTTTCTAAGGCAGGAAGAGCAAAATAACTCTTAACCAGAGATGAGCAGTGAAAGTTTAACACCCAGCTTTCCCAGAACCCACTTTTAAATTCAATCTACATTAACATTTTTTTCCATCCCTTTCTTAAGTATAAGCAATAAACTGACTCTTAGCAGTTGCTGATGTCCAAGGTATAAATGCTCACACTAGAAATTTAGCAATTAGCTTTCTTAAACCCTTGCAAGTTGGCTCTAGAACAAGGCTGCTCAGAACCCCTGAAAATGCATTTTGTGCTGGTGGATGCATTCTATTTGCTGTCAGTGACCACCAGAAACTCTTTGTCTAGGTGATGGGCCAGCAGTCATGTTGCGGAGACTGACCCATGGGCACTGAGCCTTGGCATCAAGCTCATTTGCTAGCTCCCCAGGAGTAAGCAAATGCCAGTTTGCCCTCCCATTGGTGCTGGGATTTGCTTCTCCTGACCAGGTGAACACTGCTTCCTCTTTGTTGTCTCTCAGCTACTGAGAGTACTTCCATTGGGCACTAGAGATCAGACCCTTCCAAGTATTTCTTCTGGGCTCCCAACAGTGCTTTTTCTTGAAAAGGAGGAAAAGTCCTACAGCCATTTGTGGTAAGCACTGTAAATCAGTGAGGCATTTGCTGTTTTATTAACAACTATAGGGATTTGGGAGGTATCATGTGGATGTATTTCTACGAACATGCTTTTGTGTATTTTGAAAATGATTCCAGATTACAGACTAATGTGTTTCAGTGTTTTCCTTTTGAATGCTGGATCAGTGTCATTGAGTAATGAGGGATGGCATAAAGATTTTAATGAAAAGCCACTTAATTGAGTTAAGAATTGATGAGACAGTCTGGTGGGGCTGGGGAGTTCGTGCCCAACTGTACTAGGAGCTTTTCAGAAGACTGAGAATCCTTGAGACCTTTGGAAAACCATTGAGTTGGAAGCAGTTATGGCTCAGTCTTCTCTATTTCTTATAGAATGCCCAGATAGAGGATAACATGTATACACACACACACACACACACACACACACACACACATAAAATTTCAAGATTGTTGTGAAAGTCAAATGTGATAGTGTTTGTAAATAGTGTGTGGCACATAGTAGGTAGTTAAAAGATCCTTATTTCCCCTTCCAGTTCTGAACTCTCTATCCACTATACCACCTTGTGGGTTATTGAACTCTGAAATGTTTAGATTGTAAGAGGAAAGTTGAAATAAAAATTGGAAAATTGATAGCCAATAGTGTTTAATCCTTGTGGGGCCTGCACATTTCTCACTTGGCTCCCTGGTCAGGCAGGATATGTATCTGAATTTATTGCCAATTGTAAACAAGGAGAAGTAGCTTTATATTGGATCCAGTGAAGTTCCTGCTAGTGTGGACTTGGTAATCAGCAAATAGTCTCACCTGCCTGAGAATGAATCTGTGTGAAACCTCCTTAAGGTCAGATGCTTCTCACAGAAGCACAGATTTTTTTTTCCCCCTAGGTCTTTGACCTGACATTCTTCTCTCCTCCTAAGGGAAGAGGACAGATCTTTGGGTGGCTAAATAGGTCTCACCTCTGTGACTCAAGTGGAACTGAAGTCTTTAGGTCTTGCTTTGAAGGGGCATCAGGCCTCACTTAGAAAAGATTTCAGCTTGGAATTTAGCTACCAGTCTGTGGCAGAATTTTTTTTTTGAATGGATTCCCTTGACTTTGAAAAAGCTCATTTCTTAATATGTGTGTTTGGGAAGTATTGGGGTTTGTAGATAGTGTTGGGGAAAGGTTCTGGAATGATTATCAATGACCTGTGGAGAGGGGGAGGAGAATAGAGGAAACATATAGAGAGGAAGGGTCCTGGAATGCTGGGGAAGGGTGTTGGTGAGAAGATGGCAGGACAGTAGAATGATGGATACAGAAGTTAGGTCATTCTAGAGCTAAATCTAGGTTTCTACAGATTCAGCTCTCTACCAGTGAAGTAGCTACTAATTTTAAATAAATCATATCATTTGTTTTACGTAAGTTACATTTTTTCCCTTCCTACACTCCTTCCCCAAAAGCCATCCTTTATAATAAAGAATTTAAAAGAGGGGAGAAAGCCAGTTTAGCAAAATAAACCCATTGGGAAAAAATATGATATTAAACGCAGCTAGGTAGCATTAAATGCAGCAGGGCCTCGAATCAGGGACACCTGAGTTCAAATGTAGCCTCAGACACTAACTTTGTGATCCTGGGTAAGTCACTTTAACCCTGTTTGTCTCCCTTTCCTCATCTGTAAAATGAACTAGAGAAGGACAAGGTAAACTATGTCAGGATCTTTGCCAAGAAAACCCCGAATGGGGTCACAAAAAGTCTGAAATGACTGGACAACAACAATCTACCCCCATATTCCCTACCAAAGAAGCTGGGGGAGTCTTGGGTGCTAAAGAAACTAGTGAAGAGGTTGTTACTGAAAAAGTTAAAAAATGTATTCAAATGAGTTAAATGGCACTCCTGGAAGAAAGCTAAACAGGCTGTACTTTTATTTGTTAGTAACATTTGGAAGACACCTCTTGTCCCTTTTTTCAGTGTGATGACTGTCATGAGTGTAGAATAGAATCATCCTGGGTTTTTGCCTACTATAATGCATTAGCATTGTGGAAATTTGAAAGCATCTTGTCAGTGGGTATTTAACAAATGTCTGTAGTAAAATGATTAATTAATAGTGAATCAGTCCTTCAGAATATTATTGAGCCATGGGCAGGGCCTGTGATTTCACTGGCACCTTGAACTCCCAGTGAGGAAATGCCCTCTTACCAATGTAAAATGCATCCTTGTGTGAAACATAGAATTATTATTTTTTTTTTGGAGGGGATAAGGTAGGGCAATTGGGGTTAAGTGACTTGCCCAAGGTCACATGGCTAGTTTTGTGTTAAGTGTCTGAGGTCGCATTTGAACTCAGGTCCTCTTGACTCTAGGGCCAGTGCTCTATTCACTGCTCCACCTAGCAACCACAAAACATAGAATTAAAAGAATTGCACCCTAAGAAGGGGAATCACATGACCAAAATCACATAGCCAATAGGGCAGGCGTGGGACTTGAACTCAGATCTTCATGACTCCAAGAGCAGCTGTCTATCCTCCAGGCCACAGTTGCCCCCCCCCCCCCAGGTACCTCCCTGAGCACTTTGGAGGGATATAAATTATAAAAGATGATCTTTGCTTCCAGCCAGAGAAAGTTAGGCAGATCTCTTATCAGCCAGGAATCCCACATGTTTGAAAGCCTTATTACCTTCATTGACACAAGTCACAGAACACCTGGGCCAATTGTAAGTTGCTGTGCTTGTACTTTTTGGAAGATAAGTATTCTAGTATGAAATACCTTGGGGCCAGATAACTGGTCAAGCTCCTGTTGCCAACATTCCACTCCTATCTACCACCATTCTAAAACTGTGATCACAAAATTTATCTACCTGCTTTTCTAATTTAATAACACATGGGCACAACTTAGAGCTTGTTGTCCTGTGGGACTGCTTCAGAGATCCTGAGCTTGGACGTTCCATACTCTGATTGCAGCCTCCTGGCCTTGGCCTCAGCCTTGACCACATGATCCAACCACTTTGAGGACTTGGCAGAATTCTGAAAATCCAAGTGGGAAGAAGCCATCTGTATACTCCAGTCCAGTCGCTGGCCTACTTGGCAGTTGCTCAAACACGATACTTCACCTCTCAATCTCCATGTCTTTTCACTAGCTCTTACCCATGCCCAGAATATTCTGACCTTTCACCTCTGCCTTCTGGCTTCTTTCCCCTCCTTCAAGACACCCACTGGAGATTTTCCAGCTGTCCCCTGTTCCCTGCTATTCCAGCTTAACAAGTATGGTGACCTTAGTGTAAATGACAATAGATGTTGATGTGACCTTCTAGGTTTTGAGGATTTGGGAAACCAGAACCCATTCCTCAGGGAAGTTCAAAAGCGCAACCACCCCATGCCTCCATTAGGAGTCATGCAAGTAAGTTTGAAGTGCAAAAATTTTGGTCCCATTACTTAGCACCCTGTTCCTCTCCCTCCCTCCCAACACACATACATACACACACACACACACACACACACACACACACGCACGCACCCCCCTGTGATCAGAGGAGAGAGCTGATCATTAAAACGTGTTAGCACTTCTCAGCTGTGTGACCCTGAGATAACATTCCATTTGCTTTGAATATATATATATGTATTTTTGCCTTCCGTTTTATCCCTAGTGTTCATGCCAGTGCCTGGCACATAGTAGGTGCTTAGTAAAATGGTGATTATTCACCCACTGACTTCACGATTTGTCTACAGTAATGATGATTGTTATAGAAGTGTTGTGTACTTAATAGCACTTATTGAATAAATGAATGAAATGCTTTGACTCTGGTGTTAATTGTGTTAGACTGGGAAGAACTCATGGCCCGCAGAGATTCGGGCCTTGTTTGCTTTCTGAAGGTGTCACTGTTTCTCAGTTCCAAGCATGAAGGATATGATCTTTACTGGGCTCTCTGAACCACTATGAGCATTCCCTTGAGCTGTTGAAAAGGTTAGGAAATCGGGGCGGCTAGGTGGTGCAGTGAATAGAGCACCGGCCCTGGAGTCAGGAGTACCTGAGTTCAAATCCGACCTCAGACACTCAACACGAAAAACTAGCCGTGTGACCTTGGGCAAGTCGCTTAACCCCAACTGCCCTCCAAAAAGCAAAAAAAAAAAAAAAAAAAAACAAGGTTAGGAAATCATGATGAAGAATGCCGTCCACCTCCAGAGGGAGAACTAATGAATTCTGAGTGCAGACTGAAGCATACTTTTTTCATTTTCTTTATTTTTCTCCTTTTTTTGTCTGTTTTCTTATGCAACAAAGCTGATATGGAAATATGTGTATAATTGATCTCGAATTGCTTACCTTCTCAAGGAGGGGGGAAGGGTAGGAGGGAGGGAGAGAATCTGCAACTCAAAATTTTACAAAGAGAATATTAAATTTTTTTTACATGTAATTGGGAAACATTTCATGAAATAAATAAACCTATATTGGGAGAAAAAAAGTTTGGGAATAATCTTGTAATGTGGTTAACTCAAGACCTAATGGTGTCCACCAAGTGAAGGAAGTCTTGACCTTAAGGCTTAAAGTCTTGATTAACTTTTCAAGCTTTGCTAGTTTTATTTCAAATCTCTAAGACCTACTGCTTCAAATCAGAACCATGGATCCTGCATTTTGCTTGATAGTGTCTGTTACCATGACAACAATTTCAGAAAATTCTATTTTTTTTAAACAATTGTTAATAGGAATAAAGGAGCCAGAGGTATAATTACTCCATTCCTATTCAATTTCATTCAGTTGCAGCTGGCAGTCACATTTTTTTTCCACAGAGAAAAAGAGACATGCATGTATATTTTTTAAACTGGGTATTATTTTTCTAGTTAGGATTATTTGAGAGGATTAAGAAAATCTATTTAGTCCAGAAAGCACTGGGGATAAAATTCACATATAATGGATATATTGGATTAGAAATCTGAGTTTATTTTTAATATTTAGTGACCAGAAATGTCATAACTGTATTTCAAGTAACCACAGGGAAAAAATGCTATTGTTTGGTGGAATAATTTTCAAAGAGAGACTTAGAGGATTTCTACTCGAGTGTGCTAAAAAACCGTGAGAACCGTAACATTTGTGGTCGTAAATCATACACTGAAAATAAGGGAAAGAATTGTTTGATACAAACCCCAGAGGTGAGAGGGCTCAAGTGGCCTTTGAAAATAGGACTTCTGATTGAAGATTCTTTTCCTCTGGGGCATGGAGTCCCTGGGAACAAGCAGAAACAATCACCCCTGTCAGTTACTTTCTAAGTGAGACTATTGTAATAGGCTCTATTTACTGGGTTTCAGCCACAGCATTGTTTCATTGCTTTTATCTAGTATCCTTTTCTGCGATAAGCCATAGCAGAGTGAGTGTGCGTGAATGAGTGCCATGTGCAAGGGCTGCCCAAGGCACATAGGTGCATTAAGAGGAGGGAGTTCCATTCAGGTGCTCTGCTACTTCCTGTGGTGCCTTCATTGGGATAGAAAGGGCAGTGGTGGGGAGTGGAGCATGGCCCCACAGGCATTTCTGGAAAAGGATCTGATTCTAATGAGAGAAGTAGGAAGACTTGTATCAACCCGTGAGGAGTGAAAAGAGCTGGTTCTCTGGACCTTTGGCACAGTGGTTACCCCGATAGATATTGTTGTGCCAAAATAAGCGAGAAAGAGACCCCGGAGTATTTTTGGAACTGGATTTTATTTAGGGCGCGCTGTTCGGGGCTACATCTTACCTTGCCCAAATCAAACAGGCCTGACCAAGGGGAGATCACTGATATATATGGGGTCCCCCCCAACTCTCAATGGTCAAGGATTGCGTAATAAGAGGTTTACAACAGGGATTGGCTAGTACACATTTCAAGTCTCAGGCGCAGGGAAACCTTGGGGGGCCCTGCAGCCAACTTCCCTGAGGAAACAGGAAGATGACTGGCTAGGACAGAATGGGGGGAGGGGAAAGGATCAAGGCAGCCAGGTGAGGCCAAGTACAACAATATGAGAACATTAAAAAAGACAGCTGAAGTCAGGTTAATTGCAATGACCAACTTAGTCTTGGTGAAAAGATGATGAAACACACCTACTTTCTTTCTAGAGATGGAGGGGTGGGGTAGATAAGTGAGGGGCCTAAGGGTGCTGCTGTATACTTTGAGACACAACAATTTCTGTTGCTTTTATAATAATCATGATAGCTTACATTTACATAGAGCTTACTATGTGTGAAGCACTTTATTATCTCATTTGAATCTCACAACAACCCTTTGAATAGCTACTATTATTATTCCATTTTACAGAGGAAGGAACTGAGACAAACCAGCACTATGCTAAGCACTTTATTGTTGTTGTTCAGTCATTTCAGAGATGTCTGACTCTCCATCGCTCCATTTTGGGGTTTTCTTGGCAAAGATACTGGAGTGTTTTGTAATTTCTTTCTCCAGCTCATTTTACAGATGAGGAAACTGAGGCAAACAGGGTGAAGTGACTTGCCCAGGGTCACACAGCTAGCAAGTGTCTGAGGCCAGATTTGAACTCAGGAAGATGAGTTCTGATTCCAAGTCCAGTGTTCTATCCAGTGTGCCACCTGATAATTATTATCTTATAGTTACCATCTCATTTGAATCTCACAACCTTTTGAGGTTACAGATGAGGGAACTGAGGCAAACAGAAGTTAAGTGTGACAAACATACTTGTGGGGATCATAGGACTTCCCAGGCAGGGTCAAGGAGTCAGCCTGGACAAGCTTCCACTGTCCACTGCTTCCCTGGGGACCTTTAGGAAGATCTACTTGATGTAACCCTTAAGACCACAAACCCCTTATCACTAAAAGAACTCAGAAGCAGAGTGAGCAGAGGAAGGTGCTTATCATGCTTCCCGCAAAGGAACTGGCACCGTGCTCAGTAGGAACTACTCAAATTCCTCACTTTTATTTCCCTACATTTCCTCTTTATATGCAGATTACATAGGCGTGGTAGTGAGGATACTTGTGACCAGGCATGACCTCTGAAGTCTGTGTGCTGTTTGCTACACCCCCACCTTTCTAGTTCCCTCTGGCCATTGTCTTAGTTCCAGGAAGGCCTTTGCCTTAGTAAAAGTAAGATAAGAGAGCTTCCCCAGAGCTGTTGATTATCTTCCAATAACTTTTGTGGAAGCAAAACAAGAAACCATAATATCCCCTCTTACATTTCGTGATTTGCCCAGGATTACACAGGCTGGATTTGAACTCAGGTCACTTCAGGTGGCGTGCTCTACTTTGCCACCGAGCTGCAGGTCTACATTTACACAGGAAGGTTCGGTGTGTATGTGTTTGTACGTGTGTGCACGCCAAAGGCAGCAATAAAACTTTCTAAACTGTTTTATTGATCTTTTGTCTTCAATAAAACTTTTTTTAAAAGGCCAAGTTAGCTCCAGATGTTATGTACTTTCCCATAAAGTGAAATCCAGTGTGCAAAGAAGCCTCCCTGGGGAAGACTTGTCAGTAGATTAAAACTCAATCAGTTGCCTCTGCTTCCAGTCTAAATAGATCCTAAAGAGAAAAAGCATTGCTTTCCTATCTGTGAGAAGACAAAAGGGAGACATCTCTGTATGCTCACAGCGTCAACTCTTGTTGAGAAAAGCCCTGATGGAGACTGTTGGTGGGTCTTTCAGCTAGAAACTTCTCCAGCAGTGCTGCTCAGTTGCTAAGGCAGAGAGGAAATCTCATAAAGGAAAATTGAAAGTGAACTTGCCTCAGAGTAGAAATCACACAAGAAGGTCAAAGAAATCACTCCATTTAGGTGAGTGTTGCCCTGTATTTCTTCTACTTATTTCTGGATCCTAGAAAGGCTTTATTGAAATCTTAATCAATCTTACTGTCTCTGTCTCTGTTTCTCTGACTCTGTCTCTGTTTCTCTCTCTGTCACCCATACCCACATACAGAGAATTGCTATACCACCAGCCCTCCCCATTCTTTTCTAGCAGGTAAGCAACATCTGTGCGAAGGAAGACTTTGGGTACTACTTTATGAGTTTTCTAGGGAGTCTCTGCTGTCCTTGGTGCCGACGTTCTCAGAGCCACTAGTGAGACTTTATTTAGAAACAGAATGGAATCAATTATGAAGTGTAAATTGTTTCTAAAGAGAAAGCCCAATGACCTCATTTCCAGGGTAATTTAATTATAATCAAGGGTTCTCTTTAATCAACCATAAAGACTTTTATACCAGACCTGAGTATTTGAGAGCAACGAAACTGGCATGGAATGTTTTTGTTTTAATTTGCTTTTATTGAAAAGGTTTAGGTAAAGGTAAATGAGGGTTTTTTGGGTCTTTGGGTGAAGAAAAAGGGGAGTTGTTCTGTCTGATGTTTTAGTAGTTGTCAAGAAGTCACTATGCAATCACACTGACACATGATGGACACGCGCACACACACGCACACACACACATACACACGCCAAAGTACACATCTATGTAAAGACTAAGTGTGCACTCAAACAGAATCTTCATAAGCATCAGCGCTGCCTGGAGGGAAGGCAGTCATATCCCTCCAAGGGCCTTTCATTAATATTTTTCCCATTCCTACTTCTCAGGGTCCATTTGGCCTTGTGTCTGTCTCTATCTCATCAAATTACTTTTGCATACTCCAATCCTGGACAAAGCCTGAGAGTATTAGAAGTTCATTTCAGGAGCCTTGCTTCAAGGTAGCTGCTCCCCAAGCAACGTGAAATTCAGCTCTTCTCTACTGGGACATTTTTCTGAAATAGTTACAGTTGTGGTGAGTAGAAGTACAGAGTGGGTGCTTAATAAGTGTTGATTGATTGATTGAACTAAGAGGAGAATGCTTGGATCAAGCAATTAGTATGAAAGACTTTTTGTTTTGTTTTGTAGTTGATTGAACAGCAACCTTTGCTTTAAAATCTTCCATCTACAGAGCGCTGAATTTAGAGTCAAAGCATCTGGATTCAAATGCTGATCTGCCACTTACCACCTATGTAACTTTGAATAAGATCACTTGCGGGCTCTTGTTTCCTCATCTATAAAATGAGAGTGCTTGACTAGATTAGACAAGGTCACAGATAGCTCTAAATTTCATAATCCTTGAATCTCATTTCAAATCCTCAATACTCAATAACCATTTATCAGGTGCCTACTATATACCAGACGCTGTGTTAAGTGCTGGGGATACAAATAAGAGAAAAGAAAGACTCCTTGCCCTCAAGAAGCTTATAATCTAATGGAGAATATCAATACACAAAAAGGGAGTCAGCAGTATGATGTTTTCTGAGTCAAATCAAGCAGTGTGGCTGGTGGGAAATGAAGAGTTGGAAATTCTGAACCCTCTGCAGAGGCTTTGGGAGCTTTTTTCTCCATCCCCTAGCCCTCCAATCAGAGGAGGCAAGCACTGAAGCAATCTCTATGATGAGATCCCTGATGATGAGCTTATCCTGGGAGAAGCTGCAGAGCAGTTGGTGGGAAATGAAGAATTTCAAAGAGCCATAAGCCGTGGAAACTTACTTAAGGAGACTTTCTGACAGATGATCTCTAAGTTGGGTTTCTCCTGATGTCCTTATAGATCTCATTTCTGTAGCACTTCTCCATTTACCAATAGCTATGGCACTTTTGGACTTCCTTGGTCTCCATTATGCCCCCTCAGCAAACACCTACCCCTCCTTCCAGCATTTGTTTGTGTTCTCCCTCCATTAGATTGGAAGTTCCTTGAGGGCAAGAACTATATTTGTATCCTCAGCCCTTAGTGCCTGGCATGTAATAAATGCTCAATAAATGTTTATTGACTGATTGGCTTTAAATTTAGAAGTTCTTCCCTTCTGCTGTGAGGAAAGTAGGACAGATTATTATTTATCCCCATTTATAGATGAGAAAACTACAACTCAAAGAAGTTATTTAACTCTCTAAAGGATACAAAGCTAATAAGTGTCAAAACTGGGATTCAAAACCACGCCTCCTGACTCCAAGGCTACTCCTCTCTCAGCTACACTATTCTATCTTTAAGGATGAATTTGATTAGAGAATACTAATTTTCATTTAAACATCACTAGGCTCATTGTCTTAATTTATCCTCAGAACAACCTATGAGGTAGGTAATAAGCCTCATCATGCCCATTTTACTGATGAGAAAATTGAGGCTTAGAAAGGTTAGGGGCCTATATAATGCTACACAGGGAATAAGGAGTAGTGCCAGCTTTCAAGCCTAGGTCTTTAGATTATAGTTCAAGGACTCTGCTACCCAGCAACAGCTCTCAGAGATGTTGGTGTTGGCATGCACTGGGCGTAGTTCTTGTCTTAATTGTTTGTTCCAAGTCTGCCACTCAGTGTAGGGGTATACAGTGCACCTGGACTTAGGCATGCTCCTTGTCAGATGCACTTTCCCTGAAGCCCAAATAGGAAAGGGGGGAGTAGGGGTGTCATGACAGGACCAAGTCAGAAATCAGTAAGATTGATTCAGAACCTATCTCAGATGTAACATTTGGGGTGGGGAGGAAAATAGGAAAGAGCAGTAGAGAATTGATTCTGAATTACCTTAACCCAATAGCAAGGGAGTGAGTGGATCTTCTATCTCTTTGTTTAACCTACAGGAAATCTGTGCCAGAAGGTTCCTCTGTACTCATTAATGGTCTAAACTGGAGAGACAGAGAGCTCCAGGGCATTTCCCATTAGCGACCCATTTTTGGTAGATGAAAAGAGAACCAGAGAGAAACACAAGTATGGGATCAGAAAGGCCCTGTTTTACCCCCCAAAGACCAAGATTGAGCCTCAAGGATGAGTATCTACGTGTGACCAACTCTCAGAATCTGCTTTTGTGTTTTGTTCCTTAACTTGGTGTATTATGGAGGTCTGGATGTTGGTAATATGTATCTATACACACAAAGTGTCATTGATTAATAAGGTTTTCAGTTATGAAAACAACACATTGACATGTTGTTGGTGTCCGGCTTTCAGGAGTTGATTTTAGATGTCTTTTTCTTATAAATCAAGGATTCTTAGCAGAATCTCTTCCAGGTGGTTTTAGCTCTCTGATATTGAGAGCTCACTATAAAGAGATCCACGGATCATAACTATTGCAAGATACATCCAAAGCCTTCTCTGGAAGGAGATGAAGGCAGGGACTATATCTTACCTAAACTCTATATTTCTCTTGCCAATGTTCTGCATTTAGTGTTTGGGTGTTCAAGGAGGACTAGCATCTCTGATATGAAGGCTTCCAAGAACTTTTCAGGACTGCTTATGCACCTTTGGTGTTTACCTGTCACCCAACTCTCACCAGTGGCTCCAAGAAGCTGTAGTATGGGCAGTGGCCACACCCCAGTAAACCATCTTAGCAGATGGGCTTAATCAGATTGAGGATAGCCAGTAGACCTCAAAATCATCAGTGAATTAGGGGAATATATACCCTAAGCAGGAGAAGACTTCTCCTAGAGGAATAGGTGCGTAAAAACAATTTGTTGCAAAGGCCATAAAAGCAGTTTGAACAGGTGCTATGGCACACTTAGAGCTTGGCCAAATATGGAAGACGTCAAAGTCATCCACTGCCCTTATCTGAGAAGAAGCCACAATGGTAGAGTTTCCAATGAATTAAGCTTAGTCATGAATGGCAGAGGAGGCACATAGGTAATACAGGATTCTAGTATAGCTTCCCTTGCATAGTTCTGTCCATAGAGTTAGGGCAGAAGCTGTGTTGGTAGAAAGGAAAAGTTGGGATTCTGAATGATCACTCTACTGGTCTGCCACTGAACAGAGACTGAGAGCAAAAGTTAGCAAGTGACACTAGGAATAAGGTGGTAGGACTTGTCAATAGTCACCATAACATTGAGAGTCAGCATGGCCAGGTAGAGAGGGCACCAGACTTAGAATCAGGAGGACGTCAAATCCCACTTTGGACACTTGCTATTTGTGTGACCTTGGATAAGTCACCTTTTTTCTCTGTCTCAGTTTCTTCATCATGCAACATGCAACATTGGTTTCAATGGTCCTCTAAAATCTCTTTCAGGTATAAATTTATCAACCTATGATTAATGAATTAAATAAGCATTGATTAAATGGTGACTAGGCAGGACTCTGTGCTAGGTTCGGGATAAGGTTAGGGATTAGAGCTGTGTGTTCATTGATACAGGGAGATTCTAATGAGGTAAGTCCCTTTACCAATGCAAATTGGCACCTAATCTGTACCTTAAAGTCTTGGAGAGTTGGCCTTTAGCAATGACATAGACTCCAAAAAGCTTGAATTCTACTAGAGGTGGGGTAGTGGGGGTTCAGAGGGCAGGCAAAATGTGTTCTAAGAAGTGAACAAAACATTCATACCAAGTAATTCTTGCGTGGTCTTATCCACTGGGATGAGGTTGGAAGGTAATGCTTGAGCTGAGTCAAAAGTGGAAGGGGATGCATTCCAAGCACCATGTGAGGTCAGCCTAGGCCAAGGGCAGGAGATGGGTTGTCACCCACAAAGTATTCTAAGCAGATCAATTCTGCAGGAGGGGTAGTCTGGAAGGAAAGAACAGACCATGGCAAGGAGCTGTGCTAATCAAGGGTTTATGCAAAGACAATTGATTCCAGGCAGACTCAAGAGGTCTTCTCCCCACTTAGAAATATAAACTGAATGGTGAAGCAGAGATATCAGACGTAGCATCTCCTAATCACGTACGTGTTGAATCTATCCCTGTTTCCTTTGATAGGAACTTAATTCCAAAGACCACAGACAGCACAGAAGCAGCATCTCTCCTTGCCAAAACAGGCTATGATTCTAAATGGCCACAATCAATGGGGAAGGAGGCTAGAAGGGGAAGTCGAGAGGTTGGGGCTTGTCCTCACTTACCTCCTTTATGATGACTTATAGAGAAAAGTAAATACTAGCCGGATGAAAATAACAGATGGCCTGAGTTTGGAAGGGAAGTCTAAACAATGACCGTTGGAGAGAAGAGACCAAAGAATTGAGGGAGCCATGGATGACCAATTGGAGTCAGTGAGTTCTGGGGTTCATGTCATTGACCAATTGAGGACTAGTACCATGGCCAGCTCAATGCTTCTAACATTGCTCTGTGCTCCCTCCTTCTCATTTCCTTTCCCAAAGAAACTAAGGGTCTGCTCTTTGACTGTCTAGTCCAGTGGTTCTCAACCTTCCTAATGCCAGGACCCTTTAATACAGTTCCTCATGTTGTGGTGACCCCCAACCATAAAATTATTTTCATTGCTACTTCATAACTGTAATTTTGCTACTGTTATGAATCATAATGTAAATATCTGATATGCAGGATGTATTTTCATTGTTACAAATGGAACATAACCTACAGGTTGAGAACCTCTGGTCTAGTCTCTATTCTCAACCCAGATTTCCTGACACTTGGGACTACCCTGCCAAACTGAACACCTTCCCAATAACTTCTGTATCCAAGCTTAACTCCTATGTCCTATTTGGCAAGAACCCAGCTCTCTGCCAGGTGGCACAGTGGATAGGACCTTACCTCAGACACTTACTAGACATGTGACCCTGGGCAAGACATTTAACCTCTGTCTGTCTCAATGTCCCTATCTTTAAAATTATGATAATAGTAACACATACCTCATGGAGTTGTTATGAAGATCAAGTGAGGTAATACACATAAAGCATTTTGCAAACCTTCAAGCACTACACATACAGTACCCTAGTAATTATCATTACTGGTTGATCTGATTTTAGCTAAGGGAATATCCATATTTTAATTCATAGTTTTAACCCAAACATAAAAGAATGAGAGAATTTCAAGATTCTAAAGAACCAATGGAGAAGAGATTTGGGGAGGGGGATCTTTAACTGGTATGACTCAAAGCATTTCCACTTTATTGTTGTTGTTCAGTCCTTTCAATTCTGTCTGACTCTTCATGACCCCGTTTGGGGTTTTCTTGCCACAGATATGGAAGTGATTCACTATTTCCTTCTTTAGCTCATTTGACTAATGAGGAAACTGAGGCAAACAGGATTAAGTGAGTTGCCCAGGGTCACACAACTAGCTAGTGTTTGAGACTAGATTTGAACCCTTTTTGCCTCAGTTTTCTAGTATCTAGAAGGGAATTCCTACTCATCCTTTAATGTCCAAGTCAAGGTTCATAAACCCTTCTCAACCAACATTTATTTATTCATTTAACCAATAAAAACATACTTATTTATCTCATAATTATAGTCCAGATTTAACTCTATGGCCTCTGACCTACTAAATAATTTTTTAAACCTCGTTTATATAGGAGAGGAAGAAAAAGAAAGAGAACAGTTCCTTACCCTCAAATTTTTACCCTACTAATAATAGTAATAAAAGCAGTAGCAAGCATTTATACAACCTTGAAGGTCCTCCTAGCACTTTGCAAATGTGAATGTCAGTAAACACATATTAAGCATCTAATGTGTTCCAGGCACTGTGTAGAATTCTGGGGAATACAAAAGAAGACAAAGGGCAGCAGCCCCTGTTCTCAGAGAGCTCACAATAGAAAGAACATGCGACAGCTCTGTATAAACAGGTTATAGACAGGCTAAATTGTAGACAATCAGCAGAGAGGAGGTGGTAGCATTAAAGGTTATAGGGCAAGGCTTCCTAGAGAAGGCAGGATTTGAGCTGGGACTCGAACGAGGCCAGGAGGCTAAGATGGAGACATATGTCTCATTTTATCTTCCCAGTAACTGTGACTTATGTAGATGCTATAATTATTCCATTTTTACACATGAGAAAACTGAGGTAGGCAGGTAAAATGACTTTCCTTGTGCCATACAGTTAGTAAGTGTCTGATTGAAGTATAAGTAGGACTTGAACTCAGGCCCTTGTGCTTTAGCCACTGAGCTATTTGCAAGTAACAGAGCCAAGACTCTACCCTAGGTCTTCCAACTATTTTCAGTCTCCTTTTCACTTTCACTGCATTGCTTTTATACACACACACACACACACACACACACACAAATATAATATAAATAAGATATATACATATATATGTGTGCACACAACCACACATGTGAATGTCTGTTTACCTTTAATGTATACATGAATGTGTCTAATCATGCATACATACACATATGTGTATATTATATAAAGAATATATATACATTCACATGTGCACATCCATGCATGTGGATATGTGTGTTTACCTTTTATACACACATGCATGTGTATGTGCGATATATACACACATATGTATATGTATACACACATATGAGGATGTGTGTATATGTTTACCTCATTTATAGATTCTAGTGTTATGCTGGTATATGTTTAACAACTGACTCTCAAGAAAAAAAAGTATGCAAGAGCCAAACTTAAATTTAATCTGCATTATTAATATTTTTCTCTTCACTTTCTGAAGTCTAGACAATCAGCAAAACAATAAACCAATCCCTGATTTGTTGTGTTTGCTGATTTCTGAGGAAATTCAAAGAAAGCACATCTAAACTATCTTCTGTGAGAAGGCTCATATAATAAAATAATTAAGTAAAACTAGCAATACAGTGACTACATCTGAAGTTGCATGCAACACTCCCTTCCTATAGCCCTGCCCACCTATGAAAATCTTTCTTAAAATTAACAAATTTATTTTCTGTTCTCCCATTCCCTTCCCAATTAGAAAATAAGGACAAATTTCTTGTAATGTCATACATACATAAGTACATACACACACATACACACATACACATACACATACATTATATACATATATACCGCTATACAAGCACACATATGTACATCTACACACAAACATGCACACATGTATACACAATAAAAACACACGTACATCTACACATATACATATGTGTATGTATGCACATATACACATGAACACACACATATACTTAGTCAAAACAAATTAGCACACGCTGTCTCCCATTGTTATTTGATGCCTGCATGTTTGCTCTTTTGACCAGCTGGAAGGCCACATATAAGGAGCTGAGCTTAGAGTCAGCTCCTTATATGTTCATAGGTGACCTCAGACCTTTCTGGGTGTTTGACCCTAGGTAAGACATTTAATGCTTGTCTGCCTCAATTTCCTCATCTATAAAATGAGAGTAATAATAAAATATACACATCTCTCTCCCAGGGCTGTGAGCATAAAAAAGATTATATTTGTAAAGCACTGAACACAGTGCTTGGCATGCAGTAGGCACTTAGTAAATGCTAGTTTCCTTCCTTCCAAAATCAGCTCCTCAGATCTTAGTGCAGTGTGGGGAGCACATGGCTATTGTTGAATCATTTTCAGTTGTGTCCAACTCTTTGTGCCCCCCATTTGGGGTGTTCTTGGCAAAGATACTAGAGTGATTTGCCATTTCTCTCTCTGATTAATTTTACGGATGAAGAAACTGAGGCAAGCAAGGTTAAGTGACTTGCCCAGGGTCACACAGCTAAGTAAGTGTCTGAAGTTGAATTTGAACTCAGGAAAACTCATCTTCCTGACTCCATTGTGTCACATAGCTGCCTTGTACCATCGTAGGTACTCAGTAATTACTTGTTTATTGAATAAGGGGAAAGTAGGAATTTTTTCCAATTAGAGACATTACCCACCTCTCCCCTGTATTCTTACCCCCTGTGCTCTCACAGACCTGATTGAACAGCCTCTAACTTTTTTCACCTCCCATATTTCTTTTATTTAAGTTAAGCGTTAAGTGATTTTTCTTTTAATGAACATATTATAACACACATTTTTATAGCCACAGTATGAGGGAGGAGGAAGCATCAATACATGGTGATTCAATGCACACATTATTGGTTAATTAATTTAAGATTAATTAAGTGCAAATTTAATATTCAAATATGCCTTATACTTGTAACTAAAGAAGACAATCTGATGGAAACCACTGAACTGTTTTAAAACTAATACTTTCAGTGTTCTCAATACTTCAGTAATTTCAATTCTTTAGTTCAGCAAGCATCCCTGTGCAAGGCTCTGTCTGCTAGTAGGATTGCAGGAACAAGACAAATGAACAGTGCCTGCTGCTGCCCTTAGCTTACTGCCTAGTGATGGGCACAACAGGGACACAGATCTGTAAATGCTGGGTCACTCATCTGATAACAACTAGAGAGTTCCCTTCTTAGAGGAAGGGGCACTTGAATTGTTCCTTAAAGGAAAGATGAAGATCTTGATGTGGGGGGGAAAAGATGGGAATATGTTCTAGCCATGGGGACAGTCTATGCAAAGGCTTGTGGGTGGAATGCAAAGTTCAGGGGATACCTACTAGTCCAGTTTGGCTAGAATGAAGAGTGTGTAAAGAAGAGTAATGTGAAATGAGGCTAGAAAGACACTCGGGCCAGATTATAGAGAGATTAATGAGTTTATAATTTATCCTTGAGGTAGTAAGGAGCCATGGAGGATTTTAGAGTAAGAGAGCAAGCAACACAGTCAGATCTATGCCTTATATGTAGTACAATTCTAATTTTGTGCTACCCTTCTTCCTGTGAAAAGTGTTAGTCTTACAGAAACAAAATGACTAATAGAAAAGATCTGAATAATGTTTCTTTTTTTTTTCTTTTGTGAGATGGAGTCTCCCAGACATAGACATTTTGGCCCTCCTTGTTTCTAGCTTGAGCCCCTCTTTAGGCAGCCAGGTGACTCCCCACCCCTAACCCCACTCTCAGAGATTTGCCATATTGGTACCTGATCAGTGCAGCTCAGAGCAACAGAGCTCAAGAAATTCACCACCCTCAACCTCCTCAGTAGTAGGAATTGCAATGGGCACGGCCATGCCTGGCTTCTTATGCATTCATATTAAAGTTTTATGTCATAATTCATTCATAATGGGAATAATGAAGATAATTGGCAGCCTTATCTCCTGTTCTTATTTAAATATCTGATGAGTTGGTACATGTGTGTATGACAAGATAAGTAGATGAGCTATAATTAGATATTATAAATGTATATTTTCAATTGGGGGTAGAAGTGACAAGCATTTATTAAGCATATATTACCATGTGTCAGCCACTATGCCAAGCTCTTTAGAAATATTATTTCATTTGATATTTTGTCATATTCTCTAGGAATCACATTAGTCCCAATCCATTCCATAAAATCAGAATTTTACAGTATAACTAGATGCATACGAGAATATATATATATGTGTGTGTGTGTGTGTGTGTATATATATATATATATATACACATACATAGAGAGGCATACATATATACATATAGATATGATATAACATAATTTAGGCTAATTTATCCAAGCAGAATAGAGTAATGGAAAGAGTTTGGGACTAACGTGTCTGGAGACCTAGATTCTCTTCTGTGCTCTTCAGATGATTCATTATATGACCTTGGCTTAGCCACTTTCCCTTTCTGAGCCTCAGTTTCATCAGCTATTAAATGATATCCAGTAGTTTCCAAACCACTCAACAGTCAGGGAAGTTCTCCTCCCTATCTTCTAGTAGGCATGAAACAACGCTTCCCTCTGGTTGGTTCTATCTTTCTTCATGACTTATAAAATCTGCTAACACAGTAACTGTGAAGGGTCCTCATTATTGTGTGCAACGCCCTTTGTGACCTCAAAGTTGGTGTGGCCTACAGGTCTTTTTGGGTGTCAGTGGGTCTAAGGGTCTCTGTGTCTGCCCATGTATTTGTTTCTTGGAGTGTGGTTCTATGCCAAATTTCTTTGTCTGTTTTTCCAGTGAGACCAAATTTCTTTTAAAGGACAAACCCAATCTCAAAATCAGAATCTCCATGATTAATATGGTACCAAGTTGATGCTTATAGTTGCTTCCGTTGACAGGAAAACCATATTAATGTGGCGATGAAAGCCCAGGTTGAGGATAATTTACACTCAGTCCAAGAAACTCATACCACAGAATTTATGCCCTGTTCAGAAAGGGGGACAGAGCTTACCTGGGCAAGTCTGCTATATCGACAATCAACAAAATTGTATTGGGATAATTTTGGACAATACCCTACAAGCGGAAAAGAGGACTCTTATCTACTTAAGAAAATGATTTTTTAAAAATGCTTATTATTAGTCCTTAGTTCATTCTAACATAAAAGGTTCTGGGTTCGTTTGATCGACTTCAGGTGCAAGAGGATTGACCACTTCCTCTAAGACAGTGGTTCTCAACCTTCCTAATGCCGTGATCCTTTAATACAGTTCCTCATGTTGTGGTGACCCCCAGCCATAAAATTATTTTTGTTGCTATTTCGTAACTGCAATTTTACTACTGTTATGAATCGTAATGCAAATATCTGATATGCAGGATGTATTTTGATTGTTACAAATTGAACATAACCCACAGGTTGAGAACCGCTGCTCCTTAAGATAAACTAGAAAACTCCACTAAGTAGGTTTCCCTGGGGGTGGTTGTGGAGAACTGAAGACATCTCAGGGACAAACCAATCTATCGCAGTGCTAAGCCCATCGAGTATGTTTTCTTTTTAGATGATGGTTGTCGTACTCTCGTTTCATTTATTTATTTATTGCTTTTTGGAAGGGGAAAGGCAGGGCAATTAGGGTTAAGTGACTTGCCCAAAGTTACAAGGTTAGTGTTAAGTGTCTGAGGCTGGATTTGAACTCAGGTCCTCCTGACTCCAGGGCTGGAGCTCTACTCACTGCACCACATAGCCACCTCCATACCTAAGTTTTAGACTACTCTAAAGACTTACAGCAATTTTTCTTTTTTCTAAATTAAGTTGGCATTCTTATATTTGAACTTTACATGAAGGTACTACAAGAACTGGAGAAAATCGGATAATATGAAGTGTTTTATTTTCTTTCTTTTTAAAAAACTATTTCACCTTTGTTTTCTATCTTAATCTCTAGTGTGTTGTTTGTAGTTTAGATTATAAGCTGAGCAGAGAAGGGACTGGGCTTTATTTTACATCCATTATATTCTTTGACTAGCATGTTGCCCTGTATATGTAAGAAGCTTAACTGTTGGTATTGAGTGATGAATGAGACTAGTAGAGAAAAGTAGGTATAACTGGGCAGCGGGACAGAGAGGGTGGAGGTGTGGAGGGGGTGGAGGGGGAGCCAGTTTAAAGCACCTCTTTCAGTCAGGACAGACTAAGTTGAATCCTGTCTCTGACACTTACTATGGTGATGGAACCATGCTGAGTTCTGAGTCAGATTAGAGCTCATTTGAATCCTTCCTCTGATACTTGGTAGCTCTGTGATTGTAGGCAAATCATTTCATTTCTCTGAGCCTCAGTTTCCTTGTCTGTGAAATAAAGCACTGACTTAATGAGGATAAAATGAAATAATTATGTAAAATGCATTATAAACTTAGATGCACTATGAAGTAATAATAGCTAGCATTTAGGTATAGTGCATTAAAGTTTGCTTTTATCACAAAACCCCTGGGAGGGAGTTATTATCATTATTATCCCCATTTTATAGATGAGGACACAGAGGCAGATGGTGATTAAGTGTCTTGGCTCCATTCACACAAGCTTGTAAGTGTTAGAGTACAGATGTGACTTGCATGACTCCCAGGTCTACCATGTTAGCCCACTAGCTGCCTCAATTAAATATCAGTTCATTCTTAGCCATTACTCTAAGTGAATGAAGGGGAACAAAATCAGCAGGTTGAGAGTATTGTTGTTCATGTATAAATTGCTCTCCAGGTTTTGCTCATTTCATTCTTCATCAGTTCCATTCAAATCCTCAAAACTGGTCTTGCTGGGGAGTCAGAGCAAGGAGGGAGAGAGGAAAAGGGCTTCCTCTGTGTTAAAGGTCTTCAAACAAAGACTAGTTGAGCATCGACTGTGGGTATTTTGTAAGACCTCCTGGGATTCTTCTTCCTTTCCCTGGGAATTCAAGTAGACAGAGAAAATACAAAACACAACTCTAAACCCATTGCTAATACTAGAATGTCAACTTCTGAAAAAGGTTGGCCCCAGACAGAGGCTCCAGTTCTCCCAGTTATTCTGCCTAAAGGCAGCTAGGTGGCTCAGTAGATAGAGCACGGAGCCTAGAGTCAGGAAAACCTGAGATCAAAGCTGGCCTCAGACCCTTATAACTGTGTGTGACCTTGGGCAAGTCACTTAACTTCCATTTGCCTTAATCTGTCGGAGAAGGAAATAGCACCTACTCTAGTATCTTTGCCAAGAAAGTGCCACAGACAGCGTTGGCACGCTGCGTGCCATGGGTCACAAAGAGCCAGATGCAGCTGAATGACTGAACAATAATACTTAGCTGAGGAAGGCGCTAAGGACTGGACAAATTGCATATAAATGTGATGGAATATTATTGTGCTGTAAGCAATGAGGTAATTGATGACTTCAAGGAAATATGGAAAGATTTGCATGAACTGACACAGAGTGAAGTAACCAGATTCAGAGCAATTTGTGCTGTGACATCAATTTTATTGGGGCAGCTAGCGATAGAACACTGGGCCTGGAAACAGGAAGACTTGAGTTCAAGTCTGACCTTAGCCACTATCTAATTGTGTGACCCTGAGTTGGTCATTTTACCCTGTTTACCTCCATTTCCTGATCTGTAAAATAAATTGGAGGAGATGGCAAACCGCTCCAGTATCTTTGCCAAGAAAATTCAAATGGGGTCATGAAGAGTCAGATGCAGTTGAAACACATAAACTGAACAACAATCAGTATTATATGTTCCTTGTAGATAACTGTCTTCTGAAGGAGTGAATGCCGCTGAGTTATTCCCAGATAGGAAGTGGTAGTGAGAACGTGCCAGCTAGCCATTATTCCCTTCGAACCAGTGTTTATAAATACTGTCAGCGTCCTCTCCTTAACAGATCTCTTGTAGGCAACATAAACAGAGAAAGCATCCTGGGAGGACGCAATGTTCTTTGGAGCAAGGTCCCTTTAACTGTGTCAATTTATCATTCTTATCCAACCACAAAGGGGGATTCACAGGAACAAAGCTCTTTACCCACAACCCCTTTTGCTCACCTACTTGACCATCAGATCTCAGGAGAGTCATTTCTTGGGCAGAGGGAATTTGGAACTTCGCATCAAACCACTTAGCAAAGATTTGTTTTTTTAATAAACTTAAAGCTTATGATGATCTCTGTAGGACCCAAGGCCTTTCGAATTCGGAGCAGTACCCTGACACTCACAGCAAAGACAGATGACCGAGCAACTGGCCTCACTTCCAGGGCTACTCTAGCACTGTCCAAAACTCATTGGTTTGGATCAGCTCAGCCTGAGGGCCCTCTGGGGATGGCTCTTCCCTCTGAAGTTGGTCCCAGAATGACGGACAAGTTTGAGAGAGTCTTCAGGCCTGGACAAGAATAAACAAGAGTGCTCAGGATGCTCTATCTTGATGTAAATCATGTTTAGTCCCCCTTTTAGCCCTCATCTCCATTCTTTCTACCCAGGTGGCTATTTCACTAGGCCAGAATACAGATCTGGTTTGCTTTTTGACAGGCCTAAGTCATTGCAACCACACAGTATGATGGAATTGGAATCAGAAAGATGCGGGTCTGAGTCCTACTGATTCAGGAGCTTACTAACTATGTGACTTTGGGACAATCACATATTTTCTCTCAGCCAGCCTGAGTTTCCTCATCAATAAAATGGGAGCAGTATCTACAGGTACAAGTGTTACAACACTTATCTCACAGTGGTTAGAGGTCAGTAGGGGCTGCTTGCACAGTGCTGGACCTGAGTCCAAAGGTGATCTCGGTCACTAGCTGTGTGACTTTGGGCAAGTCACTTAACCAACGTCCGCCTCTGTTTCCCCATCTGTAAAAATGAGGTTGAGACACCTATCTCTTGGGTTTTTGTGACGATAAAATGAGATGTTTATGAAGTTCTTTCCAAAATCATAAAGTGTTGTATAAATCATAGCTATGGTTTTGAATTCAGATCTTTCCTCTGGTCCTTAATCAGACTTTGAGTGAGTCATTTAGATTTCCTCTTCTTCCCTGTGTATAAAATAATACAGCACCCATCTTGTGGAGATGGCTATGAGGAACAAATGAGATCGTTGGTTAGGGGGTGCAGCAGAGACAGCACTGGGTCTGAAAGAGGACTCATCTTCCTGAGTTCAAATCCAGCCTCAGGCACTTACTAATTGTGTGACCCTGGTCAAGTCACTTAACCCAGTTTATCTCAGTTTACTTCATCTATCAAATGAGCTAGAGAAGGAAATAACAAGCCACTCAAGTATCTTCATCAAGAAAAACCCCAAATGGGGTCAATGAAGAACCAGACATAACTGAACATCATGTTTTATTATATTTTTATTTAGTTAAATATTTCCTGATTAGATTTTAGTCTGGTTCGGGCAAACACTAGGGAGTGTTTTTATGGTTTGTACCCTGTATGTTTGATGCCTCTGCTCAGAATCACCTGGTAGTTCCCTTTGGGGGGGTGGGTAATCACCCCCTTGCCCCTTATTTTAGATAGATAGAGTGTGTTTGATGGAAGGAGCGGGCATGGATGGGTTACGATGTAACACATCTCCTTACCTTATATTTCTCTTCTTCCAAAGTTCCCTGTTCCTGTTGAAGGCATCATTCAACTGAGTCATAACCTTGGTGTGACCGCCAGCTCTTTGCTTTCCTCTCCCTTATATTACTGTGCAGTTGACAGAAACTGTCATTCTTATCTTAACAAAATCTCTCACATCTGTCCTCTGATCTCCATTTACAGTCACCACCCTAATTCAGACTTTCATCCCCTCTTGCCCATTCACCTTACATTCACCTACATGGGCCGCCTACTTCATGTCTCTCTCTACTCCAAATACATTCTCCACACAGCTGCCAGAATGATTTTGCTAGATTACACATTTGACCATGTCACCCACGCACCCCTATCCCCTTTCAGTAAACGTCAGTAATGTCCTGTTAACTCTAGGATCAAATATTATTTCATATTTTTCCCATTCTTTATAGTATCTATTTTTGTGTTTATAATGTATATGATTATTAGTAATATAATACATGCATATATCAACCACAAGCATTTATTAAGTACCACTGTATACCAGACATTGTGCCAGGCACCTGGGCAACAAACACAAAGAATAAAACAATCTCTCCTCTCAAGTAGCTTATGTTATAATTTTTGTACTTTATTCTAACTTTTATACTTTATAAACATTCTCATTTCTACATTTTATGTATAAGGAAACGAGAGGAAGCTTGTCATAGTGACTGGAGATTCAGCCTTAAGGTCAAGAGACCAAGTCTTATCTGACACACGATGTGATTTTGAAAAATGATTTAACTTCTCGGTAACTCTAGGAAAATGTCTAAAATTTTAAGTTATAAAGAAGTTGCAGATCTGCATTGGTAGAGGGAATTTCTTCACCTGGGAGTTCCATATACAATCAAATTACACATCTAGTACTGCCGAACCCCTAAATAAGTAAATATGTATATTTGGGGGGTAGGCACCAACAATTTTTTTACTTATAGGTTGCACGATCAAAACAGTTTGGAGACCATTGCTCTAGAAGGAGCCCTGGAACTAGAAAACAGAAATAGAATGGGGCTCTACTGGGCCATTGCATTGAGCTCAGATTCGTTCTCTTCCATGGCTTATACTACTGTGTTCCATGCTCTGGCCATTGGTGGTGGTGGTCGTGGTCCTTCATTGACAAATAGGACCAGTGACACCACAAGGATAATGTCTTTTACTGAAGGGTCTCATGACAAGCACAAGAGCATGGCATTAAGCATGTAGTAGCTACCCAGTAAATCTTGTCTGCCTTGGAGAATAGATTGATGGATCAATGCAAGGGCTGGATTAATGTCCCCTGGGCTGATGTGTTTAAACTGGAATTTCTCAGTAATTTTACCTTCTGTCCCTTCCCCTTCATCCTCACCAAGGGTATAGTTCATATAATATGTATATTAGCTCAGTGTCTGGGAGGCTCCAAAGGAAAGTGTGGGAGGAAAGAGATGTTAGACTGACTACCAAACTGAAAATCTACAGAGCTGTGATGCTGACCTCATTACTGCCTGTGAAACCTGGGTAGTTTACCAGTGCCATGCTATGAAACTGAATCACTTCCATTTGAGTTGTCTTAGGAAGATTCTGAGGATCACCTGACAGGATAAGGTACCAGACACTGAGGTCCTTACTCGAACTAAACTGCCAAGCATTCAAACTCTGCTGCACAGAGTGCAACTCCAGTGGGCTCACCACATTGTCTAAATTCCAAACACGTGTTTGCACAAACGACTATTTTATGGAGAACTCACACAGGGCAAATGTTTACGTGGTGGTCAGAAGAAGCAATACAAGGACACTCTCAAGGTCTCTTTGAGAACTTTAGAATTGATTGCATGACATGGGAGACACTGGCAGAGGACCACTCAGCATGGTCATGTCCGCATGACCACAGAGCATGCCCACATCAGAGAAGGTGCTGTGCTCTATGAGCAAAACAGAATTGAAGTAGCTCAAAAGAAACCTGAGATGCACAAATTTGGAGAATCCACCCCAAATATTCTCATGGACTATTTGTGCCCGACCTGTGGTAGAGCATTCGGAGCTCATATTGGTCTGATCAGCCACAGTCAGACACATTGAAACTTGACTCTAACATAGTGATATCATTTTGGTCCTCTTCAAGAACAAAGGACAACAACCAACCAACCAAATAATAATATTGTGCTATGTTATATATTATTTTATTTCATGTTTTATTATATTATATTTATATTGTGCTTTATAGTACAGTATGATATAATATTTACTGTATTTATTTATAGGCCTTTTCTGGGATTAACTGTTGGAAACTCTTGCCACGTCCAAAACAGACATCTGGACTGCTGCATGATTTTGTTCACCTTAATTTGAGGATCATGTTCCTATAGCGTACTCTAAATGGCGGAATTGTTTTCGAGCATTTGACGAGACAGCAGGATGTGCAGTGAATTCTAAAGAGCTTTGCATGTGTACTTGGTGCTATTTCTATGCTGTTTTCTGAGTGTGTGTGGGTTTGGGGTTGTTTTTTTTTTAATAATTGCTAACATTCTACTTTGATTCACTTCAGAAATATAGTGTTTAGCTTTGCATGTGCAAATTTAAAAAACAGTTCTATCTCTTCTTTTAAAAACATTAAATCTTGCTTGAGAGCCTGAAGCCAGGCACTCTGCAGTCTGGAATGTTTGCTGGCTGGACTGATCATGACAGCATTCCAAAGTCCCTGGAGACCCTACGGTTCCATTAATCCGGAGCAGATCCAATGGCTTTCCATAGGCTCAGTCTGAAAGGCAGAAAAAAATGTCCTTCTAGCTGAGCAATGTTTTCATGCTGAAATGGCCCCTTTCTCCATTACTCATTCCTACCTCAGTAGCAGAAGCACAAATCCACCTAGCTATTAGAGAATTCACTATTAGATACTTGACCTCATCGGGAAGAGAAGCTATTTTAATGAATTTATATTGAAAACCTAAGGTGAACAGGCAACAAACATTATGAACTGAAGTAAAGATATGGTTTTGAAAAAACTTGACTGCACATACAATCAAATAACCAAGTCCATGGCTTAAAAGGCCATCTTTGTGTAACCAAAGCCATTCTGTGCTTTAGAGAAGATCCAGAGAAGTAATATCAATTATACTAAATTACCCCACTTTGAAATCTCCCTCTGGCCAAATGGGAATATTTTTCTGGTCTAAGTACTTAATCACAGCCCTTATGTTTGCCTTTTCCTTTCTAATTTGTATTCTGACTTTTCTCTTTATGCGTAACTAGAGTATGTTTTATTTTGTACTTTGTATTCTATAAATAAATATGTGTCTTTACAATATACAGGGTGTCCCAAAAGTCTTAGTACATGTCTAAGTCTTAACAGCTGAAACCAGCACAAAGACTCTAGGGACACTATAAAATGTATACAGATACTTATGTACTTGTTAACAATGGACTGTGCCTGATTTCTAAGGAAAAGTTTAATTAGCCAGCTATGTAGAAGCTGGCTATCTCTAGCTGGGTGGCCAATAGATGATGATTTTTTTTTGGCAATGAAGACATATTTATATCATTATTGATATTGGTAAACAGGTTACCAAAGCCAAAAATTAGAGGCAGCTAGTGGCACAGTGGATAGAACCCTGCGCCTGGAGTTAGGAAGTCCTGAATTCGAATCCAGCCTCAGACACAATTGATCAATCCACAAGCATTTTCCGAATGCCTATTATGTGGCAGGCACAGTGCTCCATGTTGGAGGTACGAAGATAAAACCAGGTTCTCAAGGAACCTACATTCTATCAAGTGAGATGTAGGTATATAAGAATGTAAAATATAAAAAATAAATACAATGCATTTTTTTTCTTTTGGTGAAGCCCATGGGGGTGGGGGTGGAGAGAGAAGTCACAGCTGGAGAGATCAAGAAAGACCTCTTGTAGGAGATGTTAGAGAAGGAAACAGCAAACCCTTCCAGTGTCTTTGCCAAGAAAACCCCAGATGGCGTCACAAAGTCAGATGCGACTGAAATGACAGAACGATGAACAGGAGATGATATTTGAGCTGAGTTCTGAAGGAAAGTAGGGATTCTTAGAGATAGAAATGAAGGGACACCTTCCAGGTGTGGGGGCAGGGGAGCAGTTTGGGGGGGACAATCTGTGTAAGCAGCAGTTCTCAACCTGTGGGTTATGTTCAATTTATAACAATGAAAATACATCCTGCATATCAGATAGATTCATAACAGTAGCAAAATTACAGTTAAGAAGTAGCCACAAAAATAATTTTATGGTTGGAGGTCACCACAACATGAGGAACTGTATTAAAGGGTCGCGGCATGAGGAAGGTTGAGAACCACTGGGGTGATGGAGTTCTATAAAGACAGTAAGGACTGTTCCGCTGTACCGTAGAATGTGTAGAAGAGAGTGAAACATAATTCAGACAGGAAATATAGTTGGAGCAAGGTTGTAAAGGGCAAACAAGAGCTTCTGTTTGATCCTATAAGTAATATGGGTAATGCAAACTCACATAGCCCTAGTTAATACTACACCAAATAGTTATATGTCTATGTGCATATATGTGTACATACGTAGACATATACACATGCACACATACATATTTATATACATCCTAAGGAAGAGAAATATAAGGAATCCTAAAGAAGGCTAGAGAACACCTTGAGCTTAAATCAGAGGGGGCCATCTCTGGGAACAGCCAGTTCCTGTGGATCAGAACACTGAAGGACAACTTCTGCTGATAAATGTATTGACTCCCCATTGTGATAAAAAAATATTATGTGCATGCATTTACATTTACACACATATAATTATGTATCTGACTCTCTAGAAAAAGGAATGTTTGTGTCTGTTCTCTCTCACACACACACGCACACACAGAGGAAAGCATTATATATATATATATATATTTCTGTGTCTCCAGATATTTCAACAAATAGCCAGCTATTTTCAACAATTATGCAAAATAAGTTAATTTAAATAATTAGGACATCTTGCTTAGAATATAGTTTCTGGTTGTCAGTGCTATCTTATTTACTGTTTCTTAAGAGTTAGGCACATTATCATTATTATAATTGCTTGAGACATTAGGGCCCTGTGTGGTTTTCTGAGCGGCACATTTAGTTCATAATGCCTGAGAGAATTCTGGTGGCACTCACCCTCATTAACAACCCCAGGGAATAGCTTACTTGCTTTCAAGCTCTAATCTATTGAGTGTTCTCAGATTCCTTTGGGCATTTTTGATGGCTCCAGTGAGTAGGGTATGATGTTAGAAAAAAAAAGTGATTTATGGTTGTCTTTTTGCATATTATCATGGTTGTCTTGCATTATTATCAGATGTGATAGATGTGGAGTGGCCTCTTTGCTGCTGTCAACCCCTTTCCTTATTCCATTAATTCTATCCCCACTCCTTTCCTACAAGAGGTTTTTCCTTTTATCACACACTTTCTCTTCCAAATTTTCTTTTCCCCATAAAAATAGTTTATTGATATATTTTTTGGTCACCTTTGTCTTTAAATGAGGAAGCATTAATTGGGTAGTTCAGAGAGCTGGCCTCTGAGGTGGGACAACCTGGGTTCAAGTCTTTCTTTTCCCACATACTGTCTGTGTAAACCTGAGTAAGTCACCTAAGCTCTCAATGCTCTCAGACAACTCTCTGAGACTCTAAGCTGCAGAGAGACGCCAGTGGGGATTGGTAGACAAAGTTCTTCATGGGGAGCTTTCTTTGAAAGTCAATGAAATCACAGGTCTGGTCACAAGCAAACAAACAATAATGTCCAAATATATTACTTACCCTCCACTGCCCAGAGAGTCACAACCACTCTAAAGAATTTAAAAAGGAAGAAAAAAAGTTGGACAAAGAATATCTGTGTGTGTGTGTCTGTGCGTCTGTGTGTGTGTATATATCTGAGTCTAAAAATATATATAACGTTCCACTCCCATAGTCCCTTACCTCTACAAAACAGGATGCATTTTCCAATCTCTTCTCTGAGGTCAAGCTCATTTATTTTAATTCTACAGTATGAAGTTTGAGGTCTTTTTGTTGTTTTCCTTTCTATTTACATTGTTCTAGTTCACTGCATAAGTAGTTTCTTGGTTCTGCTTGCTTCACTTTTCATCAGTTTGTAGAATTCTTCTCATGCTCCTCTGTATACTTTCAGTTCATCTTCTGTTAATAGCACAATAACATGCTGCCACATTTATTCATCCGTTTGTTTAGAGGGAGTCACCATGGTGTAATGAATAGAGAACTGGCCTTCAAGTCCGGAAGACCCCTGGGTATTTATCACCTCTGAGACACCGTGGTTGCTCCACTCCAGACTAGTCACACCCCTTAGTGCTCTAGGCAACGGCAAAAGACTTTAAGCTGGAAAGTCCCAACTTGCACTGGTAGATGAAACTTCTTCATCTTGTGCCAATGAAATCATAAATTTAGCCCCTGTCCAATTTATTTAGTTATTCCCCAGTCGATGGGGATCTAATTTGTTTCTAATTCTTTTCAACTACAAAAAAATATCGCTATATATGAATTTTCTTTCTTTCCTTGACTTCTCTGGAATCTGTATCTAGCAGTGGGGGTCAAAGAATATTTTGGTTATTTCCTTAACATAATTTCAAATTTCTCTGCAGAAGTTTGTCCATTTCATAGTGATTTTAGAAGACTGTTCTTTTTCACAACCACTCTAACACTGACCTTTCTCTCTCTTGTCACCTTTGCAAATTTGCAGGCTGTAAGGTGAAGAGTTAGTTTGCTTTGCAATTCTGTTAGTGTTAGTGATTTAGAAAAATCTTTCTGCCCAGTCAGAACACAGTTGTTAAGTATTTATTTGTGTTCAGCACTGTGCTAAGCCCTGGGGCTACAAAAAAAGAAATACTTGCTCTCAAGGAGCTCACAGTCTAACAAGAGAAACAACGTTCAAACAACTACATTTAAACAAATTATATACTGGATAAATTGGAGGTAATAGAGAAAAGGCACTAGCATTTAGGGAAATTAGGAAAAGCTTCCAGAAAAAAGTGGGATGTTAGCTGGGGCTGAAGGAAGCCAGGAGGCCTGGATGAGGAGGGAAAGCATTCCAGGGGGGAAAAAACATCAGTGAAAAAAATGCCCAGAGTCAGGAGATGGTGTGTCTTGTTCCAGGAACAGCAAGGAGGTCAGTGTCACTGGATCACAGAAAGCACAGAGGATGTAAGATGATGATTGTTAATGGTTTGTAACTATTCATAATGGTTATATCCTTTGACCCCATCAGGGTCTCTCCCAAAATTCCATTATCTCTTTATCCACCAGCTTATTTCCTGCTACTAACAAGAATGGCCAGATCTAGAAAATTTTAAATTTAACTTTAGTAAATTTTTAGTAAATTTAGAATAATTTTACATATATCTACCTATTTATGTCTAATGGTAGCCATCTCTAGGGCATGGGAGGAAGGAGGAAAGGGAAAAAAAGAAGAAAAAAAGAAATTTATATAACTTTGTTATATATTTAAAAGGAATAGCAAGTTGTACATAATAGATTTGCATTTTCATGTCCAATTATCTGTTTTGTTATACTATGTTATGGAAATGCTTGTTTTATTCCATTAATTCAAATAAATAAATATGAAAAAGAAGAATAAATGAATGTTGGACTTGGAAAAATGGCCAGATTTCCCCAATCCTTACAAAAATTCAGTTGATCCTACCATCCCTCCAAGTTATTGCTCTATTTCTCTTTTGCCTTTTATAGCCAAGTTCTTAAAAAAAATTACACAAGATCCTTTTCTCTCCTTTCTCCCCTTCCCCTCACTTCTCCATCTTTTTCCATTCTGATTTCTGTCCCTACCACTGGATTATTGGCTATAAGCTCCTTCATTGGTCTATAAGTCCCTTGAGAATTGGAACTGTCTTTTATCTTTTCTCATATCTCCAGGCATGGCACCTGGAAAATAGTAGGCACTCAATTAATGCTTATTGACTGATTGACTGATTCTGGTGCCATCAGTGATCTCTTTATTGTCAATCCAATTCCTTTTTCTTAATCCTCACACTTCTTGACTTCTCTGTAGTACTTACCCCTCTTGACTACCCACCTCCTTCTAGACACTTTGTCTTCTGTGGCTGCTGGTGAAACTGTCCCATTGTAATTCTCCATCTACCTCTGTGGATAATCTTTGTCTCCTCTTCAGAAACACCTCCTGTGTCCCATCCACTGAGGAGGGATGTTTCCTAGGACTCTGCCTTTGGGCTTTCCTCTTCTCTCTCTACATTTTTTTTCTTAGTGTTATCGTCAGACCCCATCTACTCTCATCTCTATGCAGATGATTCTCAAATCTACATATTTAGCTCTCATCCCTTCTCCTGAACACCACTCCCATATCTCCAGCGGCTCGCTGGACCCTGCTACCACATTCTATATGTATTGCAAATTCAGCTTAACTGGTTATCTTTCCACCTGACCCTTCCCATCCTCCTCACTTCCCTCCTTCTGTTGAGAGCTCCATCATTCTTCCGGTCACCCAATATTATTGATTCTACCTCCCAGGCTATTGTAGTCTCTTAACTAGTCTCTTTACATCCAGCATCTATCTCCGCTTTCTAAACTAATCTCTATAAAATTACCAAATTGATATTCTTCAAGGATAGTTCTGACTATGACCAACCATGTTACTCCCCTACTCGAGAACCTCCAGAGGTTTCCTATTGCTTCTAGAATAAAGCACATACTCATCTGTTTGGTGCTTAAAATGGTTCACAATCTGACTCCAGCCTCATCTGTTTGGGGCAGCTTCTAATAGCAGCATCCATCTCTCAAGGTTGTTGTGATAACCAATTGAGGTAATGTTATCTTAAATCATAATAATAGCAATAATAGTAATAACTAATAATGGTATAGTGTTTAGGGTCTTTGTAATGTAATAACATGTTTAAGTATAGATTTGACTAGATGGTTTGTGAAATTCGTATTGATTCTGTGAAATGCATTGAACTTTTCTCTGTTGGTTAGTTCCTTTCTTCTTTATTTGTCCCTGATCTCAATAACTGGGGCAGCTAGGTGGCGCAGTGAATAGAGCACTGGCCCTGGAGTCAGGAGGATCTGAGTTCAAATCCAGCCTTGGACATTTGACACACTTACTAGCTGTGTGACCTTGGACAAGTCACTTAACCCCAATTGCCCTGCCTTCCCCCCTCAAAAAAAAGATGTAGGTAACTTTTTTCTGGACTGTCATGAGGTGGAGTTTGGCTTTACCATTTCATATGTCTCATAGAAACGTGTTTTGCAAGCCCTACCCCTCTGAATTCAGTCCATTGATGCAATAAACATTTTATAACCTGACTCTGCTACTTGTGTGACTCACACAAGTCACTTATTATCTATGGGTCTCAGTTTCCTTAATTGTAAAATGAAGGAGGTAGACTAGATAATATATAATATCTTAGAAGAGGGAAGACAAGCAAACACCTTTAATGTGAACATTTAAGCAAGGTACTATGAGAGTTCTCAAGAGAGGGAAATTGTTTTGAGCTGCAGGGATCAGAGAAAGCTTTCTCAAGATGGCTATTTATTGAGCGTGGTCTTCAAGGATGTTGCATATAATCAACATATCTATTTTGAGTTGCAGTTTTGTCATGGATTTGTGGATTTGCAAGATTCTCAACCTTGGTGTACCTCAGTTTCCTCACTTGTAAATAATAGTAATAATTAACATGTAAATATAAAAATACTTATCATGCAACCAATAGTGATAATTAACATTTACAAAGCACTTTAAGGTTTGCAAAGCCATATATATTATATATATGTATATACATATATGCAATATATAATGTATATGTAGAGTACAATAACATGCTGCCACATAGTATATGTAAGATATATATATTCATATAATTTAATCTTCATAACAATACTATGAGATTCATGCCATTATTATTCCTATTTTGCAAATGGGGAGACTGAGACAGGCACAAGTTAAGTAACTTGCCCAGCATCACACAGGTAGTAAATATCTGAGGCAGGATTTGAACTCAGGTCTTCTTGACTCCGAGTTCAGTACTGTATCCACTATACTACCTTGTTGTCCCCTGTAAAATGAGGGAGTTGAACCAGATGATTTCTCAGGTGCCTTCTACCTACAGTGGCTCTGTGCTTCTATAACATTTGACCCAGGGTCCTCCAAAGTTTTTGGACTCACACGCTCAAATTCAGTCTCAGGTGGTTGTTCAGTTGTTTATCAATCATGTCTGACTCTCCATGACCCCATTTGGGGTTTTCTTGGCAAAGATACTGGAGTGGTTTGCCATTTCCTTCTTTAGTTCATTTTACAGATGAGGAAAATGCAGCAAGCAGGGTTAAATGACTTACCCAGGGTCACATAGCTAGTGTCTGCAGCCAGATTTGAATTCAGAAAGATTGTCTTCCTGACTCCAGGCCTGGCACTCTGTTCACCATGCGTTCAATTTCCCCCTCAATCCTAGGGCCTGAAACCAAATAGGCACTTTCTCTCTATGGCTCCTTATCCAAACCTGGAGTTGTTTGGGGCTGAGGGAAGAGGGGGGAGAGAGTGATATGCTTTTAAGAAATCTTTGACTAGAGCCCTTTAATGCTCCCATACACTGGTGCAAGAGAGAAAGAAACCCATATCTCAAAAAAAAAAAAATAGGAAGGAGAGAGAAGACTAGATTACATACCCACAGAGATTTTTGTCATATAATCTGATAAAGTCCAGATGCTTTGCTTAAGTTAGAAAAATGTGTGTAATTTTAGCATGAAACAATTCTAGGCCTAATCACAAACTCACTCCCCAAGTCATATGTTCCATGCTCTTAACTCTTGTTTCTGTTAGGGTCTTTCTGTGCTAATGAATTCAGAAACGTTTTTTAATTACTGTTTTTCAAGAAATAGCTCCACACAGTTCAGTCAAAGTGAGGGATTTAGCCAAAATGATGGGGAAATTGGATAGCAGTGTGGAAATCATTTGTAAAAGAGAACTACTCTTTAAATGAGCTAAGTTCAGTTTGGGAGGAATAATGTTTTGAGTTTCCAGGAAAGTCTAATCATATCCTCCTCAAAGGCAGAAGACTTAGATGTTAAAATGGTGTTTCTTATCAAGAATAGGGCATGTGGTAATTTGCATTTTTTGTAAATGTAACAATTATATATCTGTTGAAAAAGGCAGGGAGGTTGAGGGGAGATTATATTCTGAATTATTTCCAAAAAGCAAACTCAAAATTACTTTAATATTCCATAAATTGATTTGATGCTCTGTTATTCTGTAAGCTATATATTATCTAGGGTCTAGAGGTGGGGTATGGATTCCCTTCTGTAACCAATTTACCACTGAAAGACAGTTTTAAATTCTAAGGAAAATAAATGCATATTTAGTTCAAAGGGAGAAGAGAGTATGTTTCTAAATCTCAGAATCCCAGCACTGGAAAAGATTTTAGAGGTCATCTATTTCAAATTATAGCACCAAAAAAAAAATCCTCCTTACAGAATTCCAACAAGTGGTCAGCCACCCTCTGAATGAAGTTCTTCACTGATGGAAAGCCCACTCCCTCCTGATGCTGCCCAACCAAGTCTATTTTTCAAGAGCTGTAATAGCCAGAAGCAAGGGACTAGGTGGCGCCATAGTGGATAGGGTGCTGGCCCTGGAATCAGGAAGACTCACCTTTCTGAGTTCAAATCTGGCCTCAGACATTTACTAGCTGTGTGACCCTAGATAAGTCACATTTACCTGCTTGTCTCAGTTTCCTCATCTATAAAATGAACTGGAAAAGCAAATGGTGAATCACTCCAGTATCTTAAAACCCCAAACGGGGTCACAAAGTATCAGACCTAACTGAAAAACAACTCAGCAACCACCACAACAGCAGAAATTGCTAGAAAATTTTCCCTGGAATTAAGCCTCTATCTCCCATTCTGCAAGTTTCATCCCTTGTTTCTTGTTCTTCTCTTTGGAATCAAACAGAACAAGTCTAAACCCTCTTTAAATTATGGTCCTTCGTGTCTTACAATTAGCGTATCCTCCACCTAAGTCTTCTCTTTTTTAGGACAAACATCCCTAGTTTGTTATATAATATAACGTAACAGTATAGTGTAATATAATATGATACGTTATGATAAGATATAATTAATATAATATAACATAATACAATATAACATGACATGACATAAGATAAGATAAAATAATGATGATGATGATAATAATGATAATATAATCCTTATATTTTGGGCAGCTAGGTGGCACAGTGGATAGAGTTCAAATCCTGTATCAGACACTTACCAACTGTGTGACCCTGGGCAAGTCACTTAACCTCTGTCTGCCTCAGTTTCCTTCTTTGTAAAATGGAGATAATAATAGCGCCAGCCTCCCAGGATTGTTGTGGAGATCAAATGAGATAATCATTATAAAGCACTTAGCACAGCACTAGGTTTATAGTAAGCACTATATAAACGTTAGTGGCGATGATGATGATGTGACAAATGGATGATTATATTTCTGAATAGCCCTCATACCATGAGACACCCCAAACTGAGCAGAGCACCCCGAGAGTTAGCCCGAATAGCACGGCGTACACTGGGACTGTCACCATGGTCTCTCTTTCACGACATGAAGCCTTTCCTAACATGTATCCTAGGATTCCTTTGTTAATGCTTTTCGGCTGCTAGATCACACCTTTGGCGCATGCTGAGCTTGCAGTCCACTAAGATCTGTAGATCTTTTTACATAAGAATTGTTATCTAGCAATTTCCTTGCCATTCCCTACTCAGTAAGTTGAGTTTCTGAGCTTATATGTAGCACTTCATAGGATTGACCTGAATTTGTTCCTTTAATATTTCTTATGAGATTTAGTCCTTTGTTTTGGCTTGCTGCAACCTCTTTGTATGTTTTCCTTCAAAGGTAAGGTCTCAGCATTGTATTGATTGCACATCTGACAAATATGCCATCTAAATCACTGATTATAAATGTCCAGCTGCGGCAGCTAGGGGGCGCGATGCTTAGAGCACTGGCCCTGGAATCAGGAGGACCTGAGTTTTGAGTTCAAATGAGGACTCAGACACTTAACACTTCTTACTAGCTGTGTGGCCTTGGGCAAGTCACTTAACCCCAATTGCCTTTCCTTCCCCCCTCCAAAAAAATGTCCAGGTGGTGGCTGGTCTATGCTGGCTTAAGAAATATTGGGGGGTTTGTTTTCTAATTGATGTTCTGCTATTCTCTGAACATGTCCCACATTTTTGAGCCTTTATAATTCCTCTATGCCTGGAATACTCTCCTCCTGGGAGTGCCTTTTACAGATTAGGAAAGTGAGGCACAGAGAGGGGGCAAAGTCATGTGCCAGGGTCATACACCCAGAGGGGTGCTTAGAACCTTGACTGTTCTAACTCTAGGCCTTACATTCTTTCTGCTACTCCACAGTGTCCCTCTAACAGTTAGAATTTCCCCAAAGTTGAATGGGCTGCTCTGATAGGACTGGGTTTGTCCCATAGGTCAAGTAAAGGCCGGATGAAAATTTGACATGAATGTAGTAGAGAGGATTCTCATTTATTTACAGGTTGGACTAGATAGCATTTATATAATGCTGTAAGGTTTGCAAAGCACATTACAAATATTATCTCATCCAATATTCACCAGAATCCTAGAAGGCAGGGTTGTTATTATTCTCATTTTACAGATGAAGAAACTGAGGTAGACAAAAGTTAAGTGACTTGCTCAGGATCACTCAGCTAGTACATATCTGAAGTGGGATTTGAACTCAGGTCTTTTGGACTCCAGGTTCAGAGCTTTGACTGTTGTGCCATCTAGCTGTAGGAAGTAGTATCTGAACTGTGGGGGTACAGACCCACTTAGAGGACAGGATATAGAGGATGATCTAGCAAAGGGGACAAACAAGAAGCAATCAGACAAGTAAAAAGAAAATCAGGAAAAGGCAGTATAGTGAAAATTTAGGGAAGAGAGAGTGATATGAAACGAGAGTTTGAAATGCTACAGACATTTTAGATTGCAAAAAAAAAATGTACAATGGATTTAATACTCAAGGGAGAGCAGTTTCAGTAAAGTCAAGGTGATATGGCCAGTGACTGAGGGAAGGATTCTTGGAGAAGAAAGTGGCATTTAAGTTGGTCCTTAAAAGAGAAATGGGATTTTTTTTTTAAGACTGTGTCTCTATTCCATCTAGTCTAGAAGTGCAATGTTTTCCTGGTTCTACTCACTGCACTTTGTATCAGTTCATGTAAATCTTTTCAGGTTTTTCTGAAGTCATACTGTTAATCATTTCTTATAGTACAATATTATTACATTACAATAATATGCCACAACTTATTCAGTCATCCCCCAATTGATGGATATCCCCTCCATTTCCAATTCTTAACACAGAAAGAGCTGCTGTAAATATTTTTGTACAAATAGGCTCTTCTCCCCCTTGTTTGGAATCTCTTTGGGGTGCAAATCTAATGGTGGTATTGCTGGCTCAACAAAATATGCACAATTTTATAGCCCTTTGGACATAGTTCCAAATTGTTCTCCAGAATGGGTGGATTAGTTCACAATTCCACCAACAGGGTATTAGTGTCCCCAGTTTTCCCATGTCCTCTCCAACATTTATTATTTTTCTTTTCTGTCATATTAGCCAATTTGATTGGGGGGTTTTTGATAGGTGTTTTAATTTGCATTTCTCTGATCAATAGTGATTTAGAGCAGTTGTTTTAATTTGTATTTCTCTAATCATTAATGATTTAGATCATTTTTATATGGCCATAGATAGCTTTGATTTCTTTGTCTGAAAACTGTAGAACAGTGCTTCTTTACTTTGTGTGTGTGTGTGTGTGTATGTGTGTGATACAATGCATTTGACAGTCTGAAGAAGATTATGGACCCCTTCTCAGAATGATGTTCTTAAATCCATAAAGCAGAAATACCTAGGATTACAAAGGAAACTATATTGAAATAAAGACATATTTTTCCCATCCAGGTTCATGAATCCCCTGAAATCCACAGATTGTTTGGAGATCTATGGACCACATGTTAGGAACCACTGAGCAAAAACCACATTATGAAGGGCCCTGAATACCCAGCTAGAATTTGGGCTTTATGCACTATCTTACTATTGTAAGAGACTATTTTAATTAACAAACATATTTGCCCTTTTGCAAAGAAGTCTGGTCTTTAACATTTAATTTTTTCATTCAGTGACTTCAATTATTTCTCCTGGCTTGATTTAGTTAACTGGCTTTTAAAAAGACCTTCTCTGTTGGATCCCTCCATATTGTTGTTTATTAAATTCAGGTGGAAATTGAAGATTGCCTAATTTGGAAATATTAGTAAACAAGTAATGAAGGGACAGGTATTATTCTTTGTCATATTTTTTCCTTGTCCTGGATTGGATATGAGAGGCCTGGGTGTTCTTCATTTTTACAAATGATAGACCAGGTTATTTTTTTTTATTGCAACAATAGCTCTTTTCCTTCACACTGTTCCCAAAGAGAATCCCAACACTAATTTTTGGCAGTTTTTGTTAACCTTCATAGGTTAACATGACCTTCTGTTCCTTGAACAAGACACTCTGTCATTTGACTTCTTGTAGTTTCTCCAGCTGTCCCCCACACCTGGAATGTGCTTTCTCCATATCTCAGCCTCTCTGCTAAAATCCCACCTTCTACAGGAAACCTTTCCCCATCCCTCTTAATGCTAATTAGTTCTTTCCCTCTGTTGATTATCTCCAATTTAATTTGTATATGCTATCTATCTATAACATATATAATATGTAATAATATAGTATCTATTATATGTTATATAATCGATATTATATTATGATGATTTTACATAATATATAATATATTATATATGTGTGTATATATATTCTGTTTCTCCCATTAGATTACGAACTGTCTTGCAAGCAGGGACTATTTTTCACCTTTTTTTTGTATTGCCAGCTAGCACCAAGCACAGTGCTTGGCACATAGTAGGTGTTTAATCTTAATTGACTAACAATTGTAATGATCTAATTTTTCCCCTTTTCTATTTGCAGCTGAACCTCTGACACCAGGATGGGGAAACAGAACAGCAAACTGCGCCCAGAGGTGATGCAGGATTTGCTAGAAAGCACAGACTTTACTGAGCATGAGATCCAGGAATGGTACAAAGGCTTCTTGAGAGACTGCCCAAGTGGTCATTTATCCATGGAGGAGTTTAAGAAAATTTATGGGAACTTTTTTCCTTATGGGGACGCTTCCAAATTTGCAGAGCACGTATTCCGCACTTTCGATGCCAACGGAGATGGAACAATAGACTTTAGAGAATTCATCATTGCCCTGAGTGTAACATCAAGAGGGAAACTGGAGCAAAAGCTGAAATGGGCCTTTAGCATGTATGACCTGGATGGGAATGGGTACATCAGCAAGGCTGAAATGCTGGAGATTGTTCAGGTAAGTCTTTTTGCTCATCTGCTTTTCTGAATCCTTTAACATCAGTAGCACCAGAACCACATTTATGCCCCAGATTAGAGGCAGAGTGAAATAGTAAATTGTGCCCCGGAGGGTTCAAACCCTGCCTCAGACACTTACCTAGCTGTGTGACCCTGTGCTAATCACTTGAACCTATCGGAGCCTCTGTTTTCTCATTGATAAAATGAAAAGGTTGGATTCAATAACCTGTAACATCCCTCCCAGTTTTATAATCCTAAGAGGAAGAAAAACTATCAGTGTTTTTGAGGAAGATCCTTTCATTTTCAGAAATATGTTTAAGGGATGGGGGAAGGGAGTAGCAAGGAGACAGAGAGACGCTTGTTATAAAATGCTTCAGGAAGCCAAATTCCTTTCCCAAGCATCTGGGAACTCCAGCATACCCAGAAAGGGAGGCAGTGGCTACCAGCTTGTAAAACATCTAAGTCTAGTAAGAGATCTAGGAATATCACAAAGGCCTAGAAAGGAAAGAGTATGGAAGGTCGTTAACAGAGCTAAATGTAACAGAGATGTCAAGAAGGAGGAGGACAGAGAAAAGAATGTTAGCTCCGGCCACTGAGAGAATCACTGACAACTTTGGAAAGAGCAACTTAAGTGTTAAGGTCAGAAGCCAGATTGCAAAAGATCATGAGGTCGTGGAATTGGAGCTGCACAGGACAGCTTAAGAGACAATTGAGTCCAAACTGAGGTAAAAAATCCCTTAGAAGTAATGCAGTAGACTTCATAGTCAATAAAAGGATGAGAAAAGCAGTAGCGGGGTATAAACTCAAAAGATGGCAGAATGATACTTGTTTGAATGCAGGGCAAACCAATTAACATCACAGTAATACAAATCTGTTCTCCAACCATTGATGCCAAAGAGGCTAAAGTTGATCAGTTCTATAAAATTCTATAAAAAAGTTCTACAAAATCTTCTAGAAATAACACCCCCCAAAATGTCTCATTCATCATAAGGGATTGGAATGGTAAAGTAGAAAATCAAAAGATAATTGGAATAACAGGCATGTTTGGCCTTGGAGTACAAAATGAAGTAAGGTATATGTATCAATAATGAGATATTCACAACACCCATGATGGTTATGAATATGTTGGTGTAGTTTTGGATCACAAAATATAGCAAACTCTCCACATGGAAGGCAGAACCAAGGTCTTTATTCAGAAAC
>CM053594.1:110349989-110382324 GCA_028646575.1 Pseudocheirus occidentalis
CTCTCTCTCTCTCTCTCTCTTTCTCTCTCCCTCTGTCTGTCTCTCTTTCTGAATAAGACAAAGCAAGGTATTGGTGCTTAATTCCAAAGGACACTGAGGTAGAAATGGAGCTCTTGATATTTTGGTTTTCAGAACTATCAGAAGTTCTAATCTAAAAGGAGCCATTAGAGCCAACGTCTTTGTCATGGCACCAATTTAATTCACTCATCAAGAAAAAGAAATGAGAAAAATATACTTCCGGTGAATCAGTAATGCAGAGAAACCTTTCAGGTCCTTATTTTAACAAGTTCTGGCAGGAATCCCTGTCCAAGCCAGTTGGTACAGTTGCTGTTCCTAAAGCTGAAGCTATGGGTTGGCTCCCTTGATGAGGTAGTTAATGACATGAAGCTGGAACTCTTCTGGTTGGTCAGAAACAAGACCATGCTCTCTGTCACTGAGCTCCTCAGTCTTGACAGATGCAAAAGAAAAAAATAGACAATGCTTCTGAAACTGGGTAACTCAGGTGAGATGGGAAGAGAGGCCAGACAGATGATAGGAGCGAAACCCTAACTCTGATGGGAAAGAAAGAATCTTTGTATCACTCGGTGACTGGTATGGAGTAGGTGTTTAATAAGTGCTCAATGAGTCTAATCTAATTGGATATAATTGAACTGGACTGAAATAAATTGAAAGTGCTTTGTACACTGCAAGGCCTGTGCATACACAAAGTATTGTGCCCCCTCCCCATCACTACCCCCACCCCAGCCATTATTGTCATCAGCTTGGCTTCCTTCAAAGAGAAAGAAAGCTGGTATTTGACTTTTAACTTGGACTGGTTTATTTCATCAGTTATGAACCATGCTCATGTTGATTTGGCCTGGAATGCCTTTCATGCTGCGTTTCAGGAGCCTTGCTTCAGGGGGAAAAAGAAATGGAAAACACATTGAAAGGAAGAAATGCTGAAGGGCAGGTTACACACACATGTGTAGATTCACTTCCACGTGCTTCAAGATCCAACCTAGACCTGACTGGGCAGGGATGGATCGAACTGAGCTAGGGCAGATCCCCTGCTGCCCCATAGTGTTTATTCACCCAGAGACAAGAATAGGACATTTCAATTTTAATTAAAAACAGGATGTCCCTGTCCTTTTATTGACATGGCTAAAAATAGAGAAGCAGCCTAGCTTCTCTCTCCGTCATTTCTCTTCTCTTCTCTTCTCTTCTCTTCTCTTCTCTTCTCTTCTCTTCTCTTCTCTTCTCTTCTCTTCTCTTCTCTTCTCTTCTCTTCTCTATTTTTTCTTTCTTTCCCCCTTCTTCCTTTTCCCCTCCCTCCCCCTATCTTTCTCTCTTCCTCATCTCTTCCCTCTCGTTTTTTTCTTTTCTCTTCACCTTCCTCCTTCTCCCCTGTCTTTCCTCTTTCTCTCTCTCTCTCTTTCTCTCTCTCTTTCTCTCTTTCTTTTTCTCTTTCTCTCCTTCATCTTTCTCCCCTCTCTTTCTCTTCTTCCTTCCCTTTCCTCCTCTTCCTCTGTCTTCCCCCTTCTCACCCTGTCATCTCTTTCCATTCTACTTTCTTCCCCTCCCTCTCTACCTTCATGGTTTGATTCCATTAAAGTTGGAAGAAAAAAACCTGAGCTAATGAAAGGCATGGTTTGTTTTATATTACTGCCTGGGGGTTCTGTCCTTTCTTTTCCAGGACCTCAGAGCAACCACTTTTGAAGTCTTAATACAATTGTATCCCAATTATTTTCACTGTTAGAAGGAGAACAGAGGTTCAAATTATCCCCAAGTCATTTCCATTTGGTTTTGTAAAAAATAGTGTGGACTTAACAGGGTTTCAAACTTGGGAAGCTGGGTAAGTGGTAATATCCCTGACAGAAGGAGTGAAGTCAGAAGGAGAAGCAGGTTTCTAGGACAGAATAATAAGCTTGGTGTTGGGCATAAATTTCTACCTAGCTTCTAAATCTTAACCCAAATGCTACACCCTTCATGAAGCTTCACTGAGCTCTCTTATGAGTAGTAACTACCAGCCCCAAGCCCAGAAAGCACTTACCCTGCCCTGTTCTACAGCATTCTGATCTGTGCCTGTCTTATTCCTACTAAAAGAGTGTAAACTTCATCTTGGCAAGGATGAGTCTCATTTGAACTTTGTATCTTCCCAGGTACCTAGGGCTGGGCTCTGCACAGAGCAGCCACTTAGGTTGGATGCACTGCATTGAACTGAACTGAACTTGAATTGAACTGAATTTTATTAATGGAAACTAATTGAATTGAATGGAATTTGGGGTGCTGTTGGAATATTAAGGTGCTATGTACTGTTGGCCTTGGCTATAAAAGTCTCATACCCAAATCCATCTCATTTCTATTCCCATCCCTTTTTGTCAGTTGTAATGGTGCTGATTTTCCACCAGGATCCCATGATGGAAAATCTTGAGAGCCAGAAATCCTTGAACCTAAATTAGATCTCAGCAAGAACTCAAAATCTTTCTCTTTTTAAAAAAATAAATCATATGACATTACCTTTGAATATCTTTTTTTTTAATTGGCATGCCACAGACTAGGAAGAAGTCCTGAGGGCTAATGGAGGGAGGAATAAGCCTTTAAGTATATATGCTTAACTAAGCCTAAAAAGAAAGACTGGTGGGAAAGGAAACATGAAAATGGGGAAAAGAAATTATAAAGAGGAGAGGAAGTCAAGGGAGAAAAGTAGGAAGAGAAGAAAGATGGCAAAAAGAAATTGAGATTTGCCATCATCATTCCCAACCTCTCTTCACTTTCAGAACAACTTCCTCATGAGCTATGGTAGTAGTAATAATAATAATAAAAAATAATAACTTCTATGATAATTTGATGTTGTTGCTCAGTCATGTCTGACTCTTCATGACCCTGTGGACCGTTGTACACCAATACTGCGGTTTTCTTGGCAAAGATACTGGAGTAGTTTGCTATTTCTTTCTCCAGTGGATTAAGGCAAACAAAACTTAAATGACTTACCCAGCATCACATAGCTAGTGAGTGTCTGAGACAGGATTTTAACTCAGGTCTTCCTCACTCCAGGACCTTTTTGCCTCCTTTTTGCTAATAGTAACTTTTTTTTTTTTTTTGCTTTTTGGAGGAAGGAAGATAGAGCAGTTGAGGTTAAGTGACATGGCTAGTTTTGTGTGAAATGTCTGAGGCCAGATTTGAACTCAGGTCCTCCTGACTCCAGGGCCGGTGCCCTATTCACTGCGCCACCTAACCACTCCTAATAGTAACTTTTAAATAGCACTGTAACATTTGAAAGAGTTTCTTATACAGTTATCTCTTCTACATTGTGCCTTTCCCTATTCCAATTTCAATATATCAAGGATCAATTTAATAAATTAAATAAGAATTTGGGGGGAGTTTTACAGAAGCCATAGAAATGCAGAGGCTAGCTGATGACACAGAAAAAGCTTAGAAACTCAGAAATACATAAAATATACGTATAGTATTGTGGGTATCAACATATTTTATCTTTTAATATCATAATAAATCATACCTCTTCTCTGGTGCAAAGAAAAGGCAAAAATATGTTATGGGGATTTTCCAGATCATGGGAACACTGAGCCTCTAATCCAGTGGTTCTCAACCTTCCTAATGCCGCAACCCTTTAATACAGTTCCTCATGTTGTGGTGACCCCCAATCATAAAATTATTTTCGTTGCTACTTCATCACTGTAATTTTGCTACTGTTATGAATCGTAATGTAAATATCTGATATGCAGGATGTATTTTCATTGTTACAAATTGAACATAACCCACAGGTTGAGAATGGCTGCCTAACCCCTGAGATGTGGAAGGGATAAGTGTACATTCTGTCATTTGGTCCTTGTAACGACCCTATGAAATAAGTAGAGGGAGGGAGGGAGGGAGGGAGGGAAGGAAGAGAGGTTAGGAAAGAGGGAAGGAAACAGAGAATGAATGTTGTTCAGTTTCCAACACACATGGGCATAACTAGCACAATACTTCATCCTGGAGTGCTAATATCTAAGGGGAACTGACCTCCCTTAAGTGACCACTATCTCTCAGTACCACCTCCAGGCCTTCTACTGCCCTGTGCCCTGTGGTAAGTCAGCGGCTCCTAGGCCACTCTGTTTCCTACCTCAATGTGAGGTCAGGCTCCTTCTTGACACCTGTCTGTCCTCTGAACTTTTTTTGTTTCCCTTAAAAGGATTTCTAGTTGTCCTGCTGTTAATCACTCAGCTAATTAGCAAACATTGATTCAGTGCCGACTGTGAGGTAGGCACTGTGTTAAGGACTGCAGATGGAGATACAAAGAATGTAATATCCCCTGGAAAAGACACTTCGGGCAGACAGGAGAAAATGGAGAGGGCAAAGGGAAGTCATTGCCAATCATCCCAACTTAGCCGGAGTGACCCCGTCCATGACTACAGAGTCATCTGTCCACCCAGGACCTTTTTCCCTCTACTTTCCAGCCCTGTTCCACATATACCTCATTCTTCCAACAGGCATGGAACGTATTCCCAAAAGAAGGGAGAGGGATAATGAGAGAGAGAGGCAGCCTTTCTTTAGGTTTCCCTCTGTTTCAAACAAAACCAACCCAGGATGGAGGAGGGGAGTGAAGGTGCCATTCGGTGCCTAATTACAGAGCATTATTATAATAACACTGCCTGCAGAAAGGAGCTCTCCTACTTGTGTTTCAAGTGTGACGCCCACATCACCTCTGTCACTCCAGGAATCTGCCATCCATTGTTCCTTGATGAGAGACTGTCTGAATGTGACCTGACAGGATAATAATTTTCAAATACCTTTTTAAAAAAAATTTCTTTTCAATTCTAAGATTCCTATGTTTAAGGAACAAGGTGCTTTGATTAAATAATCCTGGGAGAGTAGGGACTATGTTTTGCATTTCTTTGTGACTGAGTCCTTCACATGGTGCCTGGCACATAGTAGGGCCTTCATAAACATTTATTGATTTGAACATTCCTGGGTGATGTATCTGGGTTATCATGAATCTTTGTTTTTGGTGCAACATTGATATTAATGGGAATATTTCTGTAACTAAATCCATGCCACAACTCCAGCTAATCTGATTTTGGGAAGGAGAGGAAATGGTAGGGGGAAAAAAAGTTCTTCCTCAAGGCAATTTTTTCTTGAGCGTAACAGTAGTTTTCATGCATTTAGCCTCTTATTAAAAAGTACAAGATAAGTATTAACTCATTCGTTCTTCACGTTGTGAGGTAAGTGAATTGGACAAAAGTTTTTCTTCAAAGTTTCACTTGGGTATTTTTTTTTTCTTCTAGAGAAGAAATGATCTGATCTACCTATTCAGAAACCCTGTCAAAAAAATGAAATAAAGTTCTTGACTTGTTCTTGATGAAGTCATGTTGGCTCTTTGTAATCACTACCTTTCTCCTTCAATGTTTACTAAGATCTCTAATATGTTCTAGAAATTTGCCAGGAATCAAAATCAACACGATAGGCCTATAGTTTGTTAGAGTTGGTTCTTTTTCCTTTTCCTTCTTTTTTTTTTTTGACATTAGCACATTTGCTCTTCTCTCTTTCATTCTTCACATTCTTTCAAAGATTAATATGCAATCACAAATGACAGTTCTTTCAGTATCTAAGGAAATGATTCATTTGGGCCAAGAGACTTGGATTCAGCCAGGCCATCCAACTGCTTTCTTACCCTCCTCTTACTTATCTTGGGGATGATCCCCCATTTGCCGTTTTTGTTCTGTCATTTCCAGACCAAAGGTCATTCCTCCTTGGCAGAGAAAACAAACAAAATCAGAGTCGATAAGTTCTACACATTCTCTCTTGTTCAGTGATCTTTGTCTCATTGAGCCTGAGCAATAGTCCTGTTCCATCTTCCATCTTCCATCTTCCTTATTCCCTCATTAAAACATCTTTGATTTTCCCCACAGCTTTATATCATTCTTAGAATTAGAACTGATGACCTTACTTTTACTGTACCATGCCTCACTTTTGTATCTCTCTTCTATTGCATGCTCTGGCTTCCATCTTTGGGAATACCTGTTATAAATCTAATTATGTCCATGAGTTCCTGATCTTCCACATCAATTTGCAGATGACTCCTATTTTTCTCATAAATGTTGCTTCCTTTTTTGTCTCCAGAATTTCATTCCTGGTAATTCCCTTTACTTTTTGGTCTGATTTGCTTTGTAGATTCTTATTCCAGTGGATTCTACATATCTTTCTTCTGAACTATTTCAAAGCTTTTCCCCAAAATTTCAGGGTATATATTCTACTGTGTCCGCCTTTCTCTTCCTTTTCTGTCATAAACTCCAGGAGGGAGTGGTCACTTCCCTCCAAGTTTTCCATCATTTCTTCTGCAGCAACTAGTTCTTCCATGTTGGTGAGAATCAGATTCAGAAGATGAGATTTTCACTAAGGCAAATGAAGATGTTATAAGTATCTTTGCTTTTAAAAGGAGGAAAGCTCCCGTAGGTGGTCGTATCATTGAAATCTCCCATCACTATTATGTCATGCCTCCACGGTGGGCTTGTGATCTGTTTCCTGAATTATTGACTTCTTTCCTCTTCGCCTATGAGTAATCTGTAATATATACTCCAATAACGAAATCATTTTGGTTTCTCCCTTTATTTATCATGCCTAAACATGGTCTGCCATAGTTACCCCTAATGATTTTGAGCTTCCTCACATGGGTATTGTACAGTGTTTCCTTCTCCCTTTTATCTTCTTTATCTTGAATAAGATATTTTTGTTTTTATTGAGTTGTTTCAGTCCCATCTGGCTCTCCATGACCCCATTTAGGATTTTCTTGGCAGATACTGGAGTGTTTTGCCATTTCCTTCTCTTCTCTAGTTTATTTTATAGATGAGGAACTGAGGCATACAGAGTTAAGTGACTTGCCCAGGGTCACACAACTACTAAGTGTTTGAGACTGGATTTGAACTCTGGTCCTCTTGACTCCAAGACTGGCAGTATATCCACTATGCCATCTAGTCTGTATTTTAGTCCCAGCTCTTATTGCACGATGTCTCAGTGATAGACATTGTACAATAAGAGTTAGGAGTGACACCTCCTTTCACTAGGATCTTTGGTATTTTTATGTAGACATTTGAGGCTCATTTTGTAGCTCCTCTAAGCTCTAAGCACCTCAATATCTATTCTTCCTAAGTTGCTTCTTGCCTCTATATACAGAAGTGTCAATCCATAGACCACATGCAATCCTCAAAACTCCCAGCATGGCCAAACCAGATGAAAATGCAATTGGGAAATGTTTAACAAAATAACTAAAAATACAGCAAAATATACATAATCGTAATTTGTGGTTTTTTTAGGTCAATATATGGCCAACAAAGATCTGTTTCTATTTGAGCTTGACACCACTGCTATATGATATCGAGGTAGTTGCATATGTGTAGGCAATTTTCCACTCCCCTCTTTTTTCAGTTTAAAGTTCTTTTGATTAAATTTGAAAAACACCAGGAAAATATACTCTTACCAGCCTTGGTTATGCTCCATCCCTTGCCAAAAACCTGTTACTCCTGTATTTGGAGCCATCACCCAGAAATACAAATCCCATTCTCAGATAATACTTTTTTTTAACTAGTTATTCTCCCAAATCATCTCTTTTCTTCCTCATTCCTGGCCTCTAATGGGCAGTAGTGATAAAAAAAAATACCACCTGTGCCCCCTTATAATCTTTAGCTTCTTGCCCAAGAGTTCATATTCCTCAGCAATATTCATAATTCTTGGTTTCTAGATTCCCCCTGGAAGTTTCATTTATTCCCACGTGAATCTCAAGAAGTTGGTAGTAGTCATCTGTTTTGACAAGTTTGGGGACACTTGTGCCTTATATATATTCCCAAGGATGACAAAGGCCTCTCTGTAATCAGGTTGCCTCCACTTTGAGCCCTGGTAGCAGTCCTTTGGCCACAGAAGAAACAACAACATTGTGCGCTCAATGCAAGTCCCTGCAAAGTTTTCCATGCTTTCTATTCCTACTAGTAGTTTGCAACCTTTTATGATCTCTTTCTGTCCCTTATCACCCCTTTACACTTCATTACTTCCCCTTTATTTCTTAAAAAAAAATCTTCATACCTGTAAACCTTTTTATCACCTCTTAATAACCTGATAGCTACACACAACTAACTTCCTTGTCCTTCTCTCTTTATTTTATTACAGAATCCAGCTCAGTTTATTTTTAAATGCTTTTTTGTATATCTTGTTTTTATATTGCTTTCGTTTCCTAATGTATCCCTTTCCCCCTCTCAGAAAGCCATTTTTATACTAAAGAATAAAAAAGACAGAGGTAAAAATGTTCATCCAAAATAACGCACATATCTGAAAAAGTCTAGCATATGTGATACTTCACACCTATAGCTTCCCCTCCTCTCCTCAGCTTCTTCAAAGAAGAGGATGAGGCAATTTCTCATATCTCCTTATTGGGGCCAAGTTTGGTTATTATAATTTCTTTCATTCAATTTCAGTTATTTTGTTCCTGTTGTTCTTTCCATTCATATCATTGTATTTATTTTGTATATTATTTTTCTGGTTTCGCTTTTATCACTTTGCATCAGTTCATGAAGCTTTTTATGCTTCTCTATATTGGTCATATACATTGTTTCTTAGAGGGCCATAATATTCCTTTATATTTATGTACCAGAACTTGTTCCCCAGTCGATGGATATCCACTTGGTATTCAGTTCTTTGTGCTCTAAGTCTTTATAAATTCTTATACTGTCTTTCCTATTTGTTTTAGTTAACTTTTCTTATTTACCATGCCTTATCTTCTTTTCTAATTCTTCTCTTCCTTAGAGAATACTTAGTCTCTCTTTTTTCCCCTCTCCTTTAGATCACCTACCTTTAGATTTTGCCCTTCTCCTTTTTGGCAAGTCAATCTCTACCAACTTTTCCTCAAGCTTTCCCAAATTTCTTATCCCCAAATTCAGTTCCTGACTTTCTTCACAAATTCAAAGACTCCCAAGTCACCTTAACAATTTCTTTCTCCTTGTCTCCTTTATTTCCTTCTCTTCAGACCCATTTGGCCATCCCTATAACTAAAAGATTCTTCCTGGCCATTTTTTTTCACGCTAAAGTCCTCAAAGAATAAGTCTGATAGCAGTTTGGTGAAAATTAGGCATATAGCAACATCTAATACTATATACCAAGATAAGCTCAAAATGGATACATGATTTAAACATTATATCACAGGCAAATTAGGGGAACATTGGGAAAAAATTACATGTCAGAGCCATGGATAAGAGAAGAACTCATGACAAAACAAAAGATAGAGGGGATCACAGGAGGTAAAAACGGATAATTTTGATTTCCTAAAATTAAAAAGCTTTTACACACACACACACATACACACACAATAACATTGTAGCCAAAATTAGAAGGAAAGCAGAAAACTGGGTAGAAAGTTTTTATAGCAAATTTCTCTGATAAAAGTCTCATTTCTTGAATATACAGGGAACTGAGCCAAAATAATAAAAATGAAAGCCATTCCCCAGTTGATAAATGGCCAAAGGATACAGAGAGGCAGTTTTCAGAGGAAGAAGCCAAAATTATCCATAGTCACATAAAAATGTTCTAAATCATTAATAACTAGAAAAATAAAAATTAAAATAACTCTGAGGTACCACCTTATACCTACCTAATTGGTTAGCATGATACAAAAGGAAAATGACAAATGCTAGAGGGGATTTGAAAAAATAGGTATACTAATACACTGTTGGTAGAACTGTGAATTAGTCCAGCCATTCTGGAAAATAATTTGGAACTATGCCCAAAGGGCTATAAAACAGTGACCCAGTAACACCACTGTGACCCTTTGATCCAGTATTACATCTACTAGGTCTGTTCCCCCGCCCCCAAAACAGGGAAAGGACCTGAAAACTACTTATAGTAGCTCTTTTTGTGGTGACAAAAACTGAATATTCAGGAGATGCTCTTCAGTTGCTAAATGGGCAAACACTTGTGGTATATAATTGTGATAGAATACTATTATGCTATAAGAAATGAAGAAGTGGGTGGTTTCAGAAAAACCTAGGAAGACTTATATGAACTTATGCAATGTGAAATGAGCAGAACCAGAACATTGTATATAGTAACAGCAATATTGTATTGATAATCAAATGTGAAAGATACTTCTTCAGTCTATACAGTGATCCATGACAATTTCAAAGGATTCATGAAGAGAGAAGTCTGATGAACTCTGAATGCAGAATGAAGCACATTTTCTTTTACTTTTTATTTTCCTTATTTGTTTTCTTCTTTCACAGCATGGCTAATGTAGAAATATGCTCCTCATGATTTTGTATGAATAATAGGCATTATATTTCTTTCTTTCTCAATGGGTGGGAGAGAGGTGGGATGGAGAGAGAGAATTCAGAATGGAAAATCAAAACTTTTTTTAAGATTTGCAGAATTATCTACATATGTTATTTTCTTGAGTGCTTCAACAGCTTTGTGAAGAGAATGCAACAGGTACGATAACCTCCCCCCTTTTTCAGATGAGGCTTAGTTTAAGTGATTTGACCATGGTCACACAGCTAATAAGAAGCAAAAGTAGGATTTGAACGTAGGTCCTCCTTATTCCAAGTCAAGCATTATATTCCCCAAACCATGCTTTCTGTCTTACTGGAATAAACAGTCTTTCTTCTTGTCTCAAATGTGACCTGACATGACCTATATTACTAGTTTCTACCCAATGGAAGCTTTTTTTTCTATGAAAACAAAGTCTGAACCTAGGTAAAAATGGAAACAGTCTTTTCAACTGTAGGAGAAGAGTCCAGGATGGTATTTCAAGGTTTGCAAAGATGTTTTGACAACCATGGGATGAGGCACATGGTCACATTAGTAATTTTCTGTGTTGAATTACCTATACTGAATCATCAAGCATTTACTAAACATCTACTATGTGCCAAGCACTACAAATACAAAAAATAAAACAATCCCAAATTTCAATGAGCTTAAATTTTCTCTCTTTTTTTTGGTCAATTAGGCAATCTACAAGATGGTTTCTTCAGTAATGAAAATGCCTGAAGACGAATCAACACCAGAGAAAAGGACGGAGAAGATCTTTCGCCAGATGGATACCAACCGAGATGGTGGGTCTGAGATTGCAATCTGTTACCTTCCTTCTGTTAATTGTTTCCTATATAGCCAGTATATAACTTACTTTGTATATATTCACTTGCCTGTTGTTTGCCCCAATCAATTGTAAGCTCCTTGAGGGCAGAAACTGGCTTTTCCTTTTTTTGTATGTCTAGGCTTAGCACAGTAGTAGGCACTCAATAGGCAATTTATAAATGTTTATTGATTGATAGCAGAGTAGGTAAGAGTATATTAGTACCAAGCTGACTATAAGGTAAATGTTAAGAATCCATTACAGAGAGCACACATTACCATCTAAAATTTTGTTCTTCTTTCCCAGGCAAACTCTCCCTGGAAGAATTTATTCGAGGAGCCAAGAGTGATCCCTCCATAGTGCGCCTCCTGCAATGTGACCCGAGCAGCGCCGGCCAATTCTGAGCCCCATTCCCATCGTCTGGATGAATTCTATAGAGCTGCTTGTTTTTCTTTTTTTTTTTTCTTTTTTTGCCAAACATTGGTGGTGATATTGCCTCTGTATGGCCAGATAGTCCTTCTTCTGTGACACCTTTTAGCTTCTTTTGTGGATGTGTTCATGAGAATGCCAAGTGCTCTCATCTGCTTGTCAAGAGCATGAACAATACTGTTCTACACAGATTTTGTGGTGTTCATTGTTTTAAAGGTTTTTTTTTTATTATTGTTGTTATTTTGGTTTAACGTGTCTGTTCTTAAAACTAAGGATCATGGATGCCAGAGTTCAAAAAGTATGTAGCCCTGGTGCTTCATGCCTGAGGGCTCTAAGAGATTTAAAAAATTTCCAAAAAAAAAAGAAAAAAGGTCAAAAAAGGGATTAAAAAATACTTACCCATTATTAATTGATAAATACACCTAAGTGTTCCAAGTACAGATGCAGTTGGTGACTGTTCCCCAATAACAAGTTGTACCCTAGGCCCTAGGGCACAGCCACTGAATAGGCTTGAACAATCAACCCATGATGGACCACTTCCAGTGTGGGCTGTAGTGTCTAAGCTGTGAACATTACTGAAGGTGAAAAAACAGAAAGCAAGGGCAAGATAACTCAGCTGGTTTTTAACACAGGTTTATACTAGTCAGCTTAACAAAACTTTATTGAGGAAGTAAACAAAAATCTCCCATAATCAATCTTCCAAAACCAGGCCTCTATCTAGTTACTCTTTGTGTTAACAGATAAGAATGTTGTAAATATACAGTGATGGATAATGAAGACAAAAACAGTATTCTGGAATGCTGAAGGGAGATGCATGTCTAATGAGACCTTGGGAAAAGTGGTCGTGTTCTTACAGTCTTATTACAGAAGACTGGTTTTGTTTTTGTTTGGTAGTTTATTGTGAGGTAAGCCAGCTCTAATGAATGTCTGACGTGTCGTGTTTTAAAGTCATATATTCTGTCTGTACAGATGCGCCAGGTAATAGGTGTATTTCATAAAATTTAAAAAAATGAAAAAAAAAATCAAAAGGGCCCAGTTCTTCATTTCATGTTTCCAGGTAAAGAATACTCTGGAAAAGGAAGGAGTTCAGACTTACCAGAGAGGAGAATCTTAGGACCATAATCAATGGGAGTGGAAACCTAGTGCTTCTTTGATGCCTTCAAAAAGAAAAAAATGATGATGTGCATGTCCTTGGGACTTCCAGAGCCTCAAACCCAAATCTGTGACACTTTTGAGATGCTCATCTTCCCAAGTCAGGGCGTCCCTGAAATGCAATCCCCAGTATCTTTGGCTAGGGCAATCATCCAGTTCTTTTGGTAAGGTATCTGGAAGTACTTGCTAAGGTTGGCAGAGGGACCCAGGAAAATGCTGGATAGGATATGAACATGGCAGCATTTGCCATTACCAAGTACAATCAGAAGACTGATTTTGGTTCAGGGCCCATGCCAAAGGAAAGCCAGGTTCTCTACCCTTTTCATGCAAACTACTGATTACTTTAGATTTCACATTAATCCAACCCCAAGGTGCTAAATGTCAATGAACTGCAGAGGAGGGCATCATTCTTTACATTGATTGGTTGGTCAGTAGACAGAGCTATTGGAAGATGGATGTCAAGCATGGCCCAACAAAGAGACAGATAGGTCCCCATATTGGTTCTCTAGAATAGGTCACCTCTATAACAGAAAATACACAGGGCAAGTGGAGGCATTACATTTGGAAATAGTAAGAAAAGCCATGTCTAGGCTACACAGTGAGATGATAGAAACATACCCTCCATCCAGTATTATTAGCAATTCAAGAGTTCATTGAAACTGGTAACAAAAAAAAAATACAAATTTGTGCTGTTGTCTGAAAAGAGTGGAAAGTCTCTTTGCATGGAACTCTTTCCCTGTATTGGGGAGCCTTAGCTGTGTAGCTTTAAACCCCACCTTGATCTGTTCTATACAAGCATTCATTAAGCACCTACTGCTTACCAGGCACTGTGTGCTAAATACTGAGTGTACAAAGAAAGGCAAAAAATAACAATCACCCTAATCCCCTGCTTCTAAGCTTACATTTGAGCAAGTTCATACAAACAAGATAAAGATAGAATGGATCAGAGATAATCTCAGAGGGAAGGCACATTAAGATTAAAGAGGACTAGGAGAGATTCCCTTGAAGAAGGTGGGACTTCACCTGAGACTTGGAAAGCTAGGAGTAAGATGGAGTGTCTTGCTGGAGAAAAGACAGCTTTAAGAAGACAGAAAAAAGACAGGAGGGGAATAAAATATTATTGTTGTTTGTCCTTCATTCTTGAAGAGGACCAAGGACTAGAAAGGTAGGAAGGGGCCCGATTAGGAAGGACTTTAAATGCCAAACAGGTTTTATATTTCTATTCTTGATTATGCAGGTGAAAGGAAGTTAGACCCAGTGTCCCCTAGTCCTTCACAGCTTGGAGATTAAGAACTAATCTCACAAGGGAAATTTTGTGTTGTCCCAACAATAGGCCTCTTTAGATAAAGGGCTTTGGATGGCCCTGGGTCTTCCACCCAGAACTCTCTGGAGGTTTTTCTTTGGGCCTAGCTTTCTTTAGTGCTTAAATCCAGGTAGAATTTGAGCTTTATCATTGAAGGGAGGATTAGTCCTGCCTCACCAGAGGCCTTCCCTCAGCTCTATTTTCATCACTCTGCAGAAGTTCTTATGAATCCATGAGTGTGTTTGCCTCTGGTAGGTCTCCTTCCTATGCTAGAGTGTAGGCCTCTGAATCAGAAGCAGATCTAGGCCTCCTCATTGAAGCCCGGGGCATACCCCGAGGCCAGCTCCCGTTCTCTGGCAGACTTGAGGGCCCTGCTATCCCACCCCGTGCCTCCTTCCTTGCTTCCATCCCCTGCCTAAATGTATAGAGGATAGGGAGATGAATATTCCTCCTATACCCTCTAGCCTTTCCATGGTCAGCTAAAGAAAATGACCAAACTTGTAGTAAATAAATAGCACGTTTTACACATTTGTTCAGAGAGGCAGGCTTGAGAAGAGTACAGGGAACTGGCCTTGGTGTCAGGAGGATCTGGGTCCAAGTCTGGACCCATACTAGCTGGGTGCCCCTGGCCAAGCCATTTAACTCTTTGTATTCTAGGCAAGCCTCTTTGGACTCTTAAGTTGTAGAGAAGGTGTCAACATGCATTGGAAAAGGATGAATGCTGTCTGAGAGTTCCCTGTATCAGTGAAATCATAGGTGTAGTCCCTATTTGTATCCCTAGTTCTTCAGAGCACTGTGTGGAAGGGGCTACCAAAAAAGCAGCATCTACCTTCAATGTAGCTTCCAGCTCTAGCCTTTTTTTTTTTTTCAACCTAAGGTCTTTAACATGTCTCAGTTTGACTTAATCTTCCCACTGGACCCAGATGGCTCTGGAGGAGAAAGTGAGGCTGGTGACTTTGCACAGCCTTCCCTCACTTAAATCCAACTCACCTGCATGTCATGGAATCACCTCCTTTATGTTACGGTCCTCTTTGATCATGAAGGAGAAACAACAACTCTAGTCCCAGTGGCGCTACAGTGAGTGGTATGATTGACATTGAGGGAGCACAGTTGACCCTAGAATGACTCTGAAATACATCTGATCCCTTACTCACTTCATTGTATACTGAAAGGGACCCTCAGAGAAAGGCTGAGATTTGTTAAATGCTATTGGCAACATCCATCACTCAGTTGACCCTGCTGTAAGACCAGTTTTAAGCAGAGCATTTGCTGGGTGATGACTGCCGTCTGCCCCAACTTCTAGTATGGAGGGACCATGTCAGCCTTACCTGGTTTAAGAATTATAGAACCTAGAACTTAATTTCTCCTGTTGATTTTTCTTGGGGAGGGCATGAATAAATCAGTTTATTAAAGAAAAACTTTAAAAGAGATGATTGCAAACATCTGGGCCATGCCTCCTTGGCCACAGAATCTTACCAAATCATAGCCTTTTTTTTCCCGTGAAGCCCAGTCCTGGAAGGCAGAGCATGGTATCCCCAGCTGTACAGGACAGAAATAAATAACTGGACATGTGGTGATTGTATACCCTCAACTGAATGCATTAAAATCATCCTTTTCATTGCTTGCTAGTGATCATTTCTCTTGTTCATATGGACTATCCTTATCCTCCATCCCAGGAACTGCCAGTCAGTCCTCTGTATGTAATATAATCCATTGCAATGGGACCGAGTTAGTGAAAGGGATGTTAGCATACTGAAGCCTAACAGATCTTGTACCACATTTTGGCTAAGTAACATTACTGTGTCCTGGAATCTCTAGAAAAGGAGAATGTCCAAAATAAAGATGATGTGTAATATTTGAGGGACTGAAATAAAATGGCTTACAACTTGAAGGACTCCAAAGGGTGAATGGCTGCAGTTTTACTCATGGGACAGGGTTGGGGGAGGGTGGGAAGGGATGGGTGGGAGAGTCTCCCAGAAACATTAGCAAACAGCTTATTTGCTACTAATAGACTCAACCAAACTGGCAGTTGCTGATAGCCTCAGCGAGTTGTTACTGTATTCATAGAAGATGTGTAAATCTTGACTGGCATTGATGCATTTTTACAGTTAAAAAGACCATTCAAAATCTTTGATCTCTGTGTCTGAATTAAGACTGATACTTTCAACCTCCTGAGCAAGATGGGAATTTTTAAACCAAAAAGTGATGGGGACAAGTAGATTCCAGTCAGTCCACTCTACCTGTGACCTACACAGAAGTAGTAGGGTCTAGAATTGTCTAGCTCTTGCAGATCTAAGGGTGCTGAGTCCATTCACCTTTCTAAGAGAATGGATGAGGTAAATCAACACAGAATAATGCTGAGCTTGGGGTTAGGAAGACCCCCGAGGAAGTTCAGTTCTGCCTCTGGTAGTTAGCTAGCTATGTGACTAGGGGCAAATCATTTAGCTTCTCTGAACTTGAGATTTTTTCAGCTGTAAAACTGGTATGAGAATACCCACAGTACCTACCTCAGAGGTTTGTGAAGACATAATGCATGCAAAATTTATTGCAGTATATAAATGGCAGTTATACCCCAGTCTGTGAGTAGATTCCTTCACCCCGTTCGTCTTCACTGCAAAGCTGTTTCCTCAGATCTCCCTTTCCAGGGCTGATAGCCAATGCTGGCCAAAATAATTGATGCCAATAATAAAAAGACCTAAAGAGTCATCTCTGTACAACCTCCATTTGGGAATTATCACAGAGCTTGGTAAAAAAAACATGTAACCCTAATCCTCATCTCAGACTTCTTATGCTGTTAGTTCAGTGAGAAAGGAATTTGGGTGGAACCTTTGGTGAACCCATCTTCAAATCTTAGCCAAAGCTTCTATTACTGAAATGCTGAAGAAAGTGAATGGGGAGAGCAATGCTCTTTTAGCTATTTTTCCACAGCTAGTTTTGCCGCCCTCATCACATAGCTGACTACGACCAAATATAAAGGAGACCATTTCTTCTTGTCAGACCAGTCATGGAAGGTATACACTGAGTCAATAAACCGACATCTGAAATCCCCCTTTTAGCTCTGCTGTCTCTAGAATCACAGGACTTGGTTATTGACGCTAATAGTCAGTAAAGCTTATAAAATGTTATATAAAACTATCTTATAAACTATAAACTTATAAACTAACTTATAAAACTATCCACCTCTAGCAGGAGAGGAGATAATTTTCATTGAAGTCATCAGAATTAAGAATGGAGAAACAAAATGATGGTGCATGCCTATAATCCCTGCTGCCACAGGAAGCTGAAGCAGGTAGATAACTTAGGTCTGGGCATTCTGGGCTATAGTGGAGCTAAAGTGTCCACAGGTGTCCACACTAAGTCCAGCACCAATACGGTGAGCCCCTGGAGAGGGAGGACACCAAGTTGCCTAAGGAAGAGTGAATTGATCCAGGTCAGAAAGAGAGCGGGTCAAAGTTCCTGTGCCAATCTGCAATGGAATGAAGACTGAAGGGCCCCTGCATTTCTACCTTGGGCAAGATAAGGAGATTGAGTCTCAAAAATAAATGACAAAAGTGAATGAATGAATGAGTGAATGAATGAATAAACAAACAAATAAATGGTTGGGCAAATAAATGAATGAACAAATAAATGAATGAATGAATAGATGGTATAAATAAATATATATGCAAATTAATGAATGTCAACAGAGCCAAACTAATAGATATAGGAAGCTACAAGCCCAGGACTCAGTTTGTGAGATGACGTCATACTTCCTCTAAGGAATCACCAGGCCCTCTGTGGCAGAAATAGAGGGTCACTTTTGATCTAATGAAGGACAGAGAGTTCTTAGAGACAATAATAAGGAAAGGCTAAAGATGTTACCTTGTAACAATAATCTTGTCATCTGAGACAGAAACATCTCTTATGACATCTAATTGTCCAGTTTCTGCAGCAGAAATATCTCTACCAATATCTCAATCATTTTTGTTATATCTAGATCAATAAAGAGGTGTGTGTGTATGTGTGTGTGTGTGTGTGTGAGAGAGAGAGAGAGAGAGAGAGGAAGAGAGAGAGAGCGCGAGAGAGAACAGATTGGATACCTGAGTCTTCACTCTGTTTAATATCAAAGAGTGATAAATGCAGGTAAAAGTGTCATCACAGCAAAAATCTCTGTATAGCAAAAGAGTTTCCAAGTCTTCCAAGCCTCCACCACCAATGACCTACTTATATCAAACGATTTTCTCTACAACCAAATTACAATGATAATAACAATCACAACTCACATTTCTTTAGCATTGGGAGATGGATAAAGCCCTTTCCTCACAACAAAGGGAAGACCTAGACCATGCCCAGAGTCTGTTGTACTCAGATTACGCCTAAAATCTCAACACCTTTGAGAAAGATGAGACTTTAGAGATGATTCCTGTCTGATCCAATCATGAGGACACAGAAAAGTTAAATGATCACACAGCTAGTTTGTGATGAGGTGAGGAGAACCCAGATATTTAATTTAATAGTCCTGAACCACAGATTCAGAAGTCACAGGACTTTCTTGAAAAGTTCCTATCCTTTGCACCTCATTCATTTAGATAAGTATCAAGGAAAGGTGCCGAACAGATGTTTAATAATCAGTTCTCTGGGGGAATAAAACACTGTATGCATGACACACTTTTAAATTTCATCTGCATTATTCACCTTTTTCTACATCACTTTCTTAAATCTAGAAGATCTCAATGATTAACAAAATAACGAAGTTATGATTTGTATAGTTTTTGGTGATTTCTGAGGTGTAAATACACTGAAAATTTAATAATTGGCTCTGGCTTGAGCTGGCTCTAGTACCTTCTCTTTGTGTGGGTTTGTCTGAAGTTCCTCATTTCCTGTCATCTTCTCTCAGCACAATTCTAGGAAATAGTATTAGTTAATTGTAGTGAATTTATTATTAGTATGTAGTTATTTTTTATAATATAATTTAATTATATTATAACGTAGTTTATAATATAAATATTATTATTATGATGTAGTTAATTTTAGTGAATTTTAGTTAATTGTACTGAGCCACTAGGTGGCTCAGTAGATCAAACAGCAGCCTGGAGTCAGAAAGACCTGAGTTCAAATCTGACCTCACACACTTACTACCTGTGGGACCCTGAGCAAGTCGTTTAACTCCATTTGCCTCAGTTTCCTTATCTGTAAAATGAGCTGGAGAAGGAAATGTCAAATCACTCCAGTAACTTTGCCAAGAAAACCCTCCAAAATGGGGTCATGAAGAGTCAAACACAATTGAACAACAACAAGAAAAAAATATGAAAAGACTTCAAAATTCCTGGATACAGGCTGGGGAATCAACTTCTTGCTTATTTCTTCCCTCTCATACCCTTTTCAAACAACAAAAACAGCAAAATAAGAAGACCCTTCTATCACCAATGTCTAAGTTGATATTTTAATTCTCTTCATCCTGTAGAGACTGACTTTTATTGTAGTTGCTTAAGCAATAGTTACATCCAACAAGACAGACCAGTAGGTAATTAGATTGAGGCTGTTCCCATAGTGTTTCCAGTATAACTTCAACTAACAGGCACGACTATGGCCTTAAAAGAGGGGAAAAGGAAAGGAAGTGTGGTACAGTGGGGAAAGAACTGCATGTGGATTGGTTGTAACTGGAGTTAAATTCTGACTCCAATATTGACTACCTAGGTGTCCTTGGGGGGCAAGTAGGTAGTACAAGGGACAGATCACCATGCCTGGAGTCAGAAAGATTCATCTTCCTGAGTACAAATCTTGCCTCAGACATCAACTAGTTGTGGGGCCCTGGGCAAGTCACTTAACCCTGTTTGACTCAATTTCCTCATCTGTAAAATGAAAATAGAGAAGAAAATGGCAAACCACTCCAGTGTCTCTGCCAACAAAACCCAAAATGGGTCCACCAAAAAAATGGGGTCGCCACAAGTCAGACACAACTGAAAAATGACTGAACAGCAACCACAAAGATGACCTTGGGTAAGTCCCTTCATTTCTTCTTTATTCTGTTTGCTCATATGTAAAAAAGAGGCATCAGGATTGGATAGACTTTGAGGTCACTTTTAATTCTTAATGCTATGATCCTATTACTTCTTGGATCCCCAAATTCTGGGCTGCCTTCCATTGAGCTTGGATTTGGGAGACGCATTGCTTCTTTTAATTTCTGAGACATTTAAGATGAATTGGGATACAGTAAGGTATCACTGATTGTTAGTGAGATCATATGATCCCAGTGAGGTTTTTGTTTGTACTACTTGAATTTTATTAGCAGTATAGGCCACTCTCCTGACCCACTAAATTAGCAGTAAAATTCATATCCAATCAGCTTAATGAATTAACTTTTAGTTGCTGTATTTGGACTTGATGATACCACTATGGAACCAAACAGCTTGCATCTACCATGGTAGCCCTAATCATATGGTCCATTCCTCACTTGGTGATGACGCTACCCTGGTGATATTGACACTCATTGCCCCAAGACCCAAGACTGCTAGGTATACCATTGAAACATTATTATTTCCTTTGACATCTTGATGGATCTCAACAATGTGGGTACCCCTTCCAATATAACCCACTCATGGCAACCCATCTTATTTGACTCATCTCTATCCCTCTGAATATCCTCTAAGAAAAGCACCCAAGGCACTGGAATATTTACTATAAAAAATAGGCATCAGATATTCTCAACCAGACAAAGACCATCTCACTTCCTTATGGAAGTGACCCTTCCAGGGTGCCTTCCAGGTAGAGCTGGAGTTATTCTCAAAAAAGAATCCTTGAATGTTTCCTAGCATTTGGATAAGTCCTTAGACTTCTTTACCTAAATGCATGGAAGTGATGACTTTGGCTTAAACATTTTCAGGACAGATATTACCAATCTACTGCCTCGATGAAGGATTAACCTTGTACTGTTTGGCCCCAGAAAGCAATATTAGGAGAAGTGGGTGGAATTACAAAAAACATATTTTAGCTTAAAAACTTTCTAACCAAGCAAAATGAGTCTGAATGAAAAACTTCCTGGATTATCATTCACTAGGGCTCTTCAAGCAAAAGTTGGGTGGCACTTTCTGCATACTGTAGAGGTAATTATTGTTCTGCTATGGGTTGGACTCAGTGGTCTCTAAAGTTCCTATCATATTTAAGATTATGGGACTATATAAACATCTCAGTGTGGTATCTTCTGAAGTTATTTTGAGCTAAATGCTTTGTGATAATGCGCTAGGGTAAATTAGCAGTAAAATTCACATCCAATCAGCTGAATGAATTAACTTTTAGTTGCTATATTTGGACTTGATGGATGGTACCACTATGTAAGTAAACAGTTTGCATCTACCGTGGTAGTCCTGATCATGTGGTCCATTTTTGATCTGGTGATTACACTACCCTGGTGATATTGACACTCACTGCCCCAAGACCCAAAACTGTCATCGAAAGTGACATTACTGAGAGCCAATATGGCAAATTAGAAGCAATCTAGCTGAACTCTCTCAACCTTACCCTCCAAAAAACAATAAAACAATGTCTCAAGTCACATTTTGGAGTGGCAGAGCTAACAAAAGGTCAGAATGAGACATTTTTCTGGCCTAAGAAAACTTAGGAGGTTATCAGGAAAAGTTTGTGATACCAGAGTGGAAACCTGTCTAGAGCCCACACATGTAGCAGCAGCAGCTTCAGGAGCTCTCAACACAGAGATGACAAGAGGGTCAGACAGAGATTACAGGGATCTGACCAGAAAGAGACCACAGGGATCCTTTGCTGGTACTGGATACAGCTGGCATTGATTGACAGCTGTCAATCAATGCCATTTGCAACTGAGTCACAGTTTCAAGGCAAAGACAGTGCTAGTGCTTGTGACTGCAAAGGACTAGGGACTCTTCCAGGGTAAAGACCAGAGGATAGACAAGGAGAGCAGTGACCATGCCACTCCCACGATCACATTACTTTGGATCCACCAAAAACTTGCAAACTCCTAGAACTAGCTCTGGAAACGACCTCATGGAAAAAGCCCCAAGTTTGGAACAGTGCCTTCCCACTTCCAGGGGAGCAGAGTCCAATTTTAACATAAAGTTCAGAGTTAAAAAATAGGCTGGAAAATGAGCAAGCAACAACAATAAAAAAAGAATTTTACCATAAAAAGCTACTATGGTAATAGGGAAGAATAAGACATAAACTCAGAAAAAGACAACAATATGAAGATAGTTACAAAAAAACTCAAAGAAAATTGCTAATTGGACCCTAGCCCAACTAGAATTCCTTGAAGAGTTAAAGAAAAATATGAGTGGTAGAGGAAAAATTGGGAAAAGAAATAGGAGTGATGACAGGAAAATTATGAACAGAGCATTAATAGTTTTATAAAAGAGGCACAAAAAATTCCCAAAGAAAATAACACCTTAAATAAAAGAATTGGTAAAAAGAATCATTAAATTTCACTGAAGAAAAGAACTTGAAAATTCACTGATGAGTAAAAACTCCTTTAAAAATAGAATTGATCAAATAGAAAAGGAGGTACAGAAACTTATTGCAGGAAATAATTCCTTAGAAACTAAAACTGGGCAAGTGAAAGCTAATGACTCCATGAGACATCAAAGAAATAATAAAATAAAGTTAAAAGAATTAAAAAGTAGAAAAAATGTGAAGTATCTTATTGGAAAACTGAACTGGAAAATAAATTAAGCAGAGATAACTTAAGAATTACAGCACTACCTGAAAGCCATGAGCAAAGAAATAACCTAAACATCAGATTTCAAGAAATGATCAAGGAAAACTACCCCAACAGCTGAGATCCAAAAATTAAAAGAATTCACTAATCAATCACCTCCTAAAAGAGATCCCCAAATGAAAACTCGCAGGGAATATGATGTCAAACTTCAGAGCTTCCAAGTCAAAAAGAAAATATTTCAAGCAGCCAAAAAGAAAACATTAAAATACCATGTAGTAACAGTCAGGATCACACAAAATTGAGGTTTAACGATATTAATGGAACAGAGGACTTGGACTATGATATTCCAGAAGGCAAAGGAGCTAGGATTGCAACCAATAATAACCTACCCAGCAAAACTAAGCATAATCCTTTAAGGGGAAAAGCGGTTATTTAATGGAGTAGAGAACTTTGAAGCATTCTTGATGAAAAGACCAAAGTTGAATAAAAATTTGATATTCAAACATAATACTCAAGGGAAGTATAAAAAGGTAAACATAAAAGAGTAATCATAAAGGTCTCAAAAAAGTTAAACTATTTACATTTCTATATGGGAAGATGATATATGTAATTCCTAATGTCCTTATCATTATTAGAGCAGTTAAAAGGAACTTACATAGGGAGAGGGTGTGAAAGTGAATTGATTATGTTGGAATTATCTCCAAAATAATGGAGTGAGAAAGAGAGATTCACTGGGAGAAGGGGGAAGGGAGTGGTATAATGGGGAAAGTTTTCTCACATAGAAGTGAAGGAGAAAATGAGGGGGAAGGAGGTGGCATTCAATGTTTGACTCTCACTCTCATTGAGTTCTCATTGAGTTTGAAATTGGTTCAAAGAGGGAAGAATATATACACACTTAGTTGTGTATAGAAATATAACTTACAAAATAGGGAAATAGGAGGGCAAGAGGATAAAAGAAAGGTGGAGGGTGACAAAAAGAAGGACAGGTGAAAGGAGGCAATGGTTAAAAGCAAAATAGACTTTTTAGGAGGGACAGGGTAAGAAGAGATAAAAAAAGAAACAGAAGAAACTGGGATAAAGGGAAACACACAGTTAGCAATTATAACTGTGAATGTGAGTTCATCAATGAAATGAAGTAGATAGGAAAAGAATTAGAAACCATAATCCAATAATATATTGTTTATAAGAGACACACTTGAAACAGAAAGACACACAAGTTAAAATAAAGGACTGCAGCAAGATCTGATATACTTTAGCTGAGCTAAAAGAGGGTAGGGGTGGCAGTCATGGTCTCAAAAGGGACAGGGGCAATTAACATAAATTTTAATTGATTAAACAACTAATTAGTAATATTTTATTTAATTATTTATTATAAATTATATTAATAAATAATAATTAATTGATTGAAAAAGATGATCAGGGAGGCTGCATTTGACTAGAGTGCCATGGACAATGAGATAATATCAACAATTTTTTTTACAACAAGTTTTTCTGACAAAGGCCTCATTTCTCAAATATATACTGAGTATAGAACTGATTTAAATTTATAAAAATAAGAGCCACTTCCCCAATTGATAAATGATCAAAAGCAGTTTTTAGAAGAAGAAATCAAAGTTATAGTCATATAAAAATGCTCTGAATTATTACTGATTAGAGAAAGTCCAATTAAAACAACTATAAGGTACCACACCATACCTATTAGAAATGACAGATGCTGGAGTAGATGAGGGTAAAACAGGTACACTAATGAACTCTTGGTAGAATAATCAACTGGTTCAACAATTCTGGAGAACAATTTGGAAATAGGAACAAAAGACTTTAAAATGGGCATATCCTTTGACTCAGTAATTCCACTATTACATCTGTATCTTAAAGAGATCAAATAAAAAGGAAAATTAAAAGAAAATAAAACATAAAAATATTCATAGAAGCTCTTTTTGTGATAGGAGAAATTTGGAAATTGAGGAAATGCTCATCAATTGGGGAATGGCTGAACAAGTTGTGGCATATGACTTTGATGGAGTACTATTGTACTATGGGAAATGACAAGGGGAATGATTTCAGAAAAACATAGCAAGACCTATATGAAGTGGAACAAAGTGAAGTGAGAACCAGGCGATCACTGTGCACAGTAACAGCAATGCTATAATGATGATCAGCTGTGAAAGACTTGACTACTCTCATCAATACAAAGATCCAAGACAATTCCAAAGGACTTAGGATGAAAAAAATATTATACACCTCCAAAGAGAGAATTGATGAACTCTGAGTGCAAATTGAAGCATAATTTTCTTGCTTTCTTTGTTTTTCTTTTTATTAAAATGGGGCTAATATGGTAATATGTTTTACATGATTTTTGTGGTGCATAACTGATATCATATTGCTTTCCTTCTCAATGGGTGAGATTGGAGAGGAAGCAAGAGAATTTGGAATCCAAAATATAAAAAGAAAAGACTGTTAAAAATAAATAAATAATTTGCATATACAGATATGTATATATTTATGTGTGTGTGTGCATTATACAAAAGCGACTTTCTTAGGAAAGGCTTCTTAGAGACAAATTCTGAGGCAGGGATCAAAAGAGGTGCTGACCATAGATGGTAGAGAAGAGGAAGGGGCAGAAATATGTAATGTATAAATCAAGGATATTTGGGCTATGAGCCTTGTCTGGACAGGGGAGCTATTGGAAACCAGTAAGAGATGAGGCCATATAGTTACTGGAGGAAAGTTAATGAATAGCCTTAAGTTCTGAGCCATGCAGTTTGAATTGGATCTGATAAGACAAGGAGACAATAGAAGTTAATGGAATCATAGACTTAGAGCAAAAAAGGCCCCCTCACTTTACAGGTGAGAAAAATGAGGGGTCAGGGAGGTTAAGTAGTTAAGTAGGTGGCCCAGTGGATAGAGCACTGTGCTTGGAATCAGGAAGATTCATCTTCCTGAGTTTAAATCTGGCTTGAGATACTTACTAGTTGTGTGACCCTGGGCAAGTCACTTCATCCTATTTGCCTCAGTTTCCTCATCTGTAAAATGAGTTAGAGAAGGAAATAGCAAACCACTCCAGTGTCTTTGCCAAGAAAATGCCAACTGGGGTCACAAAGAATTGGATACTACTGAAATAAGACAACAATAATTACATGGGTAGTAAGCATCAAAGACAGGATTTGAGCCAAGGTTCCTGAGCATTGAATTGACATGATGAGATTTCTGGATTTGAGTCAATCCTGCTTTTCAAATCCATCTCTGCAGGTTACTATTTATGTGACTCTGGGCAAGTCACTTAAGCCCTCTCAGCCTCAGTTTCCTCATCTGTAAAATGAAAGGTTTGGACAAGATAACTTTGAAGGACCTTCTACGGTCTATTTCTATTATCCTACAATCCTACAATAATGGCAAAGAGAATATTTAGGAAGGTATTTTAGTAGTCTAGGAGGAAGCAGATTGCTGATTAGATTAGGATGACCCTGTTGGAGATGGAGAGGAAATGATAAAATTAAAAGACCAATGTCTCTGAATTGAGAAGACATGGTATCAGCTTAGAGAAAAAAAGCCAACAAAAAACTATGTGATGAGATTGTATATAATGGAGCAGTGGCATCTGAGCCTCCTTCTCCCAGTCCTAGTTCCTTCAGAGACTTTTCTGTGTACTCCATCAGGGAGGAAGCGTTTGGGAGAAATTTCCTGATCGTGTTCATGCTGTGAGCTATCCCTGTGGGAAATCTGGTGGCAGCTGAATATTTGCTGCCTAGAGCAGCAAATCTCCTGCCAACAGGTTGAAGGACCCAAGGCCTCACTGAAAGCACCAGACGCCGCTGTTCACTCTTACATTATGAATATTTATTTTTCTTCTTAAAAATGTACAAAAAATAAAATAACTGTATTTTTAGTTTATAGATTCCCCCTCTCCCATTTACAAAACTATTAAGTTACATAAGCTATTGTTTTGTTTTGTTTTATTTTTTTTAACATGAAAGCAAATTGTATACAATGCTTCTTTTGCTTGCCATGAAAAAAGGGCCTTTCACAGAATTTGGCACAAACCCTCCTGTTTCTGTTGAAATCGAGCAATTTTAAATAAAGGGAAGAATTTAAACATTCCATTCATTTCATCCACATCCTGCATCTCTGCAGAGGCTGGTACGAATGCACAGGTGCCACCTGGGGGAATGGCTCTGAAGGAAAATCAGATGGCATTTCCCTGACAGCCCTATTTCTAAACCAGCCATGGCATAGGTTTAAACAGCTTAGCGTAAACAATTAAAGCACTTGCTTTAAGTGCCTCTGTGGTCCATCAATCAAAAACTTAGTGTCTGTTTGAAAGTGACAAATAAGACAGGAAGAAGGGTCAAGTTCTTCTGTGTTTCTGGAGTGCTTTTTGCCCATAAGTTTCTGACACTTAGTAATTTATCAAAGCACTGCTAATGTGCTCTGTAAAAGACACATCCAAGTTAGTCCATGAGCTTTTCCTTCAGAGGAGGGAGCAACAGAGAAGCTTGGGCATGGAGAAGAGGGAAGGTGATTCAGGATGGAATCAGGGAAGGGAGGGGATCGGATGCTGATGGCCACCTGAAACATGCTATGTTGTCTAGGCAGAGTAATGGACAAGTCTGCAGACTGACTCAGAACCTTTGAAGATAACACTGGTCACTATTTCTTTGGGGTACAAGTGATATAAACTTTCACCCAAGAATAGTCACTGTAGTGTTATGGACCACATCTCAGCAACAGGAAACCATAACTGATGCTTGCTAGTGATTGCAGTGGTACCAGAAGGAGGCATTTAAGAACTGGCTAGTTGAAGTCTTTGCCACAGAATGGGAAAGGTGAATAGCAGGTAGAATCTATTTGTCCTTCAAGATGCTAGTCACTAAAGTGCCCAGAGTGGCTAGGACAAAGCTAGTGTTTTCAGAAATTTGGGACTTATACCTTCATGCAGGCAAATTAGACTCTTAAGGAGCTTGTGATTTCACTTGGGTTTTTGTCAGCAATGGGTTTAGAAGTATTCAGGTAAAACCCATGAATGTTTTGGTGAGATGGGCTAGGTGTGGCATCAGTCACCTTCATGTGTCAAGCAACAGCAAAGTAAACTAGGGAAAAAGGGGGATATGATTTGACCTGCTGTATAAATGAATCTGTCTAGGATATAGTGATATGCTTGATTAGGGTTTTTTTCTCCCCCTTTCTCTGGGTGATCACAGAGAAAGGTAATAGGTTTGCAATGGAAACACAGAAAGGTGAGTTACCAACTTATCTTCCTCTCTACCCACAAGCTGTGGTCTCTTCTAAATTCTTCCTAATAAAAGAGAAGTTGGACTGGGAGACTCTCCAACTGGGAAAACATAAGTGGGAGCAGATGACAAGGCCAGAGAGGGTCTGGATGCAGATTTGGGATAGTTCCCCAGAGGGGGAAGGTATAGTCCATTGTGCTGGTTTGCAATGCCCATTGCCAGCACTTGAAATCCAGGGTACCTTCCACTGAAGACCTCAAAGTGCCTCATATATGGCATCCAGTGGCCAGACAAAGGGAAACTGAGGCATGGGAAGACTAAGAAGTTCATACTGGGGGCATGAAGCCCACTCTCCTCATTACAGGGGCTCAGTGCTTTGGACTCTCTGACCAATTGCAGAGAGCATGTTTACTGAAACACAGGGTCAGATTTGCTTGCTGTTTTGAGAGATTATTTACCCAAATGTTTCTCTTCCTTTTCATTTCTCAGGAGCTCTCTCCCCAGGCCACACACGACATTGTTTTCGGAAAGGTTTCCCAAAGGAAAAGAGTGCAGCTCAGGAGGTGAAGGGACCCTTTACAGTTTCACTAACTTTCTTAGCATCTGATGCCAATGGTAGGAGACAGAGTTAAATCTAACCCTTGGAAGTGCCTATGTTGACTAGGTCCAGTTATACCTAAGAGCTCACTCTGGTGGCCAGGACCCAGGAGTAAGGACTCCTGGGCAATGATGAAAACATGGTTAATTTAAATGAAAAATCAACCATTTAAGGCACATGGAATAGTGCATTATGGTCTGGTCCAAACCCTGCAGTGACTTGATGGTCCATAAGGTTAGTACTGTGAGGGACCCCCACATGCTCACCAGCTTTCTGGCATCAGTACACTGGAAAGGGACAAGGAGATCCTTTGATTTTTCTTGAGAGAAAACCAATAGGACATGAAAGAACATAATCAAGGGACGCATGCAACAGGTCCAATGAAAGGGAGAATAGTAATGGGTAGGGAAGGGGAACTCCCTGAGAACAGGGAAAGACACCTGGGAGAGAGGCTGCATAGAGACTTGCCCCATCCACTGGCAGCAAATTCTTGGGCTCACAGCCCAGGAACACTACTCAACTTCAGGCCACGTCTGCTGACTAATACCATCCCCGGGGGGAGGGACAGGATGAAAGCTCTTGAAGAAAGGCAAATCTCAGGGCATGCACCCCAACCCCCAAATACAGTGGCAGTAAACGTGCCCACATACAGTAGGTAAAATATATTATTGCAATATTATAAACATTATGTACAGATGCTAAAGAGGCATACTTTTCAGGTCACTTACAAATTACATGGTAGCTGAACATCTTTCTGTACAAGTCCCCATGGACCACTTGCTGGGAGCTTCCAGAGGTATTTGACAAGACTGCCTTCCCCAGGGCAAAGAAAGGGGGTTTTTGACTGGTGAATGCAACTGTTGGACTCTTTGCATCACCTGGGTTTACTCTACCATGGAGTATCCCACTTTGTCCAGCCACATGGTGGGGAAAGGGGAATAGCTAAGACACTTCAGACTCCCCCAGTTGAACTAAGCAGATGCTTTTCCCTCACTGGGGAAAGTCCTAGACTATCTCATCTTGAGGATGGATCACTCCACACCCAGGAGTGACCCATGAGGCCAGGCACCAGCCAATGGACTGGAGGTACCTTCCCAGCTGGGGTCCTATCAGAAAACCGGCCTCCTTCAGCTCTACCCCAGCAACTAGATTAATGAGCCAAAGGCCCCATGACGCTATAAAGGGCACTTCTTTTCCTCTGTTTCCCCTCCCCAAAGCAGTCTTGTAACAGCATTCTCAGAGGGGTGACTTGGGTCTGCAGGGTTCTTGGGGGTGGGGTGGGGCGTGCTTTTCTCTGGGGATGAAATGCAATGACGGTTCCTGCAGAGGGGGCTTGCAGGGTCGGTCAGATTTCCATCAGAGTGATTTTGAAGCCGTCCACCATGCTCTCCATATTAAGGATGAAGGTGTCCTCATTGGAATAGTGCTCGATGATGTTGTCATCCATGTTCACCAAGATACTGGAGAAAAGGGAGAGAGATTGGCAGCTGTGAAGAATCCAAGGGCTCAGCACAAAGGAAGGAACTTTGGAGATTCATAATGACCTCTTAGTACCTTGCTTTGGCACCCTGGCCTCTAAAAGACTAGACCTGCTTTCCTTGGGCTCTCAATCTCCTAGAGGCTTAGAACAAGGGCTTGGAAACTTTAGCACATTTTGCCTCTTCTATTAAACAGGGGCTGTTAGTTTGGGGTTTGAGAACTCATTTTTGGTTGTTGAGAGGATAAAACAGAAGAATATTTATAAAGCACTTGGCATAGTGTGTGGCCCATAGTAGACCTTAACAAATGGTAGTTATGGGGATAATGTCACATAAAAAGGTGAAGAACACCTATCCTAAAATCACTTAATAAATTCTTTTCTTTCGTCCCTCCCTCCCTCTCAAGAGAAAGGTCCAGGAAGCAATGCTGGGGGGATACTTTCTTATCCTACCTATCCTCTCACCCAAACATGAGCTAGACATTATTGATTTTTTTTAGCTTGAGCAATTACACCTTGGAAATCAGCAAACTCTACAGATCAGGCTTGATTTCTTATTTTGTTGATTGTCTAGATTAAAGGATGTGATGGAGAAAATGTTATTAATGCTGACTAAATTTAAAAGCGTTTACTATATTTTGGGTGAACTGGTTGTTAAACGTTTACCAGCATACCCATATTCCCACTGACCAACTGTACCAGCCTTTCTCTTGATCTGACCTACAAAGCCCTTAGGAAAAGAGCCCATCCTATTCCCCCCAGCACAGTCCAGTCTTCTCCTATTTTCCCTCCAAACCTATTACAGTTTCTTTTCTTCATCTTGCCTTAAGAGCTCATCATAGCAGAGATACTTTCCTCTTTTCAGAGATTCCCACAACACATCCCCACCCCAACAGTTCTGTTACCATGGAAATGAAAACCAAAAAATGTTGAGTACTATTGGACAACAGATTCACATAGAAAAGAAATTTGGATTCATAGGATCATAGATTCAGAGCTGAAATGGACCTTGATGGTTATTAAATCCAACTCCATCTTTTTACTGATGAAGAAAATGAGGTAGTGGGTAAATGATTTATTTGCCTGGGATTATATAGCTATTAAGTGCCTGAAGCAGGATTTGAACTTGGATCTGCCAGACTCCAAGTCTAGTGCCCTCGGCATCCTGCCTGGTTAATTTGGAGTGTGTGTGTGTGTGTGTGTGTGTGTGTGTGTGTGTGTGTGTGTGTGCTGTCGTGGGTGCTTGCATGCTCTTGATTGTTATTTTTGTTTGTTTGGTGAAAGGGAGAGACTTTATGAAAAGTGATCATATTTTTTCCTTACCCTTTTTTGCTTTTCTTGTAAAGTTTTGCAATTTTCTCCACTGGCAAGCCATATTTCTCAGATATCTGTAAATATCAACAAAAGATAGAAAATAATTAAATAGGGCAAAGATTTCAAACATTAGGCAATTGATTTGAAATCTTTTGACTTCCTTCCACTCTGGACCCCAACTTATATGTCAACATGCTTCATTAATGAGACATTCTCAATCAGTCCCACCTTGTGCTATTTAGCCCTGGGGCCAGAGAAAAGGAAAAATTTAAGCCACTCTACTAAGGTCTCTGGGGAGCAGAGCCTCAGGGTATCTTCTCAATCCCTACTTCCAACATCTGAACTTTCAACTCATTTTATGGCAGGGAGAAGCAAAAACTTTTGAGTATCTTCTTTCAGAGCTGTCCACAAACTGAAACATCCTACACCCCTTACTAGAGTATAAAGGATTAATTAAATCCCCCCATGACACTCCACTTCAGTCCCTGCCCCCAACATCATTCAGAGCTACTGCTGGATGTGACAGTGATTCAGTCTCCTTTCTCTAGAGAAAAACTGTCCCAAACACATCATCTTGGTTGTGATGCTGAAGCCAATGCCACAGAATTTAACCCAGGAAGGGAATTTAACAGATGACCAGATCATTTTAGATCTTGAGACAAAAGGGACTTCAGAGTTTATCTCATCCAACCTCCTAATTTTACAGATAAGAAAACTAAGGCTCAGATCATGCAGGTCAAATTCCCATTGCAGTAAAAATGCAGCGTCCTTTCCTTTACTCATTCAGGTAGTGACCAAAACAATAGTAATAATTCTATACCTCAAAGCATTTCAGGACCTATGCTAATGTCTATTCCTCAGATGAAGTGGTCCTTCTGGCAAACACCATTCTTTTCCTCTTGAACCCATTGCCTCTTATTTTCTTTCCTTAAGACTGTTCCCCCTCGGACAATGGAGGGGAGGGCAGGGTCTGGGGGAGGGATGCTGGAAGCACACACCTCAGTAAACAAGGACAGGGCAGAGAACAGAACAAGGGGGGAGGAGGGATAGGAAGGAGAGACAGACTATCACTGTCACAATCTGTCCACTATG
>CM053594.1:110382824-110474601 GCA_028646575.1 Pseudocheirus occidentalis
GGGGCTTTACAGTGGGATTGCTGTTATGGGGTTGGGGCAGGAGCAAGACGGGGAGAAAATGTGCAATTCAAAAAATGTAATGAAAATGAATAATGTAAACAAGAAAACAAATAAAAACTAAATTAAAAAAAAAGACTGTTCCCCCTCTCCCCAATTTTCAATCTTCCCATGCCTACTGGGTCCTGCTCTATTGCTTACAAACATGCCCATATACACCTTCTTTCAATGCTTAAACAGCCCTCACTTTATCTCCCTATCCTGTAGCTTTCTTCCTATTCATAGCTAAGCTTCTAGAAAAAAAAAATTCTGGTTGCCTCTGTTGTTTCACCTCCCTCACTTCTCAATGCAGCAATCCAGCTTCCAATTTTATTATTTAACTGAAACTATTCTCTCTACAGTTATCAGTCCCCAGGTGGCACTTTTTCCTCTAGGGGCAAATCTGAGGGATTTGAGGATTTCTAGGGCTAGGACTCACAAGTTCCTGTGCTACCCAATGATCATTAATTAGTCATCCAGAGTTAATCAGCTTTTAGAAAGAAGCATTTACTAAGCATGTATAGCAAAGCCATTTGTCAGAGTTCTTCCCCCACCCCAAGACTAGGGGCATCCTCTCCCCCTTCACACACAAGGTTCCTGGGGAGAGTAGGCTGAAACTTAGATAAAATCGTTAAAGGGTAATGACTGGCTCTGTTTCATTTGTCTGTATCCCTGGCACATAGTTTATACTTAACAAATCTCTATTGAATGTTAATATGGAATTTAAAAACTCCTACCTCCCAAGAAGAGACCCTACTATAGTTTTAGGTCTTTTTCAGCAAGCTTGGTGAGTTACTAGCTTCACTAACAGCTGAGACATGGGGCATTCAAAGAGAACTTAAAGTATTATTTCAGTATATTATGAGGATCTTTGTTTTTTATGCAAGTGTAATCAAATTAACTGTCTTCATGGAAAGAAAAAAAGTGTAGACAGTCCAAATCAAAAAATTCAAAGCAATCACAAAATGTGAGTTTGATGGTCAGTAGTTTGATGTGAATGCTTTCCCAAGTGAGGATTAGGCTCCCTTACCGTGATAGTTTAAAGCATGGTTCAGCCATTCTTGAAGCACCGTTAAATTACCTAGATATACTTTGGATATTTACTATGGGAATTCTCTTCAGTCTTTCAGCATTTCCACTCTCAGCAGCTCAGATTCAGGTTCTCAAATCTTCCCTATGGTCTATTATTGAAAATGGGTTGGCGCAAAATTGGGCTGAGGGTGCTATTTTGCTGTTTTGATATGAGGCTCTGATGTAAATTTCTAGCTCTTGGCCTACTTACAGCCAATAATCAGATCAAAGCTACTGCTCAGAAAGATCCTTATTTCTTCTTAGTTTGTCAGCAGATACTTAACGTTCATGGCTACTTGGAGCCCTCTACAAAATGTCATGGGAGCTCTCCACTATCCTCAGAAGTTTGCAGTAAGAGCTGAAACATCTCCCCTCAATTCTATAGACCTGATTCTTCTATACATTTCATCCTGAGCATAGTCTGGAAAAAGGAATAAGGAGAAATGGAATCTTTTGGACAATGCCAATAGAAATGATCATTATGTTTATTTTTGTTGTCATTTCAATCGTATCTGACTCTTGTGATCCCACATTTGGGGTTTTCTTGGCAGATACTACAGTGGTTTTCCATTTCCTTCTCCAACTCATTTTATAGATGAGGAAACTGAGTCAAACAGGGTTAAGTGACTTATCCAAGGTCACCCAGTTAGCAAGTGCCTGAGATTAGATTTAAACTTAGAAAGATGAGTCTTCCTGACTTCAGACCCAGCACTCTATCCATTGCACCACATTTAAAATTTTAATATAAATTATGAAGTGATTACTCATATGGTAAATTTTCATGGAATAGTTACTGGTAGCATGGTGTAGTAGATAAAGAATCATCCTTGGAATCAACAATATCTGGGTTCAAGTCTTTTCTCTGACACATTGGCTATGTGACCTTAGGCAAGTTACTTCACTTATCAGTGCCCTCAGGCAACTCTCTAAGACTATGAAAAGCAAAGCAGATGTAGTCTGCATTGACATAAAGAGTTTCCTCACCAGGAATTCCCTTCCCTGTATCAAGGAAATGAGAAGTTTGGACAAAAATAACAACTCATTTTTTGATCCTGTAGTCCAAATGGACACCAAATGTCATGAGAAATCTAGACACTGAGAGGAAAATGCATAGCACAATACCGCATGAATATTGATCATCGATTTAGCACTGTTAAGAAACCTTAGAGATCATCTAGTGCAACCCATTCATTTTACAGATTACAAAGTGTAAGCCTGGATAGTTGGGGTAGCTGAAGTGACTTACAGCCATAGACCTATGACTTCTGGAAGTCATTGGATCCAGTCTCTTCACTTTACAAATCAATCAACAAGCTCCAGTTTAGTCCTCTATATCTGTTAGGTCCAGTCACGTAGCTATCCAATCATCCATCCATTTCCAGCTACCATGACATGAATATCCAGGGTTTTATTCCATTTGGGAAAAGGGATTAGTAATCTATCATATCTCTTCTTACTGAGTTTAAGGTACTCTGATGCCAGCCTAAGTCTATGTTGGAAACATCTCTGACTAGAGCAGGTTCTCCAGGCTGACTCTAGTCAGTCCCTTTGCCTCGCTTCCTAGGTGGGATATTGGGATAGGGTGAGAGAATAATAAGGAAACTTGAAAGAACCAAGTATTCTCTAGTATGCATCATGTGTTTGCCAACAAAAAAGTTACTAGACAGGTCTTTTGTTAATTTCTTTGGTGATGTGCCACTGTTTTGAGCACCATCGTGACTAAGTAGGAATTAATAAGTAGGACCAAGAATAATGAACCACTAAACCACAAAGCCATGACTATTGAACCACCAAGTAAAGACAAAATTAGATTCATCACACAGGTCTTGTGAGGTAGAGGTTTTTCTTTATCAGTGTTTCTTTGTATTAATAGAGGCAAGAGGGCACAAGGGGGAAATGTACTAGATTTAGAATCAGAGGCCCTGAGTTTGAATGCTGGTTCTGCTAGTTACTACCTATGTAATTTTAGGTAAGTCAGCATGGTATCATAGAAAAGGTAAGATGTAACTAAGATGGTAAAGAAGCAGAAAGAAATACAGAAAGCTCCCTCTCAAACTTCTATAAACAGATCTTGAAAATGCACCAGACCAAATCCTAATGGGGAAAATCCAGAAAAGTCATAGAATCATTTTCCAAATCCAGGTCAGCATAGGGAGACAGAGAGGTCGAAGGACACTGGAGAGAGCATTTAGGCAAGAACATGGAGCCATGGAAAGCATTCCAGCACAGGGAGAGACTGTGCACCAGAACAAAAAGTAGGTCCCAGATCTGTACCAGGGCCCTGTGACAGAAACAGAAGCCAGCTTACAACTTTACCAATCATCTAGTACCCAGTTCTCACAGACCCCAGTCACAGACCCAAGCAGCAGAAGTGTGGCAGAGGAATCACCAGGGCAAGAATCCCAGACCAAAGGAGAGTATGAAGTTTTGTCACTCTGAACTAGCTGCTCAGACCCAAACTCAGCTCAGAAGCTTGCAGAGTTCAGACCAGGGAGGCAGCAATCTGACTTTGTCATGGATCAGACCACTTTGGGAACACTGAAAGCTTGCAGGTTTCTAGGTTAAACTATCCTTGAGAGCCTGGAATAAGATAACACTCAACACCCCAGGAAAGAAGCTAAAGGACAAACCCAGATCTTCCTTCAAGAAGTACACAGGGTCTGACTCTATATTATAAAGTCTGAATTTAGGAAGTCAGCTGGAAGAATGAGCAAACAAGCAAACAAAAGAAATGCACCATGAAAAGCTATTATAGTGACAGGGAAGTGCAAAACAAAAACCTAGAAGAAGAGAGTGACTCCAAAACATCTACAAGCAAAGCTTCAAAGAAAACACAACTTGGGCACAAATATAACTACAATTCTTAGAAGAGATGAGGCAAGTTTTTAAAAAGAGCTACAAATATTTTTATAAGTAGAATGAGAGAAGTAGAAAAAAATTGGAAAAGACATGAGAGTTATGAAAGAGAGAATTGGAAAGGGAATTAATATCTTACTTAGCACAAGAGTTGTAAAACCTTGTCCAAGCAACAAAGTCCATAAAAATTATAATGAATGAAATAGAAGACAATGACTCTATGAGACAACAAAAATATTAAAATAAATTCAAAAAACTGAAAAATAGAAGAAAATATGAGATATTATAATAGCAAAAACAACTCATCTAGAAAATAGATTGAAGGGGAAAAACTAAGAATCATTGATCTATCATAATGTCATAACCAAAAAAAGAGCCTAGACATCATACTTCAAGAAATCTTAAAAGAAGACTCCCCAGATCTCTTAGAACCAGTGGGCAAAGTGGAAATGGAACCACCAGTTTCCTGAAAGAAACTTCAAAATGAAAACTCCAAAGAATGGGGTATAAAATGGGTGCAAAAAGAAAAAAGAATTCAAGTACCAATAAGCCACATTCAGGATCACACATGATTTAGTAACCACAACTGAGAAACAGAGAGCTTGGAATACTGTATTGCAGAAGACATATGATATAGGCTTATGGCCAGTGATAACTTACCCAGCAAAACCGACTATAATCCTACAGGAGGTGGGAGGGTGGGTGGGAGGGAAGGATCTTCAATGAAATAGAAGTCTTCCAAGCATTCCTGACCAAAAGATCATAGTTGCATAGAAACTGAAGCTCAAATGCAGGAGTTAAGAGAATCACAAAAAGGTAACCATGAATAAACAACGTAAAGGACTGATCAAAGATAAATTGCTTACTTTCATATATGGGGAGATGATACATGTGAACCTTCTAAATTCTATCATCATGAGGGGCCATGGGGGAGCCTAATTAGACAAGTCTATGGAGTGCTTCTGTTATATCTTGATCATTAAGAAAGAATAGGAAGAGAGGGGAAGAGGAATACATTAGGAGAGGAAGTGAAAGGAAGTATGGGAAAATTCTCTTGTGTAATCAGATTACACAAACAACTATACAAAATAGGAGGAGGAGTTGGGAAAAGTGGGCAACACTTGGATCTCACTTTCATCTGACCTAGTTAAAGGAAGAAAGAATAGCCACATACGGAATTGAACACAGATATTTATTTTACTTAACAAAGAAATGGGAAGGAAAGGAGAGAAGGAAGAAGGCACTTGAGGGAATGTATATAAAGGGAGGGATTAGTCCTAAGCAAAATAAATTCTAAATATGCACAAAAATATTAATAGCTCTCTTTTTGAGGTGACAAAGAATGAGAATCTGAAGGGGTGCCCATAAATTGGGAAATAGTGGACAAATTATGGTATATAAATTTGATGGAATATTATTATACTGTAAGAAATGGTGAAGAGGATGATTTCAGAGAATCTTGTATAAACTAATGTAAAGCAAAATGAGCATAACCAAGAGAATAACATGGTAAAGACAAATAATTCTGAAGAATTAGGAACTCTAATCAGTGCAATGACCACTCCAAAATCCAGATGATAAAACATTCTACCTCTCTCCTGATAGAAAGGTGAAGGACTCAGAGTGCTCAATGAAACATAATGTTTGGGATATGGCCAACTTGGAAATGTGTTTTGTTTGCATATTCACATGTCTCAACAGAGATTTTGTTCTTCTTTCATTCTTAATGAGGGTGGGAGCTAGGGTCAGTGTATAAGTGAGAAAAGGTGAATTTTTTTTTATTTAAAAATGTATATAAATATTAAATAAAAAGAAAGTGTACCAGACCCTGGAGACAGAGGACTTGGGTTTGGATTTCACCTCTGATTCTTGGGCAAGTATCTTCACTTCCCAAAGGAAAGCCTCACTTAGTTGCCTTAAATTGCTATAAAATGCACAACTTTTGTGGGGGATAAGCTCTGGGAAGAAAGTAAATGCCTAGAAGACAGAGGTAGAAGTCTAAGACTCTGAATTAGTATTGGAATTAGTCTAGTAATGTGCATGAGGGATGCCTAAATGCCATCCACGTTCAGTTAGAAGACATAGTTTTAAGTACTACAAAAGTATCCACATATCCTCAGTACTTGTGAAATACATTATCTGGCAGTTTTCAAATTAATTTTTTTATACTGTCTACTCAGAAGTTGGTCTTTTCAGGATCTTATTATTTATTATAGAGATCACCTCCTGTTACAATAAATATCAATTCAACCAAAATTTCTGAGGAACTGAAAGATTTCTAGTTTCTAGACATCGTTTCACAGAATATCTAAAACATTGAAATGGGGAACAAAGCACATGGATCGACTCTTTAAATCTGTCACGATGGGATGAGAGCTGTGTCCTTTTGCACTTTCATCTAGAACTGACCTGGATTCCTTACAACACAATAGCAATTTTATATATTTTTATTTTACAATTAATGAATACCACAAAAGAACATTTCCATATGCAAAGTAGAAGAGAAAAAGGGGACTGATTACATATGAAAATGTAAACAGCTTAGTTTTTAAAAAGTAAATAAAATTCTATACATTTTTTTTGAAAGCTGCTCTGCTTGTCTGTGTTTTTGCACAAATAGTCACACTTTACAGAAATAACTAAAGCAGCAGGACGCAAGATTTTAAAAGTGCTGCAATATAATTAAGTCAACAAGAATTTATTAAGTACTTTATTTATTAAGTAATTACTATGTGCCAATTACTGAGGATAAAAAAAAGCAAAATTCGGCCTTCTAGAAGCTCACAATCTAATGGTATAACCATCTTTTCTTCTATTTTGTTGGTCATTTGATGGTTAACTCCCTTCTCCCCCTCAAATTTCAACTCCTCTTTCCATTAAAAAAAAGAAATGAAAACAAAAGATCAAATAGACATCTTATCACAAATCTTTAACGGTCTCACAAATAATGCCCTCCACAATCTGACACAGCTGATGTTCTAGTTTACTGCATGTCAGTGCCTGCTATGGACCCCAGAAGCAGGCAGACTGGTGTCTACACCCCAGACACACTCAAGTCTTTCCTGCTTTGATGCCTTTGTTCACATTCTCCCCTCTGTCTGAACTCTGCTTTTTCTCCTCCATTTTGAGTTCCTGCCTATTCTGGAAAGTCAGCTCTAGTAAAGACTACATCCTTCCTGAAGTGATCCTCAGTCCTACCTTCTGGGTCAGACCTCCCAGAGCACTTTGTTTTCTAGCTCTCTAATCTACTTAGCATGTGTTACCGTTCCTTCTTTGGCAACTTTTTACTAGATTAGCACACCGCTTTTCACTGTGCCTTATACTTTCTTTTTTACTGGATTTGTGATTTCATCAGGATAGAGGGTGAGGAACTCCCTCTATTAGTAAAGATCTTCACCTTCCTTTAAATTTATAGATTTAGAGAGTTACTTAGGGCACTGAGAGGTTAAATACAGGAAATATATGTCAGAGATGGGATTTAAACCTAAATCTTCCTGACTCCAAGTCCAGATGTCTATTAACTATGATGCACTGCCTCTCCACCTTATTTGGTTGCGGATAGTAGCCTTATAAATAGCAGGCATTTAATTAAATGTCTGTTGAATTGACTTAAAACTAATGCATCTGCTTTGGTTTTTGTAAATGAGCATGTGCAAACTCATAGTCTGAACATATTTTGTATTATAACATTGTCTCAGTAGTCCTGCACAAATATTTGGGAATTGTCCATTCTCCCAGGTCCCTTTCCCTTCTCTACTGATTGGGAGAAGGCAAAGTCTCTACAAGGCTCAATATTTCTGATAAAATACTTTCCAAAGAAATTGTCCAAGCTGCATTTCGAGAAATGGTTTTGAGTTAAGAAAAATGTGATGAGGTTTCCTGGCTGTTGAAAAGAGCTCACAGCTTACCGCTTCCATTAGTCCTTTTACTGTGGGTGATTTTAACATCAAAGCATCAAACACATCGTCAGTCTCTTTCCTCACGTACAAAAGCACTGCAAGAGAAGGGGGAGGAGAAGAGAGAGTGATTAGATCGGGAAGGCGCCCAGATGCCGCAGATGAATCCTTACCACTAAACAGGACCTCCGATGTGGACTGTGAAGGAATGATGTTACTTAAGTCCCTGACCCCTTCTCTGGTCATCAATATACAGGAGCAGCTGAAATCCATGTAAAATGTGTGCAGCAGGAGGAATGGAACTGATTGCCAAATGCCAGATAACCTAGGCATGCCTTATAGCATGAGCTCCTGGAGGGATGGCATCTTATTTTATATGCTCTCAATATTTACTTAAGGGCAGGAATCCCTACCCCAATCAAGCACAACGCCTTATCTGCACTCTTGAGATGGTACAGTTTAGCAGTAAAAGTACTTTTTGTTGTTGCTGTTAAGTCATATCCAATTCTTCATGACCCAATTTAGGGTTTTATTGGTAAAGATACCACAGTGGTTTGCCATTTCCTTCTCCAGCTCATTTGACAGATAAAGAAACTGAGGCAAACAAGTTTAAGTAACTTGCCCAGGGTCACACAGCTAGGAAGTGTCTGATGATCGATTTGAACTCAGGTCTTCCTGACTCCAGGACCAGAGCTCTATCTACTGCACAACTTCACTGCCCAAAAATACTACTCATCTATCACATAGTACATTAGATAACATAATAACCAAGCAGGTATGACTCAAACCCAGGTCTGCCTCCCAAGCCCAGCTCTTCCCTCCAGACCACCCTGACTCTCCAAGCAGGTATGACTCAAACCCAGGTCTGCCTCCCAAGCCCAGCTCTTCCCTCCAGACCACCCTGACTCTCCAAGCGGTGAGCTACAAAGTACTCTGAAAGCAGTAAAGCGCTATGTCATGTGAATTATTGTCATCCAACAGCCTTGATAAATACCTGCTGACATATTCAGGGGTCACATACGTTTCTCTGGACGAGGATGGAATCTGGTTAGAGTTTTCACCAAAGACTGCTCGGTGTCATCTACCACTTGTCATTAACCATGGGCCTTAAAACCATTTAAATCTCACATTGCTCTTTGGCACAGAGACCCTAGACCGGATCTGCATGAGCTACTTGGGGTTCATTCCTAGGAAGCTTCTATATGTTCATTAGCATGTTCCTGTGTCTCCAGTAAAGCTGGAATTTATGTAGTTTTTGCTTCTTCCTGTGTTAGTCACCTGGTATTATTCACATTTGCTCTCAGATCACAGATTATTAGAGAGGAAGCCTTCTTAATCAGCTTCAGGTCCAAACTCCCGTTTTATAGATGAGAAAACTAAGACTGATAAGCCAAGCAATTTGGCCAAAATTAAACAGCTCCTTAGTGGCAGAGCTGGTTCTGGACCCAGGCCTCCCCACACAGTTCAGGCTCTCTCTAAAATGCCGTACATTTCCAACCCTTCCTTCCATGTTTCCAATTCAGCAGCTCCATTGTGGCTCAGCCCTCACAAGATCCTGCAGGATTTGGCATTCAGATAAAACTCACTGTCTTAAGCTTACCGTCCCTTTCTCCCTCAGTTACACGACTCATCCTGCTTCCTATCTCAGAAGAAAGGAAGATGAAATTAAAAAAGAACACCACCAACAAATAAAAACACGTACAGTATGAACAGTTAGAGAAAAACTCATTCAGATCCTGGTCCCAAGTACGATGGATGGGGGCATCAATCTGAAGGGCAGGAACGTCACTAGAAAGGGTGAAGGAATGAAAAGACTTGGAGCTAAAATCCCCCTAACCCATCCAAGACTGACTTTCAGGAATAGAAAATCTACATAAAATGCAGATGGACTCTGTATTTTATTCTGTTCTGTATGGGATGCTATATCAGAATATTTTTGAAACCTAATAACTAAAAAATTCTCTTCTTTTTCAATCAGTAAAATAAGACAAGATATAATAGACAAATCATACTTTACCCATCCCCAAATATACCCAGAGAAGTTGCATTGACTAATGTTTTAGGAATAACGTTCTATTTGCTCTAAAAAAGGATCTGAGTTCAAAACTAGTCATTTGACCTTGTACAAGTCACTTGACCCAAATTGCCCTACCTTCCTCTCTTAAAAAAAAAAAGAAAAAAAAAGAAAAGGAAGGATAAGACACTTTGAGGTAGCTAGGTGGTGTAGTGAATAGAGAACCACCCCTGGAGTCAGGAGGACCTGAGTTCAAATTTGGCCTCAGACACTTAACACTTACTAGCTGTGTGACCTTGGGCAAGTCACTTAACCCCAACTGCTCTGCCTTTCCCCCTCAAAAAAAAAAAAAGAAAAAAATAGTGACGAGTGAATCTAATAAGGTAGGCTGAAGGGAAGGATCAGTTATCAAGCACCCGCTGTGGGCCAAGTACTATGTTAAGGGCTTGTCCAATATTATTTCTTTCAATCCTCACAACAACCCTGGAAAGTAAATGCTGTTCCTGTATCCACATCACAGACAAAAAAAAATGAGACAGGTAGAGTTTAAATGACTTATTCAAGGTCACAAAGGCAATAAGTGTGGGAGAGCAGATTTGAATTTGGGTTATCCCAGCTCTAGGCTCAGCGCTCCATCCACTGCCTGGCCTCGGTGTCTGTTACCATCGGGTCACGGTTCACAGACTGTCAGAGGTGGAAGGGGACCTTCACAATTGCCTTCTAGTCCAAACTTCTATTTTGTACATGAGAAAACTAACGCCCAGACAGGTCCAGTGACTTGGTCAAAGGCTATGTCATTATTGGTACAGGAGGAAATAGATACACATGTAAGTCATAGAAGGAATTTAATTAAATCTCATGAGAAAATTACTTGAAAACTAGTTTTGAATAAATGGGAGGGGAAATCATTAAATGACCATTGAAGGTGAACACATCCCTGTAGACATGGTCCTTAGGGCTTATATGATCTAACATTGTTGCAGGCCTGTAGTGAACGCAGTGGGGAACAGGAAAAAGGCAGTACCTTGGGAGTTGGAGGATACAAATTCAAATTCTGACTCTCCCACTTACTGTCTATGTGACAGTGAATGAGCTTCTCTCAGTTTCATTTTCCTCATCTAAAAAAATGAGGGGGTTGGACCGGATCACTTCCAGATTTAAATCTCTAATCCTACAAAGGAACATAAAAATGATGCCCTATGACGCTGGACAGAGTTTCCACTGCTTTGACCAACGGTCTTTAAAAGCCTCAGCTACTAAGATCTCCTAGTTAATACCGTCACTGGTGTTGCTGTAAAGGGTTAAATGGAGCATCCAAGTGATATTTATTGAGTTGGCTCAGAACCAAGGGGCAAGGTTGTTCAGATGTTCTCCTGCTGAGTGTGTTGACAGCTGAGCCTTGACATCCCGGGTCTATGGAGCCCTCCCTGCTGTTTCCTTAGGGAACTAGGGTTTTATTAACTAGAGCTCTATGGCAAGATAATAGCAATAATGACAATTCTAACAACAACAGCATCAGGAAGAATCCCTCCATCATGGACATTGTGCACGGCAGGCAACCTCATTCCACTCAGTGGGAAAGGCTCCCAATTGTCCTTGAAGGAACCATGCCTCTAAGTGAGTACCAAGACAATGCAAACAATAGCCACAAAGAAGACAATAGTTCCCTGCAGAAGTAATCTACACTCAGGAATTTCTGAGGGGTAAACAACAGATAACTTCATGGAGCTTGATTCACCCATGTTTTGAAGGGCAAGTTCAGCTTAACTGCATATTTGCATGAGGCAGGAGTGGCTAACGCAATCAAGGGGAAGACTCAGGCAGAAGTAAACGTGATGCTGGCCTCCAGTCCCTGGAATTTGTTCCCACCCACACTCCTTCCCTACCTCGAAAACATTCCATGCTGTGAAGATGCTTTTCTCTTGCTTGTTGGTTACTGTACCCACATCTGTGGTGCTAAAGACCTAAGGTTTAGGTCTTTCTCTATCTCTATCCCTTTGACAAAACATTTTCATTAAAGCATCAATACATATCCCCAAAATGCTTTTTTTCCCTTCATAGAGTTTATACATAAAGCTCTGAAAGGCCAGATGATGATCTAGGCCTGCACACTACAGGAAAACATTGTATAGGGATGAATGCCATGGTTAAATCCCTATGTGTGACCCTTTAGAAATTACAATTTATAAATTATGATATTATAATTGAATTTTATTAATGGTTATTATTTGATATTTTTATTTCAGATATAATTATTAGTAGTACTAACTCAAACTTATTTAACTTATTCTTCATGGCAATACTAGGTAGTAGTATATAATTACTTCCATTTTACAGATGGGGGAATTAAGCTCAAGAGAGGATAAATGATTTGATTGTGATTGTAAAGATAGCATCAGAAACTAGATGTCAACACAGGTCTTTTGCCTTGAAGGCCATACCTCTTTCCATTATTTGCTTCTCCACCTGATCACATATCAAAGTATTATTATGTTCTTATTTCTTTTATGGAATTTAAGTAGAAAAAGTCCAGAGAAGAGTTACTATCCTGCTATTATTCTCTTATATTTAACATTCTACAGACTTTTTTAGAAGATGACATTTTTTTAATTGAACAAAATTAAAAAAAATAACTGAATAAAATTATTAGGAAGTAAGGTCATCTTCTCTAGCCTCAATGAAAGGACTTTTGGGATTTTGGGCAGACAAGACCATGAGGATGAATGTTTGTTGTTATCACTATTATAATTAGATGGGGAAAATAATAAGGAATGGATCTCCAGGTTTGGAAACTCCCTCCATCAAAGTAATTGAGCACATTTCCTGTAGTTCAAAGTCCTAGAGAGCTGCTTAGAGTATTGAGAAGTTAGGTGACTTGCCCAGGGTCACATAAACTAGTATGTATAAAAGGTGGGATGAGCCCAGATTTTTCTAGCTTCTAGGCTGATAATGACTCTCTGTCATCATTGTTCTCATCATCATCATCATCATCATCATCATCATCATGGTGGTGGTCATTATGCAACTCACTTAACATTCATGAAACTCAATTTTCTTTGTCTATAAAATGAAGGAGTTAACCTAGAAGATCTCTGAGGTTCTGTTCAGTTCTAAAATTCTATTATTCTTTTACTGATCTGGAAATGGAAGGACTCATCCATCTTTTGAACCCTATCTAAAAAGGAGAGGAACAGGCCTTTGTAACAGGCCAATTCATTCTAGGTCCTACAATTACTCATCTGATTGCAACCTACAAAGCACAAGTGTTCCTTAGAATTTGTGAGCTTTGCTTAGTAAACGGTAGCAAAACAACACTTCCCCAATCTGTTGATCCCAAAGCTGATGTAATGGAATATTATGTAGTAATAATCAACTCCTACATGCTCATGGACTGTGCTGGTATTTGTATAAGCAAATAAAATAAAAATGCCCTCTAGGATCTAAACTAGATTATGCGGATGTTGGCAAATATTTAAAGGGTGGGGGTGTAAGGTTGGCAGGGGGCTGGCCAGAAAGGGGGGGTGGGGATGGTTACATCCATAGAAATGAAGAAAAGTACAATTAGTTAAGTGATAAAATCATAGGATCATAGATCCTCAGAGAGACCTCCAAGGTCATCTGATTCAATTTATACATTTTACAGATGAGAATTCAAGTGAAGAAGTGATTTCCCAAGGTCACACAGATAGCATAATGGGAGCCACACTGGGGAATATGTGCTGGACATGTCATATTTTCACATCTTTGAGACTCAATATTTTTGTCTGTAAAGTGTGTGGATTGGGTAGATGGTCTCTAAAAGGTCCATTCCAGTTCTAAATCTCTGGATCCCATGAGTGCAGAAGGATAAAGCCCCTCCTTTTCAAAGGATAAAGGAGGCCTTACTAAAATCAATTTTATAAGAAGTTTCTTCCAAGGTTGAAAACATAATCCAAACATTATTAGGAGTGGCTGATAAAGTTAGCAAAGTATCCTTACTCTTGTACTGTGCTCTCTCTCTCTCAGCACCTGTTTTCCTGGGAACTCCAGTACTATGCACTCAGAATTTGGCCTTCCACCTCTATTTCTCCTGCCCTCACGTATTAGAAAGGGGATATAACAATCCGAACTGCTGTGGGTCCACTGCAATATTCCTGAGAATTTCTACTAGAAAGGTTGCAGGTTAAACAGATCTGTCTGACCTTTTCTGTAACCCAATGCCCCTCCCTTCCAGTGGGCATGCTTTTCTGAGGTTTTAGCCAACTGTACCTCTAAAATGTATTGTGCTATGTGAGGAAACAAAGAAAGAACCTCCGATTGTGAAAGCTTAGAATAGGAAATGGCAGATTTTCCCCTCAGGAACTGGAGAAAGCAGTAGGTCATACTATGGCATTAGATTTTATAAATCATAGGCTTATAGACACTGAAAGGGACCTTGGAGATCATTTTGTACAAACCCATCAATATATAAATTGGGAAACTGAGTCCCAGAGGGTTTAAGTGACTTGTCCAAGGCTATAAAGCTAATAGCTATAGAGCCAGGATTAAGATACATGTGCCTGCTCTCTCATTCTGGTGTGTTCTTTTGACACTGATGGAAACATTTTCAGGAGTCTAAATAAAAGGTGCTTGGCTTGCCAACCCAAATTGGGAAAATCTCAAGAAAAAGAGCCTGAATTTGCATGTCAGCAAATCCCCCCCCAAGTCTATCTAAACAGAAATGGGAAATTTGGATAGAACAGCCTCGCATGAGGGAGTTTTTGTGCTTTCATTGCTAATCCCTTCACAGAACAGTGAAGAGGAGAAGTAGCTGAAAACTAAAAATAGCACCAGAGTCTGGGTAGTTTCTTTCCAAACACCAAGAGGTGGTTTGGGTGGAACTAAGCTTGCTTTTCTTTATTGAAAATAATGAATCAAGGATGTGGCAGGTCCCCTACTCATGACTCCCTTAAAGATGATGTCTACACAAACTAGAGTTATCTGATTTAAAAAACAAAAACAACACCTTCCTTAACTTCTTTTGGAAAATATTGACAGGGTTGACCAACTTCTGCTGTCAGGAAAGCTTCATTATGGTTTATCTAAATCCCACCTGCTGCAGAGAGGGTCCCAGAAACGTCTCAAGAACTTGTGGCTCACAAATGAATATCCCAAAGTTATAAGTTGAGAGGTCAGTAGCCAAAGACCATAGGCAGAGGTCAAGAAGCAATGATCACAGCCGCAGTGGCAAGCTAAAGATATTTTGGTACCTTGGCCCAAAGCTGGGCCAGGCTCGACTCCAGGGCAATCAGGCATTTGCCTCAGGTTCACATAGTGACCTGAGTTTGGGAGTTTTAGTAGAAGGAGTAACCAATAACATTATTACAGGCATAGCTTGTGACTTACCAATTTGCCCAGGCAACTTCATGGGTGAGCCAGATCTATTTACAAATGCTATTCAGCTCCCCTGAGACTGAAGCTTTCATCATGTCTAATATAGATGGACTACTTTAAGTATTTTTTCTTTTTTTAATCTAAAATAATTAACATATTTAGAACCCTATTGCTTGATATAGTTCCTTAGCTTTTCCCTGGTATAGATGTATATGTAAGTTTTGCTGTATTTATATATATATATATATATACTATTTATTATATCCTCAAGTCTATTTTTTCTTCAGTCATCCTGTGTAGCCTACTTAGTGTGATACCAACAACCAGCCCCATAAATTACTAGAGAGACTGAACTGAGGTGAACGTTGTCCTTGGCAAACTCAGACAGGTGAATGTGTACTGTATAACCATAGAGATGACAGGGCAATGTGATGCCTCTGGTCGCTAAGTACCTCTCTTCATTCCTTCTTCTTTCATCTGCTTAGAGGGTGGTGGACCAAACTCTTCCTCCATTGGCCTGAACATCCTTTTAACAAGGACACTGCTACTAGAAAGGAACACAAGGAATTTATTGATAAAACACACACAGAGTGACCACACAAAACCACATGAAACAATACCCTAAGTAGTAGGTATTTTTTTATCCCTCTCCATCTCCATCCAAGGATGAGGAGCAGGGCTCCCAAAGGTGTCTAATGTAAATTGTTTCATTTATTTAGGAAGTGGCCGATGTGAAGAAAAAGAAATATACTGAACTCAATCCTCAGCCTTTTGGGGATTCTTAGGATCAGGCACAACTAATAAATAAGGTGGAACACACTGAATGGAGTAGGGGAAGAGGGTAATGAGGAGAAAGGAGAGCAGGGAGGCAGAGGGCATAAGCAAGTGGAGAGCTGCCATTTTGTGCATAGAAGGAACACACGTCTACTCCAACAGCACATCTAGCTCAGAAGCCACTGTGGAAGACTGCTCCCAAGATGGTTCTTTGTGAACATTACTGTTGAAAGAACCCAATTAAAAGCAACAATTAAACCATCCTAGTAGAAGTGGGGCACTAATGTAGATAATCCATACCTAGGTATGATCTAGAAAGCATCCCATTAGCATTAAGACTGAACAATGATACATAGTAGTCCCTCAATAAATATGAAACGATGATGAATGACAGTAACAGAAATAAGGGGAAAGTAGTCATCTCTTACTTTTAAAGCAAGAAACTGAAAACAACAGCTTAGAAAAACATCAATGATCGATAATAACTTTCATTTATACATAGCACATTAAAGTTCAGTACGTAATACTCTTAACAACTTGGAAGATAGTATGAATATTCTTATTTCCATTTTTAAGTAAGGACAAAGGCTCAAAAGTGAGCTCAGAAGTGATAAGACTTGCTCAGGGTCCCAAAGATAGCAAATATATAGACCCAAGATGTGAACCCCGTTCTCCTGCCACATAGGACCAGCTTTCATTCTGTGATACCTGTTACCAAAGTCAGAGAACTGAAAAGATTAGAAAATACTGCTTGGGGAAGGGAGGTTTATTTGGGTTTTTTTCTCTCTCCATTGTATTTCTTCCTATTAATCTCCTCCTCTCCCTAGGCTAGCACAGTCATAAAAACAGGTCATTGGGGCAGGTCTTATTCCACCAAAAAAGTTTGAGGCCAGGTTGCAGAGGACCAGTAAGTGATCTAACGATTCTTTCAAGATATAAGAAATCCACTTGTTAATGTTCAACCAATTTCTTGTTGGTAAATAGACAGAAAATTATTCCTTGATGCCTCCCTTTGTTGATCTTGAGTCTCTGACTAGAGTTTTTCTTTTTTCTGACTAAATCTGCTTTATACTTTCTTAGCCCTGCTGACTTTTGAGCAATTTTTCCAGATACAAAAACACAATTTTTCTACCATCTGGATTTTGTCAACTTGTTATTTAAGGAACATCTCGAAATATTATTATTATTATTATTTTTAATACCATTTATATAGCATTTTAAGGTTTACAAAGCACTCTACATATGTTATCACATCTGATTTTCACAACAACCTTGTGAGGTAAATGTTATTATTATCCCTATTTACAGATGAAAAAATAGACTGATTAAGTGATTTGCCCAAAGTTACACAGGTAGTAAGTATCTGAAGCAAGATTTTAACTGAAGGCTTCCAAATTGCAAGTCCAGCAACCTCTCACCTCGCAACCTCGAAGTGCTTTAAATATTTCCTATCCTTAGCCCCTCAGGATGCTTGATAGGCATTCAAAATTTCCTATCCTAAATCCAGCATCCTGAGGCATTGCTGCCTCCTGCACTTCTGAAGGTGCAGAAACTTAGAATCTGAGAGTTTTAGGGTCTTATCAACAAAGAACATGGGTAAGTCAGTAGATAATACAGGATGCAGTTGAGACTCAGTGTCAGATGATGTCTATGATTCCAGGAAGTATATTTGGCTTTATGTCCTTATATTATTTTCCCACTGTGCTCATAATAAGAGAGTTTGAACTTAACAAAATTTTAATACTCTGCACTCATGGCTGGCTGGCATTTAATTTTAACTTTTCAAAAGAAAATGTAATTCTAGGATTAAGGGGATGCCATAGACATATTACAACTGGATTTTAGCAAGGCATTTGACAAAGCCTCCGATGGTGTCCTTACCTACGAGGGTAGACAAATGTGGGCTAGATGACAGTATGCTTAAGTGGATTTTGAGCTGGTTGAAGAGCTGAGTCCAAACAGTAGCCGTTACAGATGAAAGCCAATCTGGAGAAAAGTGTCCCATGGAGTGCCAAGGGATCTGATCTTGCTTTATTCAACAATTTTTTTCAATGACTTTCAAGAAGACAGACATGGCATACTTATCAAATTAGTGGATAACAGGACTTCAGGAGTAATGGTTTGCCACATTGGATAACAAAATCAGGATCCCAAAAGATCTCAATAACAAGTCAAATCTAATAAAATAAAATTCAATAGTAATGAAGGTCAGGTCTTACAGTCTGGTTTTTAAGAAGCAACCGTACAAGTGGAGGATGGGGAAATTGTGGTCAGAAAACAGTTAATGTCATCAAGAGTTGTTTCTTTGGTTTTTTTTTCAGTTTTTGGTGGATTATAAGCTCAACATCATTAGTAGTGTGACCTGGAAGCCCAATATCACACAAGGCTATGTAGAAGAATACTGTATCTGTCCTAAACAACAGAGGGGATACAGTATTGCTGTCCTTGGCCTTGGTCAGACCACATCTGGAGAACTACGTTCATTTTGGCACACTGCAATTAAGGAGTGACACTGAGAATCTAGAACATGTGCAAAGGTAGGAAATCCAGACGTGATGGGGAGATGGTGGAGACCATGATATATAAGGATTGGTTGAAAATGTTCAGTCTGAAGAAATAGTTTTTAGAGGGATGGGTGCTGACTGACTTTTTGGAAGCACTGTCACACAGAAGAAAGACTTCATTTTGTTCTCTTTGACCCCAGATGGCAGACTGATAAGCAATTAATGGGTAGAACTTATGGAGAGGGAAATTTCAGCTCTTTATAATGAAAATTTTTCCTAACAGAAAGAAGTAGAACCAGATGTCTCAAAAGATAGTAAATTCCCTGTTCCAACAGAGACTGGCCAACCACTTGTCTGGCATATTGTAGATGGAATTTCTGTGTACGTATGTGTTGGATTAGTTGGACTCTGTTGTCTCTGCCGGCTTAGAAATTCTGTGCCTGTGGCCAAAGTAGCTACTGGTGCTGGAACAGTCCCATTTTTCTCTGCTGCTCTACAATTAAGTGTACAAAATGACCTTGCAAAATATCTGGTTTCCCTTCAGAAATGTTAAAGCCAAGACTGTCTTGTTGAGACAAAGAAAAAGTGCCTAGAGAGACAATCTGAGTCGGGAGTCAGGTAGCACCATATACTCTTTCCTCCAAGTCAGCAAAGAGACCGTGTCTGGTGCAATGTGAGGAAGGGAGAGGGATAGATGCTGCGAGATGGCAATGAAGATAAAGCTAACTTCTTTTCAACTGGAAGTCTGTTTCTCTGTTGTTTTACAGAAGAAGATATTTGATCATTAAATTGTTCCTAAGAAAGAGGTGTGGATTGGGAGACAGGAAATTGCAAATGATCTCTCCATCCTTGGACTTACAGAAGTTTGCGTGAGCTTCTCATATATTTCTGTTATTTTCTGTAAAATATTCATGCATGTGTTCTCTCTTTTCTAGAACATGAACCCTGCATCAGTCATCTTTATATCTTTTATACCTCCATGTTCAATTTACTCCGTATGTTACTCAGTATATTGTGTTTGCATGCTGTCTGTCCTATCAGAACGGGAACTCCTTGAGGGCGGGCATGATTTTTGCCTTTCTTTGTATCCCCAAGCCCTTGTCATAGTGCCTGGCACATAGTAGATGCTTACTAAATGTTTGTTGAATCTAATTTGCAAGCTGGATTCAAGTTTCAGCTCTATCACAAGAATTTATGAAGCACCTACTACCAGCAGCTCACATTCTAATTGGGGAGACAATATGAAAACAATGATGTGCAGAGAAGATCTATACTGGTAAAAATGTAAGGTAATCCAAGGTAAGAAGCTACCAGTACAGAGAGTAAGCAATCTGACTGCTCTGGAGCTCGTTTCCCTCATTGGCGCAGAAGGGCCCAGGTTATATTGAAGGTCCTTTCGAGCTCTAAAATTTTATGACAAATGCATAGGTTTTGTGTCCTTAAAAAGAGATTTTTCCTCTTTTCAATTATTAGTTTTCCTTATTTCAAAACCCTGCTCTGACTTAGTCTCTGTTCTTTCCTATTTCCTGTACACTCATATATTTTTCTTTTCTGCTTTATTTTTGCCTCTAGGTAGACTTCTACTCCCTACGCAGTCAGAACTTTTTCTTTTTCCATTCTTTCCCCTTTCCTCATTTTTTTCTACTCTCCCTTTCTTTCTCATTCCATGAGTAACTTAAGCCCTAGGTGGAATTTCAGCATTTTGGAGAACCTAGCTCATTAAGCTTACTGGTGCAAGGAAGCTGAGGCTTGGATTCTGCAGGGAAAGTCAAACTAAGCACTTCCTTTATAATTTCAAAAAGCACCTAACCATCTTTAGTGATCTTATTAGTTAGTTAGTGACTGGCTGCCAGTTGCTTTCTGCCTCCATGCCCCCCTGAATTTCCTTTTTTAATTGCATTCATTATTGCAGGAGCATCTGTCTGAACAGCATTTCCCAGTGGTGACAGAGTCTCTACCTTGTGACAATGCCTCACTAGGAGGTCTCTGGGGAAAGGCTTGGGTGTTCTGGTATGGGAATCTCATATCACCAGCTGGAAGCAAGGCTGGGTATTTAATGCAAATCATGAAATGACATGCTATAATTCATGCAGATTAGTGACAGTATAAAACATAGCATTTTGTTCTCATTTTAATGGTAATATTGTTGTGTTTAATAAGGAAAGCAAAGTATAGAAAATTTGGTAGGGAAGCAGATTTCAGAACCGTTAAAATTAATGCTCTGCTCGAGGCAGCAAGAGCCTGGGCTGTGAAAGACTAACTCCTCAGGTGACCATCAGATTGATCTAGTTGCAAGTGTCAATAGGGAACCCTCCACAGTCTGGAGGATGAGCAAGAAAGGTCTCAAGTCTCTGGTGTGAGATTTGAGTAAATCATTAAACCTCTCAATGAAGGAGAGTGATTAAGCTTGTTTTGTAGATCAAAAAGGGCAGAATTAAAACAGTAAGGGTGAACAGTTATTAAAGAAGAGTTTGTGGCTCAATATAAGAAAAGAACTTTCTCACATCTGCAGGTCACCAGTATGAGAATATGCTGACTCCAGAGATAGTGAGCTACCGTCAGTGTAGGCCATTAAGCAAGAGGCTAGATGACCACTGATCAGGGATGAAGAAAGGATTTCTCTAAGGTCCCTTCCAACTCTTAAGTGTCTATGTTCTTGCAGTGTTTAGCCAAAGTAGTACTGATCATATTACTTAGAACCCTAAAACAAAGATTGTTTCTGGTCTAACTTCACTGAAATTAAATAATGAAGATTGTGGTGCTTTGGAAAATATAAAGTGCTATATAAATGGTAAATAACAATAATAAAATCTAGAAAACCTTGTCATCAGTGCCTGCCTTCTTCCTCTCTTCAAAGAACAAAGTGAAGCCCCTTCCACTCTCCAACTGGCTTCCTGGGTTCATGGTGAATGAGAAAAGTGAAAGCATTCTTATAAAATAAAAGAGACAGTCACCAAACTTGAACTAGGTCCTAGATCTCTTTAGGCCTAAGTTTCATGTTCCTGTAAATCACCTGATTTGGGGAAAATCAGATGATGTGCCCCTACTCCCCTTCCCTTCTTCCTGTAAGGGGCTTTTTGTAATGGCCCCCTTTTGCTACATATAGATAATCATAGCTATATGTCTTTGTATTGGGCAAGAGGGGCTTTCCAGGGTCCTGCATAGACTGTGAGGTCATGTTACCCTACTAATGGGATAATGATTAGAGGATTTTTGGTGGGAGGGGGTTTGGGGTTTATCTGGAAATTTTAGGGTTTTTCATAGAATTGTTTATACAAGGGTATATAACTGCTTGCTTGCCTCTTGTTGGGTGCCTCCCTATACCAGGCCTATCTGGGATGGTGACGCCCAATTCTCACAAGACTTGTCTTTCGAATAAAGAGCTTCTGTTTCTACCTGGAGAAACCTCTGAATTTATTTGGGTAAGGGTCTTTGGGGTCTTTATCACACTCAATTGTGATAGTCAATGAATGTCTAGAGTGCTCTAAAGGGGAAAAGAACTCTGTTTACTTGCCCATTATCTTGACAGAAATAGAAGAGCTCCCCTATTTCTGTTCCCCTTCTAGACCAGAAGATGAAAGTATGGCATGTGAAATAGACAGTAGCCTGTGTTTTCAGTGACTTAAATAAAAGTGCCTATGACCATTTCAACTTTCCCTTCTAATTTCACCTTGCCCTCTTTTTCCGCTTCACACACAATTCATTAGCATCCCTGGAATAGAAGATGTGTATGTGTATGATACGGAGGAGGCTGGTATTAAAGTTAGCCTAATGACTATTTTCACTTTAAGAAGTACTCCTCCAAAAAGAAATACTCCTCCTAGAGTTCTTGGAATTCTGATTGTACAGGAATGACAAATTCTTATCTCATGCTCAAATAAATAGTGTAATGGTGGGTGAGTTTAGGTGATCAGGAAGGTCCAAGTGATCCCTTTCTTCCTATCTTCCTTTCATACGATGAAGAGGCAAAAATAAGCTCCTTGAAGACAAGGACTGTATTTTTTCATCTTTGTAGACTCAGTACTGAGCACAGTGCATTGCACAAAATAGATGCTTAATAAATATTTATGGAATGATGAAATATACAATGCACTCTAAATATCATTCAAAACAATCACATACCCTGATACCTCTTTATTTCCCCTTAATATCCTATTTGAAATGGAAGGGCTGAAAAAAATAGATCACTCAGGATTTTAAAAACTTAAAACACTATAATCTCAAGTTAGTCCATAGAGATGAAAAGAAGAAATAAAAGAGACAAAACAGGAATGTAATATTTCCTGGGCTTCCCTCCCAAATGGTCTTTAGTATCAACTCCATCATAATCAGGAATCAAAAGCCAGCATTGAAGAGTTCCACCCCCTGATTGGAATACACAGATGGAGCATTTCCACTGGCATGAACTGACTGTCCCTTATTTCCCTCCAAGCTTTGAAATGAAAGAACTAAATGTCTTACCCCTCTCGCTCGTCATCGGTGTTGTAATATGCCTGCAGAAAAAATAACAGATTTACTTTACCCTGGCCCTATTATCCCAGCTGAAAGAACTTCATTCAGAGAAAAGAGATGAAAATATATTGTGTGAGCCATAATCTTCCCTAAAATTTTCTCTCTTCCCCTTTCTCAAAAACGGCAAAACTGTTGAGTGCAGCACGTATGTACATGTTTTTCTTTAAATCTAAAGCAGATCTAAACAGAACAACAATAATTACCACCTCCCTGAAAGAAACTTTTTATATCTTAATGAAACAACATTTAAAAGCTAATTATTTTATTCTGTCTAGAGTTATTTTAAATGGGTTTTCTCTTACTATCTCTTCTTGCAGGGTTTAGCCAAAGTAGGCCTGGTCATAGTACCTAGAACTCTAAAGCAAAGATTGTTTCTAGTCCAGTCTAGTTCAGATATTGGTTGCTTGTGTTAAGAGACTTTTAAACAAGGTCTATAAGCCACAAAAGATGATTAAACTGTAAAAAGCTTCTTTTAGTAAGTGTCTATATGTTCTGTGAGTAATGTATTAAAGTCAATACACAAAGGAATTGATTCCTGGATCAGATTTTATATGGGGTAAAAATGAAAACATGGATGGAAGGAGGGACATACGAAAGCACTACTTGGTCCCATAGCATCAGCTTCTGGCTCCTCAGCTTATTCCTCAAAGAGGACAGAGGGTCTTAACATCCCTCAACAACAGAAGAATCCAAAGCCAGCTGCATCTGAATTTAACAAGTTCACATTTGCAGATGGTCCTTCTAATCATCAAGGAGATCTCATAGGTTGGGGGGAAGAGGGATCGATCTTTTTTATATGGTCCATGAAAAAACAAGCAGAATGGAAATGTCATATGTCTTTAAAAAGCTATGACAAATACTCAGATGGTTTTGTTTGCTTTTGATGAGATTATCCTTGTGAAGGAGATGTTATCATACCTGCTACAGACAGGCACTTGGGCTTTCAGGACCTAGTGACTTATGAAAACTAACCGTAAGGCTGCTTTCTACTTATACCCCCTAATTATCTGTGGCCCTTTTAACTTAGACATGGTGAGATGTCTGTACAGGTCATTTACTTCCCCTCATTTGATGCCCAACTGGGAGGTATGCTAGCCAAGTCTGCTTGAGTTCTAGAGAGGAGGAAGTCAGTTTGAAAGTTACTGGTAAACTCCTGGCAAATCCTAATAGTGGCTAGCAAGCCTAGGAGTTGCTCCATAGTAAAACCTCAGATATCTTGAAGCCTTAGAGAATAAATTATTCATGATGATGTTTTCCCCATATAGCTGAAGGTTATCCCCAAAAGTGCTGGACTTTTAAGTTGTTTTCTTAAAAACTGTAATCCTTCATAAATGTACAAAATTCTTTCCCATCTTCTTAAATAGGGTACACAGAACATAATTTAATCTCTCTTGATGATTCAGGGCCCTTCTAATAAGCACTGGTCATTGTGATGAATTTCAGATGTGGATCAAGTAGGGCATAGAACATAATATGTACTGACCCCCATTAATAGCCCTGCAAACGATTTTCCTAGAAAAGTTCCTGATGTCAGCTTGCCTTCTAATAGGGGATGGTAGGGAGAAATTTTCCTCTCTCATAAATGTGCAGCCAAATAACTTCCTAGGCAAAAACAACAATGAAAAAATATCTCTCTTTCTCTGTGCAAAATAAATTTGTGAATAAAACAGAGAAGCATCCTTTTCCCAAGGGGTTTTCTTACCCTCCAAAAAAAAATCACTTCTTTATCCTAATTGTCCATGTTCTTGGGTTTGTCAGTTTTAAAACATTATCTGTGAATTCTGCAATAAAGATCACTGGTACCTACTAACCAGGTTGTATTTGCCCTTCTAATTCACATATACCAGCTTTATTCATAGACTGTGAAGAAGAAATACTTTTCACCACTTCAATAAGGTGTGCTTGGGGGAAGGTTGCTTCCAGAGACTGATCATTATTCATCATTACCAGATAATACCTCTGCAGACATGACACCAAGCCAAAACTTTCTCAAGTTTTTTTTTCATAATTTTGTAGTTCTAATGGAATTATCAGAACAAGGAATACTCAGATTATATCTTCTTGATAAAACAACATTGAAAGCCCTGTATAGTACATGCATAGTTGATCAGCTTTCTCATGAATACTTTGCTATAACATTTCCTATTTTGAATTATATCTTGCTAAAAAAAGACTGAATTATTGAAATAACACTACAGAGGCAGGACAATGTTAAATACTTCTAGACTTTATCTCTAGCTCCTCAGACAAAGTTCTGAGATTCTCTAGCAAATAGGACAGTTGTCCTATGACATACCAGTAGCTAATGAGACTTATCTAAATGTCTTTTTACCACTTGCCTCCTGTCTTATGGTTGATGTTTCCTTAGTGCCTGAACAATACTACCCATAAGAGTAATTGAGGCATTGATAGCTGTCAGGGCCATCTAACCTTCCCTTCAACTGTTCTATCAACTTCTTTGTCACTAGCTCACTTTTTTTCTATTAGAATGTCTGCTATTCAATACCCCCATAGTCATTTCTAATTCCCACTGATCTCTCCCCCTCTCCTTTCCTCCTCTTTTGCTTCTTTCATATTTCTTGTCCTCTAGCATTCTTCCTGTGGTTCTTGGTTTTCTATTGACATCAACAACTATATCCTCATAACTTATGTATAACATATTATACTATATAATATTCTCTATATAGACTATAATCTACTACTATATATTATAAATATTATATTACTACAATGAATATATTACTAGTTAACTACAGACTATAATGTACTATATAATCTATAGATTATATAGCCTTCTGTAGATGATAACCTATAGACTGTCATTGACTATCATTGACTATCAATTACACTACTATATATGCTACACTATATACTATACTATGACATAGTATATAAGACATATGCTATTTTATATAGTACATATGGACTAGTCTACATAATACACATAAAATGATATGTAAAAATACATTATACCATAGTAACATAATAATGCATTAATAATATATTATTAATGTTCTAAATATGTCAGTATATTATATTAATTATATACTAACTATACTGTTACTATATAGTATATGCAAGGCTTTAAATAATATCTTTTATTATTATTAATATATTATTCTATTACTATAGTATAATATATTATATAATGTTTTTATATACACTGTATTATGTGCTGTATAGAATATGCGATATATACTATACTATACTACAGTAAGTATACAGTATACTAATATTATGCTACTAACCCACTATAGACTATATTCTATTATATAATCTAGATACTATGTCATTGACATAACCGATAGGCTATATAATATAATAGTTCCATTCTCTGTCTGTTGCCTGCTTTGTCAGTTTGTTCTGGTGTGCTCAAGACCAAATCCTTCACTACCAAGGTCCTTCCACACTTTATTTTAAAGTCTAGAGTCCTGAAAAACTGAGGGTTGCAGAAAGCTGGTCTCTGGGGAACTAATGTGTTATGACTTTGTGGGTTTAGTGAAAAGGAACACAGCTTTTTAAATTGTGGTCACTAAAATATCTAAAGGTACCACAGTCTCTTCTTCTTAAAGCTTTGATTAGATCATGGGCTTGGGGAAATCAGGGGGGCAGTATTTAGCTTAGATATAGGGGCTGATGAACACAAGGGGCCATGTTCAGTCAAATTGTTCTGCTTCCCTCCTATCCCCAAACTGTTAATAATGGCCCCCAAACCATATCTTCTCCAGTCATACTCTTAGCCTGTACATACAAAGGAAATTGTCATTTTCCATTTTACAATTGCTTTGTGGCTTTTTAAACTATAGCAGAAAGTTGCCAAGGGAAAAGCTAGTATTTAGGGTTTTAACATCAAACCAGAATCAAAGGACCAACCATTAGTAAATAATAATAATGACAATTTTCCACAATTGTTCCATCTCTTGGACAATATGTAGTGAGGTTTTGTGAGGGCAGAGAGACTGCAAACAAGGACAGTCACTTCTTTGTTCTAGTGTACAACATTCTTCTATCCAATACAGAGCCATGTAACTCAATCTAAAAATGACTCAAGGAAGGGCTAGAATAACTCAAGAATGATTTATTTCTTTTAAATTCAAAAATGACTTATGAAAATATATTGAACTCTCTTCTACCATCCAGCTTTTAAAAACATTTTTATTAATGAATGAATCATGAATGACAAAAATGGAAGCAAAAGTTGAGTTTTGTTTGAACCTTGCTCTTTGCTTCTGAAAGGGTGATTCTTCTCTTTTCATGAGCCAATTCCAGCCCTCCTTACTCCATTTTCAAATTCTTACAAGATGATAGCATGTCACACAACTCTGGGATTAGGTTTGGTGAGGGGGTTGTTTTATTTAAGGCCCAGTCTGAATGTTGTGCTCTCACATTTGATTTAAAGGACTCTTTACAGAACCTTCACTAACACCAGCTTGGGAAAATTTATGTTTCCAAAACATTTGGAAGACCTATCCAGAAGACAAAGAATCATTAAAAATAGGGCACTTCAGCTGCTCCTTTTCTATTAAATTATTTTGTTAGCCTGTGTTTCTTACAGTAATCACCTTTCTGACACCCTGGAATCTTGTCCATTTACTTATGATGAAAAGAGCAGGAGCTAATCAGGGAAAAACCAAACTGAGAAATATTCATATTTCCCATATTGGACTTGTAGGCTACTTTCTGTTCTAGGATGGAAGGCTATGGGCATACCTTTGCTTCTTACCACTAGGTGGCACTCAATGGCATCAAGCCAATTCAGCAAGGATCAGGGGTTTTTCTCATACTCCCAAAGATCTTCAAACATTTCTGTCTTCCTCCATTATTCTATTCTTATCCTTAATAATTTCCACTCTTATGTTCTTCTCCTCTCCCCTTCCTCTTAAAAAAATCTATCTATCTATCTATCTATCTATCTATCTATCTATCTATCTATATCTATGTATGTATACTTTCAGTAAGCAGAGCTATGACATTTTGTCAAGTAGGGTACTTTAAAACAAACAAAAAAACCCCCAACATTGCTACAGTGGATTTCAGCTGCTTCACATTCTATGACTCATCCTCATGGATGGCAGGTGCGTCTTACCTGCCCAGTCCTCTGTAAGTTTCCAAAATGAACATCTGGTATGAATAGAACAGGCTGGGAATCCAAGTCAGTCATTGTCTTGAAGTAGGTGATATCACTCTTTTTTTGTAAGGGTATTGCTGTCAACTTCCCATCAGTGGCTGAACAGAATTGCAGAACTATTAGTTAGTGAAGGTTATACTTGATTTAGAAACCCCAACCATAGCCCTTAAAAAAAAGCTCATTAACTTTCCACAGAGAAAATGTTGCTCTAAAAAGCAACATGGAGTAAGACAAATATGGGCTGTTCATTTGCCCATCCTACTTAGATTATGGCTGTAACAGGGATGATGCAGCCAGGAGGTGACCAAGATCCAAGAAAACTCAGGATACTCCTAGAATATACATTGTTTTCTCTAAGACTGGCTCTATCCTTTCTGATATCTTAATAATTATAATACTCTCTACATATGTTACCTGATTTGAGCATCATAAAAACTCCTTGAGGTAGACAGCAAGTTAGGATTATCTCCATTTTGCAGGTAAGGAAATTAAAGCTCAGAGATAATAGATAACTTTCCCATGATTACCCAATCAGTAAGTGTCATAGATAATAGATACTTTTCCCATGGTTACTCAAATAGTAAGTGTCATAGGCAAAATCTGAACCCAAGTCTTCTTTATCCCTCTCTGTCCATGACATCACACACCCTCCCTTAGCCTTCCTTTCCTTAATGAGGTCGTAGTCTTTGATACCAAGTTTTCCAGTCAAACTCACAGTTGTTGCACTGGGTTTGCGCTGCTTGACCCTTTCCTTTCTTTCTGTTCTGTTTCCTCTCTTCATCACGGATTTTTCTTTCTGCTCCCTGACAGTGAAAACAAACACAGATGATGCCAGGCATGTTAATAAAGCACCCAGAGCTACTATCTCCATTACAAGTCTTGGTGAATGTGAAATAAACAAGAGGAAAGAGAGATGGGGGGGAGCATGGAGGGAAGGAAAGGGGGAGGGATGGTAATCCCATTTCTATTATTCTAGAGGGGCCAGGATTTCAACTGGGGAAGCTTTATGATGTACTAACAGTCCTTGAAAACAACTGAGGTCAAATTATTGGCATAGACCACATTCCTGACTTCTGTACCATATTGACACCCATATTCCCTTTGGGAGTGATTCCATCCTCTCTTTTGTTTTGCTTTCTTGTCTCTCTATAGAATTTCAATCTGGAATCGACCCAGAAAAAACAGGTTCAACTTCATAACCTACTGGACAATGATGAATGTTAAGAAATTCTAGTAACTACAATAACAGAATTTAAGACAAGTAATGGTAGCAGACTGACAAAGAAAAAAAGAAGCAGCAGGTATTAAATATCACACATTTTTTAGATTGCCTATAAACATAATCATAACCGATGGTACTCTAAATATGAGCTAATGACCAATGAGTCAACATGCTAGTGTTTGTCTCGACTTCCTCACTGTAAAATGAGCAGAGAAGGAAATAGTAGCAAGCCACTCCAGTATCTTTGCCAAGGAAACTCAAAATGGGGTCATGATGAGTTGGACATGACTGAAGGGACTGAATAATGACAGAAGGCAGAACTGGAGTTGAGCCTTGAAGGGGTAGGGATTCCAAGAGGAGGTCAGCAGGAGGGGGAGTATTTCAGGCATCAGCCCACACCAAGGCGTGGAGGTAGGAGAAAACACAAATATGTCAATGAGGCTGGAAAACCAAGTGTGTGAGAGGAAATGGAATATAACTAGTCTAAGAAGATAGGTTGGAGGTCTACTGTGAAGGACTTTAAATGTCAGGGAGGTTTTTTTAATTTCTAGCAGCAACAGGAAATCCCTGAAGTTTCTTGAGTGACAGACAGATATGGTGAGACTTGTGCTTCAATAATCAGTCTGGCAGCCATGTGGAGGTTGAAATAGAGAGGGGAGAGGTTGTTTTCAGGGAGTCTTTATAGGAGGTTTTTGAAGTAGTCCACATGAGAGCCTGAAGTGGAATAATTGTGTAGATAAGGGAGTTGGTAAGAGTTGTGAGGTTCCCAAAACAATGCATTCATTCAACTCTTTGAACCCTTACCCCTCGCCAACATAAAAGCAAAACTCCCAAAATCTTTTTTAAAATGAAATTCCCTGTCTATAACAAAGGTGACTGAATATTGGTCTTATACATACATATATATGTAGACAGAGAGATAGGGGGAGAGAGAGAAAGAGAAAGAGAGAGGGAGAGGTGGATGGATGGATGGATGGATGTAGAAGTCTCCATTCTCTACCCACCACCACTACTGGATATTAATTAATCTGAGCAATCAGCCCTGGTATTAACTAAACATCTTTTGTGATAGATAATACTTTAGTCCCCTTTTCTGCTCAGTTGGAAGTTTCCGACTTGTCAGTAACACAAAGGAAAGATTTTGAGTTTTGGACAAGATAATGCAAAGGGATGTTGGATTAGGTCACTTCAAAAATTCTCTTTCTTTGTAGGATCACATGGTGTATAAATCCAAATTCTGAGATGAAGCCTCTTTGAAAGATTTTCTTTTCCAATTGTCCTTAAAGAGCAGAAGTACATACCTCCTTCATGTGAGTACAGTATGCTATAAATACCAAATACAGTTATCTGAAAATAACTCTCCCACTCCAGTGTTCACTCTGGAAGGTGGGAAGGCTTTATGCTATGATTCCTTTTTTCACCTCTTGAGGGGTGAGAGCTTTCTTGCTTGCTCGTTAAATGAGTATTCTGTTTGCCTAGGTTTATTTTGAGAAAATTTCTCAACTTTTATACAGTATACACCTGCTGGTTGCTGTAATAACATACATCTTATCCTTGAGTGACTAGGAAATCGATTCAAATAAGCTGTTGTTTTAATTCTGAAGACATATTTGTTTGCTTTAAGTAACAGCTTCAAATGTATAAGATTTAAAAGCAGCACAGTATACAAGAGCCTCATTACAGGCATCTGCTTGTTAATAAGAAATCAAAATGAAGTTCTGAAAGCAGGGGAAAAATTTAATTTGTCTGAGATATGACAGAAAGTAGAAACCCAGCTGCTTTAAAATAAAAAAAAAGGCACTCTGACTTTGCTGCTGCTGCAAATGACTATAAATGGATTTTCTTTTTTTAGACTTTTGAGCTTAAGGAGTCACTTAAACAACAACATTATGACAAAAGCCCACTGCTTCCTCAGCAGTGTAAAGAAACAGCTACATAGGTCTTAATTGACTTGGAGCTGGGGAAATCTCTTATTCTGCAGCAATGGAGGAAGATGTAATTTGACCTCCCAGGATGAAAATCTGAATGTGTTTTCCCATATAACAAGCAAGTTGAAAATACCATTTGCTTTTTTTTCAGTTTTTTTTTTCAGTTTTTCAGGATCTCTCTTTGTTCTTGGGTTTCAAAGTTACAATGGCTACTTCCAATTTCATGTTATTGCTCATGATAGAGGAAGAGGAAGAAAATGGTTTTTTACTATGTTTTGGGGACTTAGTGCCCTATATAGTATCAATTCTGGGTATATATGTTCTTTCCTACTTCTTCCAGGAGTGGTCTCTCTTATTATTCAGTAGTTTTCCCTCTTAAAATGTCTAAGTGAATGAAGACAACGATTTACATATTTAAATCACCATTTTTGTGTGAAATTCTCTGACAGGATGGTTTCCGAAAAACCTGGAAAGATATATGAGAACTGATGTGGAGTGAAGTGAGCAGAACCAGGAGAACATTGTACACAATAACAGCTTAATGATTTAGCTATTCTCAGAAATACAATGATCCAAGACAATCCCAAAGGACTCATGATGAAAAATGCATTCCATCTCCAGAGGAAGAATTGGTGGTGTCTGAATCCAGACCAAAGCATACTATTTTTCACTTTCTTTTTTCTTTTCTTTTTGGTTCTAGTTTTTGTTGTTAAATGAGTAATGACTTATACAGAAACATGCTTTACATGATTGCACACATATAACCTATATCAGATTGCTTATTATCTGAAGGAGAGGGGAGGGGACGGAGAAAGAGATAGAATTTGGAACTTGAAACTTTAAAAAATGAATGCTAAAATTTTTTACATGTAATTGGGGAAAATAAAATATTATTAAAGAAACAGAGTTCTCTGAGAAAAGGATGTATAGTTGTGATTTTATAATGATTATTCATTTCAGTCAGGAATAAGGCACCTATTAAATTCCTGGTAAGAGGAAACTGATTACTGCTACACTGGGGAGTTTAGGAAGCTGTGTGAAGACAAAAGTTTCCCTGCTTCCTCTTCCTATGCCCTTGAAAGAGACTTCCATTCAGCTCTTTCCCCCATGTGGCCAGAAGCTAAGCAGCAGGAATAAAGACCAAAGTTGGCTGCTTGCTGGTGTTGCCAATGCTACCACAGCCACTGAGACACTGTTACCTGAAATATGGCAGATCCTAGAGAGTTGTGATGGATGAGGTGGAAAACTTGGGATGGAGAAAAGACCAAGACATTGTGATGGTGAGACAGACAGACCATAAAACAGAGACAGAGACAAAGTGGGACTGGGTAGGCAACTACAAAAACTGGTAAAATGAGGTCAGGAAGCCAATCCCAACCCTCCAGTGATTCCTTCACTTCCCTCTTGTTTGTGGAAATCCATCCCAACAGGTTCTAAATTTACCATCTTTTACCCCAATCTTTCTCATGATCCAAAAGCTAGGACATATGAGGGGAACAATAGGATAAAGTGATGGTAGTGCTTGACAGTTGCTTTATAATTTTGTAAAGTAAAATTAAAACTTTAGTTTACTATGTTTTAATAATCCATGTTGACCATGTGGATTATCTGTGTAAAGACAGAGGATCAGTCCAACTGAAAGTCATTTCCCTGGCACAGGGTTGGGCCAGAGTCATTCAGAGATTTTCCTATAATTTCTAAATACTTTGGAGCAGTATTCATAAACCCATAAAATCAATACTGAATCAGGACCAGCACCTGCTACTATGAGGGAGATGTATGCTAATTATTTGTATACTGAACATATGCTGGGTAAGCAGTGGGGACTATCTTTAAACTCTCCCTATCTACAGGCTTCTTCCTTACTGCCTACAAACACACCCCCATCTCCTTTATCCTCAAAAAAACCATCTTCACTTAATCCATCCATTCCCACTAACTCTCCTCCCAAAGATCTTCCCCCTGTTGTGGCTAAGCTCCCTGAGAAGACCATCTGCAAAAGACGCCTTCACTTTCTTTCCTCTCACTCTTTTTTTAATTCTTTATAGTCTGCTTTCCAACCTTATTGTTCATCTGAATCTGCTCTTTCCAAAGTTACCAGTGATCTCTAAACTGTCAAACCTAATAGCCTTTTCTCAGTTCTCCTCCTTAACCTCTCTGCAGCTACTCACCCTATTGAGTACCCACTTCTCCATGATGCTCTCCTGTCCCTAGGCTTTGGTGCTGTTGCTCTTTTCTGAAGCACCTCCTACTTGTCTGACCATTCGCCCTCAGACTTCTTTGCTGGATTTTTGTCCATGTCATTCCCACTAAAGACAGGTGTCTGTCCTGGGTCCTCTTCTTTTCTCCCACTATAATATTTCACTTGGTGATTTTGTCAGCTCCCAAGGATCCAATTATCATCTCTACACAAATGACTTTCAGATTTTTTTTCTAGCCCTAACCTCTCTCCTGACCTCTAGTCCTGCATTTCCAGTTGCATATTGGACATCTCAAGATGGAAGTCATTTAGACATGCTAAACTAAGCATATCTAAAACTGAATTCACTCCCCTCAATTCTTACCTCTTTCGAACTTCCCTATTACTGTTGAGGGTACTACCATCCTCCTAGTCACCTAGGCTCAAAACCTAGGGGTCATCCCAGACTCTTCACTCTTTCTCATTCTCCCACTCCACCCCCCAACCACCCTCCGTCCCCCTGCCCCAATCACACTTAACATAGTTACTGGCACCTAGCAGGTCCTATTGACCGACTGGCTGAAGATAGGATGAAACCACTTGGTTAGTGGCTTCAGTGTAGTGCCACCTGCTGGCAAAATTTTATACTGTCCATTCCCAGTTAATTAGCAAAGTGACAATATGCATCTATATAGGCTTGTAGAGCAAGAGGACACCATCTGGGTAGGGACTCCCAATATTATCACAGTATTTTGAATGGGACCCAGTTAATCCATCAAGTCTAATCTATCAATAACAGACACTTACTATGTACAAGGCATTACATTCCACATTAGGGAAACAAAGAAAGGTAACATGTATTTCTGTACTGCTCTCAAACATGTAATCTTTTGCAATGCTAAAATAGCAGGAATAACAACAAATAATCCAGAAGTAACCCTGATCCAGCTCTTACACTCCACATCTGGTCTAGTCACATGGCAGTTATAGAAGTATCTTTGCTGATTATTTCACTGAGTATATTTGTGAACTCATACACACACACACACACACACACACACACACACACACACCCCTAAATATATATAAAGCAAGAGGAATAGTGAATAGAAAGTCAACCTAAGAGTCCTGCCTCTGGCATATACTATAGTAGCAATGTGATTATAGGCATTTGATTTACACTCTCAGTGGTCTGGGTAATTCTGTAAGTCACAAAGGAATTGCTGATCTACACTGGTAAAAAGAGATTCCAAAAGGGGTTCTCTATAACAAACTCATAAGTCTGGCTGTGTGAGTGTGAGTGTGTGTGTGTGTGTGTGTGTGTGTGTGTGTGTGTGTACATCTATTTGAGTGATGGAGTTTTTTTCAGTCAAACTTAGGATTCCACTGGATCCCATTAACTCTTTTTGGAAACTCCCTTCACCAATTCAAATTGACATCACTCACTGGTAATTTATAGGCTGAGGGAGTTGTCTAGAGAGTACTAGAAAGGCTGAGGAACTTATCCATAGAAACACAGCTTGTATCTGGCAGAGGCCTCAGGTCTTCCTGATTCCAAGACTGGACCTCTCTCCACTACACTACATTGTCTCTCAAATATATGGATAGATAATTAAATAGATAAATGTATTCAAGTTTACAAATACAGACATGAGAACATGCTTTATACCAATCATACTTAAATTTCTATATCCTTCAAACTGCCCAGGGGCACTTTCAAGTTGTCGTGCCCCATGTTATTACTTCTAGGATACTTGGATGAAACTATTTTCCCATATAGCCCATCCATGGAACAACACTGGTTTTTACCAGTGTTGAATAACATTACTTTCTCATTTTTTTAACTCCAAAATATCTGGCAAAAGAAAAGCATAAAATAACTTTAACTGAGAACCATAATTAACCCATCTCAATTGACTGATTCTAGTTCTAGGATCCTGTGATTGTGTGTGTGTGTGTGTGTGTGTGTGTGTGTGTGTGTGTGTGTGTGTGCGCGTGTGCGCATCTTAGTGAGGGAGCTGGACCCTTGGCTAGTCTATTTTCCACAGGAGCATTTAAAAGCTTTTTGGAAATACAAAGCATGATGCAAATTTAAGCTATGTTAAGTGATACCTGAAGTATGGAAACAGTCCAGGAATGTGGCAAATGAGATGGTAACTTCCAGATGCCTGAAAGTTATCTCCTTCAATGTTGAAACCTCTTAGTTTAAGCCATTTGCGGAAATCCATCTAAAATATATTTTTTAAATAATAGCTCTTTTTAATAACTTAAACTTTACTTATAACTTAAGGTAATCATTAGAAGCATTAATAATTCACTGCCCTTGAGATGTAGCATCAGACAATGTTGAAGTGGGATAGAGACTAAATGGCTACTGATGGACAGAGATAAACTGGAGTTTTCTTTCTTGAAAAAAATCTGATAGGATTGTCCCCCTCCCCTTAATATAAATAAATTGAAGAGAATCATTGATGCATTTTTTTTAAATCCACAGAAGGGAACATGTTCAGAAAGAAACACAGATAAATAAGACAGCTTTGAAAGTAATACTAAATTTATTACATTTTTAGTAAAGCAAATTGTACATAAAAGATTTTCATTTTTCCTTACAATCCTCTTAATCCTTTTCTGCTTGGCTTTGCATAATTTTACATGTTCATTAAATTCAGAATAAAAATGCAATTAAAAATGTAAGGTTTACAAAAAGGAAAAAAATAATCCCTGATAGCTTTTTTTTTTTAAATCCTCCTCCTCTTTCTTGTCCAAGGGAGTGATGGGTATGCATTTAGGAAACAGAACATGGGCCTCATTCTGCATATTTAACTACAGAATCAAGTGCTTTTGAAGCCCACTGGCAAGGTGCTTTCCTTTCCTGAACAGTCTTCTTTAACATCTGTGTCTGAAGGCCTGAACCATGACTTCTGGGTCACTGACGCCATGACAACCTCCCTGTCAACTTCTGCTAGGGCCAGGATCTCATTTATAGACTTTGTCCATGAGATGTGGAAGAGAGTCCTTTCACCATTTTGAAAAACAGGCATAAATCTATACTGAGGTCCTTCTCTGAACAAATAAATTCTTCGACTTGATTGTCTGAAGGGTCCTTTGCAAAAGGAAGAGTGCCCTTAATTTTCTGAAGTTATTTTTGCTTTTTGACTTTTAACAGAATTCTATGCATGAACAATACCTGAATCTGCATACATCTTTAACATGAAAAAGAAACTTAAAGCACCATGTGATGGATGCCTGAGAGATCAAATTTCTCCTTGCTTTGTTAGCATCTCTTACTGGCTATAACACCTAGTGGATGGCCTAAAAAAATTCAGGGGTGGAGAAGCTGTTGCCTCAAGGCCCTCTAGGTCAGTGGTTCTCAAACTTCTTAATGTGATGACCCTTTAATACTGGTATGTGGGCGTATCTGCATGTGGGAGGACCTGCCTGGGGATAGAGGAGCCACCCACAGGTTGAGAACTGCTGCACTAGTTACTCAGGTGCAACCTTTTGACTGAATCCAAACTTCACAGAACAAATCCCCTTAATAAAAGCATTTATTCTATAAAACTTGGACTCAGTCAAAAGACCACACCTAAAGACCTAGAAGGCCACATGTGGCCTTGAGGCTGCAGGTTCCCTACCTCTGACCTTAAATCAAGAAGGCAACATTGACAGGAAGGAAACTGGTGAAAATGGGACCAGACGCAAATTCTGCTCCCTCAAGAATGAAGTCTATAACAAGCTACCGATAGAAGAGTTTTGCTATGCTTTAAGACTGCCAATCTAAAATATTCTTCTACTATAAGTGAAAATACTGTGGAATCCAGGTAAAAATAATTTATCTATCTATCCAGCCATTGTTCTGTATTCTATAAGGAACCAATCAACACAGGATGTCTTTAAATGAGCTATAATTATATTTTCTAATCACAAAATCTTTTGTTAAATTATATCAACGTCATGAACTCATCTATTTGGCATTTAAAGTCCTTCCCACACTGCCTTACCTTTCCATCCTTTTTTATATGGCCTCCTTTTCCTGAACTCCAAGGTGTGTCCTAGAGGCCACAGGTTCCCCTTTCCTGGTCTAGACAAACTGACTTTCTTGGTGCTCCTCATCCATACAATGCTGCTTCCCATCCCTATACTTTTGTACAAGTTATTCTCCACACCCGGAATAAAATCCCTTTTTACTCCATCTCTTAGACTACTTTCCTTCAAAGCTCAGAACAAGGGCTCCCTTCTGCTTAAGGACTTTCCGGATCCTCCTGGCAGCCTCTCATCATCAATGACACTCAATTTTGTATGCATGTACATGTTTCATTGTTGTCTTAGTGCTGAATTACTTCATTAATGCTTGTGATTGATGTATGTAAACCTAGGAATACTTGGTTCACAAGCACCATGGACCTCTTATGCTGCTAATGAAATTGTTCAGAAAATTAGCTGCTCCCAAATTGAGTTTTCTAAAAAAGCTACAGAGTTGTTCTGAAGATTCTGGGTGTAATGACTGTTTTTCCATGGGTTAATAATCACAGTTTGACATTTAGGCAGCACTTTAAAGTTTGCAGATGCTTTACATAGTTACCCCATCTAGCTGTCTGCTGCTATATCATTTATCTGACCTGATTGTTTGGAAAGGCACCATGGCCTTTTCCAAATAAAAAGGAGTGATTCTGGAATTGGAAGATTGGGGTTTGAATTAACCGAATTAACATCTAGGGTCACTTAGTTAATATGCATTGGAGGAGAGATTCAAATCCAGCTCCAGGCCTTCATACTTCCAAGAATAACACTCTATGCACTGAGTCACACTTATTTATTTACTATCTAGGTGATTTCCTTCAAACCCTATACCCACAAGAAGCCTCAATTCCCACATTTGTCAAATAAGGAAGTTAGGCCATATGATATCTACAGTCACTTGTAGCTTCCAAGTCCTATGATTCTCTGAGAAAACAAGGCCACTTTTCAGAAAATATAACCATCTTAGAAATCTCTTGCTTTTTCAATGAACATTGAGTCAGAAATAAAGGGGTCTTGTTATTTTTGAGGCAGCCTGTATAGAGTGATAGGCCTGAAATCTGGCAGACCTGAGTTCAAATGCAGCTTCAGATATTTGCTAGCTGTTTGACCCTAGACAAGTCACTTAAACTCCTTTGCCTCAGTTTTCTCAATAGTGAAATGGAAATGATAATAGCTCCTATCTCACAGGCTTGATATGAGGATTAAACGAGATGATAAATTGTAAAGCTTGTAAGCTCTTAGTACAAGGCTGGGCACATATAGGTGCTTTTTCCTTTCTCAGTCAGCTCCATATCTCTTCAGCAAAGTCAAAGTCAAATACTCTCTTAGTGAGAACCACAAATTTATCTAGTCTTGGTCTTGGGAAGAGGAGGGAATTCTATCTATTAAGGAGCTTTTATGTGCCTTATGATTAACAGGGAGGGGATATGTTAAGAAATGCTTGCTAATTTATGTTAACAGAGTAGTGTGAGACCAAGAAGAAAAAGGCTACTGAGGGGTAAGTTTGAGATAATAACAGGGAAATCCTGTTGGCAAATTATAGAAAGTATGTAGGGAATTGGGCCAGAGATTGCCTGGTGCTTGGTAGCTTAGAAGTCCTGGGAGCTTCCACTCACACACTCCCTCCAAAATGGAAAGTCCTGTGGTATAAGGATGAAGGCACGACATTACCTTCTGCTCCCCTCTCCTTCCTCCCCACTCCCCCCCTTTAGTTCAAAGATGTTTGAAATGCCATTTAACTGGCTATGAATACAGGCTCACCCCTGTATAGCCAGAGAACATTTAAATTGCCCCTAGGTCTCCAAGTAGGGGACACACCTGAGAGTGGTCCTGGGTCCTATTGGATACAGTAGGCTAAAGATGTTCTAATTTAGCCATATTTATTTACGTAGTAATTTGATAATGATATATCCCAGCACTGAGAGTGGTTTAAAAGTGGAATTGGTTGCTGTCAGAGGTAGAGAGGCAGGCCCTTTTCCATAGTCAATTCTTTCACCATCCATCTATGGGTTCTGTCTACAGGATCTGATATTTAAGATACCGGACCTCTGAGTACCAGGTAAGTAAGGCATTGTCATAGCTGTAAAATTACTAAACAGAATCAGCTTCAGTCTCTTTCCTTAAGTCACACTCACTATTCATTCTTAAATGACTAAAAAGAAAGCTTTTCCCCAAACTAGGCTTTTTCTTAGGGGAACAATCTCAAATGTCCATGAGGGTGATATTTGTCTTCCCGGATGTCTCCTATACATTTCTTACCCTCTCTAAGTGACTTTTGAGAACTAGGTTAACCAGTCAAACCATAGTTTAAATGCACTTAAGGCAATGTTTTCTATCACCTTAAGGACAAAAGAAAAATGTTGTACAATTAATGAAATGCCTCCTGCAATGAGAACATTTAAAAATTGCCAAATTACACATATCAGAGTCAGCGAGGTTGACTTATAATCAAAACTATCTCAAATCAGATCAACCCATTCAAGCCCAGACTTTGAGAAAATCAAAAGGGATAAAGAAAAATAATTTAGCTCAGCGTCTTGAACCCTATCTTTGGCTAATTATTGAGGGGCAACTAGGTGACACAGTAAATAGAGTACTATGCCTGGGAGTCAGGAAGAGCCGAGCACAAGTCTGGTCTTATTATCTCAAACACTTCTTAGTTGTGTGACCCTGGGCAGGCCACTTAACTTCTGTTTGTTTCAGTTTCCTCATCTCTAAAATCTCTAAAATCAACCCTATCTTCCAGGGTTGTTGTGAAGAAGAAATGAGATGATTGTACTGTGCTCAGCAGAGTGTCTGGCACACAGAAAGCAATATATAAGTGTGAGCTATCATCATTATTACCATCTGCTTTGGGTCCAGTAGGACTGGCCCAGGAACTCTTTCATTCCTCTGTACCTGCCTCTCCTTGGCTGCCATTTTGAATTCCTATAGCTGCAGGCTAAGCCCTCTAGGTCCTTCTCACTGTTGGATTGCTTTAGCAATTGCTCTCTGGGGCGCTTCACTGCCTGACTCCCTGTAGCATGGGGCTTCCATCCAGGAAATTGAGTCAATGTGTGTTTCACTGGCCTCGCCCCATCCTCAACTCCCATCTTCTGCTTCCCACCTGTCATTATCTGGGTATCCTTCCTCCTCTCAATTCCCATCTCCTTTTGCTTCTCTGGGTTTTAAGGGCTGAGTCCAAGGTTGTAGCCTAGGTTTATGAACTAGTTATGAATCAATCAAATATTCTCAGTCGGGTGTCAGATAGAGTTGTTCAAGTTAGAGAAAAGATATCTGCTTCATTGAGGAGTTAACCTCGTCAAGGGAACTGACATCTTCTTAAAAGAAATATTGCCAGTGGCAAAACAAAGTCCTCATTAGTAGTAGAAACGGAGACATTTAAACCTTATTTAGGGAGCTTAACACCAAAGACAATGTCAGGGTACAATACACTGTCTATAAAACCGTGACAATAACTATATAATAGTGTCTATATAACAGTGACAATAACTGGCATTCATGTTAGGTTATAAGGTTTATATCTGACCCTCACAACAACCTGGCTGGGTAGGTATTAGAAATATTATTATTCCCACTGTACAGATGAGAAGGCAGCTAGGTGGCACAGCGGATAGAGCGCCAGGCCTGAAGTCAGGAAGATTCATCTTCTAGAGTTAAAATCTGACCTCAGATACTTACTAGCTGTGTGACCCTGGAAAAGTCACTTTAACTCTATTTGCCTCAGTTTCCCTATTTGCAAAATGAGCTGCAGAAGGACATGGCAAACCACTCTAGTATCTTTACCAAAAAATCCCAAATGGGGTCATGAAGAGTCAGACACGACTGAAACAACTGAACAGCAGCAAGAATAACAACAACAGATGAGAAAATTAAAGCTTTGGAAGCTTAAGAAACTCTCCCAGGATCACAGAGTTGGGCATTCCCTAGTCCCAGCTAGAAGTGCTCCCTCTCCATCTCCCCTTCAGCCCCCCACCCCCACTCCCCACATTTGGACATTTTATCATTTAAAGGAAATAAACTGAGAGCAGGCAGGGTACCTTTTCAACTCTCTAAAGGCCTGTTATGTGAAAGAGGAAGAAGACTCGTCCTGCTTTGTGTGACCGGGGATCCCATTAGAACAGACTCATTCATCCAAAAACCATCAAGCTAGCATTTGGGGTACTTAATTGGCTGAAGTGCATGAATTTGCAGATGACACAAAGCTAAAAGCAGAGCTAGCACAATGTATGATAGAACCAAGCTTCCAAAAAGATATTCAGAACATGAGGAACTTGGGCCTAATTGAATAAAATGAATTTAATAGGAGTAAATTTAAAGTTGACACTGGCTCAAAAAATCATCTTCATGAACATAGGTGAGTATAGAGAATGGGTATCTGTCCTCTGCTTGTGCTTTCACTCTTGGCCCAGTTCTATGCTCACAAGGAGATTACTGGAGAGGGGAGGCTAGAGAGCAATTCAAATGAAAAAGATCTGGGGTTTGGAGTGGACTGCAAGATCAATTTGAGGTAACAGTGTGATATGGCAGCCAAGGAAGCTAATGAAATTTTATGCTGTAATAATAATAACTAATATTTATATAGTGTTTTAAAGTTTGCAGATTGCTTTATATAGTATCTCATTTGGCCCTCATAACAACCCTGGGAGTTAGGTTATTATTATTTCTATTTCACAGATGAGTAAACTGAGGCAAAAGGAGGTTAAGTGATTTGCCTAGTATCACCCAGCTAGCAAGTATCTGAGACTACATTTGAACTCAGATCTTCTCGACTTCAACATTCTACCCATGTAGGACAATGATAGCACTGCTGTAATCTACACTGGGCAGACCACTTCTGGAACAGTGTGTTCAGTCCCTGGTGCCACATTTAAGAAGTATGTTAAAAAGTCAGACAGCAGACAGAGGACAGTTAGAAAAGCTAAAGACCATTAGTTTATGTTGCATAAGGGTCAGTCAAAGGAACTGTGGAGCATCTCATCATTTAAGAAGAAAAAGAAAAAAAAAAACCTAGAGGAGACAGGACAACTTTTTAAATCTAAAGGGCTGTCATATGAGAGAGGGAACAGACTTGTTCTGCTTTATGACAAAGGGTGAGAAGACTGTTCACAAAAGGATACAATTTTCAAAGAAGCAAATTTAGACTTTATATAAGAAGAAAATGTCTAACAAATAGAGCCACCCACGAGTGCCACAAGCTGCCTCAGGAGGGACTCAGCTCTTCTAATCTAGAGGTTGGATAACCACTCAGGAGAATAAGACAGCAGGGATTTTTGTTCAAGCACAGACAGGTTAGACAAGCCAAGACCCTTCCAACTCCAAGACTGTGATTCTATGGCTGAATCAGTTGCAAGCCAGTCATTACAGGAGCTACACAAGTGACTGATCAAGAAAGCGGTTGAGTGGTGAGGGTCTTCATCACCAAGTCCTGACATTTTGTAAAGCAGTAGAAATAGCAAAGAGTGACTTTTCCCAGAATGACCGTCTGGGAGATTACTTTGACACTGACTTCTCAGAGGCGGTGGGAGGGTAGCGGAAATTCCATCATGAGTAACATCTACATACAAAGATTTCTCCTGTCAGATGGTTATTTATCTCCACTCACCTTGTCACAGAAGACCTTGATCTGGCAGTACGCTCTGTGAATGGGTTTATTGCTTCGATTGTTGTAACTGTATGTGTCGATCTGAATCATCAAAGGAAGCCCTTTCACCCCTTTTTGGGAGGAGAAGTCTGTACTTAGGCAATTCACAGTGATGAAAATCTGAAGGGGGGGAAGAGGGAGAGAAAGGGAAAAAGAGGGAGAGAGAGAGAGAATGCATAATGAGAGAGCACAAGTTACCACAAAAATACATATACATCCAACTCAAACTCAAAATGCTAGATGGACCTAGGGATAGGCCACTAGCAGGAGAATCTAGGTTCAAAGTTCCACTTCAGACACTAATAGTCGTGTGATCCTGGGCAAGTCACTTAATGCCTCTGTGCCTCATTTTCCTTATCTGTAAAATGAGGGGGCTGGACTCAACCTCTAAGATCCCTTCTATCTCTAAATCTGTTCTTAATTTGGAGTTGCCCCTCAAGGGGTTTATTGAAAGATTTTCAGGGGGTTCCAAACTTGAATGGAATAAAAAAAAAACCTTACACCTTTACTCTCATTAAGCTCTAACATTTAGCATTTCCTTCAATTATTTTAAAGTATTATTCTGAGAAAGGGTCCACGGACTTCACCAGACTTCCAAAGGGGTCCAAGACAAATAAAATCTTAGCCACCCAGATGTCTCTAATGTAGCCTATGAACTCCTTTTCAAAATAAGATTTTAAAATGCATGAAAACATCTATGATTACAAAATAAATCAATCATACTGAAATGCAGTTATCAAAATGTTAAAACACACGGCCACTACCACCAATCCACCTGGGTTAATCTCTAGTGGAGAGGCAAAAAGCCACTGAATTTAGAATCAAAGGGTCTGCCATCTCTGCCATCTAATCACTAAGTGACTTGTGGGCAAATTATTTTACTTATCTGAGCCTCTTCAGTTTCATCATTTGTAGTATGAGGAAGTCCAATTATAAGATGCATAAGGTCTCTTTTTGCCCTAAAACTAAAATCTGTAAAATTAGGGTATTTGATGACATGATTTGTAAGATCTTTTCCATATCTCAATTCTATAAATTTATTTTTAAAACCTTTAGCTTGACAGCTTACTTTACTTGGTTGGATTATATTTCATATTTTCTTTGTTACAAATAATCAGCAAGAAAAGAAAAACTGTAAGGCACTATATGGAGTGTCATAATTATTAATGATAATAAAAATAATAAACCACATTTCCAATTCTTATAAGTAAATGAATGATATTGTTGTTGCTCATAGCCTGAAAATAAAGAAACATATTTGGTAATGTGTGTTGCATGACTGAGCATGTATAGCCTATATAAAATTGCTTACTGTTTCAGGGAGGGAGGAGGAGAGAGGAAGAGAGAAAATTTCAAACTCAAAATTTAAATTGTGGTGGCTAAGTAGTGCAGTGAATAGAGCACCCACCCTGGAATCAGGAGGACCTGAGTTCAAATACAGCCTCAGACACTTAACACTTACTAGCCACATGACCTTGGGCAAGCCACTTAACCTTAATTGCCCTGCCCTTCCCCCCTGCAAAAAAATTGTTTTTGTTTAAAATGAACATTAAAAATTGTCTTTATATATAACTGAGGAAACAATAAAATATTATTTTTTAAAGAAACATTCTATAAATAAGGTTGTCAAGTGCAGCTAGGTGGTACTAGAGCTTGGACTTGGAGCCCAAAAAATAGAGCACTGGGCTTGGAATCAGGAAGACTCATATTTGTGAGTTCAAACCTGATCTCAGACACTTACTACCTGTGTGACCCTGAGCAAGTCACTTAAACCTGCTTTTCTAGGTTCCTCATCTGTAAAATGAGCTGGAGAAGGAAATGGCAAACTACTCTAGTGTTGCCAAGAAAACCTTAAATGAGGTCATGAAGAGTCAGACATAATTGAAACAACAACAAAAAGCTTATCAAAACATATAAATAAGATTATAAAAGCTACAAATATACTTTCAGAAATTTTAAGGCAAATAAATCTAGTTATTCTTATGAATGGCTATTAGTAAATAAAGATTAAATATTGATAAAAATTAAATTTTGCATCTTCCACAAGTGTTGCAAATGAAAACCTTGGCATGTTAAAAGCAAATTATGAGGAAAGAGTAATATTAAGATAAAGTAAACAGCAGAAATAGGACAAAACTTTGACTCAGAAGATTCAGGTTCAAGTCCTGATGCCAACAAATAGTGGAGAAAATTAATCTCTGGGAAGCTCAGTTTTCTAATATATAAAATACTGATAACATTTGAGTACCACATGCCTCACAGAGTCGTTGTACCGAGGATATTAAAAAAAAAAAAAAGGGCAAAAGCAGTCCCTACCTTCAAGGGGCTTACATTCAAATGAGGAAAACAATATGCAAATAAATGGATACATAGAAGATACATGCAAAGTAGATGCAAATGAACCCGAGAGGGCAAGGCTTTAGTTGCTGGGGGAAACCAGGAAAAACTTTTATAGATGCTTGAGCTCAGTCTTAAAGGAAGCCAAGATTCTAGAGGCAGAAGTGAAGAGAAATGGCTATAATGGATAGGGAGTTGCACTTTAAGTCAGGAAGACCTGAGTTCAGATTTTATCTCAGATGCATTTAGTTTTGTGACTCTAGGTAAGTTACTTAAAATCTAATTGCCTCAACTTCCTTGGCTGTAAAATGGGAGAGTTGGACCTGATAATTTCTAAGGCCCCTTTTATCACAAAAGTCTATGATCCTATAATTCAGCGGTTCTCAACCTGTGGGTCACGACCACCCTTTCACAGGGGTCACAGGGGTCGCCTAAGACCATCACAAAACACCTATTTCCAATGGTCTTAAGAACCAAGACACCGCTCCTCTATCCGTCTCCAAGCAGGTCTGCCCACATGCAGATACACCCACATACGAGTATTAAAGGGTGGCGGCATTAGGAAGGTTGAGAACCACTGCTATAATTTTATGACTATGTTTCAGTTAGGGGAGCTCAGTCTAGAGGTGGACCAATGTGTGCAAGCAATAGAAAACAGGCCACTGTGGCTGGATTGTATAGTATATGGAGAGGAAAACAGTGTAAAAAACAAAAAACTATAGAGAGTAAGAAAACAGGCTATGAAGGTCTTTGAAATACCAAATGAAGGATTCTATATTTGATCCTTGAGGTAATAGGGAGCCACTAGAGTTTATTGAGAAGGAGGAGCACCCTAGGAGACCAACACTTGAGGTAAATTACTTTTCAGCCACAATCGTCATTCAGTCATTTCAGTAGTATCTGACTTTTTGTGAACCCATTTGGGGTTTCTCAGCAAAGATACTAGAATGGTTTGCCATATCCTTCTTCTTGTTTTACAGATGAGGAAACTGAGTCAAACAGGGTTAAGTGACTTGCCCAGGGTCACATAGCTAAGTAAGTGTCGGAGGTCAGATCTGAACTAAGCTTGGTATTTTATCTACTTCACTACCTAGCTGCCCTATTTTGGCAGCAGTGTGGAAGATAAATTAGAATAGAGTGAGACTTGAAGCAAGACAGATTAAAAGAGCTTTGGAGCAATAGTGTGAGGAGGAGTCCATATAAGTCACGGGTGCACCCAGAGCCCAGGTTCTACTGCTACCTCAACTCACTTTCACTATTATTACCACAATGCTCAATAGAAAGGGAAAGGATGATGAGGAAGAATAAAACAAAGGTTAAGAAAATTAACATAACCTGAAGCCAGAACCCAAGCCCAAAAAGGCATCTGCTTAAAAAAAAAGGAGGGGGGGAGAAGCTATTCAAACGGAGAGATGGATGTTGGTACAGAAGGGAATGACTTTGCAGAAAGCAGACCAGGCACACAAAGTTCAAAGGGCTGAAGACACCATGTAAATTCTGGGAATTTTTGTTCATTGTACTTCTAGTGATGGTACAATTTGAAATATTACTGTTAGCAAGTCTTGTTAAAATGCAGAATTTTGTTTCGCTTTTTTCTAAGCTATGTTTTGGCAGACCAAACACTTTATTAAATAATAAGGGGAAGGAACACCTGTCACTAATAAGTTGCCTCAGAAGCTGCACTGAAATGGGTGATGATTTCTTCCTTTCTAGCTCTTGAGAAGATTTCTTCTGGACAACAGAAAGAGATGCCCTGACCCTCCCACACATATACATATCAGATGCACTGGTATGACTACTAGTTTGATCCTCCCACACATATACATATCAGAAGTCTGGTGGGGGTAGAAGTGGGTAACTTTAAAAATCAACTTCTACTTCTTCTCTGTCTGCTATCAACATAAACTTCATTCCTTAAAACACAGGGGGCCTCTCAAGACCTGCCCTCATTCTCTTCCCTTTCTCTACATACTGTACTCCCCACCAATTAATTCTGTTGGATACCACAGTCTTTCAGGCAGTCTGGAGTTCAATGATCTCACCCAAAAGAGCAGCAGCTCCTTTCTCTTATTTGGGGGATCTTTTCTGAATAAGAATTCTGCATTTTCATTCCATTTCTTCAAATTTAGAGTAGGTTTATGAAAAATTATTAAACAATGTGTGCTAAATGTAAAAATGTCCACCTTTACTCCACATTAAATCAAATGAGATAATATGTGTAAAACCGTTAGCACAATGATGCCTGGCACATAGTAGGCACTGTGTGGATGCTTATTCCTTTCTCCCTTCCCCTCCCCTTCCTTTCCCTTCCCTTCTTAATGTATAAAATGAAGTTTCTTTACTAGGTTTTATAATCACTTCATGTTTTTGGTAGTCCACAGAGGGGAGAAGATTGAAGTTGTTGTATACTGTTGTTAATAATAGCCCATATCCTGCTTGAATTACTGTGATTGTTTATGAAAGGAATCTTTATAAACCTGCATGCATTTTGAGGAAGGGGAGGAGTGAAAAAGGACTATTAGGTCCAGACAAGAGGTGATGAGTGCATAATTTGCGAGCTGAGAGAAAGGAGCACACGGGAGAGACATTGTAAAGGTAGAAATGACAAGATTTGGCAGTCTACTAGATCTATGAAATAAATGGAAGTGAGGAGGTGGGGGTATCACTGAGGTTATAAATTTGAGTTCCTGCAAGAATGGGTAACTAAGGAGATAAGAGTATCCTCAACAATAAGAGGGAAGTTTAAAAGTTGAGAAGAGCCTGGGTTCTAGAGATTTGTGCACTATGATTACCAAGAAATGATTTATACTCACATCAACCTGAATGCAACTTTATTCCATCTAACAAAATGGGAGTGTTTCTGGGGAAAAAACCCAATCATTAACTGTATTATAAATAAGAAAATTTAAACGTTAACAATTGGCAGAACTAAGGGCTGGAGAGATTTCATCTGTAAAGTTATCAGGTGTGAGGTATACCCACTTGAATCCTCAGCTGGAATCCCAGCGCATTTCTCTGGAAAAACTTTTTGTTCGTGATAAACAGAAAAACATCAGAGGCAGGCAAAGCACACACTTTGATTCTTCACAAACTAAGAAATTCAGGAATCCTATCAATCAACAAATATTTATTAAGTATCTGGATCTACTCCCTAACTAAAGTCAGATGTTCAGAAGATCTGCTGTAGAGAATATTTTCACCAGCATTTTCATTTTGTTTTCAGAGAAAAGCAACTAGCACTGAACCCAATGAATTATAGGTGGAATGGGAGGATGTATGGTGAACAGAGAATCGGGCTAACCAGGTTATGATGGTGTCTATCTTACAGCAAATCACTTAGTCCAGAGTTTCTCCAACTGGAGTTAATGATCCTCATCAAGAGCAATTCAGGAGATCTCAGAGGCAAAAGCTTGGTTTGAATCCTATCATGTTGAGTGGCAGCCATGACTTAATGGATAGAGAGCTGGCCTCTGAAAGAATAACTGGATTTGAAGTTCTGCCTATGACATAAAACAGGCCATGTGACTGTACAAGTCAAATCAACAAGCATTTAAGTGTTTAGTACGTAGCAGACATTGTACTGAGTCCTGAGGATACAAAGAAAGGTACATTCTTTTCTCGGTACCCTGGGTCAGTGACTCTGGAGGGCCACTGCAAGACCACAAGAACTGTATGAGCTTTCTGATCCTTGAACATCCACCCACTATGTCAGTGATCTTTTGTCCTTGAAGAGTCCCTTCTATTTTGGAGACATACCCAGACCAGCTATATTTCATTTCCTTCTATGAGCGCCTCCAACTCACTAGACTTCACCACCATAGGTACCTTTTCCCACCCCACCTTTTTGTCTCCCTTTTCTGTGTTGTCTTCCTCTATTAGAATATAATCTCCTTGATGGTCTTTCTTTTTGCCTTTATTTGCATTCCCATGGTTTATCACAGTGATTGGCACATAGTAAACACTTAATAAAGGCTTGTTACCTACCTATCATACATAGCATGAACAGCAGGAGTGTGTAAACAACCAAGCAGAGTCCTTTCCAACACCCTCTTTACCCTCTAGCATCCCAAACTCTCCCACTCTGCCCCTTTCTAACAGCTGTTTCAATCTTCAGACTCTCTCTTTCTTTACCAGTTCTCAGCTCCTCAGGGCCAACTATAACCTAAACACAACCAGGGCACCTACATGAGCAGCTGCGTGGGTAAAGCCCCTTGGTCACAGTGTGCCCTTTACCTGTCCCTCAGATCACCTTATGGCTGTAGCCTCATGTCCCCTCAGAGAACAGTCTGTGCTTCAGGGCAGTACCTAGTGAGCTGGAGTCATGCTCCCTCCCCACCCATAATCCCCATCCTTCTTCCTTCTCAATGAGAACAAAGTGCAGTGAGGCACTGCATTACAGATCTCATCACATTGGTTTTTCCCAAAGATGTCCATCTTCTTACCTTCCCTATCTCTATATAAAGTGCCTCCATAATCCAGTAATCGACATTCAAAACTGGTGTCATCCTCATCTTCTCATTCTTACTTTCCCCCATATATCTCATCTGCTGCCCAGTGCTTGGTGCAGTGCCTGGAATATAATAGGCCAGGCTTAAAAATGTTTATTAATGACTGGTTATTGCCAAATCTTGTTTCTACCTCAACATCTCTTACATCCATCCCTTCTCTCTACTTATAGCCCTACAACCCTTGTTCAGACCCTTTACTGCCTCTAAACTGGGCCCAGTAGGTGGGCTCCCAACTGGCTTGTCTCTAAATTCTCTACAAGCTACAACTGTCCAATCAATTCTCTACACAGTCTATAGTGTAGAGAATCTAGGCAGCTAGGTGGCTTGTGAATACAGCATGGGTCCTGGAAGCCTCCTGACTTGAGTTCAAATATGACCTCAGACACTTAATATTTACTAGCCGTGTAACCTTGGGCAAGTCACTTAACCCCACTTGCCCTGCCTCCCCCCCTCCAAAAAAGTGAAAAAAAAATCTCTACACAGTTGCCAACACAATTTTCCTAAGTACAGGTCTGGGCACATTACAGTCCTACCCCTATGAACTCCAGGGGCTCCCTATAACCTCTAGAATCAGGGATTTTTCCACATTTTGCTTATCCTTTTAAAATGTCTCTTTTTGTGTAACTTTTGTATAAGTTATATAATATAATTATTTTCACAATAGTGCATTATATAATTTATAAAAAAGCAATGGGCATACACTGGAGATACACAATCATGTTTTACTCATAGGGGTGCACAACTTTAAAAAAGGCAGGGGACCACTGAGCCAGGCAACTCTCTATGACTTAAGTTGCAGAGCAAGAATAAACCTGCGCTGGTGGAAATCACCTCACTGGAAGTTTCCTCTGTCAATGTAATTACAGATAAGACTTTAATGAAGAACCTTACTGTGTTTCCTAACTCTTTTCCATCCCTGAATTACCTGTGAACTTCTTATATGATATTGGCTTCTATTCATCCATCCATCTTTCTAGAGCTCTATCTATACTGATATGAGAAATTGTGGTATAGGAATTGAAAAGTGAGTATCAGATCTGATATCACCTTTTGCTTATTCCTGAGGGAGACTGGAGGGAGGGAGGGAGGAGAAACACCATGACATGAGAAATAATGAATCGAACAATTTCAGAGAAAACTTGTGTGAACAGATACGGAGTAAAATGGAACTAGGAGAACAATTTGTACGATAACAACATGAAGGAAAACAACTTTGAAAGACTTGAGAACTCTGCCAATGCAATGACAAGCAATGATCCAGACAACCAAAGACAAAGGCCTCTAACCCTTCACTCCCACCTTGAAGGGAGCAAGAGCATTGAGAGACTGAAGGCGCAGAATGAAATACACATTTCCAGACATGGCGCATGTAAGAATCTGCTTTGTTTATGCATATTTGTTACGATAGCTTTCTTTTTCTTTTTGAGTATTCAATGGGAAAGGGGAGAAAATAAATTCTTGTTAATTGAAAAAAATTAATTTCAAAATATAATAAAAAACCAAAATAGGTTAGCCCCTGTGAAACTTTTATTAGTGTTCAAAAATCAGTATTATTAAAATTAGAAGTTCACAATTACTAATACCATAGCAATGTCACAGTGAGCAATATTAGTGGAAAAAGTAGGACACCTCTACCATCCATGCTACTGAAAGTTACTGGAATTTTTAGTGGTTCTAATTTTCTTTGACTAATTTAATTTATATCAGGACTTATTCCCCTTGGCCCATGCTAATTTGCATAGCTGTGATTTGTTGCTAGCTCTGCACTTCTATAAAAATTTTATTTTGGAGAGAAATCAATTCATCACTTGGGAGGGTGAAACAAATGGATAAAACAGTGTATCAACAGACCACCAGTGATGAGTGAAGGATTTCAGCAACATCTAATTGCAAACAACCCAGAGCATCTAAGTCTCATTTAACCCTGTCAGAATGGCTTACGAGGTAACAATCAGGATCTGACTGCTTTCCTCAAGGAGAAGATGGAAAACTGAGATCCTAAGTTACCCAGGCCTCTGCTATTTTAACAGCAATCAGAAAACACATGTCATTGACTGGCAAAACAGAGATTTAAAATGAATGTGTAGAGATGCAGCATATAATTAAGTGCCGACCTTTGGTGTTGTTGCCAAGTCATTTTTCAATTGCATCTGACTCTCTGTGACCTCGTTTGGTTTTTCTTGGCAGAGATACAGGAAGGGTTGGCCATTTCCTTCTCCAGCTCGTTTTACAGATGAGGAAACTGAGGGAAACAGGGCTAAGTGACTTGCTCAGGGTGATTTGACTAATAAATGTCTGAGGCCAGATTTGAACTCAAGAAAACAACCTCCAAAGCATATTCATCCTCCAGAGATAGTTCAAAAACCATTACAGGTCTTAGAGAATCTATAAAGCACTCTGTGGGAAAGAGATTCACTAGAATTATAAAGTGTTGCTTCACTACCACCCCCAATTTCAGGTCTTTTCCAAAGAACTGATAGGCTGTTCTGTCCTCTTCTGTCACCTGCTCCCCACTTACCAACTATGTCCTAATCCACACCCTCTATGTCCTAGATGAACTTCTCCCTTTTGGCACTTGTATCCTGATCAGTGATTACTTATTTGTAGCACCAATGTAATATTTATATTGCCCCCAATCACTATAAATATACCTGCATGGTGCTCAATCACAAAATATAACAGACTCTCCATATGGATGAGAGAACCAAAACATTTATTCAGATACCTGAAAATCAAATCCTAAAACCAGTTAGCCAATTCCATCATAGTAGCAAAGAAGTTAAGCTACAACAGCACAGAGAGCCACAACATCCTTTAGCCTTCCCACAAACCAACAGAAGACCAATATTTACTCATAAGCCTGAATGACTCCCTGAGATGCTTGCTCCCCTCCTAAACATCTTGTCTACCTCTGACTCCCAGTTTCCTGTGGACTCTGCTCCATCCTTCAGCAAATTCCTCCCACCACAGGTTCCATGTGACTACATTCACTCTATTAGGGGGTAAGGTTTATTTTCAAAGCAGGGAAGATCTTCAAATTCCCATTCCCATTACATTTCCCCAGACCAAAGGTTACCAAACTTATTTGGCCTATAGCTTCCTTTAAAAAAATATTAGTCAGCATCCCCCTAGACATCTACTTTCTTTAACCCTTTAGCTTTTTAAAAAAATTCATTATTTCAAAAACTATAATTTTTTTAAAAGACACATCTTTAATTTAATAATTTATTGTAAATTGGTGGGGCTTTTCCTGCTTTGAAAACTGATGATACAATATTACATCATATAATTGTATAGTGTCATACTATAAACAAGTCATTATATACACATATTCCTGCTAATGCATTCTGGACTTCCTGACAATGCTCACCTGCCAACACTTGCTTGTTAAGACCTGTCAATGGAACTGACCACTGATTGGTTATAACTTACATTTTGTGGGTTTATTTGGAAAATAAATGTAATCACTATGACTTTAACTCTGTTACACAAGAAATGAAACATGTACTAATGGTTTTCAAATTTTTCTTATCTTTTCTTCTTTCCTTATGTTTCTACCATCCACTTATTTTTATTAAATACCCCCCACTGCACCCAACTACCACCCCCCATATCCTTCCAAGGCCCTCCTCAGGGGATGGTATCGCCCACTTTGGGAACTTCTGTCTCAGATCATACTTTTCTTCATTCCCTCCTCAAAGGCCACCTTCTTTACAACTTCCTTTTTAATTGCCTATCACTCCCTCCCCAAAATTGTATGTTCACGAACCATGATCTAATCAACTCTTTCATGACTCTTGGACGGAGTGTCAATCTACTCTCCTATGGCTCCACTCACCATCCCTCTAGCTTTCAGAACAAAACTGTCCCTTCTTAGCCACTCTCCTCTGCTGTTTCCCCCATTAGAGTGCAGGGACTGGTTTTTTACTTTCTTATATCACTAGCACTTAGTACAGGCAGACAAATTTCAAAAAATTCATCTATATTTATTTATTAACTGACTGTGGTGAAATAAAGGTTCTTCCATATCTGATTCTTTCATTGCCTATTAAGCGGCCATGGTGGAGTTGGGTGAACCTATTATTCAAATTTGGGGAAATCTAAAGATTAGCTTTATTTCTGTAACTATCCAGGGCAAGGAGTGGGCCTTTTGGGAGCTATAAAGGAAACCTATGGAGATGGGGCTTGGGGAAGCAGAGGAGAGGAGCCGCTCAAGACAGAGGGGTCTTTCTTAGTGCGGCGCTAAAAGCTAAGACCCCAGACCACTGTTAAAGGGTCTGCTCTTTAACTGGAGGCATAAGCACAAGTCATTTTACAAGAGCAGAATTACTACAAATCTGGTCCCTGTAGCATAAATTTACCTCATAGACATGAACCAAGGCTACTTTTCCAAGATCTCCAGAAAGGAATACCCCATAGTAGGGCAATAAGCCAAAAAGAAAGGATGATCTTTGGCTCAGACTACCAAGCCCAAAGAGTGAAGTCAGTTCATATGGACACAGGGACTTCGGTGCAAGAGCTGAAGGGAAAGAGTGGTGAGAATGAACATGTGTAATTTGGCTCTTCCACTGGGGCTGTAAATAGGAAGTAACCTACCCTTCCTTAGTAATGACCGAGAGGATGAAATAGTGTCTGCTGCTTCTGGTTGGGGGAGAGAGGGATCAGTTTTCCTACAAGTAAGGAAACCTTCAAAGGCTTGTCCTCTCAGGGTTATAATAACTGCTCCTCAGAGAATCAGTCCAGCAAAGCTTGTTTTCCCTTAAATACTGAGATGATCAAGTTAGTGGTTGCAAAGGGTCATATATGTAAAATGTATTAAAGCAGTCATGGTCATCTAGACTCTGATGACTGAAGGAGTGAGTGGAGCTGATGACTTTTCACAGCTCCGCCTCACTTAAATCCAATTCACCTGCAAGTCAAGACATTACCCTCCTGATGTCATTGGTCCTCTCTGAGAAAGAAGGATAAACAATTGTATCAACCAGCTCTGACAAACTGGACTGATGGAGATTTTTTTGGTTATGGATTTCAAAAATCAAGGGAGTGTGGCAAAGTAGGAAAAAACATGGACTTTGTGTGAAAACCTGGCTTCGAATCTTGTCTACATCACCTCAGTAACTCTACAGCCTTAAGAAAATCACTTCAACTTGAAATTCTTTCATCTGTGAAATGGTATCTTTGGTATCCTCATCTTCTGGCATGGTGTTTTGCAAAAAGAAGGGGTACTGTAGGTTCTTCTTGGATCAATGCTTAACTCAGCCATTTTACCATTGAATAATTCTGACAATAAATGATAGTATACAAAAGCAACAGTTATTATTAACTAAGTAGCAAGGCAGAATGGAAGAAAACAGGCATTAAAAAAACCCAACTAGAAGGTCCACAGAAACTCATAGAAAACATGTCTGAGGGAACACAAGCTTCAGGCAGGGTTGGGATTGATCAGAGTCAAAGGGATCTGTTATCAGAGGGCTCAGTTCAAACCCTAGCTCTCCCACTTAACTATTCAAGGCCTCAGGTTCCTCTAAAATGAAGAGTTTGGGCTAGGTGTCTTCTGAGGTCCCTCCATGTTCTTAAGGACTCCTAGGTTTCCAACTCAGATTCTATGATTTTATGAATATTAACACTACTTATCTCACAAAGTCTAATAATATCCACACTGTCTGTCTTCTAACTGAGGATCAAATCAAAGTGATTTATAACTGTGTAGCCCTATATAGATACGAGCTATTATTTTGATAAAGAAGTTTGCTTACTGGTGGCAGCTGGATTGCAGGCAGTCAGATGTATAGGCTGAGTTTTTTTCCACTTGCTGATTCAGCCTCACGCTACAGGGCCTAGAAGAATTCTAATGGATATTTCCTAACCCATTAGAATTCACAGTTGGCTCCCTGATTTATCCACACATCAAATTAAGTATCCATTCTGATACACAGAGAAGGAAGTTAATTGTGGACTTGTCAGCTCAAAGTTTTAACTGCAGGACATGGAGTGATTGACCATGAATATTTACTAAGACTCCTTCTCTAATTCAGACACACAGAATAGCGTACTTACTGAAAATATACCACCAGACGGAAAGCAGCCTTCAAGGCACTATAAAAGTTAGTCAAGCTAGGAGGTAGTCTTCAAAGGTCAAACTGAAAGAACTTGGGAATCTACCCTAAGATCCCTGGGGTGGGCAAAGGGCCTCCTAGGGGAGATAGGAGGAGAGGTGAGGGTCCTCAGGGGCTGCCAGGCTGTGTACTGGATTGTTTGTTACAGCACCCACACTCCATATGGGGTAAACAAACCAGAGCCTGGGCTCTCTCCCAGATTGAATGGGGAGGGAAGATTATATGGAGAGGGGTCATTATATTGGGGAGGGGTGGAGTGGCAGAAATTAAATGATGCAGCTGGGTAATTAATGGTACTATTGGCACTGGTTCTCCTTTCTGACTTGCCTGCCTGACCTCCCAGCACAGTGTGATGTTAGTCCTTGATGCTATCACAGTCTTGGTGAGCCAGACTTACAACCAAATGGGTAAACGTTAACTGAAGTCAGGGGGGTTGGGGGATGGGGAGGCAGGTAAGGACACCAAGTAAAACCCTGATTTAGAAACCAATTAAAAAGGATTCTGCTTCATCTCACAAACCCAGCTGAGTCCTTCACTCCCTGTGCAGCTGGCAAATGGGAAAACAGATTTCTTTTGAAAATGTATCTAGGATGTTAAAAATTGTCTTTTACGTGTAATTGGAAATTAAAAAAAACTACTTAAAAAAAAGAAAATGTAACGAGGCATGTCTTGGAGTTTTTTTGTAAGTGCATTAAGTTAACAGAAGTCAGAGGGCATGACTGCCCACATCCATATGCCCTCAACAGTCTACCTCCAACAACTTCAATCTGGGATTGCCTCTGTCTACTTGTGCCCCTTCAAGCTCCAGTCAGGTATGAGTGTGTCAAGAATGCATGTATGACCTGAAATATGAGTCTGTCACCTAAAAGTTTTAAAATCTTGTCTATAGGACCAATGCAAACCCACCACTCATTATTTTCCTATCACCCCACCAGTACATCCTTGGCTTCTAAGTAACATTTATAGAAAGGTGTCAATTGTGGCAGACAAGATACACAATTCATTTTTGCAATGCTTTTGAAGATTTCTCCAGCTAGAAATTTTGTTTCTACAAACACAAGAACAGTTGCTGCCATAAACTTCTCCCACAAAAATTGCCTTTTACATCTCCTTTGAGTTCTAAAGCTATAATCCTATCTGCTTACAAAAATGAGACAAATGTATTTAGGGCTTGACTTGAATGAAAGTTTCAAGAAACTGAGGAATTTAATTAGCAAATAATGTATGCTTGAGAGAGAGAGAGAGCATAGCATACTGGATAGAAGCTGAACTCAGAGTCATAAGACTTGAATGAAGTCCAATTTCTGATATATAATATTTGAGGCTGGGCAAGATACTTTATCTTTCATTGTACCTTGTGAATCTTTAACGTTAAATTTTGCAACAATTATTTCATCAGTAGAGAGAATTCTTTACTTAGAAGTTTCCTATAGCGATGAGCTCACAGATCTAGACCTAAAAAACAAAGCAACCCACCTTTTTAAGAAAAAAAATAATAATAGAACAAAGGGACTAAAGAAATGAATAATAATGCACCCGTGCCTGTAGTTTTCCAACATATGGGAAACTGTTTTGCAATTAAATTAAAACAAAAATGGGCAAGAGCAATAGATAGCTGGGTTCATGCCCTAGCTGTCAGAACTTTCACAAGTCATTGAACCTCATTGAACTTCAGTTTGCCTACCTCTAAAATGTCTTGTTGTCTCTTAAGGTCTTTTCCTCCATCTTATTTCAGCCAAGTACCAAAATGCTTACACTTTGTGACTCACCATCTCTTAGAACCATACCACCATTAAGATCCAAAATTTGGAAATTACATTCTCTGCCCACTGCCTCCTATCCTTTCACATCTCCAAGACATATTAAGCCTACTCTTCTCTTTTATTGTAACCTTCATTTATCTTGACCCATCTATAGTCTGCCAGTCTGTATCACTCATTTTGGAGTCCCTTATCTTGATACCCAGCATTGACTCAGTCCATAGCTTTGTCAGTGTAATGTCTTACGGGCTAAAATCGTTTGCTGCCATTTTCGTTTATTTGCTGCCATTTCCTTTTCGTTATTTGACAGTCCTTCCACTCTACCTTTTTCAACTCTTTATCTTATGCTCCACAGCAGCTTTTCCGAAATTTTTCTTCTTCCCTCTTCTTTCTTTCTTTCTTCCTTTCCCAACTATTATGCTACATAGGTACTTCAGCATCTCCCAATCTCCTCAGTGAAGGAGATTCAGACCATCCACTGTGAATGAACCCCTCACAATTTCTCCTCCATTTCCCAATACTTTTTTTAAAGCATCATCACTTTTTCTCTCCTCTTTATTCCTGTCATTCTTATATAAGATACATTCATAGTATCCACTTAAACTAAACTCTCTGCCCATACCCTTAAGCCCAAGACTTCTTGCTTTGTTCGAAACCCTACTCTCCAAATAATCCCTTCTTCCTCATGCATGTCCACTGACTTCTTCTCCAATGGTTCCCATTTGCCTACAGACATGCTTAGGTCTCACCAATCTTTTAAAAGCTCTTATTGCTGTCCTTTATCCTTTCTTCTCTTCATGATTAAAACTTCTTGGCAGATTTTTATCCATAGAAGCTCACTATTTCAAGGAGGTAAAATCAATAGCAACATTAATAAATCAGGCTTCATAAGTAGTTCTGTTCTATGATAGAAATCTTGCCTTCAGCTTTACTTTTTTCAGTCCTTTGTGTTCCTGGCTTCCCCAGCCACTGTTCCGAATTTGCTCTCTCAAAGATTACCAATGATCTCCCTTTGTTTCAGAAATACTTTCTTCTATCCTACTAACTTTTCCTTTGCCATCTCACTCTGTTTTATCTCTTCTAAACCGTCAAAGCCAATGTTCCCTCTATGCCCTCCCTCTTAGCTCTCCTATCCATTCTCATTACTTCAGTTATCACCTCCTTGTAGATGGCTTCTAAATCTAAACCTTTAGCAGTAACCAGAATCTGATAGCTGAAATCCTGGGCATTCTTCAATGTCTGGCTCAAACACCACCTCTTCCAGAAGTCTTCCCTAATGACCCCACCTAACTCAACTTGGAAAAAAAATCTTTACTTCCATGGACATCACGCAGTATTCTATTTGTAAAAACTCTTTACTCGATTATCTTGTACAACTTTACAATATCTATGTATGCTTGTGAGGGAAGGAACCATTTTGTATTTAACCTTTTTATGGTCTTCAAGCACAATGTTCTGAACACATCAATGATAGCTCATTTATATGGCATTGGTTTGTTTAGGAAATATTTTCCTCATAGCTAATGTGATGTAGGCCATATATTATTATCCCTATTTTACAGATGGGGAAGAGGTAAAGTGATTTATCAAAGGTCACACAGCACTAATTAATATAGCCGAATCTTGAGGTCAGGTCTTCTGACTCCAATTCCATTTCTTGCTCTATAGAACTATGTTAACTTAAGTAGGTATTTAATAAATAGAAATAAAATAAATACTGCTAGTGCTTAGTCAATATTTGGTCATTTCAAATAGAGATTGAGATACTAACAGACCTAGTGTTATTTGGGACTTCAGAAACCACTTGGTTCAAACCCCTCATTTTATAGCTGAGGATACCCAAGTGCAGGGTGGTTAAAAGACTTAGCCAAAGTCACACAGTTAGTAAGTCATCTAGATTTTACATGAATTAGCATCTGTAAAAGACTAAAATGACTTGGACTAGAGAAAGCAAAACATTTAAGTGAAATTATAATTACAAACCAAAGAAATAGCACTATTATCAAAAATTTACTTAAGTACCCAGCTATTTATGGCCTTATGATTTGTAAGAATAATTAATCTGTACAGAATAATAAAATTTTCATACTTTTACTTTTATGAAAATACATTTCTTTAGGCTATTATTGAACACTTTTTCTTTTAGATGCTTCAGTTAAATGACATGAGATCGTGGTGGAAGGAGAAGCAAAAAAGGACTAGAAAAAATTGAATAAAAGGACACACATGTAAAAAAATATATTTATAGGAGCTCTTTTGTGGTGGACAAGAACTGGAAACTGAGAGAATTCCCATCAACTGAGGAATGGCTGAATAAGTTGTAGTATATGCATGTAATGAAATACTATTGTACTATATGAAATGATGAATGGGCAAACTTCAAGAAAGCTTGGAAAGACTTACATGAACTGATGCTGAGTGAGGCGAGCAGAGCCAGGAGGGAACATTGTACACAGCAATAGCCACAGTGTTCAGTGACCAACTTTGATAGATTTGATCCTTCTCAGCAATACAAGATCCTAAACAATTCCAAAGGACTCCTGATAGAAAATGCCATCCACATTCAGAGAAAGAACTATGGAGTCTGAATGAAAGCAAAGCAGACTTTTTTGGTTCTCTTTTTTCCTTTCTCTTGGTTCTTCCCATTCATTCTAATTCTTCTATATAACATGATTAATTTGAAAATATGTTTAATAGGAATGTATATGTAGACCCTATATCAGATAGCATGCCATCTTGGGGAGGGGGGAAGAATGAGAGGGGGGAGAAAATTTAAAACTTAAGGAAGTGAATGTTGAAAACTAAAAATAAATAAATTAACTTTTTAAAAAATGGATAGATTGGTGAAATTTCTTTGTAGTGTTTTCCCAAACTTTTGGTATATGAGTTTGGGGTAAGACTGTCATTATGTAACTCATCAACAATGCTTTCAATAACATGAAATTTCTTTTTATCGCAAAAAACCATCTTTTAGCATTAATATTCTCTTAGTGGTGCTGTATGGCTATTAATCATGGAATATCATTTTCTTCATAAAGTCACAGTTGCTGATGAGCCAGATACTAATGGGAAACTGAAACATGTAAATAGTTATTTACCTTTGGTAATGGTAATTATTACCAATATTACCATTACTAGTGATGATTTACACATAGGAAACTGTGTAAACTGTGTAAAGATGCAAAAAAATTCATAAGGAAGTGAACCATTCACAAATTAAATGGGAAAACAGCCTGAATACCATGTTGGTACCATGACACATTAAAAAAAGAAAGAAAGAAAGAAAAACCCTCTAATGCTTTGGATAAATCCTCTATGAATCATTTGTGGATACGTAAGGATATGAATTAAACAGAATTAGAAAATGTGGATGATTTGTGATCTGCACCAGCAGATGAAAGTAATGAAATCTCTAATTGGATGTATGTACAATACTAGGAGGTAGTTAGGTGGTATAGTAGACAGAGTGCCTGGCCTGGAGTCAGGAATCCCTGAGTTCAAATCTAAGATACTTACTGGCTGTGTGACCCTGAGCAAGTCACTTAACCCTGTTTGCCTCAGTTTCCTCATTTGTAAAGTGAGGTGGAGAAGGAAGTGGCAAACCACTGCAGTCTCTTTGCAAAGAAAACCTTGAAAGGTATCATGAAGAGTCAGATACAACTGAAAATGGCTCAAGAACAAAAATATTAGTACGATGGCAATGCCACATTAATGAACTGAGAAAACTAAAAGAAAAAGGCACCTAAGGAACTCATTTCCTGTCTCTCTAATATAAACTGAAATATTTAATATTATTCCAAAATATATGATGAGGCCAGCTCTCTATTTCCCACCCGTTGTACTTCTTGGTCTAGACTCTACATAACTCATCCTTCTGCAAGACTGCAGCACCTTGGTGCTCATGCTTCATTAGCATCCTCAGTGGTCCTTCCCCTCTGATGTGGAAGGCTAAACAAAGAATTCCTCCTAAAGACTCCACTTGATTGGGGATCTTATCTTTATTTTCCACCAGCTGAACTTTGGACCGGATTATATCATGCCCCTGAGCCAGGCATCTTCTCCCACGTCCTGCTATGCTTCTCAGCTTTCTCTTGGTGGTTATCTTCTTTCATCAAATTGTATATTCCTTGAGGGCAGGAATTGGCTCTTTTTTCATGTTTGTATTGCCAATGCTTAGCACAGTGCCTCGGTGCTTAAAGAATGTTTGTCTGACTGACTCTTTTAGATATTTCTCAAGCAGCAGAAATGTTCATGTTTCTCCAGGTCACGTTACCCAAGTAATGAGACGGCAGCATCATCTTATTCCAATAATTCATCCAGAGATTTCCCAAATATAAGATGATTATGTGAGTTCTGAAAAAGTCCTCTGGGGGATTGCAGCCTGAAGGGGAATTCTATACTCAATAGGAACACAACAGATGCTCTTTACTAACAGGATCCAAATATGTGTATGTGTTTGACTGAATGTAAGCTTATTCTGAATAGGGATGGTTTCATAGTTTGTACTAGTACCCCAGGACCTAGCATATACGAGGCAAATAATAAATGCTGACTGATTGGATGTAACATACATTTAAGCTGAATAGCTGAAAACTGCACCAAGGCTTTTGACACCCAGTATGTACGTGTGTGCATGCACACAAGTACACACAACACTCACTTTCATGTAGTACTTTCCTTCAGCCAGTAGGGGCCGGCATAAGCACCTGGCAAACAGATGATGTCCTTGTTTGGATGTTTCAGTTTTGAGACTGAAATCAAACATGAACCACAAAAATAACACATTATATACATTTTTCCCAAAACCAATTTTGATTTTCCCGTCCTTCCTTTCCATTTTATAAAGGACAACAAATGTAAGAAAAGCTTTCCATGTATGGATGCATATGTAGAATGACATATGTGAACCCAGGCTGCAGGACTATTAGTTAATGGTATGAGAAAGGTCTGTTGACCTCACAGAGGTTATTCCAGTGATACACCAAAGAAGATAATAACTACGATAATAGCTTAGATTTTCATAGTCTTTTAGTTTTTACAAAGGACCCTAGAGACATTATTTTGTTGGAGTCTCAAACCAATTTCAGGAGGCAGACTACTCAAGTATTATTATGCCTATTACCCATTGAGTGGGTGCTGCTACTAGCCATTGAACAGTTAAGCGGATTGCCCAAAGTCACAAACTTAGTGAGTGGTAGAATCAGAATTTGAAACCAGCTTTCCTGACCCTAATTGTAATGATCTTGGTGCACCAGAGGGGGCATGGGCAAGTCATTTAACCCTTCTAAGCCTCTGTTACCAAATACTGATAGTAACAGTGCCTATATCACAGGGAAGTTGTGACAATCATATAAGATAACCTATGTTAAAGTGCTTTGAAATTCTTAAGGTATTATATAAATGTCGTGATGGAATACTACTACGCTATTAGAAATGACAAGCTCAGTGATCTTAGAAAACAATGGAAAGACTGACATGAAACGGTAAAGAGCAAAATGAGCAAAAATAAGGGAACAATGCATACATTAATAGCAATATTGTTTTAAGAATGACTTTGAACAAATAAGTCATTTTGACTATTACAAATACCCCAATAATTATAAAGGACATATGAAGAAAGACGCTATCTGCATCCAAAGAACAGATAAATAGAACCCTTTCCCTCAAGATGGCGCCAAAGGTGAAGAAGAAAGCCATTGCCCCCACCCCCACCCACAAAACAAAAGCAAAGTCCAAGGCCTTGAAGGCCAAGAAGGTGACGTTGAAAGGTGTGCATAGCCACTAAGAAGATTAGAACATCTCCCACCTTTGGGTGACCTGAGACACTAAGACTTCAGAGGCAGTCCAAATACCCTTAGAAAGGTGCCCCGTTGGAGAAACAAGCTTGATCACTACGCCATCATTAAGTTCCCTTGACCTATGAATCTGCTATGAAGAAAATTGAGGACAACAACCCCCTAGTCTTCATTATGGATGTGAAGGTCAATAAGCATCAGATCAAACAGGAAGTAAAGAAGCTGTATGACATTGATGTCGCCAAGGTCAATGCACTGCTCCAGTCTGATAGAGAGAAGAAGGTCTATGCCGACTTCTTTCAGACTATGATGCTTTAGATGTTACCAAGGAAATTGGAATCATCAAAATGATAGCTGTGTCCAGCTATCTCACTCCACCTTCAATAAAGTTTTCCAGTATCAAATAAAAACAACTGATAAATAGAAGTATGTATAAAATAATTACACACATAGCTATTTGCATCTAATGGTTACCATCTTTAGGGTGGTGGAAGAAAAAAAAGAAATTTACATTTTACATGTAACATATTTAAAAGTAACATATTTAAAAGGAATAACAAGTTGTACGGAATAAATTTACACATTCATATGCAATCACCTTTTTTTGGAAATGCTTGTTTTATTCCATGAATTAAAAATAAAATAAATTAACAAAAAATAAATTCTTAAAGTATTAACATGTTAACCATTGCTATTATTTTATTATAACAATTATTATTTTACTACTAAAATTGCTTTTTTAAAATCAGTAGAAGCATCATTTTGTTATGAAGTTGAGCAGTATATGTATAATTCAAGACAATGTGATCTAATGTCTCAGCAGAGAAGACCAACTGGCAAATCCACTAATTCAATGTATACTCATGTTAACAATGCATATCCTGTTTCTTTGACATAAAGTCTTCTCCCTTCATTATTCTGATTAGAAATGTCATTAAAATGACAGGGAAAGAGTAGGTGAATATTGACACTGTTGTACAAATAGAGTCAAAGAAAGAAAAACTTATTTTAGGGGATAGGATAAGTTTGAGGTATTCATGGGGGATCGAGGTGAAAACACCCTGTAGAAAGTTGTTCTAACTTTCAGACTGTTCAGAGTTGTATATATATAGATGTGTGTGGGGGGGTCTTCTGAATGGAGATAGTAGTTGATGCTATGAGTATAAGTTAAATGGTCAGGAAAACAATTGTAGCTAGAGGAGAGAATTGAAGGATACACAAGGACAAATCCTTGAAAGGCAACCACGCACGGTAAGAGGACGGGAATAAGAAAAAGAGCTAATGAGTGAGAGAGAGAGATATAGTGTTTAGATAGGAAAGAATACAGTATTCAGCAGAAAAGAATGCCCTCCAAACTCCAATAGTACAGATATGTCAAGAATGAGAAATAAAGAAAGGTTGTGGTGATCTGTGATCACTGATAAACTTAAAGGCAGCAGCTTCAGTGGAGTGGTGGGAATAAAAATTTGATTACAAGGAAGCTAAGAAGATAACATGTCCTACAGAAGTAGAAACTTCTGGTATAGAATATTGGAAAAATGGGGCAGCTAGATGGCTCAGTGTATAGAGCACTGGCCCTACAGTCAGGAGTGCATGAGTTCAAATCTGACTTCAGACACTTACTAGCTTAGGTGACCCTGGGCAAGTCACTTAAACCTGACTGCCTCAAAAAAAAAAAAGAGTAGCATTAGAAAAATAAATTAGTGAATTTGTTAATGAGTTACATTAATATCTGTTCATTTTTATCCCTTTTGCCTTTCACAAACAATGTTTATAGAAGTAAGAAAAGTAGAAGTGGCACCATGGTGTCAGCAAAAGCTAGGTTCAAGTCCTGCCTGTAACAACTAATAGCTTTACTGGGCATTGGCAAGTCACTTAAACTCAGCAACTCTCTAAGAGTGGTTATGGGCAGCTAGGGGGTACAGTGAATAGAGTGCCAGAGCTGGAGTCAGGAAGACTTGGATTCAAATCTAGTCTCAGACATTTACTAGCTGTGTGAATCTGGGCAAGTCAGTCACTTAACCCTGTTTACCTCAGTTTCCTCATTTGTCAGATGAGCTAGAGAAGGAAATAGGAAACTGCTCTAGTATCTCTGACAAGAAAATCCTCAAAAGGGGTCATGAAGAATCAAACACAACTGAAATAACTAACAATAACAAGAGGGTATTAAGAGGTGCTGATTTGTATGGGGAGGAGGGAGAAAAAACATTTGTTAAGCACTACTTATGTGCTAGGAATTGTGCTAATGACTTTACAAATATTATCTCTTTTGCACCTCTCAACATCTTGGTGCTATTATTATTTTCATTTTATATCTGGGGAAACTGAGGCAGGCAGAAGTTAAGTGACTTGCCCAACCAGATTTAGATTTAGATCTATCTGCTGGGCCACCTAACTTTCTCAGAGAAGGTGTTTCCAAACCTGGGATTTTCCCCAAAACAAAAATCTATTTTGTAACAATATTAGGTCTGTAGGAGTTACCAAAAAAAAAAAAAGTATAAAACACCATGTCTTGCTTCAGGAAACAGCACGGTTGCTGTGACAAGAAATGTTCACATATTAAGCATGTAGCAAGTAGGGACATCTTGTTTTACTCTAGACTCACTTTTCCATTAAGACAAAGAAGGGAACCTGCATTGTATTTATGTAAAGTACAACACTGATAATGATTTTGTAAGACCTTACAAATCAGCATAAGAAAGAGCTTTCTGTGCTGTCCAACAATGGGAAAAGTTGTTTTTCAGGAGTAAAACATGAATAGTGAACTCCTTTTTTTTATTATTTTTGGAGGGCAGTTGGGGTTAAGTGACTTGCCCAAGGTCACACAGCTAGTTTATTGTGTTAAGTGTCTGAGGCTGGATTTGAACTCAGGTACTCCTGACTCCAGGGCCAGTGCTCTATTCACTGTGCCACCTAGCTGCCCCGAATAGTGAGCTTCTAATGTCCCAAAGTAAAGACTAAGCAAAGGCTGAAGTCTATTTACATTATATAATTTGTGCTTCACAACAATTCTACAAGAGGTGCATTAGAGATGCTAAGTGACTTGCCAATGACCATCCAGTGGTCGGAGATGGTATTTGTAGAGTGCTTGCTAGCTTTAATTCATTCACCTTGCCCCCTCACTATACCAGACTGATAACCTTTGAAGGATGCCACAAAGGAGATTTTGATGTTGGGTTGAAGAAATGACCTTGGAAAGTCCCTTCCAGTGCAAGACTTCTTTCCTGAGTTATGTGCTAGACACTTGGCTAGGTGCTAAGGAAGTAAGATGAAGGCATAGGACGTTTCTCAAGGAGTTTACACTTTAAGAAGGGAAGGTAAGACACATCTACAAATAAATGGAATAGAGGGTAAAGACTGTAAATCATGTCAGAACGATGCAATGATTTAGCTTAGCAAATCTTTGTGATGATTCTGTGAAATCCCAAGCTATGTCATCACTCCTCTCCCCAGAGCCAACAAGGCAAGCATGTCAGATCAAGAGTCTTCCATTGGGGTCGGGTGGTGAGCCACAGAAACCCCACATTCTGACAGAAGTTCAAGCTCTTGTTCTCTTCAGTAAGGTGAGCTTCTAAGATCATTCCTTCCATATAAGGCTTAAGTCCAGCTTAATAGCTTCTCCTGCTATCCATTACCACATAAAACCTGAACAAAGGCATGACTTTGTTTTAGTCCAATACCAGCGGCTCCAGCAAATGTTTACATTTCCCTTCTGAAGCTTCCTTAACCCATACCACACCCTAGCAACTACAAAAAAATACCATTTACTCTGACTCTCTATTGTATATTTCCAGTGTCCTCTGGGTGGCTTTTAAACTTCAAGATACTTTCCAGGAGTGTTTTTCCCCCACTTCTGTTTCTTTGCTTCTAACCATAGTTTTAATCCAGACTTTTAAGGTCAGTGTGGCACAAGGAAAAGAATAATGGATTTGAATTCAAGGGACCTAGGTAAAAATCTTTCTATGGCAAATCATTTAACTTCTCTGGGTCCTGGTATCCTGATTCATATAAGGGGGACTAGATCATCATCCTAAATCATTTTGTTCAGTCATGTTCAGTGCTTCATGACCCCATTTGAGGTTTTCTGGGCAAATATACTGGAGGGGTCTGCCATTTCTTTCCCCAGCTCATTTTATAGATGAGGAAACTGAGGTAAACAGGGTTAGGTGACTTGACCAGGGTTACATAGCTAGTAAGTGAATGAGGCCAGATTTGAATGTATGAAGAATGAGTTTTCCTGACTCCAAGCCCAGGGCTCTATTCACTTCACCACCTGGCGGTCCTCTACTTAAGCTGCTGATATTGAAGCAATGAGAAAGCAGAAGTTGTGGTACTCTTCACTTTATAACAGTACCTTAATGGGGAAATTCTGCTTCTTATCCATTGCACACAGTTGAGGGGTGGGACTGAGAAGTAACAGGGTGGGGGTGGGGAGAGAAAATTCATCTCTCTAGTGAGAAGTCAAAATCTAAATTTCTGGCTATGACAAATGCAGGTTGACCTATATATTCAACTGATGTTTCATAACATAAAGTAAGGCATCTCAACCACTATACCATCAACAGGTGTCAAATGTAAGAACATATGGGGCCAAATGTGTCTAAACAGACAGGTCTCTAATAGTGTTTGTGCTCCTTCACTAGGTGGAAACAGCTGACCTTAACACCTACTTGGCAATGATAATTTATTATAATAGGAAGTTACTAGACACTCCCTTTTGTTCTAACTCATCCCACCCCCAGCTCCAAGCTAAGGCTCCTTTTACCTGGCTCCTAAAAGTTACATGTAAATTCAGTCACACTTTAGACACACTAAGACAGCCTCCTTACTTAAAGAAACCCAAGTTTAAAAGATTAGAATTCTTCATAAAACTAACATAGATACATATACAGTGGTCTAGAACAGGGCAGACGTACCCTGCCTTTTTCTGACCAACCGTATGTGCTAATTCAGAATTTGAGCACATTAGAGATGATAAATCCTCTCAATGCTTCTCAGTCAGTCATGCGTGCTAAACTCAGAGAGAATACTTAGAGAACGATGACGCAGTCCTCTTGTTGGTTAGTAATCAGGAAGACTCAGTGAATCTCAAAAAGGGAGCGACCCAGACTCAGCTGACCTCTTCTCTTCCTAGTTGTAGAGCATGTTAATACTATTTGGATCCATCATTGAAAGGGTAAGAGGAGATGGCTCTCTCTCCCATTCTGGTACCATCATGCCTAATTCTACATGGTAGGCAGCATACGGGGACTCAGTTAAGAGCCTTTGAGCCCAGGCTTATGACTGCCTCTTTTGCTTTATTTATTTATTTATTTTTGCCTGATCATAGGTGACCAAACAATAATCCTGAAATGACTATGTCCAGTCTTAAAAAGATGAACCTATGAGTTTGACCAAGAAGTCCTGAATTTATTAGTTGGAGTTGCCAGGTGGTACAGGAGGTTCCTGCATTGGAGAAGAGACCACTGACAGGAAGAAGAGTTCAACTCCTGGATTATTAAAAGACATAGACTTAGAGGGAATTCTTTTTTTTTTTTGGAGGGCAGTTGGGGTTAAGTGACTTGCCCAAGGTCACACAGCTAGTTTCTGTGTTAAGTGTCTGAGGCCGGATTTGAACTCAGGTCCTCCTGACTCCAGGGCTGGTGCTGGTGCTCTATTCACTGCACCACCTAGCTGCCCCTTCGAGGGAATTCTTTAGTCAATGAAGAGTTCAAGTGAAATGTAAGAATGCCTGTTCAGGAATCCTACGAAATGCTTCGTATTTGGATGGCTTTAAATCTATGCCTCCTGGGGTGGGTATTAACAGTAGTTATAAGCTATTGAAAACTGATTTTAAGTCTTTCCATTAATGCATTCCTGTAGGTCTTGGGTTTGCTAAAGATTTATTTTTTATGAGGCAATGAATAGCTTTCCTGTAATTTGTTCTTATTATACACCGAATGCCTTTTGAATTCCTTTTAGGGAGACCCTAGACATGGGCCAAACATAAACTTTTAGTAATTTCTTCCCAGAGCACAAAGGTAGGGATGTAAGAAGCCAAAAATGAGAAAAGATGTATAACTTTTCTTTTAGGTGATCAAGATCCCCCATGGTTGAATCTGGCCAGTATATATAAGTCCAGAGCAGATGTGGTCCTTTGTGGATAGGGTAACCTTCCAGTGCCCTAGCCCCTTGGCAAGGGGCATAGACTATTATTGTCTATAGACTATTATTGATAGAATGTATTCATATAATACTTAAGTATCAGCTTGACAATTGGGGTTTTCATACATATTTGATTTTTTCATAAAAATCACTTGGGTGCCCTTGGCAGCCTTTACCCTCTCTATCTTTCATTCCACAGAAATAGAAAAGGCATCAGAAAGAAGTAGTTGTATAAAAGCATGTAACTGCATAGGGTGGGGGTGGAAGAGGAGGATGAGAATATGAACTACAAAGGAAAGGAGCACTAAGTTGGGCTTAAATTAGCAGTTTGTAGTTCCCTGTATGTTATTCTGCATTGGGGATCCAAAGTAGCACAAAATAGGTTATAGGATCATAGAGCACTTAAATAAAAAAGTACATAAAGAGTAAAGTACTTCAGAGGGCAATTATATCACCCCATTTATTGCTTTTACAGGTGAGGAAACTGAGGCCCAGGGGAGTTTGTCACTTTCTCTAGGTCACAAAGATGGTTAAGTGCCTGAGGTGAGATTTGAATTCAGATCCTCTCAATCAAAAACTCTGTTTCCATTGTATCATTTAGAAATGAGTGAATGAGAAATAAGACTCAAGAAATGGAGAGAGGGAAAAACCATTGGAAAGGAAGAAAGGAAGAAAGAAAGAAAGGAAGGAAGGAAGGAAGAAAGAAAGAAAGAAAGAAAGAAAGAAAGAAAGAAAGAAAGAAAGAAAGAAAGAAAGAAAGAAAGAAAGAAAGAAAGAAAGAAAGAAAGAAAGAAAGGAAGAAAGGAAGGAAGGAAGGAAGGAAGGAAGGAAGGAAGGAAGGAAGGAAGGAAGAAAGGAAGGAAGGAAGAAAAAAGAGATGAAGGGCAGGATTTTAGTGGCATGTTGATTTAAAAGAAGAGAACAGACTTTCATAGAAGTGATTATGCATGTAAAATGAACCGTTTTCCCCAAATATACATTCGGCTGACAGGGAGAGCAGAGGAAGCAATCCCTATTACACACACCTGCCTCTTCCTGTTGGCTGAACTACAGGCATGACACAGGATGGGGAGGGAGCTCTTGACTCACTTGACTGACAACAGCTGTTATTCCAAAAGCAGAAGCATCCTACAGAGGCAGCGTGCTGTTAATCATTGTTTGTAACAAACGAGCAAAGGAGTCAGGCATAAAAATGAACTGCCCTGGCTAAAGAGAGATGACCTCCTGAATACTTACATATTTGTTTGCCTGCTGGATCAATTCAACAAATATTTATTAACAACCTACTATGGGAAAAACACACGTGCCAGGTGTGAGGGAAGGAACAGAGATCGATAAGACGTAATGCTTGACCTCAAAGAGGTCACACACACACACACACACACACACACACACACACACACACACACACCACTTAAACCCAAGGCCTACAAACGTGCATGTTCTAGTGTAAGCCTAGGTAGCCAGAAGTCTAGGCTTGAAGGCATTTAGCTGAGTCCTCATAAAGGGGATTATGGGGATCAGGCATCATGGTGCCTCTTGTTTGCCACAGTTCTTTGATGACTCTGGAGGACAGAGTGAGGCTGACTCTGCATAACTCTGCCTCACTTAAATCCAATTCACACACAAGTCAAGACATCACCCTTGATGTCATTGGTCCTCTTCATGAATGAAGGATGAACAACAACAGCCAGAGTGGAAGTGAGAGTCATTTCCCTTTATTCTTCCAGTGATAAACTCAAATTGTGTTAATGTGATCCACAGTTAAGAAGAGAATGGGCAGCTGAGGCTGGGTCACTCCCTCTTAGAGGTCCACTGAATCCTCCTGTTTAGTAGGCAATAAGAGAATTGCTTCATCATTCCCTAAGAAGCTGAGTTGTTCTTTATATAGGTGGACAGAAAAAGTCATAACATGTTTTGGTCTAAAAACTAAAATATTTTAGCAAATATCTGTTGTGTAAATATTTTTTTTGTTAAATTGCTTTCTCAAAAAGGACTTTAGGTAAGTCATGTCACTTCTCTGTGTTAAATGACAGAATTGGAATAGATTCTCAAGTCATGTTCAGTTTCATTATATATCTATGTTTAATTTTTATATTTATTTCGTTTTAAACTTAGATACAAAAAGACAAAAAAAGAGAATTTTATGAACACAACACAGCATGAAAAGGGGATTAAAAATAAATCTGTGAATTTTCATTTCACATTATTTACCTTTCTTTGAAAAACTATATAATAAATGCTAGGCATAATTTCTTGCTTTTCTGTGCTTCCTTCTAAGTTTTCTTTTGTTTTCTGCTATGAACTCAATTTTTTCTCCATATTATACATATAATATATGTATATATATTTTTTTCTCTGTTGAAATATATTAGATCTCTACTTCTATACCAGATAGAAATGTTTGGAAGGAAACTATTTCCACTCAAAAACAAAATGGATAGTGTACGGAAGAATAAATTGTGATTTCCATTGCAATTCTTTCCCATGGGTTCCATTTACTTTTAAAATTTATTCTCATCCATACCCAAGTGGAAATTGTCCATCTTATAAAGACAATCCAACAGAGAGTACTAAAAGTGAAGTAGCCATTTTCCCAAAGAATGCCCAAATCTCACAGGAAATCAGACTGAAAAAATAACCAGATATGCAACAAAATGACAATATGACAATCTGCAAAGCTTTGCTTATTGTTTGAAGTTTGGATTTCAATTGGCTTTAAATAGCACTTCTTGAAAGTCAGTTATTCCAATTGCTTGGAATTTTGCCTTTAGTATCCCTACCTGTGGCAGATTTGCTATGAGGGGACACGGATGTCTTCATAGTCACTAATCCAAAGCTTTAGTTCCTTAGAAGTAAAACTTCTGATTTATCTTTGCCCTCACAAATACCTTCTCTAAATATGATCTACATTAGAAAAGAGACAAAATTCTGTCTTTATTAGTTCTTGTCTCAGACTTACCCTAGAATATCTCCAAAGATAAGGTTAGCACCTTTAGAGAGCATACCTCAAAGGAGTTTGTCTTTAAAATGTTTTAAACCAAATAATGTGGTATAATACAATTCAGAAATACTCACATTCTGGAATCTAGCCTTTATGTCGGTAAATGATGAAGAAATTCATGCAGAAATAGTTCATTTACCCTAATTTGCCACCATTGCTAATAGCACTGTGATTTTAAAAACCAACACAAAGCTTCCCAATTAGGAAATCCCTTATTTGACGCTCAGCCTCCAATCTAGAAATGTAACTCCCAGTCTAAAAAGGAAAGGAAAGTCAACAGAGAAACTGGAAAGAAGCATTAGTAGGTCATGTTAAGTGACTAGATAATTGTTCACAATTGTTTGTGCTGAGAAGAGGGATGGGAAGCTCTCAAAAAGGACATTCTGATTATTCAAACACAAACTATTATGAGAACGTTTCAGTTCTGACTTTGTTTCCCTAGAGCATAGCCAGGTACAGAGTAAGTACTTAATAAAATTTTGTTGATTAACTGATGAGGAAGAAAAGAGGAAGTCGTCTAAAGAGACTGTGCAGGAGATATGTGCAAAAGACTGAGTGAAGCAAGAGCGGATAACCAGAGATAATAGGATGACTAGGTTCAATGTCCAGCCTCATACAATGGCTATGAAATCTTGGGCTAAAAGTCATTCAACCTCCCTAATGCTGATCTGCGTTGGAAAATTGGAGATTCCTTCTTGGGAGTTACTTATGTCAGTAAAATAACTGTTCTGGAAATAAAAATAATAATGAGAACAACAACAACAGTAACCACAGCATACATTGAGACAATGTGATATTCTGGAAATAACTCTAGCCTTTGAGTCACAAAGACTCAAATCCTGTCTCTGGTATTCATTGTATAAGTCTGAGTAGGTACTTAACTCAAATCCATATTTGTTGTTTGGTCATTTCAGTTATGTTCAACTATTTGTTGACCCCATTTGGGATTTTCTTGGCAAAGACACTAGACTGGTTTGCCATTTCTTTCTCCAGGTTATTTTACAGATGAGGCACTGAGACAAATAGGGTGAAGAGATTTACCCAAGGTCACCCAGCTAGTAAGTGTCTCGGTAAGACAGATTTGAACTCAGGAAGAGGAGTCTTTCTGACTCCAGGTCCAGCACCATGACACCTAGTTGCCCCTTGCCTCCATGTGCTGTGGGCAAATCTGCTAAGACACATTTGTTGCTAATTAGCATTGCTAGAGGGAGCTCATGTCCTGGGAGAGTCCCTCACTAAATAAAATCACAGTTCTCTTCATGTCTCCTTTGTATAGCCCATTGCAATTTTATAAGGTGCTTTTCTTACAACAACCCTATGTTGTGGTCAGTGACTATATTAGTGTCTCCATTTTGCAGATGAAGTGACAAACTCAGAAGGGTAAGATGACTAGTCCTCAGTCCCATGGCTGGTATCTGTGAGCCAGAGACAGGAAATGAACCGGGTCATCAGATTCTGAGAGCTATCCCTCTTACATTGCCTCTTTGATCAAAGTGGCACATTCATAAAGAAAGACATCAGGATAGCTAAAATTAAATGAAATTTAAATGAAGATTGAATGAGAAAATATTTATAAAGAGCACTTAGCACACTGCCTGGCATACAGTCGGTGCTACATAAATGCTTATTCCCTCCCTGTTCCTCTTAAAACTTAGCAAGCACTAAAGCATGAGTTTAGTGGCTAATAACAGAGTTTTTTTTAAGCTAGGCTGGAGGCTACCAGGATGGGAAAGAATTTGTGTTTAGAGGAAGAAGGCGGAACAATAAAACTCCAATTTTGCCTCCGTTACAAGTGAAAATAATCTTCAAAATGGGAAGGGTAGAAGAAAAACGCTAACAGAGAAGTGGAATAAAAATAAGTAAAGAAAAATAAGCTACATGAAGAGCATCTAGCTTCCCTTAGGGAGTTAAAGTCATTAGAGTAAGGATAATATCAAACACAGGGAATCAATCCCACTACAATCTGCCTTGGTTCAATGGTATCTGTAGAACTATGTCCAACATGGGGTAATGGAAGGAAAATTGGTCACAGAGTGACAGTGTCATACATCATGATCTGGAAGGGATAGTTAAGTCAAACCCCTCCATTTTACAGATAGGGAAACTAAGGTTAATAGAGGCTAAATGATTTGTCCAAGATTATAACAGTATTAAGTTGTAGAGAAAGGATTTAAACCCAGTCACTCTGACTCCAGAGCCAGCACTTTGGCATCACAGAAGACAGATACAGGCTCTGAAACCATTCCATAAGAAAAAAAAAAGATTGAAGGAAATAAGACTCCGTAGCCTGAAAGAGAGGATGCTTCAGGAGGATATGATAGCAGTCTTTAAGTATACAGAGGACTGTGATGTGAAAGAAGTATGTGACCTATTTTACAAAGGCCCAGAGAGAAGGACTGGGATAAATCAGTGGGTGAAAGCTGGGAGGCAGATTTTGGCTAAACACAAGCAAGAACTTCCAATAACTGGTGAAGTCACTCAACCTCTTAGTACACCAAGCAACTAAGACTATAATTTGTACAACTGTTGCTGATCAGCATTGGTAAAGGTTTTTCTTTACTACTTACAGGGAGCTCCTTACATCAGTGGAATCACAGATTTGGATTTTTAAAGGGGGAGGTGGGGCACTTTCTAACAATTAGAACTTTGTAAAAATAGAGGATTGCCCGTGGAGGAAGAAAGGAAATGTCCTCGCTCTTCACTATTTTCTCCTTACTATCGAGGGCACCACCATCTTCCCAGTAACCCAGACTTACAACCTTGGTTATCACGTTCATCTCCTTACTCGTACTCCCCCCCCCCCCCACATAGCCATACAGTCCATCTACTTTAGTCCAAAGTCTCATCACCTCTTGACTGAACTACTGGAGTCATCTTCTCACTGGTCTCTGCTTCAAGTCTCCCTACTGTAACCCATTGTCCCCTCAGCTGCTATTGTAATTTTCCCAAAGCATAGGTCTAACCATGTCACTAACCATATCAACAAATTCCAGTGGCTTCCTATTACCCATGGGAATAAATATAAAATCCCCTGACTAAGCTGGCCCCTTGCTATCTTTACGGCGTTCTTATACCTTACTTCCCTCCTAATGCTCTATGATCCAGCTACGCTGGCTGGTTGGCTTTTCTCACTTTCTATCTCCTTTCCAAATCTGTGTTGTTGGCTTTTTTTAGCCAGCTCTCCCCCACACCTGGGTTTGCTACATCCTCACCTATGCCTCTTGGTTTCCTTCCAGACCCAGCACAAAGTGGGTCCAAGATGACAAAGTAGAAGGATAAAGTAGAATGAGCATCCCACCTCCAACTCCTCCAAACAGATCTAGAAAACATCACAGAACAAGTCCTGTTTGAGAAGCCCAAGAAAAAAATCAGTGAGTTACTTTTATTTTTCCTGCTCAGATTAGCATAGGGAGATAGAGAAGTCAATGGATACTGGGGACAAATCTGGTCATGTGAGTGAGCACATAGCACTATAGTCCAAGGACAGGCTGTGCACCATGTCAAGAAGAGCTCCGATATCCAGTAACAGAGGGCACTAGACTTATTTAGGATTCAGGAGCAAAGACCAAGAGGCAGCCCTGATGCTCACTGCCTAGTTCTGCACCACAGATTCAGGATGGATTGAATTGGGGACCCAAGCCTAGGGGCAGGTGTCCCAGGATGATGACTGGTCACAGACTGTAGCCTCTTTATCAAATAAAGAGCAAGTTCAGAAAGAAGCAGCAGGTGTATCGCTCTAAACCTGGGGAGCAGAGTGGGATCTCAATTCCAACTTCCAGAATACTCTGAAGCCTGCAGAGGAATAACCAGAGCAGGAATCCTAGCCCAAAGGAAAACCTACAGTTCTGTCACTCTGAACTAACAGAGCACTCCAGCTGCCTGACAGTGGAAGAATCCAGCAGCAGTCTACTGGGAACTGCAAACAAGACAAGCTCATGCCCAAACAGGTCAGAAACTTAGAGAACTCAGATCAGGGTGGAGGGGAGGGAGGTAGAGAAAGGGAAGCAATAATCAGACATTGCCCTGGATCAGACCACTTTGGGACCACTGAAAGCTTTTAGGTCCCTAGCCTGAGCTGTACCTAAGATCCCAGAATAATGCAGCATTCAATACATCAAGAAAGCAGCAACAGAACCAGTCCAGATATTTACGCCTAGTCCTAACATCAGGTCCAAAATCAGGAAGTAGATCAGAAGAATGAGTTTAAAAAAAATTCCATCAAAAGAGCTATGATGGTGATTGGAGTGCTCAAGATGTAAATGCAAAAGAGGAAAATGATTGCAAAACATTTATATGCGAAGTTTCAAAGAAAAACAGTTTTCAAGTTGAATTACTAGAAGAGACAAAGTAAAAGGTTTCTTTTTAAATTTTAAAATGTTTAAAATGTTTTAAAAGTTTTAAAACAAATGAAAATGAGAGCACTAGAGGGGGGAAATGGAAAAGAAATGAGAGATATAGAAGAAAGAATTAGAAAGAGGATTAATAGTTTGGAACAAGAGGTACAAATTTTTGTCCCGCAAGTCTCAGAAAATTAGAATGAATGAAGTAGAATAATCCAATGACTCCATGAAAACAATAAGTGATACTAAAATAAAGTCAAGACTGAAAAAATGTAAAAAATGTAAGGTATTTCATGGTTTAAAAAAAACTGATCTGGAAAACAGAGTGAAAAGAGCTAATTTTTAAATCATTGAAATTTGTTTTCCTTGACTATACATATTTGCAACAAGGATTTCATTTCTCTTTCTTTCTCAATTGGTTTGGAGGTAGGAAGGAGGAAAAGCATAATTTTACTTGTCAAAAAAAATTTTTTTAAAGAGCACAAACCATGCTGTTTGCCTTTCCTGACCCTCCCTTCCCCCTACTCCCACTGTTTACTGACTTCCCTCTGAGGTTACCTTTCATTTATGCTGTATATATCTTACATATAAATAGTTATTTGGATATTGTCTCTCCCCCCCCCAATTCGAATGTGGGCTCTTTAAGGATGGAGGGAGACCAGGATAGTTTTGATTTTATATTGCCAATGCTTAATCAATGCTTGTTGCCTGTCTGCCTGACCCTGCCACTGAACTTCTTTAAGCAGAAGTCGACAGGTCCACCTATTGGTTGTGATGCTGGAGAGGAAATTCATTATCCCAGGCAGGAGTTAACCTTGTTGTCTTCTGGGGCTAACTGTCGACTCCAAGATTCTATAATTGCATGTCAGCCTGGTAAACACCAGAAAAACACTCCAGCTTTGCCATTTACTCCCTGTCTGGCTTTTAGGCAAGTTACTTTTCCTCTCTGGGTCTAAGTTTCCTCATCTCCCAAAGAAGGCTAACCCAGATGATCTCAAAGATCCCTCCCAATTCTATGACACTACACTTGTATAAATCTGAGAGCAGAAGAAAGAAAACCTCAGATAAAATTCCATTTTGATGCTTGAAAAATATCAGTGATGCAGGAATATAGTAGTAGGGTTTTGGTGCATTTTCATTTGACAGAGGCAACCCTGGAGAACCAGGATGGGGAGGAACTAAAAAGACATTCTTTGAAAGATGGCTTTTTCAATCTGAAGCAGCTTATCAATCATGGGAAGGGTGGGGCATGGGACCAAATTGAGGGGAAAAAACTGATATGGAATTACAATGAAAGGGCACAAAGGAGGTGCTTGTTCTTTGGATTTTGCGAAAAAAGCTCTAAGTAGCATCTTACTGCCCTGGTAATGTCTCCTCTTTGGGCATTCTGTCTGGGTCATATAAGAGAGGTCTTTGTAGCACTGAGGTTAGTTTAATCTTGAAATTGTTGTGAAGAGAGTAAATGACATTGGGTAGAAACAATGGGTCCAGTTTTAAGAATATCCTTAGAAATCCGGAAGAAAGGAGAGTCTGTAATTAGGGTTTGAAGCTCCCCTGCTCTCTGAGATGATGTCATTTCCAAGTGAAAAGGGAGCCTTCAGTGAGAGGAATCTGAGCCTGCTAGTCTTTAATAGCTCAATAGGGTCTTGTGTGAAGAATTCCCTGTATTTGGTATTAATGAGCAGTCATTAATAGCAGTTTAAAAAAAACAACTTTTTTATGTGAGTTTGTTTAAAGGGGACAAAAAAATATAAAAATCTTTTAAATGAAAGTCTTTAAGGATCCATGTTACAGAGGAAAGCTTCCACTGAATCACAGAATTATAGAACTGAAGTTCTTCCAAGGTGGGGACCATGTCTTCTTCTTACTGTCCCCTAGACCCCTTTCACATGGAATGAGCTTGATAAATGTTTGATGAACTGACTTGTGATCTTTGAGGTTCAGCTCTAAAGCTCTTGAGTTCCACATTCCTCCCAACTCCACAGTTCCATGATTTATGACTAAAATAAACAATCTTGCCCCAGTCCCCTTACTTTACAAATGAGAAAACAGAGGTCCTGAGGGGTTCCATGTTTTGCCCAAGGTCACTTAGCTTGGACTAATAACAGTTAACTGACAGTTACATAAAACTTGGTGATTTTCAACATACCTTCTTCAAAATAACACTTTGAGGAAGGGAATGGGGGTTTTATCATTCCCACTTTACAGAAGAGAAAACTGAGACTTAGAAAGGTTAAATGATTTTCCCTTGATTACATAGTGCCTGGTGCAATGTCTGGCACATACTTTGCTTTTGTTCAGTCACGTCTGACTCTCTGTGTACTAATTTGGGGTTTTGTTGGCAGAGATACTGGAGTGGTCTGACATGTCCTTCTCCAACTCATTTTACAGAGGAAGAAACTGAGGCAACCAGAGTTAAATGACTTGCCCAGGGTCACAAAACTAAAAAAGTATTTGAGGTGAGATTTGAACTCAGGAAGATGGGTCTTCCTGAACTTCAGGTCCAGTACTCTGTCCACTGTACCACCTGTACATACTAGGCACCTAATAAATTTTGTTTTGAAAAAACCAAATGAATAAAATGTTGGAGGCTGAATGTACAACCCAAGTCTTCTTCACTTCAAGTTCATTATTCCTTTCATTACTCCACATTGCCTCTTATATTTAAATGAGTGTTGTCCTCAAAATAGATACTTTACGAGACTAACCATTCATTCAAGTATTATTTTCATTACTCACAGCATTTCTGAAATTCTTATATGGGAACTATCTTCAGAACCATGCAACAATAACAGTCTCATTGCATTTTAGTCACACCTAGTCTGGGGGATAAAGGAAGAAAGAAGTATTGACTTTAAATATTTAAAGTTATTTATTGATTTTAAAAATCTGTTTTCTTGGTCCTTCTGTCTTCACCACAGTCATTTCCCACCCTCCACCCACACCTAGATTTTAAGTAAAAATTATATTTTGCAGCTTGATCCTCCTCCTTATTATTTAAATAGCTAGTGTTTATATAGCACTTTCAGTTTTGAAAAATACTTTTAAAATATAATCTTATTCGACCCACACAACAACTCTGAGAGGTATGTACTATTACTACTCCCATTTTATAGATGAGAAAACTGAGGCAAATAGAGGTCAACTGACTAGACCAGGGTTACCTAGTAAGTGTCTAGTCATGTATTCCTGACTCCAAGTCCAGTGCACGAAGTATTCCAACTCAACCAGTGAGATGAGGGCAATGAAAGTGTGAGCAGTACTGGGATGAGTGGCTAGGGAGGCCATGTCACTGGGGACTGCCAGAATTCTATAACTAACTAGATGATATAAAAAGTGGGAGAGGAAAAGATTTAGCACAAAGAGAAATGTACTGTCTATCAAACATGTACTCTAGAGGGCCAGTGGAAAAGGAAGACAGGGTTTGGTTGAAACCTGTCAAAAGGCAGGAAGGTTGAAGGAGATGGGAAAAAGGAATTAGGTGGTAGAAGATGGGAAATGGGGCTTGGATGATGATCTATGGGGGTTCAGAATCACTGGGAAATAATGGAAATGACCATATGACTTCAAATCATGGAAAACTATGATCTTAGGGCATCTAAGTTCATATAAGCTTATACATATACATATCTTTGCAGACCTGCATATATATGCATATCCAAGTACATATACATACATATATGTGTGTGTATATACACACATACAAGCTCAAAGGGCAATGGAAAAACACATGATAAACATAAATAGACCACAACATGCTACCAGCAATGACTTGCACATGAAAAAAAGTCTAAAAGTCTTTACTGAGGATGCATATAATTTTTTAAAAATGGAAATGAGCTAAACATATAGCAAGAATAGCCTGTAACCCATAGACAAATCTGATACTGATATCCCTGAAATATTAAAAGAATGAGAGAAAAATCTTGGGTAGATCTTCTAAGGAGGGGATGGGGTTGTGGGAAAACATGGGCAAGACTCAAATGTGATGAGCCGGCTTAGAATGGATGCCATCTATATCAGACATAATGAATATGTATATAATATGTAACATAACTATCAAAAGGTATTCAGAACCAACAGTTTTCTTCCTAACTCGACTCCCATTATCTTAACAATCACTTTTACTCTTATTGTGAAGAGAGGACGTAATGGACATATTCCACTGTAAACACTGAATAAAGCTCCAGGATGTGACATTTTAAGAAGTTTTTGCTTCTTCCAGAGGAACTCAAGGCACTTATATTCAGATGTTGGCAATGGAATTAGAAAAGAAAGCACTTTGGGGGAAAGTACTACAGTATGAAAATCACACCCAATCCTAATATAAAGGAGGGAGATTTCTCATCTACTTCTTGCTTTACTATAAATGTAGTTTTTTTCTACTTCAAGATTGTATTTTTATAAAATACATGCTATGAAGTCAATAACAGTTTAAGGAAAGTCTTCAGCTCTGCTAATGAAAAATACTCTCTCAGTCTCTTTAATGCAACAGATTTAATTTTTTTTAGTTCCTTATAGGAGTCTGAAGAAAAGTTTTCTCTAGCCTTTTATTACATATTGATTCAAGGACTACTTGCAACTGCAAGCACTAAGTATTAGTCACTATGAGTCTATAAAACATATACTGCTGGTCAGAGCCAGGATAAGCAGAGAAAGAGAAACAAACAACATAAACCTTCCTCCACTGCCATATACCAAAGCATATGGGCACGTAAACTTGTTTGCTATGAAAAATAAATTGCACAAGACCGAAACAAGAAAAATGAGCCAAGTAAATCATCTTACATAATTTTCTGAAGGCTTCCAAAAGTAGCGCCCCACCTCTCCCCCAACTACAAAAGGGACAAGTCAGAGCTAACTAAAATTCAGGGTCCCAGGGGTGGCTAGGTGGCGCAGTGAATAGAGCACCGGCCCTGGAGTCAGGAGTACCCGAGTTCAAATCCGGCCTCAGACACTTAACACAAAAAACTAGCCATGTGACCTTGGGCAAGTCACTTAACCCCAACTGCCCTCCAAAAAAAAAATTCAGGGTCCCTAATTAATTCTTAACCATTTGTCCCATGCAAATTACCCCTCCCCTACTTTTTAAATTTTTTTAATTTGGTAAGCAGAAAATAACAAAAATGGATGTCTTCTAATATTTTCAGTTCAGTTTTAAAGAGAAAAGGTGCTTCTTACAATTTCCCTTAAATAATGAATGTTAAACCTGATACAAAGAGACTCTTCATCTAAAGATTAGCCAAACTATTATACTTTTCAAATTTCACAAGCCAAATTGAATACGGAATCCTTGAAGCATTTATAACATCATCCTTAAAAAAAAAAATAATAAGAGCATCTTGCTAGTACTTCCTTTTGATATTACAGGTGTACTCTGACTTTGCAGAGTGGGCATAATCCTAAGGAAAAAAATTATGCAAATAAGATTTTTTTTAATGTACAGGAGAAGCTAGTTATTTGAGTGAATCCTTGATTAAGACCTCTGTGAAACAGAGAAACCTGTTGTAAAGTAAACATTTACCAATGCAGGCAGTGTGGTAGAATGGAAAAGGTTCAATTCAAATCCCTGCTATGTTATGTAGTGCCTCTGTGAATTTGGGTAAGGAAAAGCTAATATTTATAAATCACTGTGCTAAGCTAATAATTATTATTATTTCATTTGATCCTCACAACAATGCTGGGAGGTGGGAGCTCCTATTATTATCCCCATCTCACAGATGAGGAAACTGAGGCAGGGATTAAGTGACTTGTCTGGGGTCACATAGCTAAAAGGCGTCTGAAGCCAAATTTGAACTTGGGTCTTCTTGATTCCAGGCCTGGTGCCACCCGGCTGTAAATCATTTAATCTCTCTGGGCTTCAGTTTCTTTATCTGCAAAATGACATAAATAGACTAGATATAGGTTTCTAATGAGCCTTTCTATTTTGATATATCTATTCTCTGTGATCTATCTGTTCTCTGGCCTTTGCCGCCATGCATTAGCTACTGTCTCCCTTTGCCCTGGCGGCCCCGTCTCCTATTGGTGAGTTCTTCCTAGAACCTCCATTTGGAGAAGGGTCCAAACTAGTAATGCCCAATTCTCTAGGCTTTGCTACTATGTGCCTACCCTATTTACCTTTGTCCCACTTTGCAGCTCACTTTTTTATGTTTTGCCTTTACCTATAAGAATTAGTCACTCGAGGGTAGAAATTATCAGTAAATACTTGAATGACTATGATTCATTTTTATAATTTTAGATTTTCACATGTGGGACTTACCTGAAAAAAGATTTACCTATGCTTTAATATGTTTTTTCATTTGTGGAGAGATATTATTTGAATAGTATCAAAAAATCCACCTGCTTCAAAATAATCCTCTCTTATCCATCATGTTTTCTAAAGCTTCTATCATTAAAAATTAATCATTTGGGGGGTTAAGTAATTACCTTTGGAAATTCCGTATTAAATGATAAAGAAGAGTCATCTAATTAGGGCCAAATCCAGGATAAGGTGATGGACATCATGGGGTGTCAAAATTTAGAAGGAGTTAAAAACACCATCCCACAACATGCAAACTCCCTCCAGCATCTATACTCCTAGCTCCTGACTATCCTACTCCCCCTTTTCCCTGTAGCCCCCAGTCTTTCAGCAAAGTAGAAACCTCATAATGGGCTAGGAGGTGCTTCTTCCCCCAGAGGCCTCCCCTAGATGAGCTTTGCCCCTGCCCTTTTAAAACCAACCCTCCTGCCCCTTCTCTTCAAAGACAAACATTTCTAATTACTGCTCTGAGAACAACAGCCAATCCATTACCCCAATTTTTTCTTGTGTGGTTGTTCAGTCAAGTCTGACTCTATGTGAGCCTATAGACTTCACCCAGGGGATTTTCTTAGCAAAGATATTAGAGTGGTTTGCCATTTCCTTCTCTAATGTATCCCATTTTAAAGAAGAACTGAGGCAAATAGGGATTAAATGACTTGCCCAAGGTCATACAGCAAGCAAGCATCTGAGGCTGGATTTGCACATGGATCTTCCTGACACCAGATCCATTGCTCTATCTACTGCACCACCTAGTTGCCCCACAATAGCACAGAAAATCCACTTTCTAATTTACCACCTAATAGATATTAGGGTCCTGATATAGTGAGCCTCCTCACAAAGAAATTTGATTACTAAAGGAAAAAATAATAGTTGCAAAGGACAGTACATGGGAAAAGCCCAGAATATAGAGACAAGGTAGTGCCGTTTGCTGCTGCCAGGGAGCTCAGGCTAATGCCTCTTGGACAATGAAAAAACCTGAAAAGGATCTAGATGGAAAAGGGTGAGTAGAATAGATAGCAAGAGTACTGCAGATACATTTTTCCTATGCTATCCTTTTGTTTGGGACTATTCTGTACCTGTGTTACAAAGTGTGCTTTGCATAGAGTAAGTGCCTAATGTTTGCTGAAATAAGAACATTCAATAGAGCACCGGCCCTGGAGTCAGGAGTACCTGAGTTCAAATCCGGCCTCAGACACTTAACACAAAAAACTAGCCGTGTGACCTTGGGCAAGTCACTTAACCCCAACTGCCCTCTAAAAAAAAAAAAAAGAAATAAGAACATTCAGTCACTAGAACACCTGAGCCTATTTCTCCAGGTGCTGCTTATTTTGGAGGTTGTCTTTCCTGGAACTAAGGTCATCGTCTGTACACAATGAAATAAGATGCTCTGCAATTCATGTTTTTTGATGTCATACCCTCAAAAATTCTATAAATTCTTCCTCTCTCAAACACCTCTCTGTTTTTCCTAAACAATACCACACTGAATGTTATTAGGGTGTTCTCTTTTGTTTTAAGACAATTCCCCCTCCAAAAGGCTAGCCATTTAACATTCTTACAAAGACTAAAGCAGGAATCAAGCTTAGATGTCACCCAGCACATGGTGTTATCTTTGGTTCCAAGTAGAAATTGTCCATAGAACAGTAAGGAATTCAAGAACTGTGCACATTGAGGTTGGAGAGAACAGAAGGAATATAGATAAAGTGAATGTGATGATGAAATGTACAATTTTCATGAAATTCTAGAAGGAAATTCAGGTACCATTAACCAAACTGTCAGACTTAGCTAATATGTTGGTTAGTTTTGCAGAACTGCTTTTTTTTCCTTTCTTATAAAAGACAGCTATTTGGGGAGAGAGAGATGAGCAATATATTTGTAAAGATATAATTTTTAAAATCTAAAAAGGATATTATTTTAACACATGAAAAGAGTACAAAGAAAAAATACTAGCACTCAAGAAAAAGAGAAAAGTATTAAATATGCAATGAGGAAATAATCGGCTGAGTTCTCTTCTGACCACAGGGCCCCACTCCCTGTGAAGTGAAGAAAACCTGCCCATCTTCCCCTTTCCAGGTTCTTTGTTCAAACTAGACTTAAGTCTTAATCAAGTAAAGTATCACTCCTCCACAGCTAGCAAATTACACACATTTTGGTTAAGTTACTTCTTCTCTGAAAAATGCCCACGGGGTGTCAGAGTGCTTGTGTCCTGCTACCAGAATACCTAGCAATATACTTAAGTCAACCTACTCCAGCTTGGGGTCTCACATGGAGATTGTTGATTTGGGAAACTGGGATGTGGATCTGCTAGGATGGGGGAAGCAAATCTTTTCCTCCTCCCCATCCTCTGCATAAGGAAGATGAAGTACTGTGCTCCAAAAGGCATGACAATGAGCCTGCTTCTTATTCTATTGGTAAGACCCTGTCACCCCACTGATCCTTTACAAAGGCAACATCTGCAGTCATCTAGTCCAGGTAAGAAAAGAAGCCTTCAAATTCCTACAGAATAAAGAACCAAGTGTGAAACAATTGATCCCTGACAGTCTTGACACTTTTACTCACTTTTGCTTCTTCGTTGACATCCCAGGTGAAAGAAACAGCATTGTATGCAATTTCCTCAATGTTCCCAATTGTATTAAAACTTTCCTTGTAGTCAGCTGTAAAACACACACACAAAGATTAAACAAAATTTGAAGACATGCTTTGTATCATTGAATTCTGTGTCACTCTTTCACAGACTAGTACAAAATTCTGCCTTTTCTTCTGTCTCCATGACAACAGGAAAAGGATTTTGTTCTTGACGATATTTCATTATTGTTAATATTCTACAAAAATGGTAAACACATTGCACTATTAAGGGTAATAAATGCAAGCAAAGCAATATTCTTAGTCAATTTTTATTAGCTTTACTTCTTCACTCTTGGTTTTTATTATGATTTGTGAAGATTTTCTATTCTTCTTAGACCTTGTATTTCCCTCTTTAACTACCCACTCATGCTATAACTCCCACTCTCTTGCAAGCCCCATATGGATTTCTTGGATGAACCAATTCTATGACAGCAGTTCTCAACTTATGGGTTATGTTCAATTTGTAACAATGAAAATACATCCTGCATATCAGATAGATTCATAACAGTAGCAAAATTACAGTTATGAAGTAGCAACAAAAATAATTTTATGGTTGGGTGTCACCACGACATAAGGAACTGTATTAAAGGGTCACAACACTAGGACGGTTGAGAACCACTGCTGTAGAACCACAGACTCAGAGCCAGAAGGGGTCTTAGAAATCATCCATCCCAAGTCCTTGTTTTCACAGATAAGAAAATAGAAGTTCTAAGTGGTTTAACCTAGGTCTAAGGTTACCCAGTTTAGATAAAAGAAGAGCCAAGACTTCAATCTTGCTCTCCTGCTTCCTAATCCAACATGATTTCCAGCAACATCTTGCCTCTCCCAACCCAAGTTTGTGTTCATGTGTACCATTAGCCCAGCTGCATCATATGAGACTGTAGGTATATAAGGCTTGCCTGACCAAAATACTTTTGCAATAATATCATTATATTAATTATATTATAATTATATATCTTTACATTATATAATATCATAACTACGTCCCATTACAATGTTATTCAGTCAATCACTTGGATCCTATGGGATTATGGCCTCTTGAACATCATTTTACCTAAAGTTGTATTGTCATAGAATCAATGAAAACCTTGAGTGGGATACTCGGAGGATTCAAGAAGTTAAAAGATAATGAACGACATAAATGCAGTGCATCTAGATTCAGGAAGATGTAGTTTCAAGTCAAAGCTCAGCTATGGGACCTGTACAAGTTCCTAAGTCTCCCATCTGTAAAATGGGGATTAATAATAACTATTCCTCTTTCTCCCATTTGATCCTATTGTGAAAATCAAATTACATAGTGTATGTAAAAACCATTTGTAAATTGTGAAACATCATCTAACCAGCAATTCTTCTTATAATTATTGCTACTACTAGAAATTGTAGAGAAAGAGAATATTTAAGGTTAGATAAGATACAAAACAAAGGGAAACACTCTCTTGCTCTTTTGGGACATGGAGAACCAGAACACAAAAACCTTTCAATTTAATTATAAAGCAGTTCTTTGCTTCTGATATCAGGGTTCACTTTGACCTTGAGTGGAGGGACTCAGCATCCAGAAAAGCTCTTCCTGGGACCAGAACTTTAAGGTTCTCCAGGGAGCAATACTTAATTCCAGGAAAGTAGCTGCCAAGTCTTAGCACCGTCTGAGTTTGCAGAGATCAAACCCATTCCTGTTCTTGTTTTACTTACAACTTTTAAATTCTATTACAGCAAAGAACTAAAGAAATTGTTAAGACCCCAATACAAATTGGTGCCCCAGGGCTATTTTAAACAAGGAAATAAGCAGCAAATTTTTAAATAGAGATAAAAACAGATATGGATGAGACCAACACTCATGAGTTAAATCATGATGCTTGGTAAACTGTTTTGTGCTTCCTCTATGTTGCTCCCCCTGAAGTACTCCACCCTTTTCCTTTTAAAATGCTATTGCCCTAAATCTAGGATAGCCAATGGAAAGAAGTTAAAAAAAAAAAGACAATATCATAGAAAGAATAGCTACTCCAAAGCTCTACCATTCTGTACATTCCTGACAGGCTGCCCAGAAATTAGAATTTAGAGACTAATACGGAAAACAAAAAACAACTTAATAACACCTTGCATTCAGCTATAACTTTCTACTTCCCAAGGAATCTTCACATACATTTTCTTTGATCCTTGAAACAACCCTCTGATAGGTAAAGCAGATGCTATGATATCCATTTTACAGATGAAGAAATTGAGGCAACACATTGTATAGATTCTTCCTTGGAAACATCTCTTGTCTCTCTTCTTTTTCTTCATCCCCTACCAACCCCCCACCATCCTCATCCAGTTTTATTGCTTCACGCCTGGATTATTTATTGCATCAGATTCCTGTTTGGCCTCCCTGACTATAATCTCTCTCCTTCCAATATACCCTGAATAGTTCTGCCAGACTAATCATCTTTAAACATTACTGCCACCACAGAACTCCTTGCGCTCAAAAAACTGGCATGGTTTGCCTGCTGCAACCTTACCAAATCTAAATTTGACTATCAAACCCCTCTATTAATATTATAATACCCTATATAGCTAATGTTATGTCCCACCACACCCAAACATAGCTTTTCCTCCTTATGAACAAAAGTGTTTTACAATCCCACAATTAGATCATTTGCATTCCTGTATTTGCTCACATTGATCAACTAACCTGCCCCTATCCTGAACACAGACTCCCAGCCTGCCCCAGCCCTTGCCAGTCTTCAAAGTTCACCTAATCCCGTCACCTCCTGAAGTGTTCTTAGTTCTCCCAACCCAAATTGACCTCCTCCTTCTCTGAACTTGTATAACTTGGTATAATCTGTTCTCTGCAATTTTATATTTAATTATGTAGCCTATCTTGTAGTAGTCACTAATCATTTTGTACTCATTTATTCTTGTCTCTCTGGCTAGACTGCAAATTCTTTGGAGGCAAAATCTCATTAAGTACTTATACTTCGACATCATCCATAACAACCAGCAGCAAATACTTGTCAAGTCAAGTCAACCAGCATTTCCTTTGTGTCTACCATGTGCCAGGCACTGCACTAAGCCCCGGAGATCCACAGAAAGGCAAACATATTCCTTACCCTCAAGGGGCTCATGTTCAAATGGGGGATACAACATGCAAATAACTATGCACGTGCTCATTATTTTAGTGATGGTTCTGGCTGCCATGGAAAATTCAGCCAAATCATTCAGAGAATGATGTAAAACAACTGACAGGTGTCTTTTGAGAGTGAAAAACAGATAGCTCAGAGCGCATCACCCAAGAAGGGTGGGGTGGATTTTTTTTTTCTTAAATTCATTACTTTACAGAAAGGCAGTGAAGTGTAGTAACCTTAGAGCCAGAGTAAATTGGAGTTAATCTCCTTTTCAGAGGAAAGGCACTAATATTGAGGAAGATAAGGAATATTTATTGCTGAAGATGGTGGCCATCTCTAAGGTAGGGATAGGGGGCAGGAGGGAGGGACAAAAAAAGGGGAAAAAATTTCATGATAACTTTATTATACATAAAAAGAATAGCAAGTTGTGCATAATAGATTTGTTGTTCCATGTGCAAACATCTTTTTTTAAATTATACTAGGTTATAGAAATGCTTGTTTTATTCCATAAATTAAAATTAATTTTTTTAAAAAGATGAGATTCTAGCTGAAACTTAAGGAAAGCCACAGAAACCAGGAGGATGCAAGGGGGCCAATCATTCCTGGTTTGGGGGACAGCCAATGAAAATGAATGGAGTAGAGTTTCCTATGCGAAGAAGAGCATGAAGGCCAGTGGGTCATAGAGTCACCGGATCAGAGAGGGAAATAAGGGGTTAAGAAGAATAGAAAGCTGAGAAGATACCAGGTTATGAAGGGCTTTAAAAGCCAAACAGAGGATTTTATATTTGATCCTGGAGGTAACAGAGAATCACTGGAGTTGACTGAATGTGTGATGGAAGTGTGTGTGGAAATGACACGGTCAGTCCTTCAGGACTGATCTATTACTTTGGCAGTGAGTTGAAGGTGGACTGGAGTGGAGAGTGACACAGCACGGAGAGCTATTAAAAAACACTTGCAGCAGTCCAGATGAGAGGTGATAAAGACCTTTACTTGTTTGGCTGCAATTACTTTCTTGGGTTGACCAACTATTTGGTGAGAGATAGTTAGACTCAGCTCTCCAAATTCCTAGTTGAGTACTTATCCCGCTGTATCACATTTGCTCTGTAATTATTGGCTGTGAGAGAGCATCGTATATCAGAGAGATAAAAAAGTATAGTGGATAGAGCACTAGACAGTCAGAAAGATGTAGGCTCAATTCCTGCCTCAGAAATTTACTGTGTGATCCCTGATATAATCTCTTAAACCCTCTGTGACTCAGGTTCCTCATCTGTAAAATGAGTCCAATGAATTGAATGGCTTCTAAGGATCCTTCCTACTTCAAGTCTATAATTCTAAGATTATGTTGGACTGTAATGGGAAAGCAGTAAAGGCTTAATTTCCTCTATATGTTACCCAATGGCAACATTTCAAAAACTCCCCATCATCTTTTCTACTTAAACTCGCAACCCTTTTATCTTCAATTCCCTTGTATCTAAATAAGACCCATAGTCCATCTAATCTAGTTTTGTTTCTAACTAGCACCAAGGGATGTCATGGAAATATACAAGATATATAGCTGTTTGAAGTTTAAAGGTCAAAGATATTTCCCAAAATATCCTACTTTCGTTTGGAAATCCAGTGAGGCTTGGTCATCTGCAAATGTAGCTAAACTTAAACAAAAAAAAAACACCTACTTATAAAATATAAAATCTTATAAAATCTCTTGGTTTAATGAGTTCAGTACATTTATTACCCATTCTATGAGACAGGATTTTCTTCCATTTGTCCCAGATTTCCCTCTCTCAAGATTCCACAAATGCCCTTTGCTCCAGTATCCTGTACAGATCTGAGTTCATTTAATAGCCTTCAGTACCATCCCCTTTTATCCTTCCAAGATTGAAGTGTCCTGCTATTTTTTTTGTCTCCCAATATGGAAGACCTCTCTTTTTCTTGATACATATATCCCTTCCCCTTTTCTGAAATTTTCTATAGTCCCATTAGCTTTCTTGCAATTCAACAACCAGAAGTCATGTTTTAGTTATGGCCATATCAGGTTTTGAGGAGACTCATTATTTTAATAACTGTTTTTACTGTCATGGAATGTTGAACCAAAATCATTTGGGAAACTATTTAAAATGATTGCCAGGTCTTTTGGGGGGAATGACAAATAGCTCAGAACCCATCATCTATTAAATATAGGGCAGATTATTTGTTTCTGAGCTCAGGACCTTGTAGAGAGGCAGTAAGGCACGGTGGATAGAGAGCTGGCCTTAGAGCTAGGAAATCCTGGGGTCAGGAACTACCTGTGACACATCCTGGATGTATGAAATGGTTTAAGTCCTGGTAGCCCTAGAAGACTATAAAATGACACAGAAAGCGTTAACTTGCATTGGCAGAGGAAGTTTTACACTGGGAGATGCTATCATGAGTAAAATCATAGGTCTGGTCCTTATCCTTATGATTAGCTTGCAGTTACCCAAAATGGAAACTCATCTGTGATATTTCTTCTTAATCATGCAGGCTCAAACATTCTTTCTGAAACATTCCTATTAGTTCAAGGTTTCACTACTTGGAACAATTTTGTATCATATGAAAAGGTGATAATTTTACAGGGTACTATCTCCTCAAAAAATTTTG